>OX038879.1:14860476-16097619 GCA_943789525.1 Agriphila geniculea
GGTTTTATTGTAGAACGCTCACAAGTAAAGAAAGGTTTGGACACGCCTAAAATCAATGGGAAATTTTCTCTGCGAGCGTCGGCTACGGGGATGATATTGCTCGACGAAGTGGCTATACCGGAAGATAATTTATTGCCTAACGTTGTCGGTTTGAAAGGGCCATTCGGATGTCTCAATAATGCCCGGTACGGGATCTCTTGGGGCGCCCTCGGAGCGGCCGAAACTTGTTTGCGTATTGCCAGACAGTACACATTAGATAGGAAACAATTCGGGAGGCCGTTGGCTGCGAACCAGTTGATACAGAAGAAGTTAGCTGATATGTTGACGGAAATACATATTGCGTACCAAGCTTGTTTACGAGTTGGTCGTTTGGTAGACGGAGGTGAAGCGGCTCCTGAGATGATTTCTCTTTTGAAAAGGAATAATTGTGGGAAGGCATTAGACATCGCTAGAGTAGCGAGAGACATGCTTGGTGGAAACGGTGTATCTGATGAATATCACATCATCAGACACGTGATGAATTTGGAGGCGGTTAATACGTATGAAGGAACGCACGATATTCATGCACTTATTTTAGGAAGAGCTATTACAGGGATACCGGCATTTTATTAAATTAATTAATTAAATATTATTATTTGTTTATGGAATATTATTTTTTGTGTACCTAAATTATTAACCAAATGTAAATTAAATTCATTTAACTGTTACTTTTTTTGCCATTTTACCTCATAACCTCTATTACATATTTTAATAACTCTAAAATATCATATTCATTTAAAAACATTTTAATGATTTTTTTAACATCATTATCATAATTAATCAAATAATCATCTCTTGTTAAATGAAGAACGTTCTAAAATTGTTACTTACTTAACTTAGTTAAAACTTTCTGTTTATAAAGTGAAATTTAATACGTATGTAGCGACAAGTATTTTGCGAAACTAAACTAATTTCATATTGTTCATCTCAAACAGTATTTTTTTATGAAAACTGCAAAAGTTTGGAGGCGCCGGGTATCGATCCCGGTACCTCTCGCATGCTAAGCGAGCGCTCTACCATCTGAGCTACGCCCCCGGTACCATTAGCTGTTAAAATTAGTATTCTAGCTATATAGAAGCACTCTGCATTAAAAAAGGTGATTTGTGACACTGTAGGTACTATTAGTTATTTTGTGATTGTACATCAATAAAATAATTTATTAGGCCTTTTTAAAGTGACATTAAAAATATATAGTAACTATTTGCTTCACTAGATGGCGTTGATGGTCAAGTAAAGTGTCTTTGAAAAAAAAAAACGGCCGGTGCCTAAAAAAAGTATTCTTCAATGATATTAAAAGTTGGTATTCCTACGTTTTCTACAGCTGACACTTAACTTTTTATCAAGTACCATCAGCTATCGAGCCTACAGTTTTTTGCCATTTTGAAAAGCCCAATCTTCGAACATCTAATGAGTAAAAATTATAAATGTCATCCACTGAAGCAGTCGCTATGAATAAACCCTTGAACACAATCTGCAAACTTTATTTTAAGTAAGCAATATTATAGGAGAGTGACTAATTTCCAATAATTGCATTTCTTAACACTAGAAAGGGTCTGAATTAATAATTGCACTTATTGAAATAATTGTGTAGTTAAAAGATATTAACGCAATTAAAAAACCTACAAAAACTTTTCTAAACTGGCTGGAATATTCACATCTCAAGCTTACGCGCTCACTTGACATGAAATAAAACACTTTTTAACGGATACTAGGGCGGTTTTATTGAAAAGCTATAGGCTGGCTAAATCAAAATGTTCTTAAAATACAATCTATGTTTTCCGTATACACGTATTGTCATAATAACTATACAATACAATGTGATTAAATTGACAATAACAGTGATTGCTCGCTGCAATTTTACTCAAGAACGTATGGCAAAAAGAAAATTTTAAAGCTTAAAAGATATATGTCGTTTTGTATCGTAAGCGTTCTGAAGTTTCCGCAGATCACTGCTCTATTGTCAATTTAATCGCATCGCAAATTGGTAATGAACCCAGGTTCATTACCAATTTGCGATAAATTGACAATAGAGTCAATACTAGGTACCAGTACCTAGCTATGTTTTCAACCTTAAAAAACGAAAAACAATTGTAATTTTTTTATGTAAGTACCTATTAGAATTTTATTGTTATATGCCATTTTTAGTTGCGGATGACGTCAACGTGTATGTTAATGTGAAAAGGTTCGTATTATCAATTTGCGGGGATAGTATGTCTGGCTGAATCTTCCACTAAAATGGGAGCTATGCTGTTTATTTTAATAAGAAGGTGGCCGTACGATGTGATGTGTTGTGCCAAATTGGGTCTTGTTTCTTGACGTAATATGGATATGGATTTGGACGGAAATTTTAGAATCAAATGCAATTTTAATAGTGAAAATATGAGAAAACACAGCAATGTTAATTTATTTATTAAAGTTTAAATAATGTTTTCTGTGAACTACTGTAACTGTCAACTGCAAAATTGTTTATAACATAAAATGATCTTGTATGTTATCTCATGAAGCCACAACGATAAGATATTTTTTTTATTAAATAGACTTTCAATATTACATAATTTTCTTTATAATGAAAATTTTCTTTTGCGTATGAAAAATAGAAATTTAATATTTTATAAGGGTTTTTCGAAACAAACCTTAAAAATATTATTTTATAAAAAGCTGACGAAAAAGCATATTATAGTGATAAGCAATCTAAGATAAACAGTTTGTATCTAACAATGACGTTTCTTTTGTGTTTTTGTCTTTATAATAACAACACTATTACTAAAACTAACCCAAAGGAAAGGAAAGTAAAGAAAAACTATGTAAAGGAATGTCCACATTCACACAATGACAAGTAACAAAATACGTTTATCAAAACATCAGCATAGTGATGTGAAAAGGAGCGCTTATGTCACAGTATAGCTCCTAAAATATCACTTTATGCACGTTATCGTCCGTATTGTTTATTGCCCGCTTTGCCTTCTGCATGGGAATGGGAATCATCCCTAATATCGTTAGGGTGCGGAACGCAAGAAATACGAATGCAATTTTATTACATTACAACACAGATTGTCATGCGCCTGCTTATGTTTATGAGCAACGAAGAATTACAAACGGGTTATTGCTCGGAATGATACGAAAAAGCTGTTGTAGGTCCCTTTTTTGCAATGGGTGCTTTTTATTTCAGTTCAGTGTAAACGTATTATTTATTTCAGTTCTTTTATTTATTCATGTATCTTCTTGTCACATTAATTATGCTAGAAATGCCTTTTTGAGACGATTTTGCGATCTTTATAACAAACTGTTGAATAGAGTCGATATTTTTGCTAATTCGTTAAACTTGTAAGAAAAAAGTGGGTTATTCTAGATTAGATGAGTAAACATAAAAATATATAGACTATAATGTACATTGTTATAGTCGTAGATGGAATTGTCTCAGTTTTTTATATTTTTGTATTATCTCTCCTTTATCGGTAGGTCTTTGTTAAAGATGATAGCATCTGACACAATCTTATATTTATACTAGCGGCCGCCCGCAACTTCGTCTACGTGGACAGTTTTTTCGCAATCCCTCGGGAACTATACGTTTTTCCTGGATGAATGGTACCCTATGTCCTTTTCTGTACCCCTGACAACGTGTATGCAAAATTTCATGATGATCGGTTCAGTAGTTAGGACGTGAAGGCGTAACAAACAAACAAACAAACAAACGGACTTTCGCATTTATAATATTAGTAAGGATTGTTTGTATCAAATTATGGTACTTTAAGGTCTGTTTGTTTCCAATTGTAGCTGTTTGTTACCTAAATAAAAAAAAAAATACTTATGTAATCTTATAAGATGCTCTGTGACAGCTTTTTTCAGGACGCTCACGGTTTATTGTAGGTATGTACAAATATCTCGAAAGTGCTCAGCTTAAATTTTTACGTAAATTATTATGGTAGGTATCTGTTTTATGTCAAACCAACTGCCTTTATTAATAAGGTACCTATTATGCTACGTTGTAAATAATTGATTTCTTGGATCATGAAATTGCTTATAAGTACATACCACATTATGATTATGTTTTTTTCTTCAAATGTTGTACTTTGTTTCAAACAATCCATCAGGCGTGGGACACACTCAGGTAAAACACATGAAGAAAATAAAGAAAGAACTTGCAAAGATAAATTTCCACAATAAATTTTATTATGCTGCGACAATTTCTTTGCTTACCCAAAAACGCAACATATACATAACAGAAAGAATCACATTGTGTTTTAACCACCCCTGGGTTCAAAGCTGTGGCGTTTTAAGGAAACCACTTCCCCAGCATTTTATCGCATTATTAAAACAAATATTTTAAATAATGAGCTGTGAGATTGAGGTTTGCGTCGTGTGGTTTGTGGGTACTCTTTTGTCGCATTAAAATGGAATTTTCATTGTTTCATACACAGGTTTATTTTCCAGATTCATGTAACGGTATTTATCTTAATAACTGTCGGAGTCTTATTTGCATATTCGTGGAGAACACGAGTAGAACATTATTTTTAAAGTAGGTTGTTTGTCATCTCTTAGTTAACTACCTTAAGAAAATAAGCTAGCACTTAAGAAAATCTACTTTAATTTTTTTTAGAGATAGTTTAAACAACTAACATTATTATTGACTTTTTTTTTCATACATAAAAACTCAATATAATTCAATTGTGGCATATGCGATTGCAGTACTTATGTGTCGATAACTAAATTAAAAATAGGATTTAACAACCCCTATTTTTTATTCCTAGTCTGTACTAGGTATAACTGTAAGGTAATGTGGAATTATTTGATGAAAGTCGTCAAACATTGGTTTTAAGAGTATATAAGTAGAAAATAGAAATTAAATCACTTTGTATTTTCTTTCCATCACTTATAATAATAGATCAAATAAATCGGAAAAACTGACAAAATCTTTAAAATAGACAATTTTTCCACTTCGTTTAGTAATGGAAATCCAATTCTAATCGCAAAGATTACGTAATCAGAAAGATGAAAGAACACGAAGTTTAAAATAATACCATTATTCCCGTTGCGTTTCGAGTCCAATAAGCCAATATTTGTTCATTTATCAATGAACATACGAAGTTAAACCTGTTTTTGTTTCGAAGTGTCAAACCGATACAGTGGAATTATCAATAAAATATCGCACGTAGTGAAATATTTACGTTCTCATTAGCTCGCGGCGGGATCGACTGTGGCATTGAATACGAGTGACAATTTCGAACGTAGCGCGCTGCATTTCGCTAATTAACTTTGTGTACCTATATGCAATGTATGTTTACGTGGATCTTATACGCCACTGGTAGAAAACATGATATCAACACAGTATGTATGTAATAATTTTCCAATCAAATGACAAATTATTGCAAACGATATTATGTTACCCGAATTGATTGAGAGTTCAAAGTGAAGACGATGCGAATATGCGATGCTTAGAAGTAATGATTGGAATAGGGCAACCACTCCAATTGCTTTCATAATATTTGGTATATAAAGTATTTAAAAAAAACAGGTCTGGTAAAATCATAAGACAGAAAGAATCTTCAATTATTTTCACGTCTGGATTTAAAATAATTTAAATACTTAAAGTAAAGAAATAAAATAAAAATAAATAAAAAAGTAAATACACACGACGACTATAAGGCATCCATTACACGGTAGGTTTTGCTGTCAGTTTAATCACAGTCACGGCGGTGACTGATGATTAACCTAACGTGTAATGGGGTGACTGATGGTTGCATGAAGTTGATTTCTTCTATCCGTCAGTCAGTCAGTCAAACGTAATTCATAACTGATGGAATTTGACTGACGCTTGCATGAGCATGTAATGCCCGCCTAAAATAAAGTAACCACAAGCATGGACCAAATTATGCCAAAAGTCTATATTAACTGTCGACAGTAGAAATATTGTTATGAATTAAGAGAATATGTGAAAATAAATAATGAAAGGTACGTAGTCATTATTTGTAATGAGTTTTCTAATAATATGTCAATTTTAAGCTTATTAGTGGAATTAATTGGAAACTATATCGTATTAAAGCATCAACTCACGTTTTAATGACAGAAATTTGAACGAACCGCGTTAAATTTGATCACGATATTGCGAATGTCAATTAGTAATCTAATTTGTAGGCGAATAAATGATTTTTCGAAGTGGAATTTGTGTGGCATAGTTTCAATAGAATCATTTGGCGTTCTCCATATAATCGACGCGTGGTTTCGAATTGGGTTATCAGCAATTTACATTACTAACTATTATTATAATATGGTCAAAGGAACGTGTTTTATTATGTGCGTTATTCATTTTTGTATGAAATATTTGAATGGGATTTCACCAGATCATCGGTACACCTTGTAGTTTGTAGGGGGCTTACCCACTATAGCACGCCCTATCAGTCAGGCAGTTTTTTTTGTTTCCGTCAACATCTACCACTTTACCTGAACAATGTCAGTTACGTTTGGGCGCGTACAGATCTCTCTGTTTAAATAACATAGGGAAATACCAAGCATAGCTTTCATTACCTACCCGCTGGCTGTGACCTAAGGTTCATACGGATAGCATTTTTTAGGGTTCCGTACCAAAATGGTAAAAAAGGAACCCTTATGGTGTGACTCAGTCTGTCTATCTGTCTGTCACAGCTGGATATCTCGAGAACTACTAATGGTATCAACTTGAAATTTGGATTTGTTTAAGATGATATTTGCCCAACTATTTTGCAAATAAGAAAGAAATAATTTTTTTTTTTTTTTACAACAGTGACTGAAAAGGGGTCTTAAAAATTTGAAGTGAGCTGACTAGGGCATGTGGGGTATCATATAAAAGAACGCTGTTTGCACATTTTAAAACAATTTTTTTCTTTTTTCTTTTTTCTTAGGCTGCATAGTTTTCGACTTATGATGAAAAATGTAAAAAATATAAGGAAAGTAACAAAGTCTTAGATTTTCCAAAATGTTTATTAATAAAAATATGTAATTAGTAAGAGTACTACTACATAGGTAGACCTTATATTTATTAATACTAACTTACCTACCTTACCCATTAAATTTAATTACAAAATTAGAACAATTTGTGTAAAATTAAATTCTTGCTTGGAATATTTGAGTTTGATATATTATGATGACGGTTTTTTTTTTATCTTAAATGGGTTTGCTCTTGACCCCAGTCTAGCCCAAAAGCAAAGACAGGGCCTACGATGGAGCGAGCTTGCCCAGAAAGTGCTTATTCACTCTGGCCTTGAATAGAGTCAGGTTGTATGCGCTCGGAAACACAGACGCCGGCAGGGAATTCCATTCCATAGCTGTGCGCATTATAAACGATGTGGAGTAGCGCTTGGTACGCAGAAAAGGTATATCAACCAAGAACGGGTGATAGCCCGCAGTGCGTCTGGATGTCCGATAGTAGAAAGGAGAAGGTGGAATGAGCTCATGCAGCTCTTGAGCACACTCACCGAGCTGACATTTGACTTTGTTGGATGCCAGTAAAAGTTGGAGATATTTTTTGGTCTTTGATTAGACGGTGAAGTCCATGGCAGAGACTTTCCTGAAGTAGTCGTTTGAGGCGAATTAGAGCGTAGGTTTATTGTTTCTTTTATTTAGTTTGAACTTTTTGTTTTATTTTAAAATTCATTTTTAGTACATACAAAATCAAAACAAAACTTTAATACGGCACACACTTGGCACCACAGACCACAAAGTCACAGAGTTCTGTGACTGTTGGGTTTCGCGCTAATATTAATTTATAGTTTTTTTTTTAATTTAAATTTGGAACACGCTGCGTCGCCGGCCGCTCCGCCAATATTTTTAATTTTGCACTGGCTGTATATACCATGTTTCATTGTTGTTCGTGAATGCGCCCTACCTATTTTTTTTAAATCATTACCGATGAAGTATGGTTGACTATGTAACCAAATTCAGTTCGATTTTAAATTTCTTTTAGACCCTAGTGGAACAAAAAGTTTTGGACCCGCTGCTCAGTTTAAATATACGTCACTTTCCGAATATGATTATCCTCATATTCGGAATGTGACGTATATTTAAACTGAGCAGTGTGTTAAAAATTGTTCGTTCCACCCTAGGGTGGAAAAGAAATATAAATTTGGACAGGATTTTGCTTACAAAGTCAACCATAGAGTAACTTCATCGGCAATGAAAAAGTTTACAACACTTAATTAAAAACAAATGGTTTAAAAAAAAGTTGCAGCCTTGTATTAGCCGCATTCCCACGAACAACAACAAATATGGTATAATCAGCCAGTGCAACATTGGGCGGAGAGCGGCCGGCGACGCGGCGTGTTCCAAATTCAAAATAAGAAAAAAAAAACACTATAAAATATTGGCGTTATACCTAACTCTGTGACTTTGAGCTGTGTTTGCTTTTTCGAGTCGATTTTGTATTTACCTACCTACTAAAATGTTAAAAAAAAACAAAACTTCAAACAAAATAAAAGAAACAATAAAACTACGCTCTAATTCGCCTCAACCAACTACTTTAGGAGAGTCTCTGCCATGGACTTCACCGTCTAATCAAATACCAATGAATATCTCCAACTTTTACAGGCATCCAACAAAGCCAAATCTGTCATCATAATAATATTATATGATACACAGTTTGATATAGTGAAATACTTATATCAAACTGTAAATTTAACTTTAAGTTTCACTAATTGTTCTAATTTTTAAATTAAATTTAAATAGGTAAGTTAGTGTAATATACAGGGTCACTGGAAATATGACGTATTCCTGCTAAGAGGTTATAGATGAGGTCAAAACAAATACTTTTGTCATATAACTTTTTCTCAAAAAAAAATAGTTTTTGAGTTAATTGAAATTAAGTATTTTTTTACCAAAAGTACGTTTTCAGACACAAAAATTTGAAATAAAAGATAACTACTCATTCGAATCCGGTTTTTTTAATATTTTAGGATAGAAAACAATCTGAGTGTTGATGACAAATAAAAAAAATTACAAAAAGTACATGTATTTATGAAAAATTCAATCCTTGAATGGATTTTTATTTTTCATTTATTTAGATTTTTTAGAAACAGCAGCAATTATCTTTAAAAAAATCCAAGTAAGTAAGTGTGCATAATATTTTAAAAACATCACCATCTATTTAGCTTTTATTTGAGGTATAAAGCTTAATAACAATTCAAATAAAAAATGAGAAATTAGGACTTAACTAATAGCAGTCCCATTACATGTAGCAAAAATTTCCTACTTCGAGCGCTTCGGAGGTCGTATTATCCTACTTATATCATAAATGTGAAAGTTTGCTTGTTTGGATGATTGTTAATCAATCTCAATGAAATTTGGCACACATATAGTTTATAAACCGGATTAAAACTTAGGAGGATACTATTATTTTGGTTAAAGGTTCCCTAGGGATTTTCTCGAATGTAAATGCGGATGAAGTCGCGGGCGGAAGCTAGTTTACTATAAATGATCGTGCTTACTAAAAATACTTTCGTCCGAGTGAGTTTGAAACAGGATTATTTTCCGCCGATGAGTCAAAATTTTATACAGACTGCATCAAAAATAACCATGCTTATCAGCCATTTTTAATGACCCGCTGCTGGAGAACAGGATCCTTTTGGGATAAAGCGGACGGGCCATAACCCACCACGTGGGCCCAATGTGGATTGGTCGGTGTTAACTCAGTATACCTTACATTGAGCCGCTGGTCCTGGCTGCATTTACAGTCGTTGACACTGACCAATCCGCATTGGGCCCACGTGGTGGATATGGCCCGTCCGCCTTATCCATCAACAAGTCAAAAGGAAGGCCAGTTTCCCAGCAGCGGGGCATTAAAAATGGCTGATATGCATGGTTATTTGTGATACTATATGTATAAAATTTTTACTCACCGGCGGAAAATAATCCTGTCTCAAACTCACTCGGACGAAAGAATTTTTAGTAAGCATGACCATTTATGGCAAACTAGCTTCCGCCCGCGACTTCATTCGCATTTACATTCGAGAAAATCCCTAGGGAACCTTTAACCAAGATAATAGTATCCTCTTATGTTTTAATCCGGCTTATAAAATATCTGTGTGCCAAATTTCATCCAAATCCGTTCAGCCGTTTTGCGTGATTGATTAACAATCATCCAAACAAGCAAACTTTCATATTTATGGAATAAGTAGGATAATACGGCCACCTCCGAAGCGCTTGAAGTAGGAAATTTTTGCTACATGAAATGGGACTGATATTTAGTTAAGTCTTAATTTCTCATTTTTTATTTAAGTTATTATTAAGTTTTATACTTCAACAGAAAGCTGAATAGATGGTGATGTTTTTAAAATATTTTGCACGCTTAGTTACTAGAATTTTTTATAAGATATTTGCTGCTATTTAAAAAAAATATCTGAAAAAATAAAAAAATAAATGCATTTAAGGATTGAATTTTTATAAACACCTGTACTTTATGTAAATTTTTTTGTTCATTATTAACACTCAGATTGTTTTCTATCCCAAAAAAATAAAAAAACCGGAATCGAATGAGTAGTTATCTTTTATTTTAAATTTTTGTGTCTGAAAACGTACTTTTGGTAAAAATGTACTTAATTTCAATTAACTCAAAAACTATTAATTTTTTTGAGAAAAAGTTATATTACAAAAAATATTTGTTTTGACCTCATCTATAACCTTTTAGCAGGAATACGTCATATTTCCAGTGACCCTGTATATAAGGTTGTAGTTACTAAGTACCGACATGTTTTTAATAATAAACATTTTGGAAAACCTAAGACTTTTTTAATTTTCTTATATTCGAAATAAAAAGTAGAGTGTTAAACACGGGTAAAAGTCATCAATTCCATACTCGAACTATAGTTTAAATATCTCGTATGGGAATCAGTGGCGGATACAGAAAAAGATCAACGGGGGGGCGCAAGGGGGTGAGAAGCGGGGGGGGGGGGCTGCTGGACGATGGCTTGATTGAAATCATCAAAATGACAATTTAATTTTATGAGACAAATTTTTTTTTTTTATAATGATGTGATTGAAGTTTGAAAGACGTACGATACTGTCAAAAACTGATGACTAAATAAGAAAATTAGTAAATAAGAAAAATAAACAGACTTGTTATCAAAAATTACCAGTGTAACTTAGCCAACCCTTATTTTTTCGTACCTAATTATTAAATTTTTAGATTTTATTATCCTAATTTTTTTCGCTTAACCTAAAGGAGTGTTCAAACATTTTGTATTACCTACATAAAAGTTTTGAAACTCGCGTTTACGGTTGTTAAGAAAATGCTAATAAAAATGCTTCTTTCTCCATCTTCTCCAGGATCTCCAAGAAAAGCATTTTTCATGCAATAATTTTCTTTTGGTGAAGGCTTACCTATGTTATAAAACTTTTATGTAATAATGTTTGAACATTATGCCAAGTTATGCTTTTTTGATTAAAAGAAGAGAAAAAAACAGTTTTGGATAAATAGTAATTATTGCTAACAAAAAAATGAGTCACTATCAAGCTATTTTGAAAACTAAAATGACTAATGTTCATAATTCAATAAAATACCTATCAAACAAAATTGATGAATATCATAGAAATTATGTAAGTTTTTGTTTGTGAAAAAATATCGGCAATTTCATGGTAAGTACAACAGAAAGAAACCTTTTATTACTCGTAATAACTAAAATCTAGCGCCAAGCGCGCGCCCCCTCAAATGTATCAGCCATTGCCATAATATAATACGATGACGCGGACTAACAACATGCTACTGAAGGACAACTATTTTACCTACTAATTTCTTTAAAAACATGCTGCTTTTTCGTAATAAACAGATGTTTCACAGATGCGCTGTTGTACAAAAATCCCCAACTTTTATTATGAATAAGGATTGCCGACAAATTCTTTATCTATTGTTTTGTTTTATTGTGTTCATTATACTAGTGGTGGCCGCCTGCTACCTGCCGCGTCCCGCATTAATGTTTTCTCTTTTTTTACTGTTTTAGTCTTATTATGGGTACTAGCTTTAAATAAATTATTTTTATTTTCATTATTTTTTATTATGCGAGTGACGCGGGACACGCATAGGGGGGGCGCGCGCCCCCTGCGCCCCCCCCCTGTATCCGCCACTGATGGGAATTGTTTCCTTTTGACCCTTATATAACAATCTACTATTTTTTCGTTAAATAATACCTATTAAGACGATTGGTGCACTCACAGTGGCGCCCTTATCTTAATTAAATTTATTGCTCGCTGAGTATATTATAATGTATCGAAAATTCAAACTTAGTAGGCAAAAGAGCAAAAAAAGGCCATTCGGCATAGTTGCTTATTACTTCTACAACAAACTATATTTTACAGAGGTAATTGTTTGTAAATAAAATATAGAACTTTAGCTTCAATCGCAAGGTTTGTATTTTCGATACATTATGTACTTAGCGAGCAATAAATTTTATTAAATGAGGGTGCCACTGTGAGGACACTAATCGCCTTAATAACACATAGCTACTGTACTAACTGTCCAAAAAATCAACGATTCCAAAATACGTGAGTAAAATCGGATAAACTTATAAAGAGCTGACGCTAAAATTATTTTGTTTTCAACTTCAAACTTTGGTTGGGCACCTACATCAGCAAAATTTCAAAGAGATTGTCAACATTCACTACTATTGCAATTTCTGACTAATAATTTAGTAAGTAGCGTTAATAGAATACAATGAGGGATTTTCAAAGTGACAAAAAACTGTAGGCTCGATAGATGGCGTTGATGAATAGGCAATTGTCAATTGAGAAAACGTAGGAAAAAGAAAACTAAATTCACTTTTCATTTACAAAACCAATTTTGACACTTCACTTGTCCATCACCGCCATCTAGTGAAGTAAATAGTCACTATTTTTAGTTTTTAAATGACACTTGGAAAATCTCTCATTATAAAAGCGTGAGTAGACTTTTCTATCCCATAAGCGTTGTTTTCACATAAACTTTTCACATTCCCGTTAGAAAAGTGGAGCAGTTGGAAGTTTACCACAATTTGCATCTCGCTCCCACTGAACGGAATCACAATGAGCTACGAAAAGCAATTAATACTTGAAGTAGACCGATTCCGGTTTTAAACTAAGTGCTCTTTTGAATTTTATTCCTAATTTACATTGAGAAAAGTCGATTTTATAATGCCTGATTTTAAAAAGAACCTTATTATTTTCACAGCTGCGCTCTTCCTGATTTCATTGAAAGTTAACAGTCGGAACTTTAGAAATAATGATGTTAAACTTTATAAAGGAAAATTTTGTGTTCTACAGTCTAGAATTGTTTTTTATCCAGTAAATGTCCAGTACTAGAAACTTTAAGTTTTGTACTGACATTTTATAATAAGTAGGTACTATAAAGCTAACGAAATATTTTGTTTTTGAAAGAAAACAAGCATTGTCACGTGTGAATGATGGACTGTAAACTAGTTAGTGATCAATGATTAAAAGACGACAATGTAATGGAAAGAAATTAACTTATTATGGCGAAAAGGAAAACTTTCAAAGCTAATTTCTAAAAAAACTAACAACTATAATCACACAAAGTAAAACGCCGACGTCAAACGTCACAGTAAATAAAGATGGTTAGTTTTTTGCAGTTCATAAAAAGGTTGGCATCCATATTTCGGTAGGAGGTCATAAAACGGTCCCATTAGCGTTTACAGTGCAAATTACTATAAATCTTGATTGTAATCATTGTTTAAACTTGGTACATTCGGGGCAATGGCCCATTTCCACGGCACCCCATTCGGGCCCAGTGCTTTGCACAACGAGATTGCTTGTTTAATTTTAAACAATCACCATATTTTTCCTGTAAGCTTCTGTTGGTACACCCTTTCAAGGTATTGTTTACGACTACAGATTGTGTTAGAAAAAAAAATCTTAAGCGAAGCTGAAAAAATAATACTTAATCTTGATTATTTTGAATATCTCTTTTCAGACTGAAATAAAAATAATTGGTAACTGGTTCTAATATAATAGGCATGTTGACTATTTTTTTATTTTATGTTACATAAATTACCCCTAAAAAAATTAAAAAATTAAAAAAATTTGTATAAGAATTATTACGCTAGCATGAAAACTGTCCGAGATATCACAGTTTGAAATGCACAAAATTGGACTCACCCGAAAACGCTTCATACTAACGGCTACCAAGTTATGACGTCACGCCTTCCTACGTTGTATGCAACGCGTAGGAAATTGGTTCGGCAGCTATATTAAATATTGTGTTTATCAAAATGGTTTCTTTGACAAATTTGCTATAAATTTTACGGGCTAATTAAATGTATTATTTATTTTAACAAATTTATACTTTTTAAATGGACTTGTCCACCCAACTTTGAAGGGTCATAAAACAAATAATACGCAATATATAAAACCAAGAGGTATACAAGTTACACCAAAAGTTCGATATGTTTACGATTTTTATGAGTATTTCGTTATTTTATTCATAAGTCAACAAACATCCCTATTACCTACTATTTGCCGTACGAATAAACGAAGAATAAGTTCCTACTTAGTAATATAAACAGTTTGCAATGTGTTTTTCAGTCACCATAAGCAGCTGTGGTTAAAATTTGTAAATTAACTGTCCGCCTGTTCGCCCTTCCACCTGTCTGCCGTTTATCCTACTTTTTTAAAGACTGTACTAAAGTAACATATCCAAATATATTTATGATTGTACGGAACGCTCGGTGCGCGAGTCCGACTCGCTCTTGACTGGTTTTTTATTTTATTTACAAAGTACTTAATGCAAATTTATGGATTCTGGTGCCCTAATAAAAATTGTTTATATTTTAAACATTTTCGGGTATTATTCCATTACAAAACACAAACACACACAAAGAGAAAAATCTGCAGTTGTTTTGAAAAATGAGCGAAAAAAATTTATATTTTTCCCAGAAATAAACAGCGTAGACCACAGAAATCTCAAATATATGCAGATGTAAAACAAACTTTTACTACTTACGTAATGATGAAAGAAATTGCTGTTTTAATGGTAAGTGGAATATAAACACTAAGGAGAAGGATCAAATAATGATTCTGTAAGAACATGCTACTGCAAAGTTGGGTGTTGTTGCGTTCGTGACAAATTGTTGCACTAATGAGAGCGCTTCCGTGCGGGTTTACGACGACTGCACAATGTGTGTTCACGCCCTTACTGCAAACAAGAGAGGTGTTGGGAGAACAAACAAAAATACAAAAATAAATATTTACAAAAATACTTGAGATGTACCAAACAACAAATCGTCGGGTTATGATTTAAACGGCCGATCGCCGACTCTGTTTGAAATGAGATAATGAAAAACTATAGTCCTTGATAAATCAGCCTAAATAAATGTTTTTTTATATTTATATAATTTTTAATGCTCCTTTCCAATTTACTCCCAACGATAATCTTATTAGCAATTTTGGTATTCTAGAATATTAAAACATTATTACACAAGTATAAAAAAGTCTGAATAATGAAGCGAAGCAAACTTATTTCGAAGAATGCCACAACCTAATATGACATGTAACGAATAATTCTCAAAAGACGTTCTCGGAAAAAGTTTTTTTTTTATAATTAAATTGACGGTAGCAACCAGACATGTGAACGACGTTTCCAAATGTGCGGGATTAATCTTAATGAAATATCTCGAGAGAAAATCGTAAGGATATTCGGCATCGTTGCTCAAGGTTTTTTTAACGTTCGCATATTGTGTTTCGTAACACTGAATTGCGTCGTTTTCGGAATAATTTACTTTTCATTTTACCAACGTCTAACTGCTGATAAAAAGAAAAATATATTTCTTATTCTAACGCCCTTTTTGTAATTAATCTAAATGTTTAGGAGCAGTTTTTACAGTAGGTAATAAAAAAGTTTTGTAATTTTTACTCCAATGCAAGAAACCATTTTATTGACAGCAAAATGCTGATAAATAAACTGTTTATAAAGTTTCTCATTTTAGAAATAAAAGAGACATCTGAGCGCCTATTTACAAAAATGAATCACGACAGTCGGACGATGTTCGTTGATAGTTACTTGATTTTGGACCTTATAGTGAGTTAATAATGTCACGGAGTGGGATGCACATCGTACGCTTATCGCGATGCTTTTTTGTAATAGGCCCTCTGATTTTTCGTTTGAATTGGATCGGCTTCTTGCAAAATTATTTGTAAATATTTGCTGTTGCTGCGGGTAATTAATATTTTTTCGTAAAGGTGGTATGTGGTTAATCATCTAGCATCAAAATATCACAATTAATTTATATCTTTTATCTACATCGATGTGCCCCGCACTTACTTTTAGCAGCAACAGTAGTTGAATCGGGTCTACAAACTATCATTAGAGAAGGGTTTATTACTAAAAAAAAGCATCGCGATAAGTGTACGATGTTCGTCCCACCGTGGCACTATTGACTTACGAATAAGGTTTGATATGAAGTAAATTTAACGACGAATTGCGACCAACTAGCGTGATCCTTTTTTATAATAGGTCCTCAGAATAGTAACGCACTGATACACCAAACATTAAATCCAGCAATAGGCTGCCCAAGTAAAATTATTTACATACAATATTCATTTAAAGAGGAACAATGTTCACTAAGCCTCGACTATCTTACTTTACTTTGCACGTCTCTAGTTACTTTTAGTGTCGCAAAACTACCGGGTGCGATGTGTTCACAGCTTAATGTTACTACGTGCACATACCTACGTCGTGTGCGTGTCGTTACCGCTCCCTCACTTTGAGAGAGCGGACGCGGACGCAGGTGCGGAAGCGGCACGGCAAACTCAACGCACTTGCGTTGGTGGTGCGACTAATCGCGACAACAGTATCACAGAATTCATAATAGTAGCAGAATTGCGAATTATATGCGTATACATGTGATTACGATCAGCGATGCCGTAAGTTTCATTTTTTACCACTTGTAGAAAGAAGACGCATTGCAGATCTGTCGTACCTTATCAGCATAGCGGGTGGCGCTGTCGATTGTCCTGAGCTTTTGAGTAGCATTGGTTTACGAGCTCCGGTAGCTTCCTTCCGTAACCCTAACGCACTTCACGTTCCCTGGTGCAAAACGAAGTATCGGTGAAATTCTTTCTTTATCAGAACAAGCAGGTGTTTCAATGGTGTTGCAAAACAATTTGAAATAGACCTTTTCAACACTCCCTCAAGTAAGCTTAAGCGAATGTTAAGTGATAGTTATTTTTCTAACAAATAATTTGTAAAACTTTAGTAGGTACTTGTTTATATGTAGCTTTAATTACTGTACTGGATCTGGATGTAATACTTACCTAAAATTCTTAACATAACGTAGGCTAACATTTTTGTAATTATTAATAATATTTGGCTATATGTGGAAGCTTGTAATTGGCCTTCGATATTTATTTAAGTTAACCACTTTCTTTTTCAACCTAGCTGTTAGCTTCCCGAAGATTGTAAAAATAAAATAAAATAAAAAATAAAATAAATATGTGCCATTGCTTACAATACATTTGCCGGTGGCTCGTTTGAGTTGTCCGATGATGGCCGAGAAGGCGTGGCATGAAGCGTCAACGCAACGCAACTACGCCCCATCATCGCTAGTTCATGCGATTTTCGTTCATAATCAAACCTATTGAAATCGAAGTGTTCTTCCTAATACGTGTAAAATGTGAATACGAACGTACGAACTAAATTCGTTGTAACCACAATACATGAGCATTTAGCAAGAAAGTGTTTTATTTGTTCTTCTTCGTTTGGCGTATATCCTATGGTGCAAGTTGAGGTTATCAACATCGGCAACAGTGCTGCTGGTCACTACGCGATTACAGACGCATCAGCTTTCGCTTCCGCTAACGCGCTTATGATGTGAATGAGGTCTTCTTGTTTGCGCGTGTTCTTATAGTCTGCGCTCTGATGTTGCTTGCTTTGTCTTATTCTGCAGTATGGTTTTATCGCAGACGGGTTGTTAATGTGTGTTTTTACAGCTCCCACACGCTCAATGCTCGCCCCTAGTTTCATATTGCGTGAGTATCAGGTTTTTTAGGCTATATTACATATTGATTAGCTTTTGGTTAACCTTCATGATTGGATATCAACTATAGTTTTAATTAAAAGGTAGATACTTACCATGAAATGACATTGGAAAGATTCTAAAAAACAATCATACCTTATTTATTACAAAGAAGAGTTATTAACTAATAATTTTAAAGTACCCTTCAAGTATTACAATGTTAGTGTCAAACGCAAAAAGTTTTTTAGTGTGAAACAAATTACAAATACTGTTGTTGGTATTTCAGAAGCACCGCAACCGGTTAAATTATCATACACCAAGCAATATATATTCAGCGAAATTAAGTACAAGTTTCAACTAACTTTAAAAGTAAAATTTCCGAGCTAGTTTCCACTTTGCCCCAGTGGTTAGCTTTAGTTCATATTTTTTGTGGATCCGTTATGCTAGGACGACGATGGTGGAAAAAGTTTGGGCAAAAACATTGCGCTGGAAGTTCGCCAGGAACACAAGGAAGGCGTCGCTACAAATAATCTAGAGTACACTGGTTTACGCGGCCATGGAACCAATACGTGAGAGTTTAACGCCGTTTAGTTTAAGTCGGTTGTAGGTATTAAGTTAGGTAATGAAAAAATAGGTAAGTTACAGTAAATAACCTTTAGCTCCAGGAAAATGAGATACAATAGATATTTCATAATTTAGAGTACACTGGTTTACGTGGCCATGTTACCAATACGTGAGAGATTAACACCGTTTAGTTTTAAGTCGGTTTTAGGTATTAAGTTAAGTAATGAAAAAAAGAATAGGTACAGTATATAATTAATTCTTTAACTCCAGGAAAATAAGACACAATAGATATTTCACTGTTTTCCGGCTACCGGCTGCGTGGGATTTCTTGAATTAATAAAAAAATTCATTTTCATTTTATAATTACCAACAAAGAAGCCAAAAAAGATAATTTTATAAAACTTTGCTATCTGTACGTTATGTTTCAATTTACATAAACATAATGTCGTTCTTCACATAGAAAATACGATCATATGCTTATTCTATTTTGATTACGGTAAATATACTTATACATTGCGTAGGTGAGTATTAATTTAACAACTTTTTGTCTGTTTTTTTATCAATGTCATTATTTTGACCTTTGCATTAATTGTATTAATAAATTATGCACGTGAAAGATTAACACAGTGTTTGAGTTTCTTTAAAATAGTCCATGATGACGATTTAAATACATAAATATATCTCTACCTACTTGTATTAACGGAAAAAGTTGTACAAGAAAAAGAAAAAAGTTTCGACATCCAAGAGGAAACTGAATCATGTTAAAGTAAAAACGTGGCTTGAATATTTTTCAATTAAACTAACTTTTTTTGAAGTTTACAAGAATTTTTTTTTGTTCGAAAGAGGTGAAAATTCTTTTCGGTTTTCAGATTAGATAGCTTCTGCAGATTATCTGTAAGGGTCATAGCAGTGTTTTATCTGATGTCAATGGGTCGTGGAGTCGTAAATTGTGGAGACCACAGTGAAACATCTGTCAGTGCTCTGATAGCGTTGAAACTTTTCTTTTTCAACTCGGCAGTTAGTCTTCCTCTGTTTTTAAATGGCGATTGGAATAAAAAGCATCGTAAAATACAGAAGAAAAAAAAATAACCGCCTCTGTGGTCTAGTGGTTCGCCCACCCGTATAAGACGCAGGGGTCCCGGGTTCGATTCCCAGGGGGGGTACAATTTGTACTTGGTTTGGTTGGTGGTAGGGCTTATTTCAAGTCCGCCTGGCTAGCTACCACCATCTTATCTAAGTCTGACGCTATAACAACAATTTAAAAATTGTTGTGTTCCGGCAGATAGAGGTAAGATAGCCAGTTCCTCAGTGGTAAGGATTCCGGGTGTAGTGCGCTTCCATCTTCGGCCTTATTTTCACTTAATATCTCAGGTGAGATGAAGGCCAAGCACTATCACGTTATGCATAAAAAAATATCTCCCTGCCAGGCAATTAATTTTATGATCTTTTGACAAAACTATTTGATGTTCTTACTTTTTAAAATTTTATTCTATCTATTTATCTATTAAAGGCTGATAGCCTTTCGTTCATCCGTTTTTGGACATAGGCCTCTTCCAAAGCTTTTCACGATATTCTATCTTGCGCCACCTGGAGCCAGTTGTTACCAACATGACCCATTAGGTTATTGACCCACCTTTCAGGTGGATGACTTCTACCTCGCGTAGTTTGTCTTGGCTTCCATTCCAGTACCTTCCTTGTCCATCTCTCGGTGCTTATGCGACCAATATGTCCTGCCTATCTCCATTTACGGCGTTGGATGGTATCCACAATGTCGATGACCTTCGTGAAAATTTTTTATTATTAATAAATAATCAAATTTTAACAATTTATAATCATCAGTTAGGCATCGATGCTATTTTAATGTATCTAATCTATTTTTTTTTAATCTCAAGTGTCTACTATTATTTGAATTTGTTTTCTTTGTATGATATAATATTTATTACTTGTATGTGTGCTAAAGAAAAACTTTAAGTTGCATCAAAAAAATTAATGAAATAAACGTATCAATTTCTACACAAAAAGGCATGCATGTATAGATTAGTAGACGACTTTTTTTGGAAATTATTAAAGATTGTGGACATAACTTGTTCATTGCTTTTTGCACTATGTCCAGGGCTTGAATTCTGCTGATCCAATAGGTGTTACCCACTGATGAATGGCTGCACCCTTGTTAGGTTCTGCGGCCCAGATTCGCAGAGATTGCATTTTTATTGTTTTACTGCCCGACTTGTGGTTTGCTATCATTTGTTCAATATCAAAGTTATTCGGGTTTATAAAAGTTCATTAGGTATATCTCGAAGTAATAAAATTATAAAAAGTCGGGAGGACCACGTTGAGTTATTATTGTCTTCAAAAAGATTTTTGTTTTCTCTGGGCTATATTGGCTTGTGAATGTCATTTGTTTTGTCTTATAGTTTGAAGTTTTTAAATACACGTAGGCTTAGAGGCGTAGGGTTACAAGTAGTTCATAAGCTTAAGAAAGAATTTACTTTCACATCCTTTGAAGCAACGCAATGTGCAAGAAACTTAAGAACTACTCGCTTCATAGCTGTCACTTTGCTCTCTCAGTGAATAAATAACTATCCTATTCACTATCGTGACACTATTGGAGTATAAATAAATTATTACACTTGAGGCCTTGGAAACTTTGAAAAGCTTCAGGTGAAATGTGCTTTCAAAATGGGCCGCTCTATACGTCGTTAGTCAAGAACTTTCTATTGTCTCAAGGGGTGAGCCTGCAGCCTCCCTTTTGTCTCTGACCTGCCCATGGCCTCTTTTTCATTTATTCATTACATTTTTCAGCGTATAAAGACTATGAAATATTTAAAACACAATCTACAAAGGCTCTTTTTTTGTGTCTTCGAAACGTTTTAAAGTAGTTTTCTGCTACATCTGCTTAATGATTTTTAGGGTTCCGTACCCAAAGGGTAAAAACGGGACCCTATTACTAAGACTCCGCTGTCCGTCTGTCTGTCTGTCTGTCTGTCACCAGGCTGTATCTCATGAACCGTGATAGCTAGAAAGTTAAAATTTTCACAGATGATGTATTTCTGTTGCCGCTATAACAACAAATACTAAAAACAGAGTAAAAAAATTATATTTGAAGGGGGCTCCCATACAACTATATAACAACAAATACTAAAAACAGAATAAAATTAATATTTAAAGGGGGCTTCCATACAACAAACGTAATTTTTTTGCCGTTTTTTGGTACGGAACCCTTCGTGCGCGAGTCCGACTCGCATTTGGCCGGTTTATATGTTTTCTTTCAGATAAAATTAAGTTTAATGCGAGAGTAAGTTAGATCTGTGTTTAACTTTTGAATAAATAAACGAAGTTTTTAGCACTACACAGTTATTTGTAAAACACCAACAATCCCGCAGGGTAAAATTACTAACATGATAAACAACAACATTTTGTTCTACGACTTTTCCGAAAACAGACAAAAAAACGATTTTTCATACAAAACTCAATCAGCTGTTCGGGACATTTGTATGGAAAGTAGATTTTTATGTCTGTTTTCGGAAAAGTCGTAGAACAATGTTGATATTTATGATTTTAGTAATCTACTTCTCCAAGGTTCCTGTTGTTTTACAAATAACCCTATATTTAAACAACAATACAGTTATTAATTTTTATTTTTGTTATTCACAATGCTATTTTTATAATTATTAAATTAGAAAAATACTAGAAAAATCGACTTACACGTAGCCGTCTGAGGTACTACGTGTGTATCTTAACAATACAGTTATCTATATATCATTTTACTTTTGTGTGACACAAATAATCGCGAGCTTAGATATTTTCTTTTGTATAATTGTTCAGAAAATAATAAAAGCACTTTCACAACTGTGACCTATCTCCATCCATTTACAAGATCCTTCTCAAATGTGCCTCTGGCGGCTGTTTCCATTAGATTTCAGTGAACTTATAAAAAGTTTGTGCTCAACGTTTTTCGGATATCTGTTGAAATATATTTTTTTCTTAAGCAAAAATAGGTGTAGAATTTTGTATAATATTGAATAATTTTCTTTTTAGCTTATTTGATTCACACGTTTGTTTCGCTTAGCTCGTGTGAGTACGCTTCAAGAAAATGTATCCTAAAAATTAATAATTAAATAGATAATTAAAAGAAATCTGAATCGTCAATGTCAAATCCATACAATTCCTAGCCGTGCATTGAAAATAGTTTAAGAAGACGCAAATTTTTATTCTGAAACGAACTTATAAATTCAATGTTAGATTTGCCAAGAAATAAATGGAAACCTGTTCCAAAACTAACCAGGTCTTCGCTTAAAAATTCAATATGGCTAAACGTACTTGGACTGAGGGATATATCACGTGGAAGCAATTGGAACACCTCTCGGCGAGCTCTAAACGTTATTTATGTTAAGCCTCCGGCACTCACTGGATTGCCCACATAGACTTTCAAAGGATTTTCGGATATAAACCGCTGTGTTATCGGTGCTCTATGTTACTAAACGATAGTGTTGTTATAGGAGTCATAAGTAACGCGCTTGAATGGACTGAAATGTGTATAGGGATTTATGGCACATCTGAGGAATAATTTTTATATCAAGACGTAAAAAAAAATTAAAAAGTTATTTTTTTTAAATTGTTTAAAAAAAACAAAAAAAACCGACTTCAAAAAACCTAACTCTAAAAAGCAAGAAATAATATTCGTAATAATAAAACACGTCTATTGAAGTCGGGTGGGGCTGGAGTACAAATTCCTTTTTTTTATTCTAAAAGCCCCACCCGACTTCAATAGACGTGTTTTTATTATTACGAATATTATTTCTTGCTTTTTAGAGTTAGGTTTTTTGAAGTCGGTTTTTTGTTTTTTTAAACAATTTTTTATTTTTTTATTTTTAGTGTATGTACCTTTTGTATTAGGTAGTGTAGGTATATTATTTAGGTAGAAAAATCGGCTCAGCCAAACGTGAGTTAATCGCGGAGAAACATACATACATGCGGGTCAAACTGAGAACCTCCTTTTTTTAAGTCGGTTAAAGAACAACACTTAAGATATCCCTTTTCCAACAAAAAAATAATTATCTTATTCAGTTCATAAACAAAGAAGTTATACGACTGATCTTCGAGGTAGTTCACACAAAATCATACTATTTTCGTACTTTTTTTATGATTACTTGAAAAGTACTGAACCGATTACAAAATCTTAAAAAATGGGACCAACTTGGGACCAACTAATGTAATAACGTTTGAATCATTTCAATCGGTTCAGCCGTCTTCGAGCAATCGGAGTACATACAAAAAACAAAAAAAAAACAAAAAAACGGGTCGAATTGAGTACCTCCCTCCTTTTGAAGTCGGTAAAAATTGGGTAGGTTTAACGCTGCGACTTAAGGTTGTAATTTCTACGCATCAGATTTTACTTCTAATTCATAATTATTTCAATATTGCAGCATGTGATCTACGTCCGCTGACTGCCTACGAGGCGTAACAGCAGCGCATTCACCAGATGTGTACGCGACCTTGCATTGTTATTCGGGTTCCATACCAAAATGAAAAAAAATATGGTGCAACTCTGTCTGTCACAGCTGGATATCTCAAGAACTGATAATGCTATCAATTTGGGAATAGTATTAGATGACGTTTGCCCAAATATTTTGCAAATAGGAAAGAAACATGATGTTTTAAATTTTTGCAACAGAGACTGAAAGGGGTTTTCAGTTCCTGTTGCAAAAAACTGTTGCACATTCTCAATAATTTTTTTTGGCCACATTTTTTTCGTGTTTTGATGAAAAATAAAAAAAAGTACCGTCCCGCCCCCTTACCTTCGAAGTTTGCATAGAGAAAAATCTGAAATTATTTTATGCGATAGAAACTTTTGAAAAGATTACAGGGAAAATAAAACAACTTCTCTGAATTGCCCATTTTTTCAGAAATCATCAACAAAAAATAAATTACATTAGTTCCACCATAGGTCAAGAGATGACGCTGACCTAAAACTGCAATATTTTACACCGCAGCACAGAATATATAATAGTATACTAACGTAACTGCAGTATATTTAATTATACGATGGTACCGAACCCTCGGTGCGCGAGTCCGATTCGCTCTTGACCGTTTTTAGGGTTCCGTACCCAAAGGGTAAAAACGGGACCCTATGACTAAGACTCCGCTCTCCGTCTGTCTGTCTGTCTGTCTGTCTGTCACCAGGCTGTATCTCGTGAACCGTGTTAGCTAGACAGTTGAAATTTCACAGATGATGTATTTCTGTTGCCGCTATAACAACAAATACTAAAAACAGAATAAAATTAATATTTAAAGGGGGCTCCCATACAACAAACGTAATTTTTTTGCCGTTTTTTGGTACGGAACCCTTCGTGCGCAAGTCCAACTCGCACTTGGCCGGTTTTTTATGTGAAAGTGAGACCTAGAATATAATCTTAATTATATTGTACCTATAACGTAAACGAGTCGAGCTTCTTTTTGACTCTTTCTATTACTTACTCAAAAGTTTTGAAATATAATTATTGGTAAAACCCTACCTTTAAGTAATAAAGAATCGGTAATGTTATCTAAAAAGTCAAAAGTAAGTACATGTATGTATGTACCTATTTGTTCCCAGTCCTTATTTCATGAAATTAATCTGTGCCTTATCTCAATTACATAGGTAATTACAAATTAAATTATGACTGACTTAGAGGAGATTTTGAGTCAAAAGAACTCGAGAGGCGGCCCTTTTCCTTTGATTTGCCCCTTTGTTCTTGAAATGAAATGGCATTTGTAGATGACTATCTTATATCCGGCGACGATGCTCACCGTTTCTTTCCAAAATATAACTCATTTAAATTTTAAATCCGTTTCAATTTATCTTGCTTTGTTCTAAAAAGTTATTAAAACTTATAAAAACGAATGCTCAGATAGTTGAAAATTAGCTAAATATGAAAAAATAGACATTTATAAAGTTAACTAGCTTACGCTCGCAACTTCATCCGCGTGTATATTCGAGAAAATTCTTAGGGAACTTTAAGCCAGCTGTTTTTACCAGATATGTTCAGGCGGACCTAAGGAACACTTTAAAAGACAAAAACTTACCACCGGAATTAGTCCTAGGTATCGCGAAATTTTTATCTAAAAGTATTGGGCTAAAAATTACATCGTGGCGTTGACACCATTCGGTGTGAATCGAGAACCGATGCTGTTATAACAATGTATTATACCTTGTTTTATTTCTCAATGTATCAAGATTCATATGACAATATATAATTTTGCCACAACTCCACTCACTTTTCTTAAAAACTAGTACAAAGAACGATTTTTGGGCAAAAACATTTTTCTTGGTGAAATGTCTGTAGGTATATTTCAGAGACTACAGCTCACATCGAAATGATTGAAGTGTCAACCGGTTGGATATTTTATAACAATTATATCATACATTGACAACTTTCTTCTATCTTCAACTTTTTCGGAGATAAATAGAAAAAACTAAAATCAGGGAGACGTTTGAGGGGGGGAGGGGGGAGAGTACATGGGATTCACGGGGAACTTTCCAGATATATTCAAGGAGACCTAAGGAACACTTTAAAAACAAAAAACCTTCCGCCGGAATTAGTCCTAGGTTTCTTTGAATTTTTTGCTAAAAGTCCTGGGCTAGTAGGAGTTATATGCAGCTAAACGGTATTATTTACTGAGTTCGCTAAAATATTCAATAATCTATTTTGGCAAACAATTGATCCTTTTCTTTGTTCTTCATAGAAAATAAGGGGAATTTTATTGGTTCTGCATTACATACATAAAATTCTTCAATATTTATTTAATAGTGAATGGATTACTTTTTTCCTTTTTTCCTACATAGATCCTGTTTTCCCAACAGCAATTAAAAAAAACCGGCCAAGTGCGAGTCGGACTTGCGCACTGTACCGATCTAACCACCATATAACTCATTTTTAAAATTTATCTTTTTTTTTTGTTGTGCCGTTTTGAGACGGAACCCTTTGTGCGCGGTCCGGCTCGCGCTTGACGGGTTTTATGTTATAACAATAGTTACAGCTTATAATACGGTGATTATAGTAAAAGAAAAGGTTATCGTATTTTATGTAATACCGAAATCTACATTACAAAGATTTTCTTTGAAAGTCGAATTGACATGTTGATATTATTGCCGGAAAACAATTAGTAATGCATTATTAGTTTAACGTCATATTTTAATACTTAAAGAGGAGTTTTATTTGTACTGATAGATAAATACATTTGTAAAATTTGCAAATAGAAATCAACGCCATCTAGCGGCAGGGATTGAAGTTAAAAATGTAGCTAGATTGCTGGTTTCTCAACGCGCGGTTGGGAGGTCATTTCAATCGCTAATTAAACGTATTTTACGCTCAATTTGGTGTTGTAAAGTATCTTATACAAACCGCGGGATGTTTCAACAACTGAAATAGCCTAATACAAGTCATTACTTTGTGTAATTGCGTAGATTTGATTGTTGGTTTTCATATAAATAGCGCCATCTAGCGTGGAGTAGATCAAAAGTTAAAATCTAACTGGACTGGTTTCTCAACGCGCGGCTGGGAGCTTATTTCAATCACTAATTAAACGTATTTTTCACGAAATTTTGGTGTTGTAAAGAATCTTATACAAACCGCGGGATGTTTCAACAACTGAATTAGCCTAATACAAGTCATTACATTGTGTATATGCGTAGATTTGAATCTTGGTTTTACATGGCGGGAAAACGGGGCGCAAAATTACGCCCTCTGGTGGCGAGTGGAAAATAATTGTTTTATTAGGGTTGGCGATGGTTATTATGTTGATTATTATTATAAATGCTACACTTATTAAATTGGAAATTAACTACTAGAAAATTTAAAATAAAGACTAAAAAATGATTTAAAAAGATAAACTTTCTAATGACTATGTTTATTGTGATGAAATTAATGGAAAAGATGGTTCATATTTTGTTTAAAGTCATAATAATACTAACAAAAAAGTGTAGTATTCGTTAATTAAAATGCTCATGTTTCAAATAAGAATGGGAAGATACTATTATAACATCAATTTACATGACTTACAAAGGAGACGGTTGAAAAACGGTATTTGGCGGCCATCTTTTGCGAAAGTTGTATCACCTGAGAGCTTATTTAATGGGCTAACATTACCAATTTTTAAATTTTATTCCCGATTAATTTAAAACCATAGAACAATTAAATGTAAAGAGAGCTAAACACGTTAGGACTGCACCGTTGGAATGGGTGTATCATTTATTTGTGGCATTGCACGTGAATTATTATTTTTATAAGGGAGTTCTTGCGGGTGTATTCGAGGCCTGAGACTATGTACAATTAATGGTGTGCTGTTTTAAAGGTATTTTAATGCACAACGTACTGAAACGGATGTCCCAGGCGGAATCGCGCGGCGTCTCCAAAGCATGGTTGAGCTACGCGCGTCGGTGGAGGGGTTGGAGGTATTGTACCTTCCATGGTCTACTCTGTGGCGATCGATGGCCTGGCGATTGGCCTGTTGGAGTCCGTCCATTGTGTGCATTTCGTCGTGCTTCTGTGTGTTGCCACTCAATTATTTTATTTTATTTTTAATTGATAAATAATTGTTTCGGGGGAACGGGAGTGCTTTATATTCTGGTTTTTGTCAAATGGTCCACAATAATATATACAGTGGGCCGTGGAAGTTTCGTGGCAGATGGATTTGATGGGCCTTTGGAAGAACCATCCATGTCCTTTTATAACCTAAGACAACTAATTAAGAAAGAAAATTTCAATAGGGCAGCGATTCAATCTTAATAATTGATTAGTTGTTAAACGAATTGGGTGATAATTATTTGATTAATAGAAACTCATTGATAAAATGAGAAGAAAATATTCATATGATCATAATCGCCAACCCTGAGTTATGGAAAATGCTAGAATAAGTTCGGCTAGGTGGACTTCTTCGAGAAAATTCGGCCTTGAGGGATATAAATAGGCTGGAATTTGTTGGGAGAGGAGTTTTTTGGAAAAATCGGAAGAGAGTGGTTACTCTGCGCGTCGGGCCGGAAAAGTACCTAGTTAGTATTTTTAGGGGATCACCATGTCCAATTTTATAAAGTTAATAGTGTCTTTTTTAATTTCGATGGGTAGTAAAATCGGAAGTGCGGGCCGATTTTTTAGGATGGAAAGTCAATCTGACAGAGGGTTTGGCGCGATCATATCTGGCTGTCCTGGGTTTTGCGATTTTGCAGGGAAGCCATGAAGTGAGGACGTTGGGCTAAGCACGGGGTGGGGAACGTCTGGGTGATTGTGGCGAATCGTCACATTTGACTGGGGAAACCGCTGTCAGGATGGCTCACCAAAATTTGCTAGAAGTTGAGTTCGTGGTTTCTGAAGAAGCTTTCGCCGGTTGCTTTTTCGAAACCAGCTCATAAAATCGCGATGTGAGTGTTGTGAAAGTGTGTTGTGCTACTAGTGTTTAGTGCTCTGTTTAAGGAATCTTTGCCTGGGAGTATTATTTAAATGTACTTGTAGCGTAAGTGCATTTTAAGGTAAGTTGCATGATTTTTTATATTCACCTTGATCAAGGTTCTACGACCAAATCTATGTTTTTTTTTCTTTCTAGGTATTTCACAACCAAGTTTGTGCGTATGTTTTTAGGCATTCTAAGTCCAAATCTGTATTTAATTTCTCTAGGTGTTACATCGCTAGTGTTTTGTTTGACTGTCTAGGACCAAAATTAAGACCTGACCTTTAATTACTTCTAATTACCTACTTATATTGTCTGGGAAATATAAAGAAAATAGACTTAGTACCTATCTATCTGACTAATTAAATTCAAAGTACTCATACTAATAGAGAAAACTATAAAATATGTTATATATGTTGGCTGTGCGATTAATTATTTAGGCCCTATATTTTTCCTTGGATGTTGATTGATTTTCAGTGAAACTTAAGTTACTATAATAGATAGATAGATATAAACATCCTGAAATAATGTCATTTTGAATAGAATTCTATTCAATTTTCCTTGATTTTAAGTTTTGTAATATTGATGCTCGCATTGATATAAGTAAACTTCATTTGTATTTTCCCTGGCTTTGGTATGAATGAAATAAAGTTATTCTTACATAATAATTTTGCTTTAGACAGGTACTTACCAAAACTAAACTTTAGTTGTGGATTTATACTTGTTTGAGAATAAAATACCTATTATTTCATTCTTGCAAAGTCCCATTTATAAATTTTAATTATTTCACTTTTGTTTATATTGTATTTATGTATTTCATAACACATTTCTATTCATATTACTACACAACATTTAACACTCTAGTGTAGTTTTGAATGGAATAGAGTTAGCTTACATGCCGATCTATGAAGTTCAAGATGAGGTAACTAAGGTTGTGAGTTTAGCGTGGCTGAACTTCCAAAGTTTATAATGTTACAAGGCTGAGATTTGGTAGCGTTCCAGCAGAGGATTATAACCTTGAGTTCTTTAATTTAGGTTTCCCCTGAGGTAATCGCCGGCTACGCTATGACAGAACCCTTGCATTGACCAGGATAACCAAATGGGTGTTAATCTTTGGTGAATGTTGGGTGTTTTAGTTAATTCATCCGGTCTACTGGGCATTAACTACGGTTTATCTCCAGTGGGTCCGGTGAGTTTAGCACCTTGACTGGCGGTGGCTTGTGGAATATGATTAGATGGCGTGACACCATGGTCTCGTCGGGGTAGGCTGACCAGCCACCGATATTCTCATTGGTGATACGACATTTTCATATCCTCACTGAGTAACCTTCAGCCAAGAAGCTTGTCTTGGATTTGTTCTCTTGATGGGACTATCCAAGTTTTGTGATACCTCTTGTTCAAGTCTTGTTCTTGAAATACTAGTAGTTTGGACTAACTCCATTAGCTGTTAGTATGGCAAGGCAAGATAAGTCCCGGGTGTTATAAATATTTATAACCCTCTGATTGGACTGCATTCTATATTTTAAAGCCGTTATAAAAACTTAATAATGGAAGTTTGGCTGGTATTGACAGGTTCTGAGTAAATGACTACTAAGTAAAAAAGTATGTTTCATTTTACTCAAAACAGTCTTCTATACCTACTTCCTAACTCATCGAGTACCTAATTTAACTATACTAAATAATATACTAGAAAAAATACGACTCGCACCAGATCAATACTCAGACGGGAATCGAACCCGCGACCTTTGGATATCCGGTCCAATGCTCTGACCGCTGAGCTACCGAGTCACTACAGCTCAGCGGTCAGAGCATTGGACCGGATATCCAAAGGTCGCGGGTTCGATTCCCGTCTGAGTATTGATCTGGTGCGAGTCGTATTTTTTCTAGTATATTATTTAGTATTGTTTAAAAATAGCATTGTAAATGCAAAAATCTCAAATTTAAAAACTAATTTAACTATTTAGTTAATTACCTAAACTCTTTATATTTTTCCACTCATACTGTTTTGTGTAGTTGCTGGTACTGTGTAACATACATGGACCTCCATACATTCACAAACTGTACATAGTGGCGGGTGTTACACCAGTCACTCTAATCCATGTCTAAATACTTTCCCCTGATTAGATAGATGCTTGAAGTCTGCGTCCCTTTGAATACGTTAGTAATGGATGTCATTGTTCTTAGCAATGCTGGACATGCTCCACAGAAAGCGTTACTATTGGACCCTTACTCCAGCTCTTCTAATGGGAATTTTACACTTCACATCTTCCTCGAGGTCAAAGATGGTCGATTCGTCCGCCTAATTGTACCTAAGGAAATTTCACTTGTACCTACTGCTTGCGGTATGGTACCTTCACCAACTCATGTAGCCATTTGGTATGGAATCTGTATGATCCATCCAAATTGTTACCAAAATCATGGTCCTTGTATGTGCACGGGGAGCAATGGCATAACCAGTTGTCTTTGGATTGAGTGCGCTTACATCTGAAATAACCTTGTTAAATTAGTGTACTCATACCTTCTGACCATCTACATGCCGTTGTTGAAACACCTCAGTTGTGTGCTAAATATCGGGACTTGCGCTTCGTTGCGCCGGTGTGGATTGGAATGGAGCAGGGGCGCTATTACAGTATAAATCCTCTGACCTATAGAGATATATATTGTAATAGCATGGAGGATGAGCTCCACATTATTTTTTAATAAGATTCTACTAAACTATATAGTTCACTTAAAACATTGTTCCATATCCTTATTTATTAATTTTACATAAAACTCACTATACCATATACCATACTATATTATTTATCTATGTACTTTCCTAATTTTAAATATAAAATGTTAGTTATAAAAGGTGTTATTAAAGAATGGTTATTTTAATATTCTAGCTATAGGTTGAGTTCAATGACAGTGCATTTGCTAAAATACATTTTGACTTAAACTCAAACATACCAAATGAGGGGCTGGGTTCTGCAATGATTTACACAACGTATTCGGGTCCTAATTACACTAGATGATCACTATTATGGCTAAACCCTTCATGAATTTATAAACCGCTATAGTTTATAAATGCATGGAGATAATTACTAAGTACAACTCTATAGCTGGGTCATTGAACTTTGACGATGAACAGATGATAATGGGATGTCTTTATTACCAGATACCTTGAGTCAGCTGATTTCTTTGTTATTATAGTTGCAATGATTTAGTTAAGTCTGATATATCACGTCAGGTGGGTTTGGTACAGCACGAAGGGTTCCGTAAAACATTTTTTTTTGTATGGGAGCCCTCTTAAATATTTATTTCATTTTAATTATTTATTTTTAAAGTGAATATACAACTAAATATTCTGTGAATATTTCAAGAGTTTTCATTATTAATATCGAGCAAAAACGACAAAAATCACGTTTATCGTATGGGAGCCCCTCTTATATATTTATTTAATTCTGTTTTTAGTATTTGTTGTTGTATAGCGGTAACAGAATACATCATCTGTAAAAAAAAACACTTATTTAGCTATTACGGTTCATGAGATACAGCTTGGTGACAGAACGACAGACAGACAGACATCGGAGTCTTAGTAATAGGGTCCCGTTTTTACCCTTTGGGTACGGTACTCTAAAAATTGGTAAAAAGTAAATTTTAAGATACATAACACTTTCGTAGAAGAGTTACGAATATAAAGTCAGACTAACTACTGAAACGTAATAAATACATTTATCAAAACGATAAAAAATGTGAGCGCCATTCAATATGAGAGCTTTAGCGCAATTTTTCTAATGCACAGATATTTTGGCATTGGCAATTTCTAAGATTAAATTCTGGTGGTTGCGAGTGGGCTCGTGCCAAAGGCTTAAAGTTTTACACCTTCGGAGCGGTAATATTATTTTACATCCCTCCCATACAACAAACGTGATTTATTTGCCGTTTTTTTGCTCGATATTAATAACTACAACCAGGTAGACAGTTGAAATTTTCACAGATGATGTATTTCTGATAATAAAAACAGAATAAAATTAATATTTAAGGGGCTATCATACAACAAACTTAAACTTTTTTATATAAATATTGACCCGGTTTACGTAAAATAAAAATAAATGAGTTGGTGGCGCAACTAGATAGCTATAGGCGCCTTAAAAATTAAAACAAAACATTTGTTTATGTTATTATGTTAATAAGCTTTCAGTTATAATTTATATTATGCATAAGTAGGTGTTAATGAAAAATAAAGTAACGTCAACTTATAATTTTGGCTTTAAATAAAACATGCGTGAAATGTATCGTCCGTCGTTCCAAGATATTTTTAACTTTTAGTTCTGTTTTTCATAACGAGGAAGTTATTAAACTAACGTCGAGGGTTTTAGTATGGGCAAATCAGTGTGTAAGAGTGCTTACAATCCTTATTTTTCTTCTTTATTTTTTCTGTTATTTTTTTTGTCAAATTTTGTAAAGTTCCATAGAATTTTAAGGGAGCAAACTTGCAATTCTTGAATTGAGAGATTTGATGACTTTTTGACTGAGTTAAATGTTGTATCAATGACACATACGACACACCAATGCATACGAAATTTAGAAACGTATTTCGCGAGTTTCAAACTCATGGGAGTGAAGTACTTAAACCCCCTTATTCCGTATACTCAAATACCATTTTACAAGTAGCGGAGAAATGTAAATGTTTTGTCAAAGTTACCAGTGGCAGGTATAATTCAATTTGGGGCGAGTTGGTTGGGTTGATTATAAATTTAATTTATGTGGGCTTGACGTCAGGGGGTGCTTGTTATTCGCGGAGCGTGCAATTTATCGACTGTCCTCTGATGAGTATGACATGAGCCTGTCGACGTTTTCAGTGGCACGTGATTGCGGAGGCAATTGTGGCTCAGACAGTATTATCGGTAATTTAAATGATATTGAACAGAGGATCTATTACAAAAAAACCGGCAAGTGCGTGTCGGGCCACGCGCCATAGGGTTCCGTAGTTACCTTATACCATACCATATTTAATACCACCTATCATTTTTCGTCTGCAAAAATAACTTTGTTTTTCACAGTGTTGGTATGAATGACAAAGTTATATTTGCGGTTTTGGAAAATGTGCTATATCTCGAAAACTAATTACTATATCTCGTTCAAACTAATTTTGGTTGAAAGTGTTTATTAAGATCTACAGCATATATTTTTTTTAGATTTTTCACTCTCTTATTTCAAAAGTTAAAGGGGGGGGACACACATTTTACCACTTTGGCGGTGAATATCTTTCAAACGGTCGACTTTGAGAAAAAGTTGTCTTAGAAACCTCAATGTCATTTTTAAAGACCTATCTATAGACACCCAACACGTGTTGGTTTGAAGTTAAAATTTTTTTTCAGTTTCAGTTCCATGTATGGGGAGCCCCCCCTTAATCTTTTATTTTTCTTATTTTTGTATTAAATTCGTTAAGCGGTTAACAGAATACATCTACCTACCAAGTTTCAACTGTGTAGTCTTAATACTTTCGGAATAAAGTGGCTGTGACATACGGACAGACAGACAGACAGACAGACAGACATGACGAATCTATAAGGGTTCCGTTTTTTGCCATTTTGGCTACGGAACCCTAAAAAGCATCGCAATAAGCGTAAGATGTTCGGCCCACTCCGTGGCACTATTGACTCACGAAAAAGTTTCAATTTCAGGTAAATTGAACGACAAATTGAAAGAAAGAAAGAAAGAATGAAAATACTTACATTTATTTTAAAAATCACACAACGACACACAACATTACAAAGACAGTACAAAGAACTAAACACAAACAAGGACATTAACAAATATTGTGCATCGTCGCTTGATTTCAAAACTGTACTCAGCTCAGTATAAGCGGCAGGCTAGGCCTGCTGCACTGATATTCTGCCGAGCACAGTAATGACATCAGGACCGAAAAATACTGATTTTCACATAGAGAAAAACAATCAAATCACAAAATACAAATAAACCTTAAATTATGATTATCTTGCGTAATAAATAAAATAAAGTGGATGTACGAGTATCTAAAGACAAAATCTATTGATATTATGAATGACTGTATATAGGTAGGTATGATGTAGGATGTGATGTAGCACGTATGACTTTAGTTACAAAATTATGATATTGCCTGGATAACTGTGTAAAATCTTATAGTACAGTAGCCCGTAGAACATTTAAATCACCAAAAAGGTTACCGTTTGCCGTTGTGATATAGTTATTTATTACGAAATTATCATTTTTAGAGATATACAAATATAGGTTACGGCGGGTTGCGATCTTTAAAACTTGGGTTAAAGTATCTATAATTTCGTAATAAATAACTATATCACAACGACAAACGGTAACCTTTTTGGTGATTTAAATGTTCTACGGACTACTGTACTATTACTCTTAAGGCGGTTGTATGAGCGAAAGTGGCGCCCTCAGAGGTTTTTATTTAATAAGTTATTAATAGATAAAGATTTTAATAATGTTTATCGTGGAGATTTTAGGGCCCATGGTCTAGTATTTTTAGAAGGTATCACTACATGCCCTCGTAGTCATTTGTAGAAGTAGATAGCAAATGTGTCAAAAACGGCCACTTTTAGCAGTTTTTCTATCTACTTCTAGCAGTGACTACTAGAGAATGTAACGATACCGTTTAAAAATACTAGACTATGGGCCCTAAAATTTCCACGATAAACATTATTAAAATTGTGTATTAGAATTATAATATTAAATAAAATTCACCGCGGCGCCACTTTCGCTCAGGGTACCACCTTAATAACATAAATGTAAAAAGACATACTTTTTATAAAAACATATTTTATAACGGCAACACTTAATAAAGATTTTTGATTCGCAAGTTTTATCTCTCGTATTAGATAGGTACATTCATTCGAGAGGCTTCGCAAATTGCTTACCGTACCGAAGTTGGCGAAGTAGCGAACTTAAGCAACGATAAGAGTGACGTTGAAACCGCTAGACTAAATACTCAGATAGTTTTACTACAATAATAAATCACGAACTTGTTTGAAAGTTCCTCGGATTCTGCTACATAGGGATGTTTGAATTTTAGGTATCTACTTAGATTTTGTTTGCATACTATGGTTGGATCGTAAATCGTTGGAGTACGTTCAGCCCGTGTCCTAAAGGGTTTATACACGGTTAATTTTTAACTATATCAAAAAATGAAATGGGGATTTCAGACCACATAAATGAACAACTTTTACTATGGGGCCAACCACGAAATCGCGAAAAAAAATCAGCTGTTCCATAGAAAAGTACAACATCGACTCGACTATAATGTATGGAACAGCTGATTTTTTTTCGCGATTTCGTGGTTGGCCCCATAGTAAAAGTTGTTCATTTACGTGGTCTGAAAACTTCATTTCATTATTAGATATACTTAAAAATTTACCGTGTATAATTCAACATGTGGTCGTGTATTGACTTTTGAATAAAATGTACGATCAACGAAAATATAGCGCTCAAAATATCAAATAAAAAAAACTTTTTAATTATCTCATTTCTTTTTTAGATAATTTACCTAGATTTTTTAGGATTTTTGAACTATGCTTTATTTTAATGAATCACATACAAGAACACGTAGAAAATAAATATAATTCGAAATATTGTAAATGATGAGCTTCAAATAAAGTGTTGATAGATATTAAATTTTATAAAAGTGCAATAACGAATATTAGATACAATGAAAATTCACGGAACTTACAGGTATGCAAAGCATTGAAAGTGTTCTTTAAATATACAGCAGCTTAAAGGGCTTTATGAAGAAAAAACTTCCCGGGAAAGTTACAGGAATGACGGGGGAGTCCGCGCCGTCATATTCTTTTTAAAATATCAAAAGTTAAAATTTTAATTAAAAGACACTTTGCGTGCCTCGAAACGAGTGCAATTAAAACTATGTCTTCTCTTCGAGACTATATAAAAAGAGATGAGCAAAAAGCCAGCGTTTAATTGCAGTTCTAGTACCCTTTAATTATTGTGGCCTGTCAATTTAAATATAACAAGCGCCTTTGTTAAACGCCATTTTATTACAGCGGTTAAAAGAAGAGGAAATAAATGAAGCTGGTTTTTAATGTGAAAAAGGTTCTTAGGTAGGGGATGAATGTTTTGTGGTTTTTTGATAATTAGGTACCTCATTATGTTGGTTTGTCCTTTAAGCACAGAATAGATATAAGTACTACCGTACAGAAAAGACAATTTTCGTCCCGCCCCAGAATCAATTACCTCACCCCACCCCGCGAGTTCGTGTGCCGAATCGTGTGCTCGTTTAGTCGTGTTTGACAAATGTCAACATATTTTGATATTCAAAGCAATACGTCGTAACTTTTTAGTGGTGTTTGTCAACTGTCAACTTTTGTTGATATTCAAAGCAATGCGTCGTAACTTTATTGACCAAAAAGTTCGAATTATGAATTGAACGCCGCTCATATACTACAAACTGCACGGTAGCCCTACTAAGACTTAACGTAACCGCTCACGGGTGATTTTTTGTAGCTGCGATAATCGCGGCGTTAATCGCCCGCGAAATGACACGACAAAGATTTTACTTAGCCAGCGACAAAAAAGCGCCGCGATTATCGCTGCGATTAACGCCGCGTTTATCGCAGCTACAAAAAGTAGCTCGTGGGCGTTTACGTATAGAACGTCGTATGTTCTATTCTCAGCGACAAAAAATCGCTCAGCGATTAATCGCCCGTCAGCGGGGACGCTTACACACACAGTTTCGCGTGTACAAAAACGTCATGTGACGTCATCTGTTTATAATGGCGCGTTTGTATGGAGTGTCCGAAGTGTGCTTTAAGTTATTCATATCTTCTGTCTGCTGTTTTCGTTAAGCGAAGTTCGATCACTTAAATAAGCGAATGGCTTTTGATTTTGTCAAAAACAGTGATAAAAGCAAAAAAGGATAGGATTATTTTCTCTTTTTTTTTTCGATTTATAAGTGTTAAAAACAGTTCTTGTCCTTTCATCTTCAATGAATAACTGGCAAATTATTAAACTTAAATTAGAATAAACTTAAAAAGTCATACTAAACTCCTACACTTTTTGCTAAATAATTGAATCTAGAATCGTAGGCGGGTTTTAAATGGTAATTTCGTTCTTATTACAAATTGATAGCTTTATTTCATTTAAAACGTTTTACATAACTTTCGAGCAAAACTATTTAAACTTTATCAAATAAATAGATAATCGTTTCTGAAGATTTCCTATCCTTTTGACTTTTCAGTCTACCTTTGAAAACCATTGAATAGGTCAATCTCGCAGAGGTCCTAAAGGACTAAAGTCCGCGGGCACGAAAATGGTGACGGCCGAGCAATGGCGAAGCGACGCCGACGCGGCGGCGGAGCGGCGGCGATGCATATAGTAGGTATGAACCTCTATACAAAAAAAAAGTTGGGAGTTACAAGTCGTGATAAAGTTTGGCCACATGATAGAAACTGATCTGTAGGCTGTTTCTAACTAATATTGAGCTGGGCCAAACTATCCTTACATACAGTTCCATACGGCGGCGGGTTGAATAGCGCACTTTTCCCGGCTCCATTCTAAAAACTATAACAATTCAGGTTTGACTAATAGATCAAATGTGGTATCATTTTCGGATAAATCAATAACGTATAATTTATTTCTGGTATAAAAAAATGCAATTTTTTACGCAGTTTCTGAAAAATTACACATAAACTAACATTTTTAAACTTTTTTATTTTGATTTAGGTATTGGCACTTGTTTCAGTATTTTCAAAAAAACTACAGCTACAGCTACAGCACTTCTCAGTTTTTCTGTTTATATTTCTGTAAAGTTAATTAAATTTTCTACAATTTGAGCCTAATTTGAGTAGTCTAGGTTTACTGGTTGCAAAGACACAGCTAGTCAAAGATAAGATTTTTTCAATTAATTTCAATAAAAAGCCCATTTTTAACCAGCTATGTCTCTGCAACCAATAAACCAAGACTACTCAAATTAAGCTCACATTGTAGAAAATTTAATTAACTTTACAGAAATATAAACAGAAAACCTGAAAAATGTTTCTGAGCGAAACGGAAACCTTTTTTATTTCGTGAAAAAATGCATATTTTTGACTAGCTGTATGTCCGCAAACAATGGACTTAAATTACTTGGGTTAGGCTCAAATTGTATAAAATATTGTAAGAATATCAAAAACATGTAACAAATTAACCTGAAAACGCTTCTTTAAAGTAGTTTTTTTGAAAATACTGAAACAAGTGCCAATACCTAAACTAAAAAAATGAAGTTTAAAAATGTTGGTTATTGTGTAATTTATCAGAAACTGATTAATAAATTGTTTTTTTATATCAGAAATAAGTTCTACGTTATTGATTTATCCGAAAATGATACCATATTTGACCTATTAGCTAAACCTGAATTGTTATAGTTTTTAGAATGAAGCCGGGAAAAGTGCGCTATTCAACCCGCCGCCGTATGGAACTGTATGTAAGGATTGTTTGGCCCAGCTCAATATTAGTTAGAAACAACCTACAGATCAGTTTCTACCATGTGGCCAAACTTTATCACGACTTGTAACTCCCAACTTTTTTTAGTATAGAGGTTTATACCTACTAATAGAACAACATGGGCAGTAGATCCCACAGAATAAAGAAAAAATTGTGGTAGATTCAATGGTTGCAAAATACTAATATCTGTTAAATAATATATAGTGATGCAACGGATCTCTGTTTCTGTTTCCGCAAGTGCGGAAGTTCCGCGCGATTTTCAACATCAGTTTCTGCTTCTGTTTCCGCAACTTTTATAACGGAGATTTAAACAGAAGTTTACAACCGACGCGACGGCGGCTGAGAGTTACGCATGCGCGGCGCGAGGCGCGTGCGAGTCGCTGGACGGTGGAGCGCGCGGGGGAGGGGTCAGCCAGCGAGCCGCGCAGGCACTTGTCACATTTGTTTATTTACGTACTTTTTGTTTTTTTCATATTATTTACACTTCCGTTTCTGCATCCGTTTCCGTTTCCGTTTCTGCTACTTTTAACCTCTGTTTCCGTTTCTGGTTCCACTAAGACACTTCCGTTGCATCACTAATAATACACTAGAAAGAATCGACTCACCCGTAGCTTAATTTTCGTGAAGTCGATTTTTAACATAATATAAGACACTATTGTGATTACTAAAAATATACATTATAGTTTGTGAAAGTTTTAGCTAGGTATTGTAGTTTTTTGCAACCACTTAAAATAATCGTCGTTTTATAAATATATAGGAAGCATTTTAAAGCCTAATTTCCGAGGTAGAAAGGACTAAGATTGCATCAGACAGTTTGCAAAAACAGGTGAGAAACTGATCCAGTTTCGTGTAACTAATCTGAACTTTGCTCATTAGGCACACGAACAACTGTTGCTTAACCCCTTTATTTGATATAACAAAGTAAAGAATTGAATTCGCCATACGAGAAATACATCATTCTAAAGATCATCCTAGATATCTTTGGGAAGACCTCTGCACAGCAGCAGGTGGCATTTGTATCTTTGTATTATTTTTGTTAAAATAACATATTAAACTTATTACCGACTTCAAAAGGAGGGAGGTACTCAATTCGACCCGTTTTTTTTTTTTTTTTTTTTTGTTTTTTGTATGTACACCGTTTACTCTAAGACGGCTGGACCGATTGAAATGATTCAAACGTTATTACATTAGGTACACTCCCAAGTTGATCCCATTTTTTAAAATTTTGAAATCGGTTCAGTACTTTTCAAGTAATCTTGAAAAAAGCACGAAAATAGTATGATTTTGTGTGAACTACCTCGATGATCAGTCGTATAACTTCTTTGTTTATGAACTGAATTAGATAATTATTTTTTTGTTGGCAAAGGGATATCTTAAGTGTAGTTCTTTAACCGACTTAAAAAAGGAGGTTCTCAGTTTGACCCGCATGTATGTATGTTTCTCCGCGATTAACTCACGTTTGGCTGAGCTGATTTTAATTTCTACCTAAATAATATACCTACACTACCTAATACAAAAGGTACCTACACTAAAAATAAAAAAATAAAAAATTGTTTAAAAAAACAAAAAACCGACTTCAAAAAACCTACCTCTAAAAAGCAAGAAATAATATTCGTAATAATGAAACACGTTTATTGAAGTCGGGTGGGGCTTTTAGAATAAAAAAAAAGGGATTTGTACTCCAGCCCCACCCGACTTCAATAAACGTGTTTCATTATTACGAATATTATTTCTTGCTTTTTAGAGGTAGGTTTTTTGAAGTCGGTTTTTTGTTTTAAATGCAATCCAACAGTTACGAAAAGTTTAATGCGATACACGCAGCTGTGTCCGTGCTTCGTTTTGATTTTTTCCTATTACAAATCACTTTTGTATGCGATATTGCGAAGTGATTGCGTGAGTTTGATAGTTTCTCTCTAGCGGATCCGACATCGTTCGTTTAGTAGTCTATGGACTACGATAGCCAAATTCAAAATGTTTGTTATAAACAACCAATGAACTGCGGACGACTATCGTGGCCAAGTGACTGCGTTACGCAATTGCGTACGTTATTTTCGTAATAAATATTTTTGTAAATTAGTGTCTCTAAATTCCAACATGTAAACATTTATTCCAATTAGTACACTTTTCTCCAAATGTAAATAGAAATCATTTCTTGAAACTTACTACGCTCCTTGCATGTTTTCTTTTGCTTGATTTGCTGTCATTTTAATCCTCATATTGATATGATTTATTGTAGGCTCTAATCAAGTTAGAAATATTGTAAAATACTGATAATATCGTTAATTTCCAAGCAAGTGCAATAAAAATAAAGTGCATATCCAAATAGCAGGCACTTGTTTCAATTGCATTATAAAAATTGATTACCTTGAGTTCAGGGAAAATATTGAATTTTTGATGAAACTGCGATGTGTTTTTACCTTTCCCTGTGCTGAATGTTAAATATTCGGCTGATAATATTGATATTCTTTGGAAGACTGCGATGACTGTAATATTTGTGATTTTGAAGTAATAAAATCATCAAAACAAAGAGAGGTAGTGAAAAGTGTACAAATGTATTTTTTCATATAATTTTAATTTTAATTCCACAAATTAAAAGCTTCTTTTCTCATTATATTTTAATAAAGTCTTTGTTTTAATCCTGTACATAACAAAATTATCCATCTTTTAGGTACGTACTATGTACTACTACTTACTGCGTACAAGTTAAACTCGAAATCGGTGAAAAAAAATCTGCAAAATTAAAAAAATGCCTGAAAGTGTTTTATAATGTAACATTTTTCCATAAAGCGCTAACCCTACATAGCAGATGGAAGACCAAAGATAATAAAATAACTTCCACGTATGTATCGAGCTTACCAGACTTACCCGATCGAAGCAGTAATACGAAAATTATGCAAGAAGTCGGGACGTGCTCACAGACGGGCTCAGCTTTATAACGATCGGTCCGCGGCTGCCACAAATTACTGGCTACAGTAATTTCTACCATTTGGTAGGAATGCCGGAGTTTCGGCGAGTTTGATTAGTTGTAGTACACGCAGAATCATAATTGAATGTAGACACATACCAACAGAATTTGGGACGTATGAACGTTATGAACTAATATCAGCGTGGGTTTCATGTGAATTTATGTTTGCAACTTATGTTTTGACATTCAATGTATTATTAAAATTTGATTAAACGAAGTTAACCAAATACCAAACAAACTTAGGCTTCCCGCCCACGAGTGATAAATCGCTGAACGATTTTTGTCGCCAAGTATAGAACAATCAGAGTTCGATACTTAAACGCCCACGATCTACAAAATGTCACTCAAAAAAGTATGGCCAAAAAAGCGCCACGATTATCGCAGCTACAAAAAGTAGTCAGTGACATGTTTGTTTTTTAACACAGCTAAGCTTTTGTGCATGACAAATAATAAATATGCGTAAAAATAGTTCTCTATTTTTTATTTCTTTTCTTTTTAATTCTTTATTTTTTATCATTACTTTTATCATATTTTTATATTATTTACCTGAACAAAGCTGGAAGGTTCCCCTTGAAAATACGATGTAGGTAGTTGTTGATGTAGCACAAGGACTATACTTTAGTATTGTTTTTCTTGAAATACACTGAATAATAAAGGTTTGATTCCTATGCGTGATACTTTAATATTAACACCGTATTCAATTAATTCTATTGAACAACGCAACATACAAACCAAACCGATGCGTTTGACACATCACACTGAACAAGGCATGTTTTACTACTCTCCTATAAAAATGTTTGTTCGTTTTCTGTGCCTAAAAGGTTGTGCAATTTTTGATATTGTTGATTATTTTTATAAAAAAAATCGGGTTGCACTCCGGGAGTGCCGCCAGAAGTGAAAACTTGAATATTAACGTTGTGCATTTTTGATATTTTGGAATGGTTAGGGAATAATTTTGCACGAATTGCCATCTTACGAATTTACTCTGCATTTGAATTTACGAATACAGAACAGTATTGAACGAAAGTCTTATCCATAGCTTGACAGAAAATCTAGAGTTATGACATTGAATTAAAAAAATAGCGCGTTGCTATGGTGACACAAGTGTTTACGTCTTGATATGACGCGCCGCCATTTTCACTGAGCCCCCTAGAAAGAGAGGGGGATACTTCCACCGCCGGCTGTTTAATCTCCATCCGTCACATCCGTCTTACGAATTTTCGATCAGGGTCACGTGAGTCTTACTGACGCGAGTTTAGCATTTTTTCCCCATTACAAATAAGCGTACAACGCCGCTTAAGTTTTCACTTCATAAAAACGGTTTCGGTCCTGTTAGTTTCATTTTTGTAGGTATCAGGGGCTTATTTAGAAAAACGTAGCGTCATTGTTTTTCTCAACTTTAAACAAGTATGTAATATAGTGAATTAGTTGCAGTCCTCACCACCGTTGCAGAACTAAAATTGAGATTTTATATGAGTCGCAGCCCACATGGCTTTGTTGAATGGAATATTTATACTGGCGGGAGATTGCATTATATTTCTTGGGATTCTACACCGGGGAAGAATGAGCTTGCTGCATAATGCATTCAGAGACACCTATGCGTTTCATTATTTTTGTCTTGAGGTTTATATTCGCAAACCTCATCTTGATGAAAATGTTATTTTGAAAATGTCGCAGCCACAAAAATAATTTTAGTAGTAAATTATTGTACGGCATGCGTTGTAAAACCTGTTTAAATCGGACTCAGTGTAACAGCATCTTTTTATGCTTAATTTTTTTAAAGGCGATTCTAATGAACAGATGAGTTCATGGGGAACCCCTAGGAGATCCTGGTGGACGAAAGGCAAAATACAAATATGTTTAATTTATTAACTACTAGCGGCCTAACAGTTTTTTTGCTATCTCTCGGGAACTATACATTTTTTCTGGATGAAATGTACCTATATGCAAAATTACATGATGATCGGTTCAGGAGTTGGGACGTGAAGGTGTAACAAACAAATGGACTTTCGCATTTATAATATTAGTAAGTATTCTAATAATAAGTGGTCGAAGTGTTATTGATTTAGTTTTTTTTCATAAGAAATCTTTAGTTATTTCTTTTTTAGGGTTCCGTACCAAAATGGTAAAAAAGGAACCCTTATGGTGTGACTCAGCCTGTCTGTCTGTCTGTTTGTCACAGCTGAATATCTCGAGAACTACTAATGGTATCAACTTGAAATTTGGAATAGTTTAAGATGACTTTTGCCCAACTATTTTGCAAATAAGAAAGAAGTAAAAAAAATAATATTTTTTTTACAAAGGGGACTGAAAAGGTGTCTTAAAAATTTGAAGTGAGGTGACTAGAGCACGTGGGGTATCATATGAAAGAGCTCTGTTTGCACATTTTAAATATTTTTTTCTTTTTTCCTAGGCCGCATAATTTTCGACTTATGATGAAAAATGTGAAAAATAATACCGTTTCCCCCCCCCCCCCCCATATCCGAAGTTTGCAAAGAGAAAAATCTGAAATAATTATATGTGATAGTATAGTAGTTTATGTAAAGATTACAGGAAAAATAAAACGATATCCCAATAAAACATACTTTTTTATAAATTCAAAAAACAAACAAAAATTATTTAGTTTCACTACCAGTCAACAGATGGCGCTGACTTAAGAATGCTGACCTAAGAAAATAAAATAGTTCCACTATCGGTCAAGAGATGGTGCAACCTAATACTACAATAATAATTGGTGGCTGGTTCTAATATAATTACCTACTATTTGAAATAGAAGAAATAGAAATAGAAATTCGTTTATTTGCATTTGAACAAGGTTACATTTTAAGATGGTCATAATAAATTAGATTCAGCTTATTCAGCCATCAACAAATAGCATGCAAATTTAAAAAGAGAAAATTATATCTAATAATAAAATCATTGGATTTATCAAATTTTAACATTATTATCATTTATATATAAACAATAGCTCTTAAGTAATAATTATTAATAGGTTACTAAATTTACATAATGTCAAAAGAAATAAGAATAATAGTGAATTAATTGGTAACATTTATAAGAAGTCAAATAATTAATATGTATGCAAAAACCAACAAATAACAAAAGGTCAACAATTATTTAAATCTAAATAGTCATTTACAGAATAAAAACACTTTTCCATTAGCCAATTGTATAGGGCTTTATTGAATCTGTTCTTAGGCAAAACTTTAATGGGTTCTGGTATCTTATTATATATTTTTATGCACATCCAGTAGCAGTTTTTTCGGAAACGCGCACTCTTTGGATACATTTCAGAAACCAATCTACATGAATTTCTGGTATTTCGCAAGTAAACATCTTTGGCTTGACTGAAATAATGTGGATTTTGCCTAACAAATTTTGCTATTTCAAAAATGTAGAGACAAGGAAGAGGCATAATTTTCAATACTTTAAATAATGGCGTACATGGTTCGTCTGGTGGAACGCCACATATTGCCCTTACACATTTTTTTTTGTGCTATGAAAACCTTCTTTACGTCAGTGCTATTGCCCCATATGATTAACCCATATCGCAGAACTGATTCTATATAAGCAAAGTATGCTGCAAGAGCTGTACTTTTAGATGCTACTTTTGTCAACTTATAGAGGGCAAATGAGAATCTATTTATTTTATTACACACGTTTTCTACCTGCCTTTTCCAGTCTAGCTTTTGATCAATATCTAACCCTAAGAATCTAGTTGTGTTTGTGCCTTTAAGTTTTTGTCCTTCAAAATTTATGTCAATAGTTTGCAAATTTATGTCATTAAAATTTATAAAGTATGTTTTGTCAATATTTATAAGAAGATTATTATTTCTAAGCCATTCTACTATCGCTATTATTGTTTTGTTTATGTCATTAATATATATTAATGTCAATTTATTGTCTGTTTTTCAACTACTGATATGTCATCCGCGAACAAGATACATCTATGTTTGGTGACTTCTGGAAGACTATTTATGTAGACTAAGAAGAGAAGAGGTCCTAGAACGCTCCCTAAAGGAACTCCAAACTTATTTTCTTCAAAACTAGATTTATATTTGTAAGCAACATTTTTAGAGTCTAGTTTTGTAATTTCTACTGATTGCATTCGATTTTGTAAATAAGTTTTTATCCAATTTAAAGCATTGCCTCTAACGCCACACACTTCCAATTTATCTATGAGTTGTTTCTGGGATACAAAATCAAATGCTTTGGACATATCGAAGTAGAGCACCGTCGTATAATGTCTGTCATTTAGGCATGTAAGAGTCTCTTTTACCATGTCAAAAACTGCATGTGTAGTTGATTTACTCTTTTGGAATCCGTATTGATTTGGTTTTAAAACATTGTACTTCTCAGAGAATGATATGAGTTTTGCATGCATAACTTTTTCGTATACTTTTGAAAAAATCGAAACAAGTGCAATAGGACGGTAATTACCTAAAATCGTCCTTTTGTCTTTTTTGAAAATTGGCTTAACTAAAGAATATTTTAGTTTACTTGGAAAAGTTCCAGATACCATTGACAGGTTTATTAGATATGCCAAAACCTTACTTATTTGTGCATGACTTGCCTTAACAACTTTAGTGCACACATCATCATATCCCTCTGAATTCGTATTTTTCAATGTCATAATAATTTTACTTACATCATATTCGTCGATAGGGGTCAAATAAATAGAATTTTTCAAAATGTCATTATTATTATTTGAATTATTAATATTTTTAGTACTTGAATTATTATTAGAATTAGCATTATATGAATTAGTATTATTAGAATTATTATTTAAATTATTATTATTAGAATTATTATTTGTATAGTTTTCTTTATTTGTCAATTTTATAAAATAGTTGTTAAACGCAGTTGCAATTTGAGCGGGATCATTTATAACATTATTGTCGTATTCAATCGAATCTATGTAATCATTGCCTTGCGATTTATAATTTATTTCCTCTTGTATTACCTTCCATGTAGCTTTGCATGTATTTTTGCTACCTTAATACGTATTTATTATTTGTCTGTTTTTTAGCTAGTAATATGCATTTTTTTAAAGCTTTTGAATACATTTGATACTTAGTTTTATTTTTGTACGTTTTGTTTTTGTAGTAATTATACCGAAATACTCTATTTTTAGCGCAGCTTTTCCTTAATCCTTTCGATATCCAACTTAATTTAGATTCTGTCTTCGATTTTATTTTAATAACAGGAAAGCATAGTTTGTACAGCAAACAAAACCAGTCATAGAATATGTTGAACGCAGCATTTGCATCCGTTTCATTATATACATCTAAGAAGGAAACGCTAGCTAGGTGCTTTTTAAACTTCTCTATATTTTCATTAGAGTAACACCTTTTATAAGAATATATTACTTTTGGAGGGGTGATTTTTGGTTTACAAGTAAAACTAAGTAACTGTGCAGTATCATGGTCAGAAAAACAAAGCGGGAGGACGGTTCCACTAGCCCCTCTCACATTGCTGAACATATGGTCAATACATGATTGACCTCTTGTTGGTACAGTTATGTGCTGCGTAAGGTTATAATTTTTAAGAATATCTGTGAGGTTGTATGTTATATTGTTATTTTTTAAAGTATTTATATTAATATCTCCCACAACAACAATTTTTTGCTTAGGATATTTTTGTAAATATTTATTCAGCAGGAGTTGAAACTTATCAAAAAAGTACTGATAGTGTCTATTTTTTGTAGCAGTTGAAGTGCGATAAATGCAAACAATTATTATATTCTGATAAGGTGTTAATAAAGAGCAACATTCAAAATGAAAATTAGCAGCAAAACTATCAAATGTGTCAATTTTTTTAACCCTTTTCTTACCATTATGCAAGTGCCACCTCTTTTTTTGTTTCTCGAAAAATGTGCTGCTAGTTCATAATTGTGAATATTAATATTGTTTTCCTGACCGCATTTTATGAAAGATTCTGAAAAGCATAATACATCTGGACATAAATTTTGGTCAAGTTGTGTAAGTGTAATTTCAATCATTTCCTTTTTAGAGGAAAGACCCTGAATATTTTGATGAAAGATCACAAAACAATTCATATTATTTCTTTTAGCCGTATGAATAAACGAAGAATAAGTTCCTACTTAGTAATATAAACAGTGTGCAATGTGGAGTGGCTGAAACGTTTTTCAGTCACCATAAGCAGCTGTTGTTAAGATTTGTAAATTAACTGTCCGCCTGTTCGCCCTTCCACCTTTCCGCTGTTTATCCTACTTTTTTAAAGACTGTACTAAAGTAACATTACCAAATATATTTATGATTGTACGGAACCCTCGGTGCGCGAGTCCGACTCGCTCTTGACCGATTTTTTTGTTTAGATAATTCTTTCCGGTCTTAAGTAGTAAGTAGTAGTAGTAATAACTCACAATGGTTTTATTGTAATCGGATTCATGATAAGTTTAGGAGTACACAAAGGACAGATATACTTTTATTATTTTTTATTTATACAGATTCTAAGATAAAGGGTCGTGTCACATTACTTAATAGTATTTAAAAATAATAAAAAATGCGTATCATATTGCATTGCACTAACCTACAATTTCAGAAATAAAGATAAAAAAAACGCTGTTTATCTTTCCTTCAGAACTTTTGGACAGAATAAAGTTATATTACTACTACCATTAAACCCAAACCCAAATCCCAGTGAAATTTTGGTCAAATTCTTATGTTTAAACTTTTCGATTAGGTCCAGAGATTCAGTTTCGGTCAAAACCCAAAACGGTGTAACGTAAACAAACCTTCATTTTGATGTTTAAGCACAAAGAAAGCACACGTATGTTTTACGGTCCTTATCTATTTGGGCTCAAAGTTTGTTGCTCATATGGCGGTGCTGTGGACCCTTATCTCAATATTAGCTGTTGTTTATCCCCGTTCGTCCTTTTACATTCCACAAACGTAGCCATATCTTTGAAATGTCCGGCCCTTGAATGCTCTCGGTCATGCATACAAAGTTCTGATATGTTACCAATATATCAGAAGCAATATGTGCACTCTTGAATTGGTTTTCGGTTATTACCATATAAACAATAGCATCTCTCTCTTGAAAAATCTCTTGAAAAATGTACTAACAGCAGCAACGCAAAGTGCATCGTAATTTAAAATTTTATTTTTAAACAGCTGTGTTCCTGACATCATTAGCGTGAGCTTTGAAATATTGATTTTTCTCAAAAGTTATCGATTTACTCTGTACTCTACTTGTAGTTATAGTATATTTTCTGCAGGTATAAGCTAACTAGCGACCGTCCGCGACTTCGTCTGCATGGATAGTATTTTATCTATCCTTCGGGAACAGTTCTTTTTTTCGGGATGAAATGTACTCTATGTCCTTTTCTGCACCCCTGACAATGTGTATCCAAAATTTCACGATGATCGGTTGAGTAGTTAAGACATCATGAAGGCGTAATAAACAAACAAACAGATTTTCGCATTTATAATATTAGTGAAGTTGCTAATATACAACATTATTTCCAAGTGTATACTAGAATTAACAAGACAACTATTTTAAACCTTAAATGCGTTTGCCATTAATAAATATAACATTGCTGTAATGTCTATATATTTTGAAAGGATTTTTTCTTTGAAATTAATATTTGATCTGGTATTTAGTCAACAATTAATTTATTTGAAAAATAAAATTGCTTGTTATTGATTCTCTATAAATAAGCTATGTTTGTTCAGTGATGAAACCTTGTCAAGCCTAATGCACGTTGTAGTGGATTTCATCCAAGTGTTTAGTTGATGGTAGCTCGATGCAAATGGGGTATCCGTGTAGTAAGTGATTACCATTCTAACAGCCCTTGTAGGATAAGCTGACACACTGGTTATACTGCTACGCTCGCTGACATGCTTAGCTAAATATGTAGATTTTGTGTCAGCATTACAAAGGATGGGGGATAGAATTTAGATAACAGCATTTGCGACTTGAGACAGTTTCATTTCAACGACTCAACAATTTTACTTATTTTGAAAATTTCTTATATTCAGACAAAGAACTAATTAACCGCCTTTGTGGTCTAGAGGTTTACCCACCCATGTAAGACGCAGGGGTCCCAGGTTCGATTCCCAAGGGGGTACAATTTGTACTCGGTTTGGTTGGTGGTAGGGCTTATTTCAAGTCCGCCTGGCTAGCTACCACCAACTTATCTAAGTCTGGCGCCATAACAGCAATTTAAAAATTGTTGTGTTCCGGCAGTTAGAGGTAAGATAGCCAGTTCCTCAGTGATGAGGATTCCGGGAGTAGTGCGCTTCCACCTTCGGCCTTATCGTCACTTAACATCAGGTGAGATGAAGGCCAAGCACTATCCCGTAGTACATAAAAAAAAGAGTTTATGAAACGCCAAAGTGTAATCGAGTGTAACCAACAATTAGATATTCTGTGGTGTAACTCAGCTTGTAATGTTACAAATAACTAGCGCCCGCGACTTCGTCTGCGTGGATATTATTTTGTCTCCCTCGGGAACAATTCCTTTTTTCGTGATAAATTGTACCCTATGTTCTTTTCTGTACCCCTGACAACGTGTGTGCAAAATTTCATGATGATCAGTTCAGTAGTTAAGACGTGAAGGAGTAACAACAAAAAAAACGGACTTTTGCATTTATAAAACTAGTAAGGACTAGTAAAGATTAGTAAGGACTAGTAAGGATTTAACTTTTGGTTTATTTATACCAAACTGACAATAAAAGTGAATGACCGCAATAGTAACGAAAAATATTGTGTAGAAGTCACACGATATTTTTTGTTACAGTGAGACATACAATTTATGGCAGAATTTAATTAAGTAATTAAGAAGTTTCCACTCGTCGCTGAACTTAATTTATGAGTCAAGTTTAACAAACTTGATACTTGAAGATCGTCACATATTTTTTGCAAAGTTGAGAAAAATCTAATTTAGTTTTAAGTGTTCATAAAATATTGAAGCCTCGACCTCTTGAGAGCATGAGTTTCTCTTGCCTTCAGGATATTAAAAGTTTAATATTTCATATCCTTGTATATTTTTACATAGATAATACCGAAGTTGAATAAAATTATACTTTAAGGAATAACGTACAGGATGTGTTCTTGCTAGCTTTTTTTTGATAACTTGGAGCTTTAAAATCAATTTTGCTTATTTTTTTAATGCACACCAAGACACGGACGGGCGTATTTAATAAAATTTTAATGAAGTTTGTAGGAGGGTCTTTTTTTACTTTCTATAATATGAAGTTATTGACTGTTAAAAGTTGATGATGATTTAGGGGTAGTTTTTGCATAACTCTTGCTCTCTCTTTAACGTCACTTAAAATTCGGTATAATAAATAACAAATGAGGAGTGACGGAACAAAAATAGTTAACTACTCAAGAGACAGAAAATGATGTGACACATGTTAAAGCCTTATTTTTTTAAATCCTACCTGATGCTGATATTAAATCGAAACGAAATTTGTTATTTTCGATACAAAAATCACTTCAATAGAGACTGACGGAACAAAAATGGTTAAAAACAATTTTTTGGAAGTATTTTAACAAAACTAGTTAATTTTTATACAAAGTATGCATCTTCATATGTTAAGTAGGCACGTACTACTACCGCACATACCTACGTACGTACTTACCAAACAAACACGTGTTTGTTTGCAACAAAATCAGTTTATTATTTTGAGGTTGGATTAAAGTAGGTTAAGTGCATTAAGGTTGGGTTAAAATTGGTTAACTGCATTCAAAAAAACCTGTATCTCCTTTATTTAAAAAGCTATTTTTTGGGAGAGCATCTCACACAATGTTTTTTTTTTATAATTTTTCCTATTAAAAAGTAAAATTTATTATTATTGTATGTAATAAATAGTTTTTTGCATTTTGCGAAAATCTAGACATATAGTACTTTACTATTTTCTTTCCATTGCTCCTCAAATGTTTACATCACGAATTAGGACATCGCCGCAGACCTTCTTCATTACCAAAAGGAGTAAAAGAACTTTGGCGTAAACATAATAAATCTTATCACAGCCGGCTAATAAACGAGGTACCTACGCTATATAGAGCTGGGCCTCACATCTGACGTTGGTAGTAAATCTGAAGGCTCGAGGTGGTGGCGTGATGTATTCTGGGCGGTAATGGAATTGCGCGGCGATAGTTCTGTTTACCTTAACGACCTCTGAAAATTGTAACGATGTTCAAAACTACCCGTTTGAACTTTTATTAGACCTCCTTCGCTTAATGTTTGAACAGATTGGTACGAACGATTGCTACATATTAAAGTTTCAATTTTATATACTTTGACCCCGTAAGGTCTTAATTTTTGAATTATTATTTCATCTCGAACATTTGAAAGATGGACATTTAATCCTTACTTCCTTTATAAATGCGAAAGTCCGTTTGTTTGTTTGTTACGCCTTCACGTCCTAACTACTGAACCGATCATCATGAAATTTTGCATACACGTTGTCAGGGTTATAGAGAAGGACATAGCGTACCTTTCATCCTGAAAAAAAGTATTGTTCCCGAGGGATAGTAAAAAACCTTTCCACGCAGACGAAGTCGCGGGCGGCCGCTAGTAGGACATAAAGCTATTTATAACATTTTTAGTCAGTTCTTCTAAGAACGTAGATTCTTAGTATATTTTAAACTATTTTGAAATATTAATAAGTATTTTGAACTTTAAAAAAATTTGATAAGATTTAAGAATAATTGTGTTTCATAAAATATTATGTAAAAGATGATTATTGTTTCCGAACAAAGCTAAATTTATAATTTTGTAGGGAATGTTTATTTTTCTTGTTTCAAAGCTTAAAGCCTAATTCAACAGAAGACCTTGAAACGTAGTTGTCATAAATCATTGAAGAACTTTTTAACTTGCTTACTTTTAAAGGTTGCGACAATAATACGAAAACCTTAAACAAATATCTTGAAAATGTAAATCAACTTACTTAAAACTCATTACGAAGTCACCTTGCGAAACTTAAACACACTATGAATGATTAAATTTATTCGAATTACATTTCACCGAGTAGTATTCTTTCAAATGAGTTTAGTAGTTTTACTTTTCAATCGATTAAGTTTTCACAAAGTCATTGTTTTAATAAATGAAATCGAATAGCAATTCGAAGCATGTTTAACTAGAAAAATGTGTAATAGGATCTCTTTGAAAAAAGACCCTCAGGTGCTGCCATTGGTCTCAATTCAATGATTTAAGATCAAACGAAATATTATAGATGTTATTTAAATCAGCAACAACAAAGAAACATAATTATTGTAATAACCTTTTTGATATTACATAAATTGATTTTTACTTACAGTAACACATTTAAATAATAAAATATCTTATTCACTCTCTCAAAATATGAAATTATCTGTAGAGTAAATCATTTAATTAAAACTTATCCGGATCCTGTGAAATTGATCCCTAGTGTGTCAAAAGTTTTAGCATACAACTAGTACATATTGTAATACTACCCATGGTCTCATTGTTGATGCTGGATTCCGTATATAAATAAAGGACATCATCCATTTTGGTCCAAATGTGAAAGTGCCGGCCAAAAAACAAAAGTGCTTTAATCTGATAGATTTTGTCCACCTAAGCATTTCTTATTATGGCACCGAAACTGTAGCAACGCTATACTTGATTTTAAATAAGTTCAAAAAGTCTGTCTTTTCATACATTTTGGCACAAATGTAAAAAAGTCGGCCAAAAAGCAAATTCTGATAGATTTTGTCCACCTAAGCATTTCTTATTATGGTACCGAAACTGTACCACCGCTGTACTAAATTTTAATTGAGTTCAAAAGTCTGTCTTTTCATACATTTTGACACAAATGTGAAGTGGTGCTACAGCTTCGGTGCCATAATAAAAAATGTTTAGAGGGACAAAATCTATTAGAATAAAGCACTTTTGTCTTTTGGCCAGCACTTTCATATTTGGACCAAAAATGTATGAAACATGGATGATGTCCTTTCCTTTATAATTACATTAAAATGATTTGGAGTAGTTATCAGCTAGTGCTAAAATGGCCTTAATAAATCAATGGTACTAGATTTTGATAAGTTTATTTCAAAAATTGTTTACTATATAATATCTGAAGGTTTATATACCAAACCCTCCTTAGATTTGCCTCTGTAATCTTCTTACGCATCCTTTCTTTGTTTTGAAGTATTCCTAAGGTTCGATAGAGGCTTTTCGCAAGGGCCAAGGGTAGATAATCTATATCAGTTTGTGAGGCAAAGAGGATCGTTAAGATATAAAGAGACGTGTAACTACACACATGTGGGTTGGGAAAAGGGAGAGATATGTTATCGATTGCGTTTGGTGATATGCATTTTTTTATCGCGAGTAAAATTTTGTATGCTTTGTTTTTTTTTAACGGTGTTAGGACGAAATTTTGAAATTAATCTGTCCTAAGCTTGTTGGCAGAGCTTGTAATATAATTCTAACATACATCGTCAAATTTTAATCATCTGGTTTTCGCAGTGGGGTGGTTCCACTCATGATTACAAGCAACTTTTACTATGGGGCCAACTCTGATATCGCAAAAAATAATCAGCTGTTTAATACATTAAGGTCAGAGTTGACCCCATAGTAAAAGTTGCTTGTAATCATGAGTGGAACCACCCCACTGCGGGAACCATATGATTAAAATTTCAGCGTATATGTTTAACTACAATTCGTTATTTTAATAATGATTACAAACACCATTTTTCCCAATCAGAACTACAGAATTTTAATCTTTTGACTTTTAAATCTTGAGAACTGTAATAAATTTAAATATTTTGTAAGTTAAACGTGATCATAAAAATCAAAAGGGAATTGTTGGCCATTAAAATTGTGTGCTTCAATAAGAAGGATTGTTCAAAATCACTTGACCTTACTTGAACTCTCTAATAAAACATTTACGAACTTAACTTTAGAAAAGAACAAAGAGGAGATAATGATAATACGAAAAGAATATAGCAACTTTACGTTCCTTGATTAAAGATCCCACAATGATGACCCATTTTGAGATTTCCCTCTAGAGGAAGCATCAAGTTTGAAGTCTGCGATATCTCCAGTAATGTGTCCCTCGGCGTACCAACCGAACTCGCTGACCGTAAAATTGTAAAAACTACAATAAATCTTTGCCTTCCTCCTTTAGCCGAGGCTCAAAGAGGTGGTTTGAGGAAAAAATATACTTAAATGAGGAATTTGGTTACGCGCTTTTACTATTTTATTTTTGGCTTGAATGTTATTTGTATAATTTTAACTTTTTATATTATAAGTTCAAAAGTAAGTTTGTTTGTTACGATTTCACTTACACACAAAAAGACCCAAGGCACATATTTTTATCATCGGATGAATTCACGGGCGGTCGCTTGTACTCAAATAAAGAAATCGTAAATTGTCATTTCACGTGTCGTAGAAAACGCTTTTTGATGCAAATCACATTATAGGATACTTTGATGCAATATTCATCGAAAAGCTTTGAAAGTTTCATACGAACTAGTTGTTTCCATGTGATGTGATAAGAATATATTGCCAAGTTTTAACTATACCAGTTTTGTAAATCCAATTTTATATAACCAAGTTTGTATTATAATATAGTAAATGTACTTCGAGAGGCAGCTGCGGAGGGCTCTGAAAAGTGCCTTTTTTAAATAGACCTAAAAAGAAATTGCATGTGACAGGCTGGAATAAACATTGTAAAGATGCGCATGGAGAGGCTCGGCTTCGGTTTCTTGAGTGAATAGACCAAGGTAAACCTGTATCTGGAAACCCTTCCAGGATATATGAACGGATGAGGGATTCGCGAAATTTTGTTTTACGTGGAGTTTTGGGGCCCATGATCTAGTATTTTTAGAAGGTATCACTACATGCCCTTGTAATCAATCGTAGAAGTAGATGTGTCAATAACGGCCACTTTTAGCAGTTTTACTATCTACTTCTAGCAGGGACTACGAGGAAATGTAACTATACCGTCTAAAAATACTAGACTGTGGACCCTAAAACACGTGTACTTATTAGAATTATAATATTAAATAAAAACCTTAATAATATTGTTCATTATTTCCATCTGATTTGATCCCGGAGCCATTGATATTAATACAGTTTACATCACTAACAGCTAGAGCACATCACATTACTGTAATTACTAATTACCATCCTATCAACGTGTTTCTGACGGCCTTTTAATCTTTGAGTATGTTAGAAATAATGGTATATAATGTACAAAATAAAGCAACCCACATTGTTTTCCGTCCAGCTTTCCGGCTGTTTGATCTCCTTTACAGGTCGCATTTCTCAACCGATTCTGGTGAAATTTTGTGAGTAGGTTTGATAATTATATATAACTGTTTAGTCAAGCCAATTTTTGCAAATTTATAAAAAAAATATTCACACATTTTGAAAAAATATCAAAATTAGAAGCACCATCTAGCTGCGAATACTCACGTACCTACTGTGTGTTTTGAAAACTTCATGGCGACATTTTATTTTATTTTATCGCGAGGGCTACAGCTCACGGAGCCACTAGTATTTAATTACGATCGTCTTTTGTTTGGCGGCGCTTTGCACTCCGATTCAGACACTAAAATGTTAATACATGTTTATATGTTTTGAATTAACAATATATATTTTTACCCTAAGTTGATGTTGTTTTATCCAAAAGTATCGCCGAGTACATCTTAGATTGTACAGTTTATTTACTTTATTATTATTAGTCATAAACATTTTACATTTTCAACTAATGTTATTTGAATTAATATTTATTGAATTAGAAATACTCCTTTGCGTTCCTTCTTTCATTTAAAACATTTTTGATCCTGAATTTACACTAAACAATAGTATAAACCAAGCGTTTTTATGTAGTATGAATGAAATTATGTGAAACGCTGTTTTGTAAAACAAGATGTATGTACAGTCACGTCGAAAAATATGTATTCAGTTTAGAGCTTTGTCACTTTGTTGTAGTTGCAATTTGTCATTGAATTCTATTAAAAAAAGTTTTTTCCTTTAGAGTGACAAAGTTCTAAACTGTGTAGGTACACTAATGTCGTCTTGAGTCACCTCACACCTCACATGAAAGCTGATAATTAGCCTGCCATACTTACCATGCTAAGTTTAAGTTTGCTTTATTCTTTCAGCTTAAGTACATATTCGCGTGTGTTGCGTGCATCGCAAAATTAATTCCTAAGTGCAACAATGCTTATAAAGAAATAAAAATGTTAATCATCACGAAGCTTACACTCCGAAGTAAATTAAGAAAGTTCAAAAGAACAAGGGTTTATTTTGTCCAGACATTTATTGAGTTAGTTTTCTATAAGAAAAGCGCTGCAAAAAAGCTTCGAGTCGGAAAGCAGGCGTTATTGCTCACTACGAGTTCACCTTTATCAGATCTCTTATACAGTAACCACTCAAGCTATTTTCATTTCAGTTTTTTTATTTAGTTTTCAAAAGAAGTTTGAAAAGATGCAGTTTTTAATCATTTTTAGGCTTTGCTATGATGAATGATCTTAACTATTTGCTGCAATAAGGGCTTTTCAAAGTGACAAAAAAAAAATTGTAACGATTTGCCCATGGAAATAGTACTATAAACCGGAATGAGTGCTTCGCCCCAAAACGAGCCGACAGAGAGGTCAAGTAGATGTATGTGTCCTTTTCTTCATTAGGGTGACCAAACCGTATGGTTGGCCGGAGACATACATAATACTTTAAACTGTTTAATATAAACTTAAATACCTAGGTAGTTCTTTATTTATAATTAACACTTTTTACCGCGTTTTTATTAGGTTGCTTGCTCTTTTGTTTGTTTGAGCACAAATTTTGCAAACGATTTTATACTAAATTCCCGATGAGCTAGAGACTTGAAACTTTGAACACAGGTCAGAAATGGAAGGAAATGCAATATTACAGTGTCATTGAGGTGATCTGATAATGGAGCCGGAAGAACGCCACAGGAACTCTATGATGAATGAAACTATACAACCCCATCGTGTTTGGGCTTATTAGAATTGTTTTGACAAGTACTCTGACGGGAGACGAGGTTCAGGGTCGGATTATGAAGTCTGGATTCCATGCCATAGGAACTCAATATTGAAATCATGCAACCCCATCGAGTTTGGGCTCGTTTGAATCGTCTTGACGAGTGCTCTGTTGGATAATAGTATCCAAGAGTCTTATGATGGAGCCGGAAGAAGGCCACAGGAACTCTGCAATAAAACCTTTCAACCCCATCGAGTTTGGACTCGTTTGAATGGTCTTGACGAGTACTCTGATAGGCGGTGGTATATTTTTAGTTTAGCTCGTTAACTAAAAAAAAAAAATTAATATTTATTTAAAAAAAAAAATTTAAGAACAAATTATCTATCACGTTTTTATTAAGTTGCTTTTTTGTTTTTATTTTTTAAATATGGTAATTCAACCAATTAAAATCTAGTTTATTCAATTCAATTTAATTTCAAGTGTAAATAATTACGCAAGCTTAAAGTTTATTCCAATTTTTAATAAAAATGCAATGTGCGTGAACTTCGAAAAAACAAATGTTGGAAAAACAAGTAAAAGTAGAAAAACATTGTCTAGTGATCTGTAGTTAAAAAAAAGATGGAAACGATTTTCGATTTTATTGACGTTTGAAATTCGATTGCTTTTTCCCATAATTATACTTGTACATTTACTTTGCTGTTTCATTAAAAACTGTTATTTTGGTAAAGATATCAATAAGGTCTAAAATACTTGCACCAATTTCTTTACTTGTGAAATTAATAAAATGGGTGCAAGAGATTTACGACGACACAATGTTAAAAATATAAAAAAAAACAAAATGGCGGCCAACTATATTGTTCGTGGGCCGATTTTATGAAACTCGATTTTGTTACTATTTTGATCAAAATATAACAAAGAAATGTTAAAAATATAAAAAAATATGGCAGCCAACTCTTTTATTTGTGGGCTTATTTGAATGAAATGAAATGAACACAATATGTATTGAAAAAATTAAAAAATCTAAGATAGCAGCCAACTTGTTTGTTTTTGGGCCGATTTCGATGAAACTCGGTTTTTGGTAATATTTTGACAAGAAAATAACAACGCAATTTTTAAAATACTAAAAATCTAAGATGGCGGCCAACTTTTTTGTTTTTTTGGGCCGATTTCGATGAAACTCGGTTTTTGGTTACTAATTAGACAAGAAAATAACAACTCAATGTAAACTGAAGGAAAAATCAAAAAAGATCAAAATGGCTGCTAATTTGTTTTTGAAATCGGCCCAAGAACAAAAAAGTTGGTCTTGAATTTTGTAAGTTTTCAACATTGCGTTGTTATTTTCTTGTCAAAATCGTACCAAAAACCGAGTTTCATCAAAATCGGCCCAAAAACAAAAAAGTTGGCCACAATCTTGGATTTTTAGTTTTTTAAAAATTGCGTTGTTATTTTCTTGTCAAAATAGTTCCAAAAACCAAGTTTCATCGAAATCGGCCCAAAAACAAAAAAAATGGCCGCCGTCTTGGATTTTTAGTTTTTTAAAAATTGCGTTGTTATTTTCTTGTCAAAATAGTTCCGAAAACCAAGTTTCATCGAAATCGGCCCAAAAACAAAAAAGTTGGCCGCCATCTTGGAGTTTTAGTTTTATAAAAATCGCGTTGTTATTTTCTTGTCAAAATAGTTCCGAAAACCAAGTTTCATCGAAATCGGCCCAAAAACAAAAAAGTTGGCCACCATCTTGAATTTTGTAAGTTTTCAACATTGCGTTGTTATTTTCTTGTCAAAATCGTACCAAAAACCGAGTTTCATCAAAATCGGCCCAAAAACAAAAAAAGTTGGCCATCATCTTGGATTTTTAGTTTTTTAAAAATTGCGTTGTTATTTTCTTGTCAAAATAGTTCCAAAAACCAAGTTTCATCGAAATCGGCCCAAAAACAAAAAAAAAATGGCCGCCGTCTTGGATTTTTAGTTTTTTAAAAATTGCGTTGTTATTTTCTTGTCAAAATAGTTCCGAAAACCAAGTTTCATCGAAATCGGCCCAAAAACATAAAAGTTGGCCGCCATCTTGGAGTTTTAGTTTTTTAAAAATTGCATTGTTATTTTCTTGTCAAAATAGTTCCCAAAACCGAGTTTCATCGAAATCGGCCCAAAAACAAAAAAAGTTGGCCGCCATCTTGGAGTTTTAGTTTTTAAAAAATTGCGTTGTTATTTTCTTGTCAAAATAGTTCCAAAAACCGAGTTTCATCGAAATCGGCCCAAAAACAAAAAAGTTGGCCGCCATCTTGGATTTTTAAAATTTTCAACATTGCGTTGTTATTTTCATGTTGAAATAGTACCAAAAACCAAGTTTCATCAAAATAGGCGCACAAACATGAATTTGATTATTATTATTAATTTTACCGTCTCGCCTGCGACCTCTAGCCATTTCAATAGAACAATTTCGTTTTTTTGGAAATCTGAAATGGTGCAGTATTTATGGTCACACTAGTTTTGTAAAGTAACATTTCCTATAGATTGAAATTCTTAATTTGAAATTCGGCGCCAAGGTCAAAATCGGAGTTGCCAAGATTGACACTTCTATTTATTACCACCTCACCGATGATAGCTGATTAGCATTATTTTAGATATTTAATTAAATCAAAAGAGTAAGTTCTGTTTTATATTACAATTATTATGTGTCATTCTAAATTAATATTTAAATAGTATATATTCGACTTCGATACACTACTTGATTGGTAACGTACATATTTTTAGTCCTACTATCGTGGTATTATTGTTTAGTAATGGCAATTGTGCGAACGAGACACCGACCTCCACCTGGTGTTGTCTCATTCACACAGTAGTGCCTTCAGTCAATGTCGTCGATAGAATTTCAACTCTATGAGCAATGCAATAAAGTTGAATTTCTTTTAAACGATAGGTGAAAATTTTGGTAGAGTACTCACTCCCTATTATAAACCTCCTTGGATTTGCCTTACTAGATGACATTTATGAAAAGAGAACTGTCAAAATTGGCTTTTAAAAATAAACGGCCTGTACCAAAGAGGAAAGTAAGCACTCGCTGGCTGACAGCCCAAAGAAAAACATTTTAGGGTTACCTCTGCCTGCCTACCAGAGTAGGTACTCTTTGAAGCTTACTAAGAAAAAAAAAATGTTTAAAAAAAACATAAAACCGACTTCAAAAACCCTACCTCTAAAAAGCAAGAAATAATATTCGTACTAATAAAACAGGTATATTGAAGTCGGGTGGGGCTGGAGTACAAATCCCTTTTTTTATTCTAAAAGCCCCACCCGACTTCAATAGACCTGTTTTATTAGTACGAATATTATTTCTTGCTTTTTAGAGGTAGGTTTTTTGAAGTCGGTTTTTTGTTTTCTTAAACAATTTTTTATTTTTTTATTTTTAGTGTAGGTACTTTTTGTATTAGATAGTGTAGGTATATTATTTAGGTAGAAATTAAAATCGGCTCAGCCAAACGTGAATTAATCGCGGAGAAACATACATACATGCGGGTCAAACTGAGAACCTCCTTTTTTAAGTCGGTTAAAGAACTACACTTAAGATATCCCTTTTCCAACAAAAAAATAATTATCTTATTCAGTTCATAAACAAAGAAGTTATACGACTGATCATCGAGGTAGTTCACACAAAATCATACTATTTTCGTGCTTTTTTCAAGATTACTTGAAAAGTACTGAACCGATTTCAAAATTTTAAATAACTTGGGACCAACTTGGAAGTTTACCTAATGTAATAACGTTTGAATTATTTCAATCGGTTCAGCCGTCTTCGAGTAATCGGTGTACATACAAAAAACATAAAAAAAACTGGTCGAATTGAGTACCTCCCTCCTTTTGAAGTCGGTAAAAATACTTTGACCCATACATTTTTATCAACGCCATCTATCGAGCCTACAGTTTTTTGTCATTTTGAAAAGCCCTCATTATTAACAATATTCTTATAAGTATAATAAAAAACTCATGTGAAGAACTTAAACTAATTATAATAACACTTTTTATGACAAATTGATATTCTGAGCATTTTTTTATGCACAACGGGATAGTGTTTGGCCTTAATCTCACCTGAGATATTAAGTAAAGATAAGGCCGAAGATGGAAGCGCACTACACCCGGAATCCTCACCACTGAGGAACTGGCTATCTTACCTCTAACTGCCGGAACACAACAATTTGTGTTCCGGCAGCATGTGGGAAAAAAAACTGCTTATTGAATAAGATAGTATCAACTCGTTATAATCGCGTTAATATTAAATGTTTTATCAACCTTATATTATTATCAAGTATTGTTGTGAGCTGCGAAAACAGCTTTTTACGTAGATATACATATTATAACGCGTTGAAATCTTACAAATTGATCAATACAGATTTGCTTAGAAATCGAGTGGTTCCAGAATACCTCCTGTTTTCACCTGGCGAGTCTTCGGCTAATTTAGCGCTGTTTGCCCCACGCTAACTTAATTATACTTTTTGACGCTTCGACTCTTGTAAGCTGCGACAATTTTTAATTGTATTTCTTTATTAAGCAATTAAGAAGAAAATGTAATGACATTAGGTAGTTTATGCAGGGTTCTAAATTTTCTTAATTAAACTTGTATTGTTGTTAGGTATAGGTAGAGGTACTTTTACTATAATCGTTCAATTATAGTACATTATGAGACAAGTTACCTTAGGTTGGTTATTGCACACAAGGCTGCCAGTTGCAGTAACTCAGCCGAGTGTGCAATGAGCAAAAGCTCACGAGTTTCATACGACGTTTTTCAACACATTTGCGAGGAAAATACAAATTAATTTACCACACAGCAACAAATACGACAAAACAAAATATGACCCATGGGAAAAGGTGCATAGGTTTTTTTTTGTTTTTTTCACACACCTAATGCAAGAATATTTTGCGAACAAAGGGGTGAGGGAGCATACAGCCTACTTCAAAATTATAATTTTAATTGATAAAATGCAAATATTTTAGCATTTTATAGCAAAATATTGTAAATTATGAATAATTTGATAATAATAAATATTTGTTTGACTTAATTAAGGACTTACACATTTATTTATTTCAAAAATGAATATGAATTTATAGCGGTATAAAACCTCTTTGTTGTCATTAAAAAAATAACTATATTACCCGGTTAAATTCGGAATGCTCTGTTTACTCGCATAGAACTTGCAATAAGGTACTAATTTAACTTTGTAGGTATAATTCTATAACAACCCAGAGGGTGTTTTATATATTATTGCACGCGTTTATTATAGCTCGGTTTATGGCCCTAAAAGCGATGTATTAGGGCTCACTTTACGAGCAAATAAATACATATTGTATAATATCATATTTGCTCCGATTCCAAAGTAAATACTACTTGTGTAATGGAAATTAAATAGAACGGTGGTAGCAGTAGCATAAACACACAAACCAGAGAATATACCTATAGAGCAGGGGTGCCCATACTTTTTTTAAGGAGATCAACCTAGCAAAAATTTATGACTAAGAGATTGACATAATCGACATTTTGACCGTTTAACCATGTTTAATCCACTAAGTATTTATCAAGTCAGCGTTTAACCCGCCAAATATTTATCACTAATAATTTTAACTATCCTTGGCGATCGACCTTAAAACCTCTCGCATCGCAATCGACCGTTTGGCACCTCTGTTATAGAGTATACAGGGTGTTTTTTTTACTCGCTCTCCAAATTTTTATGATGTGTTCAGTCTATGAAACTGAACAACTTTCTCTATGACTATGAAACATGTGTCGAAAAATGCCAAAAAATTTTGGTCATCCCTTAGTAAGCCTGATCACGTGATATCTTTGATTTGTATGAAAAGTCATTTTTAGGGTTCCGTACCAAAATGGTAAAAAAGGAACCCTTATGGTGTGACTCAGTCTGTCTGTCTGTCACAGCTGGATATTTCGAGAACTACTAATGATATCAACTTGAAACTTAGAATAGTTTGAGATAACATTTGCCCAACTATTTTGCAAATAAGAAATAAATAAAAAAATAAATATCTTTTTTACAACAGGGACTGAAAAGGGGTCTTAAAATTTTAAGTAGAGCTACTAGGGTATGTGGGGTATCATATGAAAGAGCGCCGTTTGCACGTTTTTGAACATTTTTTCTTTTTGTTTTAGGCCGCATAGTTTTCGATTTATAATGAAAAATGTAAAAAAAATACCGTTCTCCCTTATCTCCGAAGTTTGCAAAGAGAAAAATCTGAAATAATTCTATGTGATAGCAGTTTATATAAAGATTACAGAAAAAATAAAACGATATCTCAATATAGCACACTTTTTTAGAAATTATCAAATTTCTAAAAAAAGTTAACATTAGTTCCACTATCGGTCAAGAGATGGCGCTGACCTAAAACTGCATTACTAATTTTATTATTCTACTCTGCAGTGTGGTTTAATGGTGCAATTATGATGGTACGGAACCCTCGGTGCGCGAGTCCGACTCGCTCTTGACCAGTTTTTATTTTACATATTTTACAATATGTTTCTTAGAGAAAATTGTTCAGTTTCATGGACTGAATACATCTTTGAAATTTGGAGTGTGAATAAAAAAACACCTGGTATATTCGTTTTCTAAATTAACCCAACCGGGGATCGCACCCGGCCCACAGATGGCAATACTGTTAAAACCGATGTGTAAGCTACTCAAGCACAGAGGTCATCAATTATAGTGAAAAATGCGACATGACTTCATCTTAGTTTTCTTGTTGCATGTGGTGCATCGAAGTTTGTGCGAGGTAAAGCAGATTTCACAAAGTATGCTCAACTTTCATACACAAACTACGGCACAAAAACGTGAGACGCAAGTATGCAAATCTGCTCGATGTCATGCTCGGTTCTCTATTTTATTTCAGCAGAAGACTAAGCTAAAAATTAAAAAAAAAATATGTCAGAGTTCGTTCGATACTAGACTATTACGAGCCTGCGTGATAAGTATAGATAGCACTTTCTTTGAATTTCGACGGAAGATCTGATCTTATGTAATAGGGTATGTAACTACAACGTAATACTATATGTTAATGAATAAATCAAAAATCGGAAAACCTTTTAAGACTATCGGACTATCAAACTAAACAACTTTGCGTTCGGTAGCGATTTTTGAGTTGTTGAGTCCTATAGTAAAAGTTCAGTTCAGTTCAGTTTGACAGTCCGAAGAAACGCTTTTCCCATTTTGGGTTCATCCATAAACACGTTGTATATTATGATTATGACTTGAAAATCCAAGTTATGGTCCAGTGACAAGCCTATGAGGGGTTTTACAAAAACGTTTAGAACCCTAAAAGCTGCCTTCAAACTCAAAATCAGAAAATTTCTTCACAATTCCACATGCAAAATAAAGGCGACCCTTCAGCCACAATCCCAATACAAATATTGACATTCCCGAGTCCTTCACAATGACTCTCGTTGCAATTGAAACTTGCTCAATCACTTTGAATATTAGTCTCAGAAAGTTTTTAATGAAAGCGGGCTCAACCGAAAAATGCCTCAAACCTCAAACACGCAAAGCTGGGAAACTACGAGACTCGAATAATGTCTGGGACAGAAAAAGTTTTACGCTTTGAACCCTAGCGGGGGTAAGTGTTTTGCATTTGGGCATACGCATCCTGCATACCAATGTGTGAAAGGATTGATGTTTGGGAAAACTTTGGGAAAAAATATCCAATGGCAACGATGTTTATGTTACTTCTACCGTTGAGTATGAGACCCTTAAGGCTGTATTAATATAGTTTCTTTACAACTATATATTTTTAAAATGTCAATAATTCAGTCAGTTTTTGAAGGTATTGAATTGAATAATCTTATGGGCCTGCTATGCATGTTAAATAATGTTGAAGTTTTATCTGTGTATAAAAGGTTTGGTTATTCTTTGTTTTACATGTGATAATTAAATAAGTATTAATAATTATTTTCTGTTTGTAGAGTATCAGCGAATTTTTTCTATATCTAATGATCTAATTAAATTTTCCAATTTTTCATACATACATACACACACTTCACATTCACTACGCATGTAGTGAATGTGAAGTGTGTGTATGTCCATCAGCCATTTTAACTGTCCTCACTGCTGGGGAACAGGTCTTCTTTATGGGTGGATAAGGGGGCCATAACCCACCACGCGGGCCCAATGTGGATTGGTGGGTGTTAAGACTGCAAATGCAGTCCGGACCAACGGCTTAACGTGCCTTCCGAAGCACGGAGGAGCTCGAGATAATAAACTTTTGGTCAACCATCCCATGACCGACCCTTGCGAAAGTTGCTTAACCTCCTCAATCGCTGGGCCAGGCGCTGAACCACTTCGCCACCGAGCTCCTCGTTATTATTATATTACTATATAGTAATATATATAATTACTTAGTAAAGTATGAACTTATTCTTCGTTTATTCGTACGGTATGTATAGTTAAATATAAATTATGATTATAGATTATAATTTTTATTAATTTAGTACATAAAATAAGAGGAAATTAAAATTTTATTAGTTATACGTCTCTTCCGTTTTGATTCTTCCTGGAGAGGCTGCATAAAAAATGTAACCATTTTCCTGGAAATAATAACAATGTCAAAACAATAGGCAGAAATTGTACTTCACAGGACACTGTCTTACTAAGGACATCTTAAAATTCTCATCAGACAAGAGAGTCTTTTAAATTACGTCATAAAATATTACAGGGACTTTGTGCTTGGGAGAAGCTTGTGAAATAATTAAGGAAGTGTACCTAATAAGGCTTTTCCATTTGCATAACAAATTCGTGATGGTCCCTCCGAAAAAATATTGGTAGTAAATCCTTTGACAAATCAAGCGTTTTCCCCGAGATTTGGGAGGTTTATTTCTGAAAGGTAAAATGGGTTAATGGGGAGTTGCGTAGTTGTATTTTCTTGGGTTGTTATTTATTTTTAACACGGAGTGGAAACCTTATTACCCCATTTTTAGGGTTCCGTACCAAAATGGTAAAAAAGGAACCCTTATGGTGTGACTCAGTCTGTCTGTCTGTCACAGCTGGATATCTCGAGAACTACTAATGGTATCAACTTGAAATTTGGAATAGTTTTAGATGACATTTGCCCAACTATTTTGCAAATAAGAAAGAAATAATAAAATTAATATTTTTTTTACAACAGGGACTGAAAAGGGGTCTTAAAAATTTTAAGTGAGGTGATTAGGGCATGTGGGGTATCATATGAAAGAGCGCTGTTTGCACATTTTAAAACATTTTTTTTTTTCTTAGGCCGCATAGTTTTCGACTTATGATGAAAAATGTAAAAAAAAATACCGTTCCCCCCCCTTATCTCCGAAGTTTGCACAGAGAAAAATCTGAAATAATTCTATGTGATAGTAGTTTATGTAAAGATTACAGGAAAAATAAAACGATGTCTCAATATAATACACTTTTTTAGAAATTCAAAAAACAAACAATTTTTTTTTAGTTTCACTACCAGTCAACAGATGGCGCTGTCCTAAGCATGCTAACCTAGGGGCAAAAAGTAGTTCCACTATGGGTCAAGAGATGGCGCAACCTAACACTACAATAATAAATTGGTGGCTGGTTCAAATATAATTACCTACTATTTGCCGTACGAATAAACGAAGAATAAGTTCATACTTTACTAAGTAATTATATATATTACTATATAGTAATATAATAATAACGAGGAGCTCGGTGGCGCAGTGATTTAGCGCCTGGACCAGCGATTGCGGATGTTAAGCAACGTTCGCAAGGTTCGGTCATGGGATGGGTGACCAAAATTTATTATCTCGAGCTCCTCCGTGCTTCGGAAGGCACGTTAAGCCGTTGGTCCCGGCTGCATTTGCAGTCGTTAACACCCACCAATCCGCATTGGGCCCGCGTGGTGGGTTATGGCCCGTCCTCCTTATCCACCCATAAGGAAGGCCTGTGCCCCAGCAGTGGGGACATTAAAATGGCTGATGGACTAGTAATATAAACATTTTGCAATGTGGAGTGGCTGAAACGGTTTTCAGTCACCATAAGCAGCATTTGTAAATTAACTGTCCGCCTGTTCGCCCTTCCACCTGTCTGCCGTTTATCCTACTTTTTTAAAGACTGTCCTAAAATAACATATCCAAATATATTTATGATTGTACGGAACCCTCGGTGCGCGAGTCCGACTCGCTCTTGACCGGTTTTTTTTAATTTATTTCTACTAGTATTTTATTGGTCTATCTATACTCTATATTTGAAGATTCCGGCTTAAAGTTGCAGATGCCTATCGTATTTAACCGTATTATTAATGTAATTTATCAAGCAATCAAAAGTTTGTGTGTTTATCAACAATACTACTCTACAAACATACATACATTACATTTTCTAATGTACCATGTAATAATGTTTATTATTGCATTATATTTTCGAGTAAAACACCTTCCTTTCTACCCTTGTTTCAATTTTAAGTAAAACACCATGGTACCATCTATATATATACAGGGTCACTGGAAATATGACGTATTCCTGTTAAGGGGTTATAGATGAGGTCAAAACAAATATTTTTTGTCATATAACTTTTCCTCAAAAAATAAATAGTTTTTGAGTTAATTGAAATTAAGTATTTTTTTACCAAAAGTACGTTTTCAGACACAAAAATTTAAAATAAAAGATAACTACTCATTCGATTCCGGATTTTTTATTATTTTGGGATAGAAAAGAATCTGAGTGTTAATAATGAACAAAAAAAAATTCATAAAATACAGGTGTTTATAAAAAATTCAATCCTTAAATGCATTTTTTATTTTTATTTTTTTAGATTTTTTAGAAATAGCTTCAAATATCTTTAAAAAAATCCTAGTAACTAAGCGTGCATAATATTTTAAAAACATCACCATCTATTCAGCTTTCAGTTGAGGTATAATACTTAATAATAGCTTAAATAAAAAATGAGAAATTAAGACTTAACTAAATAGCAGTCCCATTTCATGTAGCAAAAATTTTCTACTTCAAGCGCTTCGGAGGTGGCCGTATTATCCTACTTATTCCATAAATGTGAAAGTTTTCTTGTTTGGATGATTGTTAATCAATCACGCAAAACGGCTGAACGGATTTGGATGAAATTTGGCACACAGATAGTTTATAAGCCGGATTAAAACATAGGAGGATACTATTATCTTGGTTAAAGGTACCCTAGGGATTTTCTCAAATGTTAATGCGAATAAAGTCGCGGGCGGAAGCTAGTTTGCCATAAATGATCGTGCTTACTAAAAATACTTTCGTCCGAGTGAGTTTGAAACAGGATTATTTTCCGCCGCGATGAGTAAAAAATTTTATACAGACAGCATCAAAAATAACCATGCATATCAGCCATTTTTAATGACCCGCTGCTGGGGAACAGGCCTTCCTTTCCTTTTGGGATAAAGCGGACGGGCCATAACCCACCACGTGGGCCCAATGTGGATTGGTCGGTGTTAACTCAATGTACCTTACATTGAGCCCTTGGTTCTGGCTGCATTTACAGTCGTTAACACTGACCAATCCACATTGGGCCCACGTGGTGGGTATGGCCCGTCCGCTTTATCCATCCACAAGCCAAAAGGAGGCCAGTTCCCCAGCAGCGGGTCATTGAAAATGACTGATATGCATGGTTATTTTTGATGCTGTCTGTATAAAATTTTGACTCATCCTGTCCTCAAAATAATCCTGTTTCAAACTCACTCGGACGAAAGTATTTTTAGTAAGCACGATCATTTATGGCAAACTAGCTTCCGCCCGCGACTTCATTCGCATTTACATTTGAGAAAATCCCTAGGGAACCTTTAACCAAGATAATAGTATCCTCCTATGTTTTAATCCGGCTTATAAACTATCTGTGTGCCAAATTTCATCCAAATCCGTTCAGCCGTTTTGCGTGATTGATTAACAATCATCCAAACAAGAAAACTTTCACATTTATGGAATAAGTAGGATAATACGGCCACCTCCGAAGCGCTTGAAGTAGAAAATTTTTGCTACATGAAATGGGACTGCTATTTAGTTAAGTCTTAATTTCTCATTTTTTATTTAAGCTATTATTAAGTTTTATACCTCAACTGAAAGCTGAATAGATGGTGATGTTTTTAAAATATTATGCACGCTTAGTTACTAGGATTTTTTTAAAGATATTTGAAGCTATTTCTAAAAAATCTGAAAAAATAAAAATAAAAAATGCATTTAAGGATTGAATTTTTTATAAACACCTGTATTTTATGAATTTTTTTTTATTCATTATTAACACTCAGATTCTTTTCTATCCCAAAATATAAAAAACCCGGAATCGAATGAGTATTTATCTTTTATTTTAAATTTTTGTGTCTGAAAACGTACTTTTGGTAAAAAAATACTTAATTTCAATTAACTCAAAAACTATTTATTTTTTGAGAAAAAGTTATATGACAAAAAATATTTGTTTTGACCTCATCTATAACCCCTTAACAGGAATACGTCATATTTCCAGTGACCCTGTATATAAAAGCGTAAATCACTCACTGACTCATCACGAAATCTCCGAAACTACAAGTGCTAGGATTCTCAAATTTTGCATGGAGGTCCCTTTTAGGGTGTAGGTGCTCACTAAGACGGGATTTTGCGAAATTCAATCCCTAAGAGGGTGAAACAGGGTGGCAAAGTTTGTATGGGAAAATGCGATTCCTTGGCCCGATTTACTTGAAATTTGGCATAGACATTCTTTTACAAAATTAATTGAACATGTGTTTCGTATTTTTTTGAAATGTATCCCTTAACAGGGTTGAAAAGGGGTAGAAAGCTATTTTAGGGTGGTTGACTTCGATATCGGAATCAAAACTTCTTAGTGCATTTGAATGATTAAGAAAAATAAATGTCAGTTGTTACTGCACGGGCTGACGTTTAATCTCTAATTTTCCCGATTTTCAAGACAAGCTTTGATTCTTATAATGTTGTATAAGATTTTATCCCTATTTTCACTACTTTAGAAATGTTAGTCAAATAAAACGGCAACATCTGGCAAATATCAGATAACGTGACAAGGAATGTGGTATTTAGAGAAGTGTTTCGATGGAGAGCCTGATAATAATGCACAACATTAGTTGCACCCGGCATAAATCTTTGCCTGCGTTGCATGCGTTGCATGCGTTGCAATGTCACGTTTTTTTTTAGCCAGAAACCTTTTCAGTAGTCAGCAGAACAATTCAATAAACATTCACCAAAGTTTCATCATAATCGGATGTGGATGAATGGTTTAGGAGTGCAAAGGAAACAAATACACATACATCGATTTTTATTTATAAAGAAGATAACTATTAAGCAAAGATATTAGTATTTTTAACTATAAGGTAAGTATTAAATGTAACATAATATTATTATACTTATTTTGTTAAATTACCGCTAATAAATGTTATTAAGTACCTACCTAACTAATACAGAATCGTTAACAGGGCGTCGATTCTGTAACCAAACTCGAACCCCACTTCGAATCTCACTTCACTGCACGGGAATTTTGAATCATAAATAAGATAATGATAAGAATTTTTTTATCACAAAAGATTTTAGATAGCTACGCAGGCTACCAAAATTTTTTGCAATCAGTAAAATAGCTCATTTAGTAAACAAATGTCTAATAACAAATTCACGCGAAGTGAAGTGAGATGCGAGTTTGGTTACAGAATCGACAGACTGCGCGGGTAAAACCGCGGGGTGCAGCTATTACCTATATAATCACAAAATTGTATAATTGTGAAAGTTTTGATGTTTGGATGTTGTTCTGTTAGGTACCTACTCAATCATATCATATTCAATCACGTCTGAACGGGTGAACGGATTTAGGAGAAATTTGGCACAGATATAGATTAAGTCTGGAATACTTAACACAGGCTTCTTTTCATCCCGATCATTGGTTTCCAAGGGAAGACTTACAACGATTACCGACTGCCACGCGGGCGAAGCCACGGGCAAAAGCTATACATAGTATAAAACAAAGTCGCTTCCCGCCGTCTGTAAAAACCTCATTAAAATCGATCCATAAGTTTGGGAGCTAGGTTGGTTGCCTCAGACAGACAGACACACACACACGTCAATTATATTATAACACCCCTTGCGTACGTCGCATAGGTATATGCCGTCCTCCTAGGTATATGTATCCTGTAGTATAATTTAATAACTTTACACTGACACCACATTAGCACAGTTTTACATTTAGTAACTACATTGCACCCGTGCGAAGCCGGGGCGGGCCGCTAGTTATTAATAACTCTGCAGAAGAAAGACCAAGGTCGAATAACTAAGATTCACGTTGCTTCGCTCGGTGTCGTATTGTCCTACAAGGCGTGACTATTGTATATGCCTGCTTCCGTGTCATGTAGCACGACACGAGTGGCCAGCGTCCCTTGTAGTGACAAATGTACGCGCCTAGGTGTTTGTTTGACGTCACCTGATACAAGGCGAAATGAAGGACGGGGATGTCAGTATTAAGGAAAGTTCTGACGAATTTGTTAGAATTATATGCCGAATTGATTGATTAATGCAGAATTTTACGCGTTGAATATTAACTGTCTTCATCCCGAATCAAATAAAGTTTTGTTTGGAAATTGAATAAAAGCTCAGTGTCATTTTGGATATATCGTCAATCATCTTGAAAAGCTAAAGTATTTTCAAAGATTTTTCAAAAAATGTAATAAATACTAGTCTCTAGTCATGAAATAAAACACTGTTTTTACACGACTGCCCAAAGCAAAAAGAGTGTATGTGTTCAGGGTTCATGTATTTTTGTGGGTATGTGAGTTTCTTTATTCCACCATTACTTCCAAATGGCTCAACGGATTTGGATGTATGGGGTATTGTTAGAATCCTTACATCATTCCGAGTGACACTGGCTATATTTAAAAAAAAAATTAAATATGGCGACTGTATGGCGCTATTTTTAATCGTCATTGCAGACGGGGGACCTCTTCGATTAAAATTATCCCACAAAACGGTCCCCTGACTGCAATGACTCTTGTTATTTAACTTTTTAGATTGTTTTTAGCAGGGCAGTCGTGATTTTAAATTATTTTAAATTTATTTTTAACGGATACTAGCGCGTTTTATTGAAAGTACTTTGGTAATTTTAGTTGGTATTTGGTTTGATTTTAGATTTCCCGACGTTTTGGCATCCTTGCACCTGCTGTGATCACGGGAGACTGAAGCTGCTCGTGAGCCTATCCTGGGCCTAAAAATACCAACTAAAATTACCAATGTACTTTCAATAAAACCGCGCTAGCATCCGTTAAAAAGTGTTTTATTTCATGTCCAGTGAGCGCGTAAGCTAGTGTCTAGTACTATTGAAAATATTGTGTCTATCACTTTGAACAGAAATAAATATAAAAAAGTTAGTATTCCATGTTCGCTGCCTCTAAAAAAAACACCCATGTTTATTTCCAACAATCCATGTAGCAAACTTAAATTTAAAACAAATATTTTTCTAGCTAACAAGATACATAGATAAAGATTCATTCAGCAACCACTACAACATACAACAACAATAACAAGAATACTTGAGGCATTACAAAAAATTAGATAACTTAAAACTAACAAATTGTCCAAGATTACCGGAGTGTACAAGACTAAAAATTATATACAAAAAAATACAATCTAAAGGCGAGTTTTCTTGTCAAGAGCTCTTCCTATACAAGTCAGCTGACATGCGGTGTAGCGTGCAAGGAGGCGGCATTTCTGCTGCTGAAGTTGACTAATGTGTCAGTGCGGAGGTGTTTGCTGACGGTACTTGAGTAAAGAGCGCGTGGATAGTTCTGCTTACTTAGAACTATACAAAAAGTATACTCCTAATAGACGTGATTGAAATAAATACGCGCCATTGCTGCGGGTGTACTCGAAATATATATACAATAATCTCTGCAAATACGATGATGAATAGACTAAGTTGTGATAAAGAAATCTGGTTTGTAAACTTCCTGTATCCCAGCTATGAAGCAAAGACATTATAAGTTGACATAAGTTCTTAACCAATAAAATTGTCGTCAAAGAGAAATAAATGAACAGATATTCTTATGTATAAATAAAACTAGTGCCGTCTAGTATCAATTTCTCATAATCCCTGTCAAAAGCATAAAATAAACCGTCTTGCCTATCTCATATCGCATTATAGCCTTGGGAGCTTACTACGAAAAATATTCCGTAGTAATCGGAAGATGTTTCATTCGATTGCTTTATTTTGAACCTTATTCTTGAGCGCATAATTTCTTGAAGAGGTGGGAATGTATATCGGTTTATCGAGGTTCAATTTTCAGAGTTGGCCCTCTGTACTCTAGCGGGTCTCTGGAGCTGGGATTTTCTTTGTTCGAACAAGAACTGAATAATACATTTCACTTGAGTTTTAACATGACACCTCTTTGTTTTCTTCTCCACTCGTCACGAGAGGCGCATTCTCTTCTTTGTATTACAGACGCGTAGGTTTCCTTGGTCTGTGTACCGAGGGGTATTTTTTCCCTATATTTTTCCTATTTTCAATGGAACTCATGCTATTGTTGCAACGTTTTTGGAGAAACCTTAATGTGCGAAGTCAGCGGTTTTTTTACATTAAGGCATTTTTTACGAAATCATAACCATTATTAAGGATAAATAGCATCTTGTAGACATTCATTAATATTTTTTTTATGAATATGTAAGTATTTGTACCTATAGCTTTTTTAAAAAAAAGCTTTGTTAATTTATTGGTTAAATTATTTCTTCTCACTCAATTTTAAAAATAAATAAATAAGAAGAACAAAGTAGTATGTAATACGTCCAGAATTATGACTCTGTTTATTACAGCTCCTTCCTCGAGCAAGAAACGGCAACAATAATGTACAGTGCAACTGGTTGCAAAAGTAGGGGCACTTAAAAAAGTGAACATCAGAAAAGAAAAAAAAAAGTAATGGCACTTCTTTTCGGTGGAATTTTCAAACAAGTCCCAACTTTGACATTAGCTTGTGAATTATCACGGTCTCGACGGTGTCATTTGTGAAGTTTCAGTCTGAACTTTGGTAGGATTCTTTGCGGGCGAGTTTGCCCTGGGCGGTGGCCAAAGGCGTCACTTTAAAGGTTGAGGAACTATTTTCTTTTTATTTTCAAGAGGTTTTATTCTGAATTCTGTGTTGCCTGAGAACTAACACGATCTCTGAACCTCTGTTGATGAACAATCTAGATTCAAACTTTTGGTAGTTCATTTGTTTGAAGCGTTTGCAAAAATCTGGGACCCGATGGCGCTAATTCCTTAGAATATTAACACTAGAACGATAGTTCTCTACAAAGCGCACTGTCAAAAGTGAGGCAACTAAGACAGCCAAAACGGCTTCGTTTTCAGATTTTTATTCTCCATTATTACCTAATCATACCGAATATGTACAAAAAGTTTCAATTTTTCTACATTAAGGGCTGATTTTTCAATGCCCAGATATTGCTTTATTCGTTTGATAACGTATTACGCCGCCAAATTGAAAATGATTGTCAATGTTCGTTTGTCAAAATTTTTTAATGACTTTTATGTTATTCATATTATAATTGAAAGATCAGCCCTTAGGGGATTAGTTACTATATTATTGGATTTTAGTTACGATTTGGTAACGTATGAAGGATATAAATCTGAAAACAAAGCCATTTTGGCTCAGTATTAGTTGCGTCATTTTGCATACGAGGACACGGCTATAGGTGTTATTATTATAAGGCTAATTCTGAACGGTAAAATCAAAACTAAATCGTTACCGTTTCAGTTTCGTTTACAGAAAAATAATCTGTTTATAAGGAGCCTAGGATGCCAGTCTTGGACAATTTGAATGAGAATTCTAAAGCTAAATATTGCTAGGTACCTAAATATAACCTTAACGACAACGTAACGGTTTTGGTTTAATCGTTCAGAATTAGCGTGATTGCCCTGTTCTAATAAGTTTTAACAAAATTATAAATAGTTCTTTTATTTTTATAAAACAACTTAAGTCACAATATGTAAATGTTTTAACGTCAGGCGTATCATCATCATTGAGTGAATTTTGTAAAGGACTTTAACAAATGTATTATGGCTAAAGCAGAAGAATTAAGTAGAACCCTTTTATCAAGGTACTTGAATTCTCGTACTTATTAGGTAAGTTTTAATTGAGTTTTTGCAACACTCTTTGACCTTCGATGACTCCGTCGGAATTCGATCAGATTATCTGAAGAAGACGAGTAAGTTACGCGTACGTCTCATTTCCGACCTTATCAGAAGGCGATAAGAACTTTTGAAGACATAATTACCGTTTCTACAACAGTCTTGTTTCTACCTAAGAGAACGCATCATTTGTTTAATTTAATGACAAAGTTTATGTTGTCTATTGTTAATAGTTTGTACAATATACATTATTCCTTTCTGTAAAGAAAATATCTTTATTGGAACAAGTTACGTTATGTTATGAATGACATACACACATAATATACACCTCGCCACCTACCTGGCAAGGGGATTGTACTAAATCAGGCTATCGTATTTTCATTTTGGATAAATAATAGATAACTAGCTTTCACCCGCGACTTCGTCCGCGTGGACATTCGAAAAATCTCTGGAAGGAACCTTTGACCGGAATAAAAAACTCGTATTTTTTAAATTATCTGTGTGCAATCCAAAGCCGTTCAGCCGTTTTTGATTGAATGTGTGTATTATATTTTTTGAGTAAGTAAGTGATAGTACATTATTTTCATTTGCAAAGGACTACCTGTTCATAGCTATATACATTTAAGAAATTGTTTCCATATCTTAATATATAAAATCGTAAACTGAATGACTGACTGATCTATCAACGCACAGCCCAAACCGCTGGACCTAGAGACTTGAAATTTTGCACACAGATACTTTATACAGTGTAGGCATCCACTAAGGAAGCATTTTTGAAAATTCTATCCCTAAGGGGATGAAATAAGGGATGAAAGTTTGTATGAAAGTCCCTCAGTTTTGAAACTAGGATCGTCAAATTTTGTGTTTAGGCTGACGATTAAAAATTAATAAATACGGGTCTCAGCGTTTTTCAAAATTCTACCCCCGAAGGGGTCAAAAGGGGGATGAAGTTGTGTAATGAAGAAAATCCTTTATTTTCGAAGTCAAAATTGCTAAATATAATAATAATAATAATAATAATAATAATTTATTTGCATAAAAGTATTACACAAGTTAATACATTCATAATCATAACACAGATTTGACACAAATGGTTACAAAATAAAATTTGGCAACACTAACACCCTTGCTAAGTTGAGAAGACAACTTGTATAAAGGGTGCTAGGCCCGACCCTGAAAGCTGTTGTATAAAGCAGAGTTAAATCAAATTGCGTCGGCTGGTGGTATTTGTTGACAAATAAATTATTTGAAATATAAATTTAAAAAGAAATAAAAAATGGTAATTTAATGTGTGTACAGTTTCAGTGAGTGTGTGTATTTAGAGTAGTGTGCGTGGGGTGTGTGTGTGGTGTGTGTTGTGTGTGAGGGGTGTATGTATGTTTGTGTGTGTGTGTTAGGTGTGTGTAGTGTAGGTGAAGAATGATTGCGACGTAAGGATTTGTCTTGCATATTTTATTTGGGATCATTATCTTAATTAATTTAATTTTACGGTTGTTTTATTGAGTCAGCAATAAGCTTTCAGTATCGTTGTAGTTAAGAGTGAGGAGCCAATTTTTTAATTTTGCCTTGAGTGACCTTAGGGGTAGTGCGTAGAAGGTAAGTTTTTGATTGAGATTGTTATACAGGTGCGGTCCTTGAAAACATGGAAATCTTCTTATATGTGAGAATTTGCAGGAAAAGGGTTTACATACTTGGACTTTACGTCTGGTGGTGATTCTCCTATAGGGTGTTTTTGTGTGTTGACGAAGAACAATACTTAGCACGAATAGTTGTCTGACAGTGAGAATTTTACAGTTTTTGTATAATTCTTCTGTAGGAAACAGACTCGGCCGGAAAGTACTAACTTTCAGAACGGCTCGCTGAGCGCGTTCTAGTTTAAGCAGCACAGTTTTGGGAGCACCACCCCAGGCGCCTATACAGTACATTAAAATAGACTGGCATAGAGCAAAATATGTAGCCCTAATGGTTTGCAAATCTGCGACATAGCGAAGAGATTTAAAAACAAATATTAATTTTCTAACTCTCTTTGTCAGTAAGTCTATGTGTGCTCCAAAGTGTAGAAGGTCATCAAGAGTCACTCCAAGGTATTTAATGGTTCGAGTACGCTGCAGATTGGGACAAGAGCAAGTAACTTTAGCAGGTAGAAAGCAGGAGTGAGCAACCAAAGTGTAGAAGGCTGAAGGTTGCGAGGAATTACGTAGGCTAAAGGTGAGTACTTTAGTTTTGTCCGTGTTAAGTGTGAGTAAATGCTTGTTGAGCCATTGAGTGACAGTATTGAGTCCTTTTTGAGCTCTCTGAAAGGTGTCCTGCCAAGTGTCACCGGAGAAGGTGAGAACAGTATCATCAGCAAATGCAGTTATTTTTCCATGTTCCAGATTTAAATCACAGAGCTGATTTATATAGACTAGAAATAAGGTAGGGCCAATCACGCTTCCTTGAGGTACTCCAAAAGTCACGGGCAGTTCGCTACTTAGGTGATTTTGGATTTTGACGCACTGAGTTCTGTCATGTAGATAGTCCTTGAAGATATTAAGTGAGTTATTACGAATTCCGAGTGTCTCTAGTTTACTTATTAGTACTGGAATGGAGACGGTATCGAACGCCTTTTTTAGGTCGAGGAATATAGACAGTACTTTCTTTTCTCTGTTTATGTTGTTCGTAACGTGGTCAATTAAGTCAATTAGAGCGTCGTTAGTTGATTTGTTGCGCCTAAAACCGAACTGGTTAACAGAGAGAAGCTTTTTGTCTTCCAGGTATTTAAGTAGTCTTTTATTAATTAGGCGTTCTAAAATTTTTGAAATAGATGGTAAAACTGCTATAGGGCGATAGTTATTTACAGAACTTTTAATCCCAGATTTGTGTATCGGATGAATGATGGCCTTCTTAAAATACTGGGGGAAAGTTCCTGAACGCAGACAAAGATTAAAAATGTGCGTAAGAATTGGAACAAGAATCTGCTTGTAGCGTTTAAGAAACGTGGTAGGTATATTATCCCAGCCAACCGCGGAGTCTGTTCTGAGTGCCATTATTAGTTCGTCAACCTCTGTCTCGTCAGTGTCTAACATAACAAATGACTGTAAAGTTGAGGGTGCCGGGGTATTGACATTGAGCGATGTATGGTTACTAGGAGGACATGGAATGTTGTCTGCGAGATTCTTACCTACGTTAACAAAAAAGTCGTTCACCAAGTCTATCGAGCTTTCGGGTGTGGCAGAAGATACCAGTAAGTCAGTATTAGGGATTTTTGGCTTATCAGTATTGGTAACACGCTTTATCACCTTCCAAATCTTTTTGTTGTCATTACCTGCATCTCTCAGTTCCTTCCTGTCAAAATCTCTTTTTAGCTTTTTTAAGATTTTAGTGCAATAGTTTCTATACCTTTTGTATGTGATATTTAATATGGTGTTGTTAGGAGCTTGTTTGAGTTTTTTATGCATTGCATCTCTATTACGTATACAACGTAGCATTCCGACTGTCATCCAAGGTTTGAGTAGACGTTTAGAGTTTGGAAGTTTTATAATCGACGTGTGAGCGTTTATTAGTCTACTTAGAGTAGTAATAAGGTACTCCGCTGCTTTATTAGCGTCGGTTAATTGATAAATATGTTGAAGGTCTATGGTATCCATGACACTATCCAGAGATACGTAATTTGTTTTGGAGACTATATTTTGTTTTGGTTTGATGTGTTTTTTTAGTTTAAGGCTAAGCAGTACGGGACTATGATCGGTAACGGAGGAGTCCATTACTAGTGTGAGTGCTGTAAGGTTAGATTTGAGCAATACGTGATCAAGACAGGCGCTCTCGCGAGTAGGAAGTGTATGGGCAGGGAGCAGACCGTGCGAGGCTGTGATGTTCAAGTAGTCTGAGATTTTGTTACAGGATATAGTACCGGCGATATTAAGATTAATGTCGCCAACTATAGCTATATTTCTGAAGGATGCGAGGTTAGACAAAAGAGTGTTCAGAGATTGTAGGAAATTAGTGCAATCTGCAAAAGATGGAGATCGGTATATACAAATAATTACTTTATCTGTGCCTATTTTCAAAACTAGACAACTGGCGTCTGAAAAATCTGGTTCTTCGACTGTATAGTTTTCAATATTTTTAACGTAAAGCACGACTCCATCGTTCTGGTTACAAGGGTTTTTAGTTTGATAATATAAGTAGTTATCGATATTTGGAATCGTATCGCTATAGAGAGACAGCCAGCACTCCGTCAGGACAATAATTTCACAGTCAAGGTTCACTCTGTGGAGTAAGATTAGAAAGGAATCAAAATTTGCATTTATAGAGCGAATATTTTGCGTAATTATCTTCAATTGGGTGGCGGGGTTAAGTACATAATTGATACATTCCTCAGGTTTACAGCTAAATGCGTCGGAGACTGATAGTTGATCAATACAATCAAAGCTTTCGGTTGTACTATCCATTATTTAGGTGTAAATGTTTTGGTCTTCTAAACTGAGTCGTCGTAGTAGTGCATATAACTTCATGGACATAGAAATTATCGATCAAGCAAGACGTTCTTATTGTGCGTGGTGAGTACAAGCTGTATGAGAGTGTCGACGTGTTGTTTAAAAGGTGAAATATGATATATTTCTGAATATAATGAATAAAAATAATAGGTTTGGGAGCGTAAGTGTGGTTGTAGAGTGTGTGTGTCAGTGTGGGTGTGTAATTTGTAATACAACAGAAGCTGATATATAAATCATAAGGTAAAATATCTAGATCAATGAAAAAATACATAATAAAAAGGAGTTGGATAAAACACAAGCTTACAAGTTCGCCTCCTAGTCATTCCTTTCGCAACTTCTCAATGTGAGCTTCATTCTTTATAAGTATAGCTGGTTGGCCTTCAGATTTTCGTATAAGAATTTTCCCGTTGGAGATCCAGCAAAACTTGTAATATTTTTGCTTGATTAACTCGCGGGCTAAAAAGAAGAGCTTCCTGGTGCTAACGGTTAAGTCTTCTCGTATGTAAACTGGAGTGGGTGTACCGTTTATTCCAAAGTGTGAAGTGTTCAATTTATGGGAAGGATTCGAGTTGTTGTGTGTTCTGACGGAGCTGAGGATCTCTTGTTTGGTAGCGATTGTGCCAAGTTCCATGATGATTGGTCTTGTTGTTCCTTTTTTACCGGGGACGCGGTAAATGTGACGTATGTCACTTGATTGAAGGCTGTAAATATATAATTTAGGCTTATGGATGGAAATCTAACGCAACGTATATTGTTATTGTTAGTATTTCAACCCCTACGGGGCTGAAATGGGGGTGAAAAGAGGTAAATAAACCTAAAAATAGATATGGATGTCGTTATTGGGGTTTTCTGGGATGACGATTGCAAAAATGACATTTATTTTGAAGTCCAACACGGTGGACATGATTTGACCCCTCAAGGGGTGAAAATGGGGTTCAAATTTTGTATGGAAAAATAATATTAAATGGACATTACAACTTTAAACTTCGTAGGAGCACGTCTAAAAATAAATAAGCAAACATATATTTTGTGATTTTGAAAATAAACCCCTTAGGGGGTAAATGGGGTGAGTAAACCTAAAAATAGATGCGGATGTCGTTATTGGGGTTTTCTGGGATGACGATTGCAAAAATTACATTTATTTTGAAGTCCAACACGGTGGACATATTTTAACCCTCAAGGGGTGAAAATGGGGTTCAAATTTTGTATGGAAAAATAATATTAAATGGACATTACAACTTTAAACTTCGTAGGAGCACGTCTAAAAATAAATAAGCAAACATATATTTTGTGATTTTGAAATAAACCCCTTAGGGGGTAAATGGGGTGAGTAAACTTAAAAATAGATACGGATGTCGTTATTGGGATTTTCTGGAATGACGATTGCAAAAATGACATTAATTTTGAAGTCCAACACGGTGAACATTATTTAACCCTCAAGGGGTGAAAATGGGGTTCAAATTTTGCATGGAAAAAAATAATAAATGGCCATTACAACTTTAAACTTCGTAGGAGCACGTCTAAAAATAAATAAGCAAACATATATTTTGTGATTTTGAAAATCAACCCCTTAGGGGGTAAATGGGGTGAGTAAACATAAAAATCGATGTGGAGGTCGTTCTTGAAGTTTTATGGGATGGTGATTACGAAAATAAGATTTATTTTGAAGTCCAACACGGTGGACATGATTTAACCCCTAAAGGGGTGAAAATGAGGTTCAAATGTATGGAAAAAGAATATAAAATTGACATTACAACTTTAAAATTCGTAAAAGCATGTCTAAAAATAAATAGGCATACACATATTTTGTTATTTTAAAAATAATCCCTTAGGGTGTAAATGGGGTAAGTGAACATGAAAATCGATGTGGATGTCGTTCTTGAGGTTTCATGGGATGGTGATTGCGAAAATGACATTTATTTTGAAGTCCATCACGGTGGACATGACACATCATGGACCTGTACCTGGACATGCACATCCAGGTAACGGGAACGAGAACAGGCACGGGCACGGGAACAGGAACGGAAACGGGAACAGGACGAGAACGGGACGGGAACGGAGCGGGCCGGAACGGAACGGGAGGTGAACGGGAATGAAACGGGAACGGAAAGGGAACGGAATGGGAACGAAACGGGAATGGTACGGGAAAGAGAAAGGTACAGGAACGGGACGGGAACGGTACCGGGAAAAGGAACGGAAGGAGTACGGGACGGGAATGGGACGCGAACGGGAACGAAAAGGGACGGAACGGAATGGGAATGGAACGGGAACGAAACGGGAACGATACAGGAACGGAACGGGAACGAAAACGGGACGGGAACGGTAAAGGAACGGCACGGGAACGGAGGGGAAAGGATCGGGAACGGAACGGGACGAGAACGGGACGGGAACGGGAACGGGAACGGGAATGGGATGGGGTGGGAACGGAACGGGAACGGGAAGGGACGAGGACGGGGACGGGGACGGGACGGGATGGGGACGGGAACAGGAACGGTAACCGGAAGGGGTACGGGACGGGTACGGAACGGGAACAAGAACGGAACGGGATGGAATAGGAACGGAACGGGAACGGGATGGGAACATGGAACGGAACGGGAATGAAACGGAAATGGAACGGGACGAGAACGGTACGGGAACGAGAACGGGACGGTAATGGGACGAGAACGGGAATGGCAACGGAAGGGGTACGAGAACAGGACAGGAAAGGGACGGAAACGGACGGGAACAGAACGGGAACGGGAACCGGAACCGGAAACGTAAAAATGACTGGTCAGATCCTGGTTGAAGGTTCTCTAAGGATTTTCTCTAACATCCACGCGGACGAAGTCGCGGGCAGAAGCTAGTAGTGTATAAAGTAACTGCTATTTGTATTCCGAACAGAAAATAAAAATAAAATAAAATTATACTATACATATCGGAGTTCTTAAAAGAGTACACTTTAATAGATATAGAGGGTTATTTGTAAAATATCAACAACCTCGCAGGAGTAGAATAGTAACATCATATACAACAACATTTGTTCTACAACTTTCTAAAAACAGACAAAATAAAAACCGGCCAAGTGCGAGTCAGACTCGCGCACGAAGGGTTCCGTACCAAAAAACGGCAAAAAAAATCACGTTTGTTGTATGGGATTAATTATTTATTTTATGTTGTTTTTAGTTATGTTGTATTTATTGTTATAGCGGCAACAGAAATACATCATCTGTGAAAATTTCAACTATCTAGCTATCACGGTTTATGAGATACAGCCTGGTAACAGACAGACAGACAGACAGACAGACAGACAGACGGACAGCGGAGTCTTAGTAATAGGGTCCCGTTTTTACCCTTTGGGTATGGAACTCTAAAAATCGACTTTTCACACAAAACTCAATCAGCTGTTCGGACATTTGTATGAAGAGTCGAATTTTTTTGTTTGTTTTCGGTCATAGAACAAATGTTGTTTATGATGTTATTAGTCTTCTCCTGCGAGATTGTTGGTGTTTTTTACAAATAACCTTGTATACTCGTATAACCGGCTACTCATTTCCGATACAAATCTAGAAACAACCAATGATCAAATAAATAAAATATGAAGATCTCATCAAGACCTTTTATTTCTCCAAAGGCACCATCAGTCTAGGATCAGTACTTTCCGAGATATTGCAGTTTTAAGTTTGACAGCTGTCATTTGAAATGTAGATCTCATTAAGACCTATCATTTCTTCAAAGACACCATCAGTATTGAATGATTACTTTCCGAGATATTGTTGTTATAAGTTTGACAGCTGTCATCTAAAAGATCCCACCAAGACCTTTCATCTCTTCAAAGACACTATCAGTCTAGGATGATTACTTTCCGAGATATTGGTGTTTTAAGTTTGACAGCTGTCATCTGAAATGAAGACCTCACCAAGACCTTTCATTTCTTCAAAGACACCATTAGTCTAAGACGAGTACTTTCCGAGATATTGCTGTTTTAAGTTTGACAGCTGCGATCAGAAATAACGTGGAATACCACAACATCATGCGGTATGCCGCAGGATGTCGCAGGGTCCTTCAGTATGCCGCAAGATGCCAAAACGTACCGTGCCGTGCCGTGCGATGCCATGCTGTTAGTGGCAGCAGGATGCCACATGATGACTTGGTATGCCAAAGCGTGCCGTGCCACCTCCCATTACACAGTCGATTACAGCGACGCTGTCACCGGCACCCTGATTATCTAAAAAGAAACTATTTAGCGACCGGTTTCATTCCACATACATTGCTACTTTTCTTTGGTATGTTTTTTTTTAATCCAAAAAGAAGTAGCAATGGTCATCAATCACTATCATCTATGAACTGCAACCGGTCGCTAGGTGGTTTCTAATTAGATAATCAGCCCGCGGGTCAGATAAGTTTGTATTACTGTAGGTAGAGCTCTCTACGATATGAAAAATGTACCGCGAAAAGTCCAAAGCTGCTGGTTTTAGTAATTGATCTCTTAATTTCTAAAATACGTTGAGCTCTCTATGATATGAAAAAAATAAATTAAAAAAAATTAAAAACCCGCCTGCCTAAAAAGACAAGTCAACTGAAAAGATGGAAACAAGATTAAATATTAAAGGCAACATTATAACATGCAGTCGGAGGCATGCATAAAGAAAGTGACATTATGAATGATTTGAGTTATATGCCTCCGACTGCATGTTATAATGTTGCCTTTAATATTTAATCTTGTTTCCATCTTTTCAGTTGACTTGTCTTTTTAGGCAGGCGGGTTTTTAATTTTTTTAAATTTATTTTTTTATTTATTCATTTTTAGTTATTATTTATATGATATACCTTTTTGAAATCCTTATAATAAGCCCTATAATTTGACACCCATATTGCAGTATTCTAAAAAAAATTTTTTTTCCGCTACGTATAATAGCACCGTACAGCCGCCATGTTGGTTTTTTTATAACGCCACCTTCTTAAGAACACTTGGGCTGACGAGACAAATCTAACGATATGTTAATCATGGAAATCTGTTCAGCCGTTTGAAAGATATGAGGTAATAAAGAATATTACATACAAACTTACAAGATACGCGCGAAAAACATAACCCTCTTGCAGTCGGGTAAAAATACACTGCAACAAAGATCAACTCCGCTGGTTTATAATTTGCACACATCCGATGACCTTGAAATATTCACAAGATCATCTTTAAAGTATCTTCTTTCTAACAAAAAAAAAATTGAATGAAATCGGACTACGCGTTAATAAATTACAACTAATTACATATTTTGACTTTCATCTCCTCTCCCAAAGAAACCGTGCTAAATTTCGGGATAAAAAGTATACGTTGACCTTCCTCGTAATATGAACTCAAATCATGCTAAGTTTCATATGAATTCATTCAGTAGTTTCGGAGTGCATAGCGAACGTAATACAGACAGACAGACAGAAAAACAGACAAAAATGAAAAAAATACAGTTTTGGCTTCAGTATCGATTATAGAGCGCCCACCAAAAAAATTCAAAATATCTTCAATGTACAGAATTGGACCTGTTACAGTTTTGTTATAAGTATAGATAAGAACAAAGGACATCATCCATTTTGGTCCAAATGCGAAAGTGCCGGTCAGAAAGCAAAAGTCCTTTATTCTGATAGATTTGTCCACCTAAGCGTTTCTTATTATTGCACCATAGCTGTAGCACCGCTGTACTTAATTTTAATTGAGTTCAAAATATCTGTCTTTTCATACATTTTGACACAAATGTGAAGTGGTGCTATAGCTTCGGTACCATAATAAAAAATGCTTAGATGGACAAAATCTATTAGAATAAATCACTTTTGTCTTTTGGCCGGCACTTTCATATTTGGACCAAAAATATATGAAACATGGATGATGTCCTTTTATGAATTTAAGCCTCTTGTAAAATATAAGCCTTTGGTTATAGTTCAGAAACTCCCTTAGTTCTTGTTAATCAAACAAACACCTAGCGCTCAAACAATAAAAACTTAAAGTCGTTCTATTTAACACGCTACACACGTGTTAAATAGAACGACTTACCTGTGCCAAATTAACACCCGTGTGCGCAAGTAAACCAGCACTTTTTGCTTCACGACAAATGGTTGCTACGACGCGAAGCACATTGTTTGCTGACCGCTGCCTGCCTTTATGGCCTAGAAACACCGACGTGGAACCACTAAAAGAGATTTATTTACACTTTATTCCAGTCCCGTAAATGTCCAGCTAAGTCATGCGCAAAAACCACTTGGAACGAGGTGATTCTATTACACGGGTTTTTGTGTAAACAAATATTAGGTACCTGACTAAACAACATTAACAGTATTTTGTCACTCTCTCTCTCGTCTCTTTTATTTGACTTTTGAATTTAAGAAATGCATTATGTATTATGATAAAATCGCATCTATGTAGTATAGAGAATACTTATCCTTACTAATATTATAAATGCAAAAGTCCATTTGTTTGTTTGTCTGTTACGCCTTCACGTCGTATCTACTCAACCGATCATCCAGATATTTTGTATGCTTATTGTCAGAGGTGCAGAAAAGGATATAGGGTACCTTTCATTCCGAAAAAAGAACTTCCCGAGGCACAAAATAGTATCCACGCAGACGAGGTCGCGGGCGGTCGCTAGTTCAAAATGAAATTCATACAAATTGTCAATACCTACTCGACCAGAATGTATAAAACAGCTGATTTTTTTTGTTGAGTTGCAGAGTTGGCCCCATAGTAAAAGATGTTCATATTCATGAGCACAATCACCACCTAAGAGGTTTTGCGTTTATTTATTAATTGTATAATCTTACTAATTTTGGTAAAGTTTTTTTTTATATTATTGTATCATCGTAGTTACAATAATATAAAAAAAATATTTACCAAAATATGTATATACTCGTGTAATAAAACTTTAATAAGCATTTTGTTTATTCAGAGAACATAAATATAATTGCAATAAAGTTTAATAACATTATCGTTGATAATTTTATTATGAAAACAAAGCTAGTCAACTTCCACGGTTTGATAAGAAATCTCGCAAAAATAAAATTTACTTTTACTTAAATTATAATACCATTCAAACAGCGTAACGGCCTCGTAAAAAATGTAGCAGAAGCCATTAAAATCGTCGAAACACGGTTCATTTCGGTTGGCTATCATTTTATTTTAGGAATTCACAATTTGAGGTGTACTCGACCGACCGTTTTAAAATCTGGTATTTTTAACGTTTGAAGCCTCAATTTAAGCGATCTTAAAGTGCTTTTCAGTGCTCCATTCTATGTTCATTTCACCTCTCACCAGCTTCCAACTAAGACATACTTTTAATTGGAATCCTTCCGTTTTACTTAAAGTCTCTTAATTGAATTTTTTGCAATTTAGATTTTAAACGACTTAATTTGAAACCGGAATGATTAATTATTTTTCTACATTTCGTTTCAAATATTGAAATGTCAGAATGGCTAAAATTTTGTATTCATATCGTAACATATCATTAAAGGATTTTGGTAGTATTCCTCTAACTTAGTATGTTTATTACTTACTAGTTGTTTTTTTTTTTTAATTTATCTATCACTTGCTGTATTTGCTTTTAGTTAATCGACCTAATATTGCATTACTAACACGTAGTCAGCAACCGTTTGAAAAATATTACATGTTAACAGATGGGAATCAAGGAACTAAACGCTGGAACTTCAAAGACAACATGCAATTTCATGTAAAATATCAGCAATAAATATAATTAAACGTATTCTGAATTTTTTTCGCTTTATTTGATATTCTGTCCACTGTGAAATTCTCTCCATTTTATATTTTCTGTAATGTCACTGCCGCAGTGCCGCTTAGTCGATTTACTGATTTACATAGTATTGCTCCGGTTACAAGTGCAAAAGGTTATTTCTACCTTTGAAACTATAGAGATTTAACATTTTGCTTGTTTCTTTTAGAATATGACATTATATCCGTATAGTTCTACGACGTGTTTATGAATTAACGCAAAATGAGAAAACCGTTTCTTCGGACCATCAAACTGAACAACTTTTACTATGGGACCAACTCAGAAATCGCGAAACTGTTTCATACAAAAATTAATAACGAAAATATAAAAATGTATGAAGCAGCTGTTTTTTTTCGTGCTTTCAGAGTTGGTCCCATAGTAAAAGTTGTTCAGTTTGATAGTACGAAGAAACGGTTTTCTCATTTTGCGTTAATTCATTAACACGTTGTATAACTATTGTAAAACATTTCTTTTCAAAACGAGAATTGTCCAGATTCACTGTTGTTCTCGTTAAATAATATTAGTAGGCAAATCCATACAGGTGATACGAGTGCTAAAAATATGTTAAACTACAGTCAATTAAGATACTCTCAAAGGAAACTTATGGTTTCCTTTGAGAGTATCTTAATATAATAATAATACCTATTTTAGCATTGTGCTGTAATTTGGAGAGTATGCGGAAGATATCCAGCTTTTCCTTGTACACCAAAAACACCATAATCTCGTAGCACCTGTAGTAACACGCGCAGTCGGTGTGTAGCTTAGAGCTACGCAGCTGCCGTCCGGTACGGAAGCCGCGTTGCTCTATCTAAGGTGTGTAGCATCGCCCCTGGAGAGAGCGCACTACGTAGGTAACTTCATAGTGACTGTGCAACGAATGACCATGTCGGCCGGAATACCCCACTGAAAGTGGCACCTTTAAAGGTTTTTATTTAATAAGTTGTTAAAAGAAAAAGATTTTGAAAAAACTTTTCATGGAATTTTTAGTTATTTTTAGTACTAGTATTGTTAGAATGTGTCAAAAACAGACACTTTTAGCAGTTTAGATACTATCTAATTTTAAACAATTTCTAATCTAACAAGGAAATGTAATAATACCGTCTTAAAATACTAAAAAATTCACGACAAGTTTTATTAAAATATATTATTAAAAATATAATATACATTATATATATGATTATTAAAATCACAATATTAAATAAAATTCACCGCGGCGTCACTTTTGGTCAGGTAAGCGCCTTAAGGAGCTATTCTTACTATGATAATAATCATACACGAGATCTTTTATTCAGCGAATATATGTATATTTTTGGGGGGTGTCCCCCAAAAATATACATATCCCCCCACTTTATCTTAATTTTCTTACCAACACCGGTACGCAATATTGAACAGATTTCTGACTAAATTAATTGACATTTTAAATCTTCGATGCTAAGTTTATCTAGGGTATCAAAGAGTGTGGCTTTTGCATTGAACAATTCACGTGATCACTGAATCGTAGCTGATTACTTTCAATCAACGCAGACGTCCCAGTCAGGTCAAAGTAAATAAAAAAAACGGCCAAGTGCTAGTCGGACTCGCGCACTAAGGGTTCCGTACCAAAAATGGCAAAAAATCACGTTTGTTGTATGGGAGCCCCACTTAAATATTTATTTTATTCTGTTTTTAGTATTTGTTGTTATAGAGGCAACAGAAATACATCATCTGTGAAAATTTCAACTGTCTACCTGTTGTCTTTATTAATATCGAGCAAAAAACGGCAAAAAAATCACGTTTGTTGTATGGGAGCGCCCCTTAAATATTAATTTTATTCTGTTTTTAGTATTTGTTATTATAGCGGCAACAAAAATATATCATCTGTGAAAATTTCAACTATCTAGCTATCACGGTTTATGAGCTACAGCCTGGTGACAGACAGACAGACAGACGGACAGCGGAGTCTTAGTAATAGGGTCCCGTTTTTACCCTTTGGGTACGGAACCCTAAAAAACGATCTAGTTATTCGTTGATTTTGTCTAAGATATCACAAGAGTTTTAAATAACGTGAATAACGTGTGAACTTTATCCTTAATAACAGTGGCGGATTTACAGTCTTGGCCGCCCTAGGCCGAATAGTACAAGCCGCCCTTTTTTCAGCTCCCATTATGGGTGGGGGGGGGAGCCTCGGGTAGGGCGACCAACTATGTAATAGAGGATGCCTGTCTAGGATGCACAAACTGATTTTTCTGAAAAACTCTCGGCCGCGCAGCGTGATTTTTAGTCAGTTACATTCACTAATATAGTAATCTAGGGTTTCATCCACGAAATTCAAAAATGCCCGCCTCAGCTTAGTATCGGCCGCACGCGTGTCTAAACCGTAAAAGCGACACAAGCCTGTCAAATGGTAACTCTAGCCTCGGACCACGTTTAAAGATCAAATAAATTAAGAAAAATGGCCGCGCAGCGCGATTTTTAGTCAGTTTTATCGATTAATATTATAATCAGTGGTTTCATCCACTAGATTTAAAAATGCCTGTCTCAGCTTAGTGCCGCACGCCTGTCTAAACCGTAAAATACTTGTCAAATGCGACAAATTTTGGGTCGTTTCTTGTTATCATCAGTGTATTTTTCGCCACGCTTGGCCGCCCCTAATATCTGGCCGCTCTAGGCCCGGGCCTACTTGGCCTTAGGGCAAATCCGCCACTGCTTAATAATGTTAAGTTTAGGTAAGCAGCATAATTTTTGCAGTACATTTTTATAAGTATTGCAAAAGTGCTACTAAGTTACAGAATTAGATTCTCGATGAGGAAATATCATCATCTTATTATAATAATATGCCGTATTTTATCAATATCTCATATCACATTATTACTGTCTATTACTGTGACTCTAATAAAATCAAAGCGGAAACACTGATAACATCTTAAGAAGCGAAGACACGCTGGTTTAGCGGAATTAATATAACGTGAAAATGCTAGTAATAAGCATAACAAATACGACGTGAAAGCATCTCTTATCCGGGAGAAGAAAAGGCGAATACAGATAAATCCAATAATCTCAACTTAGAAGCAACTTTGATGTTCGGTTTTGTGCGCCTCAGCCATTTAGAGTTGAGTGTTTCTATTTAATGGTCGTAATAATTTTCAGATTCATAAAGCCGGGATAATGGTGGGATTTGTTTGTTGTATGTGGCAAGGAAAAAAGATTACGGGATCTGTGGCGTTGGAATTGATAGAATCTGTCGGCAAAATTGGTGTTTAGAACCTTGTTTTTGTTTATCAAAAAATAATGTAACGTGATTTATTTTTGAAAGTAATTAAACAATTGAAGTTAGAATTGTTTGATCATTTTGAAAATTTATCGTCATTTAAAAAATGTTATGCAACATTTTCTAGCTGTTTTCTCATGTATGTTGTAGAAAAATGTTACACATAGAATGTTATCATGTTACACAATGTTGCATATATGTTTTGAATGAATAAATTATTTATTTGGTGACATTTAACAATTAATACTAAGCTTAAAAGTAGATACATTAAAATAAATATAAAAGAAATGGCACCGAAAAGGCATTTACTCAGCATAATGTCGCAGCATTCTAGAACGCCACGACGCACGCTGGTCTTCTTTAAATGCTATATTTACGGAAGACCAGCCGTATGGATTTGAAAAGAGTTTTAATAAAACTTTTGCAACAGCTCTAAAATTAGCATAACATAATGATTGCCTAATTGTACATTATTTTGCGCCTATGCTTTTGGTCGATTCAGTTGCTGGCTTTATGCATGGGTTTTACAATCAGATTCTTGGTTTATGTTGAAAGATTACAAATCCCAAAATTTATATTATAGAATCTAGACTCAAAAGTTCCCGATTAATAATGATTTCTGTAGTTTGACAATGTTTAGATTTGATGAAAACTTATAACCTCGTATTTCATTAGCTATAGATAATAAAATCGTTATCAGCGAAAGAGCAAAGCCCCATTCAACCAAGATCGGTGTAACGATGTAAAGTGAACTCTCAATATTAAGTCTCGATTTCCGTTAATTCCGAATTTATATTGCAATACCACCGTCGACGTGACTTAGCCATGATTAAATCCGTGGTCCTGCTACTCGTAAAAGTACTTCAGCGATAAAAATCTGACGTAAAACTTGGCATAAAGAAGTAGGGATAATTGAAAAACCTGATCTCTCATTAAAATCTCCCGACTTCGTCCTTTTTAGGATTAAACACGGCATATCGCAGTCACGTCTGTCCATTTTAGACGCCTTTTTATAAGTATACCCGCCAGTTTTTATGAGACATTCTCGTCTCGACTGTGTACAGAACTTATTTTCTCCCTGTATTTAAACAAGCAGGTGGTCGTTTCTTATGGAAAGAAAACTACTTTGTAAACTAGTGGCTCCGTGAGCTGTAGACCTCGCGATAAAAGTGGCTCAAATTGTACAAAAATAAAATGTTGCCATGAGGTCTTCAAAGCACACAGTACGTGCTTGGTATTATTTGGAGTATTTGCAGCTAGATGGTGCTTATAATTTAGATCATTTTTCGAAATGGGTGAATATTTTTTTAGATAAATTTGAAAAAACTGGCTTGACTAATCAATTCTAGATAATTATAGAACTTGCACACAAAATTTCATTAGAATCGGTTGAGAAATGTGAGGAAAACAAACAGCTGGAAAGCCGGACTGAAATATTTTTACTGACACACCTGTCTCCGTCATCGAAAAACTGTCTCGACAAAAAACTCTGTATATTTATCAAACCTGCTCGCAAAATTTCACCGGGATTGGTTGAGAAATGCGACCTGTAGAGGAGAACAGACAGCGCTGGAAAGCCGGACTGAAATCTGTGTTTTAACATACTTATCTCCGCCATTTTGATAAATTTCAAAAATCTGTCTTGTCATAAAAATTATCATTTTCAAACCCGCTTACAAAATTTTACGAGAATCGGTTGAGAAATGCGACCTGTACTGTAGAGAACAGGCAGCGCTGGAAAGCCAGACTGAAATCTGTGTATTAACATATCTCCGCCATTTTGAAAAATTTCAAATAACTGGCTCGTCTATAAAATTATTAATTTTCAAACCTGCTCACAAAATTTCACAAGAATCGGTCGAGAAATGCGACCTGTAGAGGAGAACAGGCAGACATACGAAAGAATTTTTGGCCAAGCTGAAGTAGAAACGCTTCGCTCACACTTCGTGCTCACTCGGTCAACAAAGTAACGTTGTTTGATATGACGCTGACGGACATAACATTACAGTCAATTACATAGTTTTGTGGAATCATACTTCTAAAACTATGTATTTGAAAAGAGATAAAGAATTCATTTATTCATTTAAAAATTTAGCTCCGAAATAAAAGATCTGGGGGTCTTATATAAAATAAAAAGAAAATAAAAGAAAAATAAGTTGAATAATGTTTATTGTTGAGAAAAAGTTACTTACTAGTAAGTAATTGTTAACACTAACCATTAAAATTGAAATGCATGTTAAAAGATAAAAGTATTTATTAACGTACTTAGAAGAGTTTTTCGTGAAAATTACGCTAACAGTCTACTCGTAGCTTAACACACAAAAATGATGCATCAAGAAAAATGCTTTTCTTAGAGGCACGCAACTCACGCGATTGTGCAGCTCAAACTTTAATACGCTTATGGCGTGTATGAAAAAGGTAAAGTTTTGTGAACTTAAAGCTATAATTGTCTTAGTTTATAAATGTATTACTAATAATACTAGTGTTTTGGTTTAAGCTGTTATTGTCTGAGTTGATTTATTTACTAATAATACTAATGTTTTCTAAGGTTTAATGACAAGGAGTAAATTTATTACATAATATTATATCTATATAAAAATAAAGATTAGTGTTTGTGGTAGGCGAAGGGCCTCGGAAATACGAAAAGAAAGATTTAAATATACCTTTGTAAATAAAAAAAGAAAATATAGCAGTAGGTACCACATTTATATTTTTTGTAATTATTTTCTCTCTCTCATGAACTGATGAAGTTATTGTAACATAAATTATGGGTCAATAATGGTTTATTGTTTCTTGACCCCTGTAACTGCTATTAAATATTGAACTTTCATCCCTTCCGAATTTACTTGTTCTAATAATAACTTAGTTCACATACGCCGCCTCCAAATTGACCCCAATAACTCAGCCGAAAAGCAAATAAGTGACTGTTTCAAATAATTCAAAGTTGTATGGGTTTAGCAAAATATTGATGGAGCTGTTAGTTAAGCTATTGTTACTGATATTAACTTGAAAGTTTTCTGGCAATATAAATTATGGCGGTATTGAAAACCTAATCTTAATATAATATATTTTGATAATTATTATTCAAATAATGTAGATATTTTCTTGTTAGCAGTGTTATTAAACATGGCACACTAGTTTATATAGTCAAATCAAAAGCATTCACAAATTATAAAAAAATAAAATAAATGAAATACAAACCAATAACGTATAGAGTTTAGAAGAGCAAACTATACAAAAATAAGGCTAAAATAAAATCAAAATAAACACGACTATTCCGTCGTTGCTATCGATTTTCTATCAAAATGCCTTCTCGTACTCTACCTCCCTCTTGTGTCTTCAATTCCCTTTGTTGTTCTTTTTACAGCAACAATACTTAAAAACTCCTATCGAAAAATAATGACTCAGCATTGGAGCGTCTTTGCACCCTTTTAACATGTCCCCTAAGGAAACGCTGTCAGCGGCAAAACGACGTCGTTTAAGTACGTATTCGATGGGGCTTCAAAATTTAAAAAAATATTAGGGGATAGAGGGATAGTGTGTGTCGCCCTTATATCTATTGCGGGTAACAAAGGCATGAAAAATGGTTGCAAGTAAGACGTGAATAGGATAAAGGTACTGCTTATCTGTGAACATTCGCATTCAAAGTGTATTTTAGGATTTGCACGTTGCGTAAGCATTGTGTTGGTATTTGGTGGGATTTAGATGAGAAGATATTTTTCAAAATGTTTTCTTAAAAAGTACCACGGCTTAAATTAATAGAACTGAAAAGAGGTTTTGGGGGATCGGGCTGAGGGATCCTGGTAGACGATAGGGATAAAATTTTGAGATGGATTGGATTAAGTTGTTATTTGGAGGTTTTTTATTTTATTGTAAATGTACGTGAAATGGTGAAAGTCCTCGTGAAATCATTATATTGGGTTATACTACATTTACCCAACTTATTTGAGTAAAATTATTGCGTACTCAAATTTTCATTGTTTTGAATTCCTTTAGCGACGAAGACTTTAAGTAGTATTTAATTAACAATTGTAAAAAACATTCTAGAATGCCAGAAAGAACTTACCGTGAAACGCATAAGCTATAAACACGATCAACCACGGTTTTTGTAACAAATAAAATCGTTGCCCGCATCGTGGTAAAACGAGAAAGCATTTAGCAAAGGGTAGTAATTAATCGGGTAACAATAAATTCCCATTTTGGGTATCAAAAATACTGAATATAGCGTACTGAAATACTAAGTGGGCGAATGCGACTACAGATGTTGAAAATGGGTGACTTTAAAATAAAAATTGAGTAACAAGTTATTCAGAACGGGCGACCAAATTACTATTTAGGCTACAACCTTAGGGCACACAAAACATTTGAAATTTGTCTTATATTTTATTTAAAAAAGGTGACTATTATCCTAATCGAGATGACAAAAATACCATGTTGGGCAGCTTAAATCAGTTATATAGTTACCTACTTGGTATTGAAGTCACCTACTCAGTATTTTTGTCACTTATTTAAATTATTTATCTCACACATGTAGTCGCCCGTTTTACGTATATTTACAGTCCACAGTTTGTCGCCCGTTTAGTTATTTTGTCGCCCAAAAAATAATCCGCTGGCAGGTTTAGTATTTAAGTATCCATTAACAGTCACCTTTAATTATTTCCAGTCACTCAATTAATGAATTCCCTTTAACAAATCCTATAGTGAAAGTTCGATGAACTTGTCGCTAGTTGCGTGATCACCAAGCGTGTTGTTACATTAACAGTCATTACAGAATTTAACAATAATAAGCCCTGAAACATTAGCTGCCGGTGGCTACACGAAAACAGAATTAATAATGGCCCAACTTTGTGGTTAATCCACATCGCCATCTGCACAAAATGTCGGAAAAATACATTCTATCCCACCGTGTAATCCGTAAATATGCCGCCGTTAAAACTGAATGCGATGCAAACAGACTTTATTAAATCAGGGGGTGAGTCGGGCGACTTTGAAGCAAGATCGTGAAATGTTTCGCTCAAAAACTGCAGACAGTAAATCTACAATGGGAGACGTGACAACGAGATTTCGATTCTAGGATGGAATTTCATTTCCGATGTTTTACAATAATTTAAGTTTTCGCTTAGTAGACAGAATTTTATGTACATGGACAGCCATGTACATAAAATTCTGTCTACTAAGCGAAAATCTTCTAATCTAAAAAATCTAAAAATCTAAAAAAAGAAAAGAAACAGTTCTTTTCTTTGTTTCATAGAAAAATAAGATATTCTTTGTTTAAACTCAGTCGCCTAACTAATGCGTCTAGCAATAGGGCTAAAAATTAAAAAAAAATGAAGAGGTAATACAATATAAGAAACGCCATTTAACATTTATTTTAACATATTTCCTCATTTACCCTAAATAACCTGCCTTTTTACCTGCCTATTTAGTAATTATCTTGGAGCTCTCTAATTTATAACCATATTTAAGAAGTCCAATCCATCCTTTTTAAAAAGTGCGAGCATTCCGAATCTCTATGGTTTTCACATTAAGATTTACTTCCTCTATATAGGGGAGCCAACAGATTCATCAATGTGTCTATTAGAGCTCTCCACTCCACGGGGACCCATTCTTTCATTTATTGAAATTCGCTAAAAAAGCACCACAATTTTATTAATGTATCACGTTTGATAACTCAGGGGTGGTAAAATGGCTACAGTTATGCAATAATTCATGGAACAGGTGTTTGCAGATCGTTAATGGGTTTTGTTGAATTTTGTATCTTGCAGTTTTTTTTGTGTTTTTATGATGTATGACTGTTTGTGTGTTGGTTACTTGTTTTTGGTCTGTGGCATATTTTTGTAAAGGAAATCGATAAGTATATTGTTCAAAGATAAGTTAAAACGATAAATGATTCTACCTTATATCATTATAGTTTAGATTAGATAACGAAGTATGTATGTATTCTCTTTTATTTGATTTTTTTTTATTTTATTTTTTTATTCTATTAAAATAATTATCTATATTAAGATAATTATTTTAATAGAATCGATCTTTATATTAGTGGCTCTATAAGCTGTCGACCTCGCGTTTGTAATATTACGGCTAATACCCGAAGTGCGGCTAAGCCTAGTTTTAGCCGGCTAAAACTGGGTGTAAACCTTTGCTCGCGGCTAATACTAGGTGTAGCCGGCTAAAACTAGGTAACTTATGGAATTTTAAAAAGTTATTTCTGTTAAAAAAATAACATCGAAATTTAAAGCACACGCTCCGCTGCGCTTCGCGCTCGCATTAAATTTTTAACCTGTATTCGGGACCAACAGGAGTAAAACAGATCGGCTACACTACACCTAGTTTTAACCAACAACTATCGACTACACCTAGTTTTAGCCGGCTAAATCTAGGTCTAGCCGTACTTAGGGTATTAGCCGTAACAGTAAATTTTTTTAAAACTGAGACACTTCGCTCGCGCTTTGCGCTCGCTCGGTCAACTATAAACATTAAATAATTTACCCAGATATATAAATTTACGTTCTTCATAATAAGATGTATAGAATAATGTAAAAGTTGGATGTATTTTTCTATTGTTCATGTCAACAATAAATTTGAACTGGTTTTGAAGAGTCAATAGCGGTGCGTGAAGAAGACAACCTATCAATTTTTCTTCCTAAATTGAATAAATCAAAAGTCTCCTCTCCTATTACAACCATGTTTGACACTGACTTTTCCCCGTAGATACGAATCGATGTTTATCTTTTAATGTGATACTCAATTACTCACACCGATACCACATTCTAAACCCCAAGAGAAATAAATCACATCGTCCGAGTATCGCATAAAGAGAATTGGCTCCATGCAATTCCGGTAATGCATGAGTTGGTGGCCAAATATATAACATGGCTTTGAGGGTTTTCATAAAAGTCCAAGATAAGATTTATTCATGGAATTCACTTCAAAGTTTTCCCTTATACAATGTTGTAATTTTAGTCATTGCAAAGTTACGTGTTGTTATCTGAACACAAAGGTCATTGGGCATATTTGACCTGCTTGATGAAAGTTCGCGTACAGAAACCAAACCAGTTTTAAATTGAAGAATTCATACCGACCGGCAAAAACAAGTTATTTTACAGTATGTGTACGAGTGCGAAACTTTTGTTAATAAAACAGAAGTTTTTACTTTCAGCATTGTGAAAATGTGTGGTACAAGCATAATAAACGTTTTTATTGTCTTTATTTATTTATTTTATTTTATTTATTATTGAAATGATATGAATAATGATAAAAAATGATACAACGCCTGCAAGAATGCGACCCATATCATCGAGTAGCAGATATATTTATCTACATATACATATACAGGGTGGATTTTTAAAACGGTACATTAAAGGTTACAGAAACTACAATAAGTGACAACACCGGCTTCACACGCAAGCACAATCTTCTACAACATTAGATCTAAAAAAAAAAAATCAGGTTCTGTACTCAAAATTCAGTTATCCTGAAAGAGTATTTTGATCACAGTAAGAAATAGGATCGTTTGGCAATAAATAATATTTCGAGTTGATTTATCGTTTTTCAGTACAAAATGTATGGGAAAAGTTTTTGGCGATTTCTGTCGTTTCTAGTACTCATACCTTAAAATTAAATGATCCCATAGAGTCTTTTGATCTCCACACGAAATAAGATCGATTGGCATAAAACAATTTTTTTTGGTATTTTAGCATTTTTTTGCTAACGGTAATTTTTTTCCAAAATCTGTGAATGCGGTTCAGAATATCTTAAAAAGTTATGGATGGTCTCCTAGGAACGTTTTCCTGTAACTATAACGGTTAAGGTACCTACCCTTAATGTACCGTTTTAAAAATCCACCCTGTATATTTTGTTTGTGTACGCCATAGGTTAAACATCCGAACAAAATGCCCATTGACCTTTTGAACCACTTTATCTATTACCATAACTTTTCCTACAATAATTGTATATTTTTGTGATTTTTGCTGAAAATTACCAATCTGCTTTGGGCTCGCGTGGTGGCTAATGTGACACTTATCCCCCATAAGGAAGGCCTGTGGTCAATGATGACGAAGTTGAAAATTGCTATGGCGATTAATAATTTGGTAGGGCAAATTTGTCCATAAAATCTACACAACTCAACCTAAATCTTTAAATTATGCAAATTTTAAATTTATGGCACTCTGTTAGATCTTTTTGTTATTTACATCAACAATTTACACCCACTGCATACTTTAGATATGACTGTTTGATGCCATAATAAATAAGAATTCCCTTTGAGATCACTTATTTACACTTTCGTTTTATATTTATAGTAACCATGTTATACCAGTTATAAATATTAAAGGGAAAAAACTACGATCGACAAGAAGGTGTTTATTGACTTAACCAAACATAAAACCTTCTTTAGAATGACTTTGGAAACTAGTACGTTTTGAAGGTAGTTTTTGTATGTTGTTTATACCCCAACCCGAGAACCTTTTAGAGGTGAATGGATGATCTTTCACCGAAAATAACTTGAAGTGTGGGTGGTGCCTTCAGAATGGCGAAGAAAATACCTGCTTACATATAAGCCCTTTTGAATCTAGAAAATGGCTGAATGCCTTTGAATCTAAAAAAAGCTGAAAATTTCACGCTACTTAAAATAATGGGTTTCGAGAAATAGCCTATTCTCAAATAGTTCTACGGAGAAAATTCTAATGAATTATAGATTAACTTAGCAACCCGCCCTCGCTTCGCTTCGGTGTAGTGTGGAAACATATAAACCTTCCTCTTGAATTACTCCAAAATCCGTTGCGTAATTTTAAAGATTTGAGCATCCATAGAAACAGACAACGGGAAGGGACTTTGTTTTATACTTTTGTAGTGATGTCAAATAAGTACAAAATTATATCAAATATCAATAACATCAAAGTGACCACAGCCCTTGAAAAAAGATTTAAGTCAATTGTTTTTTTTTCTCAATGAAAAGACTAAATATATATCACTAAAGTGAGACAAGACAATTAGTTACAAAGCTTTCTTTATTTTGTCTTTTATGAAACCTGCAGATCATTGATAGCGCGGAGGCGTCAAAGGAAAACCTCGAAAGACTTCAATATCGTTAATCCCATTTTAATTTACATGTAAATTCAGTCCTTTAATAAAAGGAGAATATTGAAGAAACAATTTTTTATATTTGAATAATAAAACAAAATTTCACTTATTTCAGCTTTTATCTGTTATTTCACAGACACGCCATAGGTATGTAATGATTGTAGGGGAGAACGGGAGAAACAGAGAGAAAAATGTATAATGAAGTCCCGACGAAACGTACTTACCCCTGCTTTGTTGCTGTTCTTTAAATGTAATCAAGAGTTCCTTGTGGAGTGATAGATACCGGAAGAATATTTTCTGAGAGACACTTGGGCTATGCACCGTTTGTTTTTAATTTAAATTCTTGAACCAAACAAAAATTTTTGAAGGTGTTTTGAGCTACTCATATTAATTGTAACTTGCTTTGCTTGGACTTTTTTAATTGCAATGTAAAGCTCTCCAGTGATGTATCCACAGTTCATACAACAAATGTTAGACTGATTATTTTGATGCCTTTTAGATATATAAGAGATATATTGAGTTGAATTATCTACAGAATCAACTACATTAATCAACATAGGTAGCTGAAACGATTTGAATCACACCCAACGATAAAGCCCCATTTTCTAACCAGAATGTCTTTTAAATAATGTTAGGTATTGAATTTTCACTACAAAGTCATGGAGGCTGTTAATCTAGACCGAAAAATATTTAACCGTATTGAGGGAAATACACGGGCCGATTTTTCAGATGACTTTCTCATCGATTTTAATCGACTAGCGCTTTTTATCGACAAACACGTCCTGTAAAATCTAATCGCAAACTTAATTTCAATGAGGTGGCAACTCGATTTTACAAGCGATTGTCGACTAAAACCGACCAGCAAGTTATCTGGGAAATCAACCCGTGTAATGTGGATGATGACAACCAACCTAAAGAGAAACATAACTTTTTCATATAAACACTAATATAACTAACAAGGTAGTGAGGGCTAAGTGTGTATCCTGTACAGACAGTAGGGCCGTTACTATCTCTTGACACACTGTAATTGACAATGCGACGACCGACACTTGTTTTACCGTACTAAAAAGTAAATAGAGTCGTGAGCAACAACTAGTTAAACTTAAAGAGTCATAATATTTTTTATAATTATATCTTACTCTCAGGGTAGAAATCGAATAAGCGTCATTCGCAAACCGGCGGGCTGATTATCTAATTAGAAACCACCTAGCGACCGGTTGCAGTTCATAGATGATAGTGATCCATTGCTACTTCTTTTTGGATTAAAAAAAAACATACCAAAAAAAAGTAGCAATGTATGTGGAATGAAACCGGTCGCTAAATAGTTTCTTTTTAGATAATCAGGGTGCGGGTGAATGTTCTGATCGCTGAGCTACCAAATACACAACAATGTAGAGGAATAACAAAAAAGATTTTTACATTGACTGGCAAACTGATACAATACAAACGGCAACACTTAAATCGGACAGCATGAACCAAGTGTGTACCCTGTAACAGTGGGGCCGTCTCTCGGTTAATTACCATCACTTGACACCTGCCGGAGCTACCTGTGGCTAATTGACATTGCGACGACCAGACAACCAGACTCGGATTTACCGCAAAATTTCCGGACTAGGATTGTTTCGTGATTTGTAGCGAACGACTGCAAAAATACCACTGAAGTTAGCGAAAGATTTGACTGGAATAACTAAGGAGTGTAAGATATATTTAGTCTTGGCGCAAATTACTGTTTTTAAAATGATGATATTTGATTTTCTACTATTTGTTTTCGCAATATTTAAATAGATTAACTGAAGAAATATCTGTTTTGATTTTAGGTCTCAACATATAATTTTTATAGTGTTACGCAATACGTGTTAAAAGTTTTTTATTCTTGTAACTATTTCTTGTTGTCCGATAGCTTGTTAAGGATAAACGAGTTTGTATTGAATGCTTTTAATTGTATGTCAGCAGCAGAGTAAAAGTTTTATTACTTTTCGTATTACTTCGTCCAGTTTATCAATTTAAACTAAACGAACATAGACTGCAGACTTCATTCACAAAATGTGCAAACGCATAATTCACTTAAAGCCATTCGCGTTGCCATTCGTATTGTATCGAAAATATACATTCGAAGAGCTGAACGAATTTTTTACTGGTACCTGCGAGTAATTCCGTCGAACGGAGTAATAGATTTCGAAACAGCGGAAGAGAAGTCAGCCATAAATCCACCGTTTGGTGAACGGCCCTTTTAAATATCAGAATATGCGACGAGTAAAAAAAACTAGCCCGTAGTGATGAGAACCCACCATTCCCTTGTTTCCATTTAATTAAATTGGAAATTCAAACTCAGTGGAAACGAAGCTGGCTAGATGGCTAAGCTCACTTGAAAAAAGTAGTTTTAGCTTTGCAAATGAGATTAAGTCTTATGGTTACGTTGGTGTTATAGTGTCGTATTTTCCCTGCCAGCTTGATTCAAGTAGGTCCCGGTTTTTCTGAGATTAATAGTTTTAATAGTATTTTTATTCAGAATGGCTTTGTAACGATACTTACAGAAAATTTACGGTGAGACAAAGTGCTTAATGGGACATGTAATAAGGACTGGATATTATAAAGTCTTGTGGGTATATTTGATCTGAGCGAAGATATTTTTGATTTATAAAATGTAATGTACTTAGGTTTTGTTTTATGTAAAAAGAACTTATATTTTCAAGTTTACCTTCTTAAAACCAACCCCGCCCGTTTTTAATATACGATGAAACACATACATTGTTTTTCATCTTTATTTATTAAGGGACTTTTAACACTTGTTATGACAATCCCATCATACCCTAAATTAACATACAATTTGGTGGAGTTAATACGCATAAATAAATTGAAACACTGACTATCCCGAAAGTTGAATATTGCAGAATAACGATGACTTACAAAACATCATACTATAATTAAAACCGTGTTCTGTCCAAATCTGTATCAAACTGGTTGCGGGGGTTAAGATTAACGGGCAAGGTACAATTTTATTAACATTTTTTCCTCTTTCCGGCGTGCCAAGCTCATTTCCCCCCAGTAATTTATCCTCAGAAGCACAAACGAACCCGTGAAATTAGTGATATAGAATAGCCCTCATAACCCCCTTTCGTGTTTGCTTAAAGGAAATTTAATTTCCAGATTCGATTTAAAAGTCGAGATTTTAAATTGAAAGGTTCGGTTTTTGGCGGCAATTTATTAAGAGAAGTTATGGCTTTTTTTGGTGAGCTTAGTATGATTTAGGGGTTGCTGGGATTAGGAAGAGAAAATTCTTAATTATAAATATCATCTATTTACTAATATAGTACTAAAAGTGCAAACAGCGAAGTTAAACACATAAGAACAATAACCATAATTATTATTTTGGTAGCCACTCACTCGCGCGCAACTTTCTCCGAGTTGCATGTGTTTATTAAAATTTAACATCACTTTAGACTAAAATCAATCAATCAATAAATATCTACTTCAAAACAGTTCACAGGAATGGTTTCAAATCAGTACAAACTTCCAAGACATCTCGATCCGACATCGGATTGGTTGCGAGTTGACATTTGCAGCCCTGGCTCCCGCGCAAACTTGCTCCAAGTTGTATGAATTAAATTTAAATTAGATTTCAAACATTCTATTTTTATCGGCCAAAACCAAGCAGTACTTCAAAACTGTTGACAGCAATGGTTTCTAAGTTGCAGGTGGTAATTTCCAAGACGTCCCGACGCTTTGGTTACTAGTTGGCAGCCACTGGCTCGCGCGCAAACTTGCTTCAAGTTTGTTTGCTCCACGACCGCACTCGACACAACTTTCGTCCCGATTCCAGTTCTCTTTGGCTTTATTCATCGAGTCGCAGCTGAGTTAAGTGATTGCATCGGTTTTAGGATTTACGTTCCAGTAATTGCAGATGTACCGAATCTTGTGTAATAGTACACACATGGTAACATTGTAGGTTAGGTATATTTCTTACGCTCATCGCCTTTGAATTGGAACTCGCAACCGTGTGTGTTAGGACACGCTAACCACGACGTTAGACTTTTTATTTTAGTTTATTTAACGCCCCCTTTTACACGAAATAAATTACAGTAGGTACTTTACTACTATTTTCATATACCTTTTAAGAAAATATTAATTAAGAATCTGTGCCGTAACAAGAATACGCGGCTAGCCCCTTTGCATTGTTTTGCCCGAAACAAAGAACATTTCATTGCGTTGACATGTAATATTCCACAGACCCTAAGGAATACCTATTCGTACAAAGCGAACATAATGCTAGTTCTGTTTTAATTAACCTTAGGGGTATGTAGAATTATATCTTCCTTCCTGAAACAGTGTGTTACAAATTAATGGGCTTAATTACAACCCTAGTTGAAATGTTTGAGCTTCGACCCGAAATGGCTTACATGGGAATTAAAAAGTCATTACTATTTGTAACTACCATCTCTAAATCATCCCAGCAAACCATAGCTTTTAAAATTTTGAATACATATTTAAAGCTAACTTTCTAATTAATAGGGGTTCACCTCAAATCAGTATTTCAGGCGATTTTAAATGTTTACTTAAACTTTAGCAGGCTAATGAAGTCAAAGATAAATTTTGTTGAGAATGTTAAATTATGATGTTGATAGACGGTAATTAAAATCACATTTGGTCGTTTTTATTAAAATGTGATTAAAACAATTTTAATGTTGTTTAATATTATGGTTATATATGGTTAATTTTTAAGTATATCTAAAAATGAAATGGGTTATCAGACCACGTAAATAAACAACTTTTACTATGGGGCCAACCACGAAATCGAGAAAAAAAATCTGCTGTTCCATACATTTTAGTCGAGTCGATGTTGTACTCTTTTATGGAACAGCTGATTTTTACTTTGCGATTTCGTGGTTGGCCCCATAGCAAAAGTTGTTTATTCACGTGGTCTGAAATCCCCATTTCATTTTTAGATATAGTTAAAAATTAACCGTGTATATTTACATTATTTTATGCGAAAAGATATCTTTGGGATAAGTTGTTATTACTCATTATTTTTTTTAGGTATACTTAAATGTTGTGGTCGTTTCGTGCAACGATAGCTACCCTACATAGTGCGCTAGGGGTACTGAGTTCAAAACTTGGTAAAGGCATAAGTCTATGTGATGACCAATGATGAGAATTAAGCATTTCGAATCATTACATTTAAAAAAATATAAACTTATTAGCTGATGTCTATCACTAACTTCTAAATAACATTCTTTTTGGATTGAAAAAAAATTATTACCGATTCATTTTAATTTTCAAAAATTCTTATTTACTTCTTGAAGCAATAATTTACTTAACGCTCTCCTTATTTTGGGTAATAATAAAATGAATGAAGAGAGTTGTCCGGCTTTTATCTGTTTTATAAATCTATCCTTTTATATATTTAATAATATTTAATAAATCCACAAAGAATATGTCTCCAAAGTGACAGGTGGATAGTAGTAGAGAGTGAAGGAGCCAGTAAAAAAGTTTGATTACTTATTTGTGTTTGTGATGAGTTGACCAAAACTACTGGGAGCATACTTCTGGGACTAAGGATCGAGTTATAGATTTGGCTTTGATACAACTTTGTGCGTTATTCATGACATTGTGACACATGACTTGAGTAACGAAGACCATGAGTGTTTTATGTTTATATTACTGTTAGGTATATTTTGGTATATTAAGTAACTAATAAAAGTATTTTAAGTAAACTCCTCATTTTGATCGTGTTTGTAATACGAATCAGTAAGAAAAAGTATCATTTAGACCAAGGGTGGCCAACCCGTGGTCCGCGGGCCACATGCGATCCGCCGTCTGTTACCTTGTGGCCCGCGGAGCCGAGCACATTTTTTTAAAGTCGGACTTATCTGGCGCGTACTATACCATAAAATTTGGTAGTGCGGCCCGGGGTAAAATTCTACTTCCGAATTTTGGCCAAAGTATCGAAAAGGTTGGCCACCCTTGATTTAGACAAAACTAATTAAGTGTTGTCGAATATTGTCTGTTAATATTGGCCATTACACTAAAAACTCCAGGCTTGTTTCCACTAAGAATAAACCGGCTAGCATAAGGTTTCTAATGATGAATCATGTTAAATAGTAACCAAAAAAACACATTTTTCATTAAAATAAATAAAGATTACCAATATTTACGGAAAATAAAATCAGCAAAATTGGCCATTTAATCACGTGACATTGAACACCAATCAGAGACGCGTGACATTTGTTGTTGCTGTCATTTTCGATAAGTGAACGTCATTCAAGACACCATGACAGTTTTGGCCTTTTTCGATGTCATTTTGAATTCATTTCTTAAAACGCAAAATTCATAGGTAAAATGACTTATTTTACTTAAAATAATATATTTTTGGGGTAAAATAGATACCAAACTTTATTTTTAAACTATATTCCAAATTTTGTCAACTAGCCTATTGCTTTGAAAAATGTCTGTATAATAATCGTTCTGAATAATAGCGTAAGTCAAGCAAGTTTACTGAAACAACTGTACTATTTATTACACGATAAACACAATTCATGATAATGTAAGCGTTCTCCGCACACTCTTCCATGTAAATCTACCCAGCAGGAGGCGCGGGAGAGAAATCTTTGTAAAAAGCTAGTACTTCATAATAGTAACAGGTGTATCGCATAACTCCGCGATACGGCCGACAGAAGTGGGCCGGCGGAAAATTGCGAATACTATGTCATATCGTAGGTTTCTGGAAGGTTCACACAATAAGGAAGAATGTTACATAAACAATGCCCGGGAGGCAAACAACTTGAGCCCCTCTTAATAGAATTCTGACGCGGTGGCACCTTTCTAGAGTAAAGATACTTTGTGTTGCTTATAACAGCTTGAAGTTAGAGTGCTTCTGTCCGGAGGAATGTGAGCCCGAGTTGCCAGTTATTATAACAGGGACATTTTCAATTAGAACTTGTACGCTTACAACGTTTTACAATATTGCGGTGTTGTTCCAATTTCGGGTTTTTTGTTTTCGGCGAATATTAATTTGTGAAGTAGCCTTAGCCGCCTCGAGAGGGATAAATATCCAACGGAAATTGTTGTTCACATTTTTAGATTCAGAAAAATAGTAACATAACTGTGCTAATCGTACTGACCATATCTTAATCATAATAATAATAAAAACATTATTTCTGAAAAACATCCATATGTCTTAGTAACATGACAGTTTATATCTAGTGTTAGTGATTGAACCTAAGACTTGACTTAACCACAAGATTTTGCTAGTAAAACGCCACTGGCGCGTGTACCCAGTGCATCAGCAGCGGCGAGTCTCAGTTACGTAGCTAACGAGGTACTTAGCTAATGCGTACAGGATACCTACTGTTTGAGATGGCGCGCATGCGCGATAGTAGCGGCCAACTGCGTTTACGCATTATTGCATAAAAGCAATCCTTTCGTGCCATAGCAAATATTGTTGGCGCTCTATAATTATATAGAGCGTTTAAACGCTTTTAGGATATTGTTTGGGCTGACGTCTTACTAATTCTAGTATGCCGTCAGCCCAAACAATATCCTAAAAGCGTTTAAATATTGAACGCGCATCATAGCACATAATCTTCTCAACAATAACGTGCTTATCTGGTTAATTAAGCGGCTATTCAACGATCCAAATCCGATATCTTCGGGGCATCTATAATTCATTAACAACTGTAATTCAGTGAGACTGCTAATCAAATATCACTGGCACGATAATCGATAGATTACCGCGACGTGCATTTGAACAGGTGCAGTAGGAAATCAGCCGCAGAATTATGTGTCCCATTAATGGTAATCACTCGTATACCCGATTGGGCACATTGATGCCCAAAATGATTGACTGTTTGTGGTACGCTTATGATAAAAGCATTGATATTAGGCCGTTTTGAAATCTAACCTCAAACAATACTGATAATTATACACATTTAGGAAATTTTAGTATTGAACTTAATGATAATACGTTTAGATAAAAGTTTATTTATGATATGTAGTATGATTATCAACTTTGTATAATATGTTATTAATCCCTTTTAAGGCTGTAGACACGCATCACGTTTCATTTTTAAATTTTCAATACAAATGATCAAAACAACTCTGCGCGAGCCGTAATGAGGGCGAACTTTGGAAATTCCTATTAAATTATTAAATCGATATAAGTATATACAAAACACGCAATACAATAGACAAATACCTCATTATTCCTAAGAAAAATAAAAAATGACTTTAGAATCTGAAAATACCTACCAGTAAATAAACATGTCGAAATGTACCGATTTGAGCATTTTTAATATTTTATTTCTCTGTGATTAAAAACATTTTTTGTATTTTCTCTCTATAGGGAACTCCTTGACAATACAAACAATGAGTGAACAAATAAAAATGAGTCAAATTCTTATTTGTTACAGCTGAAACGTTTGTGAAAAATACCTCTGACAAGAAAATTTGAAATTCCACTTGAAACAGATTGTCTTCGTTTTAAAATACCTGATAATTTATTATGTTTTTCGCTTTATACGGCATTAATTTTAAGAATTTTGCTTCCTACTAAACTAAACTTTACATAAATAGTAATGCTTTAATTTTTTAGATAACTTCATTGGAAACACGCTAATTTCTTTGAAATGCGGATATACAGCCTTAAACTTATTCCACCACTTTTTTCATTATTATGTGATGTTTTACTAAAGATTTCATGCTAACACTTTTAAGTAAAAAAAAGTTAAGTTTGAAAAAAATATTTTTTTCATATTTTCCCGCAGGTTCTCTAAAATAGACTCATTTATATTATCTATCAATCATGAATTCATGAAGAAGCTTGTTATATAAGCAGTATCAATTTTTATTATTTGTACTTATTGTATTCGTACGTGTTTCGCCAATAACTACGAAATACAAAAAGCCTTCTCAATACAAAACATTGCTTTTAATTTATCTATCTAATCATAATGTCCTTATTCCCAACACAAGTATATTTGAATACTTACTGGAAAGTCTTGGCGTACTTAATTATTGTAAAAAGATTTCAGAAAAAAATATTGTTATGTTACCTTTCAACCTTACTTGAACCAGAAAATATCTAGATATGAATATTACAATCTGCCTATGAAGAGACATCAAAGCGTACGAACACTAGACAAAATAAAAAGAGCTTTGATTTCATCAACCCCCAACATACGGATCGACAAGTGAATTTCCACACTTGGAAAGATTAGATTTGAAGTTTTCAAACTAATATCAAAGGAAATGGCGAAACAAGTCTGCGTTTTACAAATTGAAAACGGAATGGATGTTTTATTTACAGTGAATCCGATTTTTCCATTTTAAAAGATTTGGTTCAATGTTGATTTGATTACTCGTAGCTTTGGTGCACACAAATTCCAGGTATCTCAATATATTTTAGATTATCTAGGAATAAAAATAGTTGTATGTTTTAAATTTTTACAGTGCTAAAACTGGGACCACAGCCCGTTATATTCCGTTATGTTAACTTTTCAGTCTAATTTCCCGACTGCCTGAAATCATTAACACAGCTTAAACCACTGGACGGATCGAACTGATATTTGGCATATCGTCAGTTATTTTGATAAGGCATCTGTTATGGAAGAATTTTTGAAAACTCTCAACTCTTACGTGGAATTTCAAGTGGATGCAGTCGCCGCCGGCAGAAGCTAATTACTAAAGCAGTTCTAATTTTTGATTTTGAGCTTTTTAGCAGTAGTGAATTTAGAAAACAAAGTTTTTTTTCTGTGGTAGTGAGTGTGAATGCTAGATAAGTCATAATTTGTCAGTGCTAAGCCTGCAAGGCTCCCACCACACCCAGGCGTTTGTGGTCAACTCTGTGACGCTCTCCCGCGCATAGATAAGCCGACAATTACTCACTGCTAATGTGAGGCAACACTGTCATCCTGCTTACATGCACAGATAGGATTGTCGGTCTAAACTTAAATGTATACGACAACAAGAATATTTAAAAAAATATGGAATTACCTTTTTTTACAACGACAAAGTTAATGTAAGTCAATGTAATGAGTTCTTTATTTATATTTATACAGCATATCATTCAAAATTAGCCCAAGATCTCTGAACCGTACCGATTGATAATATAATTTAACAAGAAAGGATAATATCTCTCTGTCTCCCATCGCAATCTAGTTCGACAGGAACAAATATCCGTAAATACATCTTCTAATCTACGCTACTGATCTCATAAATAATTCTTTCGAGGTCAAATGATTTCGCCCTTTTCAGGATGTTTTTGAAGAGATTTTATATAGGTAATCGAAATTCGATACTTATATCAAATTACATAAAAAGATAAGCCTTATAAGAATAAGTCTTTTTAAGGTTCCGTACCAAAATGGTAAAAAAGGAACCCTTATGGTGTGACTCAGTCTGTCTGTCTGTCACAGCTGGAAATCTCGAGAACTACTAATGGTATCAACTTGAAATTTGGAATGGTTTAAGATGACATTTGCCAAACTATTTTGCAAATAAGAAATAAATACAAAAATAATTATCTTTTTACAACAGGGACTGAAAAGGGGTCTTAAAAATTTGAAGTGGTGCTACTAGGGCATGTGGGTATCATATGAAAGAACACCGTTTGCAAGTTTTCAATATTTTTATTTTTGTTTTAGGCCACATAATTTTCGACTTATGATGAAAAATGTAAAAAAAATACGGTCCCCCCCCCCCCCCTTATCTCCGAAGTTTGCAAAGAGAAAAATCTGAAATAGTTCTATGTGACAGCAGTTTATATAAAGATTACAGGAAAAATAAAACGATGTCTCAATATAGCACACTTTTTTAGAAATTATCAAATTTCTAAAAAAGTTAACATTAGTTCCACTATCGGTCAAGAGATGGCGCTGACCTAAAACTGCAATACTAATTTTATTATTCTACTATGCAGTGTGGTTTGATGGTGCGATTATGATGGTACGGAACCCTCGGTGCGCGAGCCCGACTCGCTCTTGACCGGTTTTATTATTTATTTTTAAGTAAACAAGTTTAATTTCAGATATTTTATTTTGTTTCTCAAACTGATATAAAAATATATCCTAGACTAGGTAGATACAAATACAAATGCAGAAATATAAAAATAATTATTTATAATGACCAGAATACAATTACACTGCCATTTTTGAGGCCTTATTTTAGATAAAAGAATATATCTTCAAAGGAACATATGTGCCAGAAGACTCCAATTAGGTCCCAGAGTAAAGTATACGAAGCTTTTCAATAGTGTTTGAACTTTTGCTTAAACCTTGAAGTTTTAGTTTGTACAATCATAAAAGTAATAAAACAGCAAGTTGAAAAACTTTTTCCAATACAAAAGTTATATAAGTTATATTTAATTTATTCACCTATCAAGCTCATGTGCTGACTAGACATGTAATAAAACTCAAACATGAAATAAAAATCAAAAACCGGCCAAGCGCGAGTCAGACTCGCGCACGAAGGGTTCCGTACCAAAAAACGGCAAAAAAAATACGTTCATTGCATAGGAGCCCCCCTTAAATATTATTTTTATTCTGTTTTTAGTATTTATTGTTATAGCGGCAACAAAAGTACATCATCTGTGAAAATTTCAACTGTCTACCTGTTGTCGTTATTAATATCGAGCAAAAAACGGCAAAAAAATCACGTTTGTTGTATGAGAGCCCCTTCAAATATTAATTTTACTCTGTTTTTAGTATTTGTTGTTATAGCGGCAACAGAAATACATCATTTGTGAAAATTTCAACTTTCTAGCTATCACGGTTCATGAGATACAGCCTGGTGACAGACAGACAGATAGACAGACAGACAGACAGGCAGACAGACAGACAGACAGACGGACAGCGAAGTCTTAGTAATAGGGTCCCGTTTTTACCCTTTGGGTACGGAACCCTAAAAATACAACTAATTACCAAAGTAATTTCAATAAAACTGCGCTAATATCCGTTAAAAAGTTTTTTATTTTATATTTAATTTAATAAAAAGTCCCAATTCAATACATTCTGAATAAATTGTTAGACATAATGATGTGCTTATAAGCCTCGTTTCTCTGTGAAATGAGACTTTACGAGCATAACAAATAGCAGTAGCTTAATCTAAGTCTTATTTATTCAAACTCTAAGATGAATTATGTAAATGCATTTGATTTAAACGATAGTCGGCTTTGTGGATTACAAGGCTTTAGATTTATTATGATTTTGGGTGAATGCGTAAACTGATTATTTTAACAATAGGATTGATAGGTTAATAATTAATATTCATTTTTACTTATTAACTTACTAAAATTACTAGTGCTAGTATTTAGTATTTCCTGTAATTGAAAAATATTTAGAACTAGCGGCCGCCCGCGGTTTCACCCGCGTGGTTCCCGTTTCCGTGGGAATATCGAGATAAAAAGTATTTATTGTTTTAATCTAGGCTATCTACTATCAGTGTGCCAAATTTCAAGCAAATCCGTTTAGCAGTTTTTGCGTGATTGAGGAACAAACATCCAAACATCTAAACATCCAAACCCACAAACTTTCACATTTATAATATTAGTGGGATGAGAACATTTACTTTTCTGGCAAAATATGTTTTAACTAAGAATAATATTGGCACATTATGACGTAAAATAAAAAAAAATCGCTTTTATACCTTATACACATTTAAACGAACTATGGCCATTTTTTGCATTGTTGCAGTAATTATCTCTTGAACATTCAGCGACAAAAATATAACTTTGATAACTATACAATTATCTTGATTTGAATCACATTATATTCAGTTAAGATTGGAGTCGGGTTAATTTGTATTACCTAAGTCCCATTCAATTCAGAACTTGAATTTTAAATCAAAACAAGGAAAGTCGCACTCTGTACCGATAAACGTTGTTAGTTGTATGTTAGTGTTTCAGAAGCTTAGCGTAGAATGTTGTGTTTGAGGATTTACTGGACAAACTATTGGAATGCGAGCGTCTAATTCCAAAGCTAACAAGCCATGGTAGCCGGGCTCCAGTTTACTTCCCCTAGTTTAATCGTTTACTGCTCTGTGGTACCTATTTAACTCAAGTCTGTGTCGGGTTCGTTACAAGTATGACAACGAGCATTGATAAACGTTTGGAAAAAGTTATGCAGCAACAAACTTCGTTAACAAAAAATGTATGAGATTGATCGGCCTTATCTATTGTCCAATTTCAAAAACTATCGCAATTGCTTTCAGTATATAATACATCGATATCTATTTATTTATGGCACAAATAAAAACTTACCAAAGAAATGTTGCAATGTGTCATGTCCATCCTTAGAGCATTGCCGGCTTCGGTCCATCTGACAAATGAAAGCTATTGCGATAGATTTTGAAATTAGACAATTAGCCCCCTGGTTTTAATTTTAATAATGTAATAGGTAACCCCTTGATTATTTGTTAATTATTAATTCTAAAATTTAAGCTATACTAACTATATTAATAATAATAATAGATAAAATCAATAGCAGCAGCATAATTTAAAAAGAAGTGTTGCAACTTGCAACCGTTTAATTGAAACTGTAATTTTCCCTCATAAAACCCTTAAAAAAACAAATGACTGGTCTAAATAATTGTTGCGCTTTGTGCAGTTCACTGTTTAACCCTACGAACACCGCCTTGGGTTCGATTCAATTACTTAACCGCTTTTAAATTACAGACAATATAGATCACTCTAAAGGAATTAGTTCTAAAACTTTCAAAACTGTATCGGGGTCCACACTGTAAGCCATCTGACACCAAGCGGTGGTCACCCGCAAACTTTTCGTGTGTGTTGCTCGTAATTTGGTCCCTTCGATGCGGGCGCGACCTATTTCTTGTTTGCTCTGAGTTGAGAGTCGCCTAGTTTGGCCAAACATGTATGGGAGTTATAGAAAGTCAATAAGTGAGCTAGCTTTACAAATTTTGGGTCAAAACTCAACTATTTTGGGGTTGGTTTGTTCGATGGTGGTGTCGATTGCAAATCAAAGTTTAATTAATCAAAACCCGAGCGGCTACCAGTTAGGTATTCAAAAAAATTGGTCATGAGTGAATCGGACTCGTGCACCGAGGGTTCCGTACCATCATAGTATAAATAAAATGCAGAGAAGAATAATAATTATTATTACGTATCTCCGGCTTTGATTTCACGAGATACAGCCCGGTCCGATTGCCAGGCTTGCGTGGAGACATGGGACTAACTCACACAACATGGGATATTTTTTTATATTTTTTTTTATTTATTACTTAGGGAAACATACAGCTTTAAATAGTACATAGTAATAGTAAAACATAATTTCAGTACATTAGCCAAAAGAGTTTCCACCACTAAATTGTACATTACGTTGAACAGACAAATTATGTAGGCAAACAGATGTAAGAAATTATTAAGTAAATAATGATATTACAACGAAAAAGTTCAATTTTTAAATTACAGATTATTAAGGGAGTAATTTACTGATATTTATATATAGAAGTTTACAATATAGCAAGTTTATTATTTAATATAATCTAATGACAATATATCGAAAATGGTTTCAATTTAACACATTAAGGTTGTAATTTCTTCATACAGATTTTGAAAGTTTCATTTTTAAATTTAGCAAATTTGGTATTAAATATATCTATATCACTAAAATTCACATTATAATTTTTCATAACTCTTAGTATTTATCGGTTTTTAACATAATTGGTTCTACTATGCGGTACCGAGAAAGTATTACATGAACGCAGTCTTGCTCCAGAACATTTAAACAAGATCTTACTTAACAAATAAGGGGAATCGATCTGATTATTCAAAATTTTGAATAGAAAAGTTTGATCACGTACTTCTCTGCGCGATTCAAGAGGTATTATCAATTTATGAAAGTTATTGTATTTATATCTAAGCCTTTTAATTAATTTATCCTGAATTTTTTCCACCATCTTTTTGTATTCAGAATACTGCGGGTTCCAAACTGTGGATGCGTATTTTCCATAGATAATTACTCTATCGAGTAGTTTTGCGCGCGTTATTTTTTTTGAAAGCTGTTTGTGCTAAAGGTACTCGCCAGATCATATCGTGATGTGGGAAGCGAGTATTTCCATTTCATGAAATGGTTGGTCACATCATGAAGTGATTAATTCTAAGTTCTGGCCACGACATAACTATAAAATTTGAATTATCTCCCTACAGTATTGACATTGTTCCCAAAATATTTTGAAAACCAAGATGTGGTTTCAAAACTTGCCTATATCCTTAAAGTCATTAGTAGGGTAAAACGGTCGTTAAGCCGATGGTGATGACGTCACACATGGTAAGCACAAGTCCCAAAACTCGACCTAAACTTTACCAAAGGCATTAGAAGCAAATACTTCTACATACTTACACTTAAGGATTTATTACAATTGTAATAATTTTTCACTCAATCTAGACAAAAAGGTTTTAGTCTTACCAAACTATACCACAACGACAAGACGTGGGCAGGATATAATTTGTATGAAAATGAATAGGTAGTTTTTTTATACCAACTCCTTACATTTTTGCTTGTAACGACTTTTGTCATGTGGTTGTACTTATGCCGCCTACGCACTACGCACCGACAAGTGTCTTGATTAGTGCCTAGGCCCTAGGTATGTGTCCAACCGGCCTCACTGCGCGCTAGACGCCTCAATACATTCAGGCGTCTGCCTAGCATGTATCGTAAGCGCGAGGTTGTGTGACTAAGGCTCCTATCCTAGTGAATCACCTTCTAGTGCGGTCACCGTGTATCCTAGCAAGTAACCAGGGCCTAATTGTCTAATTTCAAAATCTATCGGAAACTTTCATTTGATAGATGGAAAACATTTAATTGCTGCATTTCTTTGGCAAGTTTTTATTTGTACAAAAAAGGAGAATCCATGTTCTGTGAAATGAAAGCGATTGCGATAGATTTTGAATTTAGATAATTAGTGGGTTAAATCTAGGCTATAATATAGACACCTGTCGATACGCAGGTGGCCTAGGGTATGTACGTGTGAATATACCTTTAAAAAACTGTACAGTAATGTTATAAAAATCCAGATAGTTACTAATAATACTATTATGTGAAACACATTTAACGGTCTCGTCATACCAATCTAACAAATAACAAACAATATAACAGCTGTATCGTACAATATTAGTCCTAAATAAGATTGCAAAAACTGCAAATGATGATTGTTTTTCTTTGTACCAATACAGAGAAATCTTAAATTACCAATTAGAGCAAGAGCCGATTAAAGTTTATTTCAGTATTGCAACTCACTGTTCTAAGAAAATAGCAATTCTTTGTTTTCTAAGGCGAGAAATATAGTTTCTTATCACCCAAGCAACGGAAACGGAGGATGTCGGAAATCGACTGCCTTCAAGTTGCTTTTATTTATTTTAACATCTTGTCTACTTACATCCGGGAAGCGTTTGTTATGATTTAACGATAATACCGATAACGATCGAGCTTAGACTAGCATAATCTAGAAATATAGTGCTAGATGCAATCTTGGGCGTAAATAACGGAACAAAGGAAAAATGTCCAGAAAAATAAAATGAAACGACATAATGTTTTATCACCAAAGCGGTAGCAGCAAGGTATAAGTTTTGTTCTGAATGTTATTTGAGGTTGTCATCGAATCGTTGAATGTACAAAAATACTTAAATTTAGCGTCCACTGATCACAATACCTATACGTATCGCAGCAAACAGAATTTAGTATTATTTGTATAGGAAGCCATAGAACTGTTTCCAACAGCATTGCTTACAATTATCATTATGACCTATGTAACAATTATTATTAGTGCAATAAAGAATATAAGTAATAATAAGTAATAAGGTAATAATAAGTAATAATACGGAATAAGTACTAAGGTACGGTGCGAGGTCTAGCAAAATATATACTTTTCTAGTTATTTCTTCGCTTTTTTTACATATTGTTTTTTTATTTCCCACAAATCTGTCGGAAGTGAACCGAAAGCGCAGATTTTCAAATGTGTCCATAGAGCAGTAGATTGGATTTAAGTGACGCCAGTCAAGGTGTCTATTAGCAAGGAATGGGCTTATGGCATGTGTGCACTTAATTGACATCCGGGGAACAGCCAGGAGTTGCTGGGATTTAGGCGGTACAAGAATAGTACCAAACTTACGTGGTCTTTATTGATATGTTTGTAAGGTATTGGTGGGTTAATCAATGGAAGACAACTTTAGTCTTATTCAATTGCCTCCTACTCAAATGACCAACATTCTTTACATTTGAATGCTACACTTGCATAAATATGAGCAATAGACGATTAAATAATATATCGCAAACTTATGTAAATCACAAACTTTGATGTATTGTGAGGAATTGACAAGCTTACGGTACGTAATGTTATAGCTTACTGCTCATTTTATTTACACGACTGCCCAAAGCAAAAAGAGTGTATATGTGTTTAGGGTTCATGTATGTTTGTAAGTATGTGAGTTTCTTTATTCCACCATAACTTCTAAATGCCTGAACTGATTTAGATAAATTGGGTATTGTTAGAATTCTTACAGCATCTTGAGTGACACTGGCTATATTTTTATTAGAAAAAATCAATATGGAGACTTTACGACGCCATTTTCAAATGTAAAAAAAAATTTTTTCCTCTATTATTACAATATGGGCATCAAATGAAAGGCCTTGATGAGCACATTCCAAAACTATATAATATGTCACTAAAATGTGTAAAATAAAAATAAATAAATTAAAAAAATATTAAAAACACGACTGCCCTGCCAAAAACAAACTAAAAAGTTAAATAACAAGTGTCATTGCAGTCGGGGGACCTCTTTGATCAAAAATTGTTCCATAATAAGGTCCCCCGACTGCAATGACACTTGTTGTTTAACTTTTTAGTTTGTTTTTGGCAGGGCAGTCGTGTTTTTAATATTTTTTTTAATTTATTTTTTAAAGCTTTAATAATAAGCGTAGCGTTCAAATGCATAAAATATTGGCCATTTGAGTAGGGGGTGTCAAATATCAAATAAGTGTCAAATGCTTATTTATTATACAGTACAGTGTGTATTGTGGTCGAATTTTACATAAAACCAAAAGATTGTTTTGTATGTTTTGTGTAAAATATGCTCTACCTTCATTAAATATTTCTAAATTTCTTCAAAAGTACGGGAGAGATCCTTCTAAAACCTTTCTTTTGTGTAACTTGCACACTTCAAAACTCCTTAGAGCAGGGATGCACAGACGGCGGCCCGCGGGCCGCATGCGGCCTGCCGGTCGAATACCGGTGGCCCGCCGACAGCAAAAATAATACTCTCGTACATTCGAAAAATATTGAATTCTATTCCAGTATAAAACCAAAAAAATATGTTCAAAAAGTAATTTGAATCTCGCGCGCGCGCTCTTAAGTGCGCTTATCGGTGCGCCGTGCATGCGTCGGTAACAGCGGTCGGTAATGTTCATGCTAATCTCGGTTAAATTCGTTTTTTAATACATTATTATCAATTCTTTATTGTCTTTAATTACCTATACTTCTGGCGGCCCGCCGTCAGTTCATAATTTTCCCGAGTGGCCCCTAGTCTTAATAAGTCTGTGCATCCCTGCCTTAGAGGTTTTAATTTTCCTTTAGCAACATATTTTGCTCATTTTGAAGTTTTATCATTAAATACTTTATTTTATTACAGTAATGCTATATTTAATTGCTAATATAATTCGGAATTTCGTTTCTATTATACAGGGTTATTTGTAAAACACCAACAACCTCGCAGGATTAGATTACTGCTATCATAAACAACAATATTGGTTCAACAACTTTTCTAAAAACAGACAAAAAAAAACCGACTTTTCATACAAAACTCGATCAGCTGTTCGGACATTTGTATGGAAAGTCGAATTTTTTGTCTGTTTTCGGAAAAGTCGTAGAATAAATGTTGTTGTTTATGATGTTAGTACTCTACTCCTGCGAGGTTGTTGGTGTTTTACAAATAACCCTGTATATGAAGCTTATATAAATAAAAAATTATAATATACTGTATTAATATTCTAATTTAGAGGTTTTCCTCATACAGTTAATCACGAACTGCCAATTAAGCTCCATTAAGCAAAAAACTCTCTAGCTAGTATTTTGCGCACTAACTCTACCTATTTTAGTTCCCGTAGTACCTACTAGTACTGGCATATAGCGGAGAGGAGCAAATTCTGTAATACTCGATATTCACTTCTCATTACCGTTCGATGGAGCTCAAGTGGCGGTATAGCCTGATCTGCCCGCTTTAAAGTGGTGTATCGGTATAATTTTATTAAATTAAGATGGATGGTGGCTCATATCTAATTCCCCTCGTGGCAACTTGCTAATTTGCAAGTTTCCAACTATATTGAACTTACTGGCTTTAAGTGGGTTGTCGATTATACGGATATTACGGATATGATTTGGTTACTGTTCTTAATTACGTGTACATATTAGCTATTCATATAATAGGTTTTAGCTTTTAGACAATATACGAGGCGGGATTAAAAAGTTCGCGGCCTAGTCACGAAAACAAAATAAAATATTATGTACAAAAATAATTTTATATATCGACCTAATTTCCATTTAGCTCTAAGGGCGGGTCAATAAGTCCGTGACTTTTTGAATGAAACGCAGGTTTTTGGATACAACAATATTTTATTTTTCGACGTAGTCTCCTTTGAGCTCTATACACCTTGTCCAAAAGTTTCTCAATTTTTTTTTATCCCTTCCAAAAAAAAAAGATTTGTCAAAATAGGTATTTTTTGTGAGATGACTTCATCGTTGGAGTCAAATCTCTTTCCGCTGAGCTATTTCTTCAGGTTTGGAAAAAAAAAATAGTCACTCGAGGCTAAATCCAGAGAATAGGGTGGATGAGGGAACAACTCGTAGCCTAATTCATGGATTTTTGCCATGGAAACTGCACATGTTTGCACCCTTGCCTTGTCCTGGTGGAAAAAAAATTTTTTCTTGGCCAAATGCGGTGGTTTTTTTTTTCAAATATTCATTGAATTGATCCATTAAGTTAGCATTATATTCGCCATTGATTGTTTTACCCTTTTGAAGGTAGTCAATGTTGATTTTACCGCGTGAATCCCAAAAAACTGTCGCCATGACTTTATTGGCTGACAAACCAAATTCACCCTGAGAAACTCACTGCCTTGACTACTTTTTGGTCTCTAGTGTGTTGTGGTGAATCCACGTCTCTTCCACGGTTACGAAATGGTGCAAAAACTCGTCTATATTGCGGTTGAACAACGCCAAACACTCAGCTAAGTTGGCACAATAAATTAACTTAAAAAAAAAAAGTTGCCTGTTGACAGGAGCAGTGTTATCCTTTCAGTAAAGTCACGGGAAATATAGAAAGTCACGGACTTATTGACCCGCCCTAGTATTACATACTGGTTTTTCGAAGAATTGAACAGATAGAAATGTTTATTGACAAAAAAAATGTACCTACATACTGCCTTGTAGAGCCAAAACACTGTAACTTGAGTTACAGTGTTACGGCTTTATAGGGCCAAATCGATTTATTTAATACTAGCGGCCGCCCGCGACTTTGTCTGCGTGGAAAGGTTTTTTGCTATCCCTCGGAAACAATACTTTTTTTCGGGATGAAAGGTACCCTATGTCCGTCTCTGTACCCCTGACAACGTGTATGCAAAATTTCATGATGATCGGTTCAGTAGTTAGGACGTGAAAGCGTAACAAACAAACAAACGGACTTTTGCATTTATAATATTACTAGCGGTCGCCCGCGACTTCGTCTGCGTGGAAAGATTTTTTGCTATCCCTCGGGAACCATACATTTTTTCGGAATGAAAGGTACCCTATGTCCTTCTCTGTACCCCTAAGAACGTGTATGCAAAATTTCATGATGATCCGTTTAATAGTTAAGACGTGAAGGAGTAACGAACAAACAAACGGACTTTCGCATTTATAATATTAGTAAGGATAGTAAGGAAGTAAGGATATAAGGAGATATAAGACTGTTTTTTTTTAACTAGTAGCTGCAATGTCATAATATTGTGCATATTCGGAATCAGCTCAAAAAGACCTTTCATTCGATACCACACACGGTGGGTTTTGGAAAAAATAATTAAATTTCCATGCAAAAAAAGATTCTGTTATAACTCCCTCCCATACAAAAATCCAAGATGGCTCCCCTTCTTAAAATGATCTAAGGGTTCAGAAGGTTCCAAAGGATATCCCTCGATCATCAAACGCCGTATTTTTTACTGAACACACCCGACTACTAATAATAATATACAGTTAAAAATGTAAGAGAAAAACTTATTCCAGAGAAAAACTTAAATTTAAGGATCACAGAAGCCAGATATGATATGAAAATATAAATAAAAATTAAATTCACGGTTTGTAGATTCAGGGTATACGAACGAACACCTACAAACTGTGCTATTGAACTAGATTTGAATGAAGCATTAACTAGATATCTATACATATATCTAGGCTGCTATTTCAATCCCTATTTTAGCTGCTACTCCGATAAATAAAAACAATATTCTCCAATTGAGGGGTATAGTATCAAAATCCGCTAAGATTACTTTGTCAAAAATTTCGCAAATCATAAAAAGCTGTTTAAACCTGATCACTATAACTTACTAAGAAATTTTTAGTCTAACCAATTAGCTTATGACATGGCAACACTAATTTTAGCTGGACCAAAATATTTGGTTATAGGAGCTTTTGATCCTGAATCTTTGTTTTTGTTTGCGGATTTCACTATGTTTGAGTTGATTTTGCTACAAAACTAGCCGACCATTATTAAGAGCTTTCTAACGTGCACAGTAAATTTTGATTAGTGCTCATTCTGTGAATAAGTTAGTTACTCTTTGATTAAAAAACCTTATAGCAGCCGTTGAACTATAAAATCTGTCATAAAAGAAATCAAGGAACAATAAACCTGGTATTTTCTGCAGCTGTATACGAGACACCTGGGAAATTAATTACAAGGATACGACGAGACTCGTGGAAAACAATTCACCTTTATTTTTACACCTACACCACCTTCAACGTTGTCTTTGACAATATGAAATTAAAACAAAATAATTAAGACACGTATGAACTGTTAGTTGACTTTAATAGAACGTTGCAGTTAAGTCAGCAAACAAGCGATGAGAAACATAATATCTTTATCCTAACTGAAGAAATATAAATCTTAACTGATATTATTATATTTGGAAGAGTTTTACCAACGTTTCTAGTGTTTTCTCATCGTAAATGATGAGAAATATGCAGCACGTATCGGTGTATATGAGGCCAATTTGTTACACTATTGTAATAGAGGAGTTAGGTGGCACTGAGTAAAATATTAATTTTGGCAAGTGCCGATTGACCTTCAGTTACATACTCACGGTATTTTGATAAACTTAGAAGATGTTATCGAGAAATTATTTCAATTTTCATAGTTATAACATAATACAATAATGAATTCAGATTTCAAATTTATTGTCAGCTTAACAAACAAACTTATTAATGTGAAGATGCTTTTAAAAGTTGGCCAAAGCCCAAAAATAGTTTAGTTTGGTTTGTACTTAGCTCTACAGAGTATTGTAATTTCGCTTTAAGTTAAGTAACTAAGCAAATAAATATTTCAACAAAAGTGCATACAATAAAAAAGTAAATAACAACACATTTTTTATTCAATAGTGTAAAGAAAAGTATTGTGTGTTAAAATGGCGCTTGAAAAAACCTCAAAGATTCAAAAATTAGAATTAAGAATACCGTAAAAATTGCCAGATTGCAATAAAACGTTTTAGAACCGCAAAACGGGCTTCAGCAGATATCCGGCTTTTAAACCTCACCAGAACATTCTCGAACCATGAAAATTCGAATGTTATCAAACAGTGAGAGAGTTGCTCATAAATTCGAAGGGTCTTTTCGGCAGTAATGCCTTTCATATTTCTCCCGCGGCACACTGCGGGCCGTTCAAATAAATTACAGCCATCAATAAAAATCTCAACGTAGAGATCCTACGACTTATTTAATTTATATTCCATCAGAACCATATTTATCAAACATCCAAGCTCTTACAGATGTGGCGCTATCGATTGTAGAAAAATATTTCACACAACAATAAAATATTTTATGAAGACCCCAGCCAATCCTAGTTATTGATTCTTCAAGAACTTAAAATAATGTAAAAAAAACCGGCCAAGTGTGCGTCGGACTCGCGCACGAAGGGTTCCAAAAAACGGCAAAAAAATCACGTTTGTTGTGTGGGAGCCCCCCTTAAATAATGAATTTATTCTGTTTTTAGTATAGGTGCAACAGAAATACATCATCTGTGAAAATTTCAACTGTCTAGCTATCACGGTTCATGAGATACAGCCTGGTGACAGACAGACAGACGGACAGTGGAGTCTTAGTAATAGGGTCCCGTTTTTACCCTTTGGGTACGGAACCCTAAAAAAAGTGGATATTTTCAAATGAACTGCACGTTTTAGTAAAAAAAAAACATTATTTGCTTAAAAACTTGGTAATAGCAGAATTATTTCGTTAGTTTTATTTTCACAATAGTCCCTTGAAATATACTGCTCCAAATATTTCAACTTTTTTTTTACCTTAGAAATAGATTATGATTATATATATGATTATTGAATGTATACAGAGATAGTAACATTTGCCTCTGTCTTTTTCTTAGAAAACAAATAAAAAATGAACCTACGCAAGCGCTTTTGGTGGTATTCTGATTTTTTTACAATCATATGTGAGATTTATAGCAATTTAATATTTTGTAGCAACTAGAGAATCTCTTTAGCTTGTTGTATGATTTTTTTGTGGTAGCCACAAAAAAGTTTTCTATTATAAACATATAAACCCCCCACACCATGTTTTCATACTACTGACCCTTAAATAATAAATAAGTGCATTTTCTTAAAACCCTGCAACAAAAACGCTGATTAATACAAGCGTGGAACGAGTGATGTTGAGGCGAACGCTCGTCGATATTGCAATAAGTTCCATAATGGGAACACTGCTACCTATTTGCTAATTGCTCAGACCACCTTTGCCCAGACCACTGTGCGGTTTCCATACAAAAGCCCTATTGACATATGAAATGGAGGGAGGCCTCGAATACGTGAAACGATCCGAGAAGCCTATATCGGTCTTGATAGGCCAGCCTCAAATTAATTAAAGCCATATAGAGGCTATTAGAGTTACAGCCGGAGCTATTTTAGATATTATTGACCACGGTTTGAGATTTGAAGGTGTATTGTTTCAGATTAATTGGCTTTATTTATTATGTTGAGAGGTTTTGTGTAATTGTATTAGTCTGTTTTTATTACTTTTTTCTTAAATATCACTTTTAGAATAAAATACATTTTAGGACATAATTAATTGATTCATTAAATCACTTGAGTATATACTAGGCGTTTCTCTATAATTTAATCAATTAATTAATTGTATTTTTTTAATAGGACTTCATTCTACTTCATTCGATATTGTATTTTATATTTTACAGACTACAACTCAAAATACAATGAATTTGTCTATCCAAAATGATTTAGAACCGAATGACTTTAATTTGTTCAGTAAATTGTGTATGTTGGTGAATAACCATTACTCGTGAGTTCTTATTGAACGATGTAAATAATGCATTGCTTTGCTTGATTTACTTTTCATGAGATTAAAGGGCTCTAGAATTTGCTTATGCATACGAAATTCAGCAATAGGTGTATTTTAGTGCAGACATTCAACGTTCAAGCAAATTAAAGTAGCTATAAAATTTTAATACTTTTCAGTTTTTTTAAATTAGGTTTAAAAATTAAAGTTTATTATTCAACCTAAAGTGGTGCTTTCAGAGGCTTATTTAATAAGTTGTCAATACAAAATGATCTTAATAAATCTTTACGTGTAATTTTTAGTGCCCACGTATTCATTCGTAGAAGTATATGATGGCAATTTTAGGAGTTTTGCTATCTACTTCTAGCAGAGACTACGAGAGAATGTAATGATACCGTCTAAAAATACTAGACTATAGACCCTAAAAACTCCACGTAAAGTTTTGTTAAAATTGTGTATTAGAATCACAATATTCACCGCGGCAGCGCCACTTTCGATCAGGGTGCCATCTTAATAAAAACTAACAATAAAAATTAGGCATAGAATCAAATCCATCAATATGTTTGACATAACAATTTGTATTCCTTAGTAACCCTTTGTTTGACAGCCTAACAATTCGAGGCTTTACAAGAAGTTGAGAACTTTGAACATTGTTTGTTGGAAATGTAAGTGACACTCGAGTATGTATTTCAAATGTGACAGTCGTCAAATTCGGAATATACCTTGGGGTTTTCATTGGCAGGTATGAAATTTGTCAGTCTGTAGATTAGTTAATAATTTGTTAGGCGTGTACAAAAAGTACAGTTACCAACTTTTATACATTTCTTCCAAAATCTTATTTACTCGTAGGTTCATCACATAAAATGGTGAAATAATTAATTTACACTTTCATTAATATGTTTTCCTAATCAACAATCTCCAAGATTCAACACCATAGAAAGAGGTTGAAAACATTTTTGGCCATTAAAATATCTATTTCTATTAAAATATCATAAATAAATCACCGAAACCAGATTTATGTAGGCGGATCCCACCATCCTTTTTTAAGTCTTTGATTTGTAAAAGAGTGAACGTATCCTGAACGCGTAGCGAACTGTACATACGTGCTCATTTTATCTCATGTTTCCATAAGGGAGGGCTCTGATCCGGATTAATTAATTCTCAACTGTGGAAGAGCTGTGAGAATTCAACCCGTTCGATAAATCCCTGTTCCTATCTATCCAGTGTAAATTATGTTTGGTAATATGGAAGATTCGTCATAGAATCTGAGCGGGTAGGATTAGATGAAACAAGAGTGTCACACGTTTGTAGATTCGTCTTATGAAATCTGAGATCTCTATTTCGTAGTAAATTGTATTAATTTTCTGAGTCTTCAAGATAAAAGCATTGAATGTTTTGTACAAAGAAAATTATATTTGAAGATGACTAATAAATGACATTAATTTTGCTTAAAATATTTTATTAGAAATTTTTCAATAATTATGATAAAGTTAACAAGTGCTGCGTTAGGCTTTTGCATGATAGTATCAGAAATATAATTTTAATTTATTATAGTACTAGTGGCCGCCCATTACTTCGTCTACTTGAAAAGTTTTTTTTGCTATCCCTCCGGAACAATACTTTTTTTCGGGATGACTGCCCTATGTCCTTCTCTGAAATCAAATTTCATGATGATCGGTTCAGTGTAGTAAAGACGTGAAGGTGTAACAAACAAACAAACGGACTTTCGCATTTATAATATTAGTAAGGATAATCTTGACTTGTATAGTGTCTTAATATTCAGTCTTTAACACTTACAATTCACAAGAGAAACGCTTCATAAAATATGTACGTACCTCAGAAACTGTGTGCGTATTTTGTAAGAAACGTTAAAATCTATTTGTATTTATAAGCCTATTAGTAGCTTTTTAAGCACTTAATATATACTAGCTGCCACCTGCGACATCTGAGTGGATAGTTATTTTTTTATCCTTTGGGAACAGTACGTTTTTTCTGAATGATAGGTACTCTTCATCCTTTTCTGCACCCCAACATAGAGAAAGAAAAAAAATCATGATGATAATCAACGACATCGAAAAGTTGTGACAAAACAAATGCCCTTGAGGTTTTTAATTTTTATCTATTTTCATGCTTAACGGGATAGTGCTTGGCCTTTACCTCACCTGATGTTAAGTGACGATAAGGCCGAAGGTGGAAGTACACTAAACCCGGAATCCTCATCACTGAGAAACTGGCTATCTTACCTCTAACTGCCGGAACACAACGATTTTCTAAATTGTTCTTATGGCGTCAGACTTACGTAAGACGTTGATAGCTAGCCAGCCCTACCACCAGCCAAACCGAGTACAATTTGTACTCCCCTGGAAATCGAACCCGGGACCCCTACGTCTTTACTCGGATGGGCCGTGGGCGACTAGACCACAGAGGCGGCTAAAATCTATCTAAAAACTTACTCAGCTAAAATTTATCTAAAAATACTGACTACAACTCGCTTTCAACTTTTCCAAATTTATTTTCGCTTGTCCTCTTGCACACATCGTAATCGTGTCATCCATGTAGCATGTGGCTTTCGTGGGAAATGAAAACTGTTGTCCGACCGATACGTAGCTAAATTGAAGCGGCGCGCGCCACCTGCGCTTGTATATTTCAAACAGCACTCTTCGACGTTTTCGTTTTATTGATGGTGTAGAGTCCACTATTATGCTGTTTTGCAAACTGTATGTACTCGATTTATTTTTAATTTCTGTAAAATGCTGTGTTTTTTATTCAGAAGAATGTTGCGTCGTCCGGTGCAAATATAAACTGTAAATATGTTTTCGGGATTTTGACCTCACCGTGCGACGCCCCGTGGATAGGCCCCCGACAAGATGGACCGACGATTTGGTGAAGGTTGCGGGAAACCGCTACGGGCAGTGCAGAACCCATCGTGTCGTGGAGATCATTGGGGGAGGCCTATGCCCAGCAGTGGGTGTCGTGCGACTGATATGATGATCCAATATCCAATATCATTAAAAAAAACTTTACAAGAAGTTTGAACAAATAAATGTATATCAAATTCTGGTCAGCTGTTGTACAGTACAGAGTTCTGTCAATTAACTTTTTAGGTTTCTATTTCTAGTCGAATACATTCAGTTTTAATGAAGATGTAATCGTACTGCTATGCAATATGATTTCTAGGAAAACGGGTATTGTCATTGTTGTTGTTTCATTCATTGTATTCTGGTTTGAAAAAAAAACAAGAAGCTTTTAGATCTGTGATTTTTAAATACAGTTTGACTGATTTCATTTGATAGATACATATCACTTTTTAAAATATATGCACAGCACTTTCTGATTAAATATTTTAATAGCTACTACACCTTTCATACACATAGCTAAAATACGGACGTTTCTAATAACAAAAATTAAATTTAAAACACTTTGTTTTCTTTGTCCTATATCAGTTACTGCAGTCGCTGCTTTTGAAAAACTTAAAAAGTTTCTACCTAATTCTGAACAGAAATTGCAAAACATTTCAGTCCCTATGGAATCATTTACGTAAGTTTCGAGACATTATGCTTGAAACCTTCAAGATTACCGCGATAACTGCCGGTATTTTGTCATTATACACTTAAATATTTGACTTTAATTTCTCTTGCTTGCTATTGTCATAATAACAATAAGTAATAATTGAGTATAAATACATACGTCATAATCCATGTAAACCTAATCTGTACGAAAGAGACTGGTTCCTGTGGCACAGGGAATCCTAGTGTGGGAACTAGTGCCCTTCTTAGCTGTGTAAAAATAGTTTTGCCCAATAAAGATTCTTATTATTTTATTATTATTACTAGCGGCTGCCCGCGACTTCGTCTGCGTGGAATTTTTTTTGCTATCCCTCGGGAACAATTCTTTTTTTCGGGATCAAGGTACCCTATGTCCTTCTCTGTACCCCTGACAACGTTTATGCAAAATTTAATGATCGGTTCAGTAGTTAAGACGTGAAGGCGTAACAAACAAACAAATAAACAAACAAACAAAAGGACTTTCGCATTTATAATATTAAGTTAGGATTACGAAAATATATGACTTTATTATTTACTTCCAAAGTAATTATCATAATAATAAGTACATTTTATTTTCAATATTAGACTACAGTATTCTGATTTCGAAGTATAGCTTAAGCTCCTTGTTCTAGGGAAATCATAAAGAACTCTGGTACTACAAACACTCAGATTTGGGACAATCAAAAAATCATTTTTCTAAATAAAGCTAGGGATCAAATCCAGGACCTCAGACATGGCAACACCATGAAAACCGGTGTACTAGCCACCTCACCGCAGTGATTGTTTAAGGAATCAATTTAATTGGTGTACATTTTAAGATTAGGATAATAACAACCTAGAACGATTGTTCCCCTACAAAGCGCACTGTCTAAAGTGAGGCAAATAAAACTGAGCCAAAATGGCTAAACTATTAGATCATAGATGATCGAAGATTATTATTCTTCATACCCTACCTAATCATACCTATAAGAACAAAAAAGTTTCAATTTCGGTAACTTTAGGCTTAGGGGATTAGTAGGGCTAATTTAATAAATCACATTTGACATCTGTCAGTCCATAGTGTAATTTGTCAAAATAAATCGTAAATTTGCTTTCTTTCGTGGTTAATTACAATAAATATGTATTATTTACTGAAAAAAGGTAAGCAATTGTGCCTTTGAATAAATAAATATTGTGTGCCGGCCGTTAGAAGGTAACGTTGTTGAGTTTCGATGAAGTCACATGTGATCAATTAAAGTGGCAATACTTTTAATTGGATTTTAGTTATGATTAGGTAACGTATGAAGGATATAAATCTGAAAACTTTTTTTTGCCTTACTTTACATACAAGGACTCGGCTTCTAGGTGTTATTATTCTAAGATTTTAAGCTTATTTCATGATAACGGATTAGCATCACTCTGTTACCCATACAGAGATACAGGGATTAATTCTCTGTTTTGATGAACATCATTTGGCAAGAGAAGGGACGGTACTGAAGCAATCAAATTCAAATTAAACTCATGAGCGAACACTGTATTATGTTCTTATAGGATATTTGGCCTGAATAATAATGTACCAGATTTTGGGCCTTTAAGATACAACATCAATGGTCAAACATAACAAGTATTTTTTAACCCGCATTTGTAGAGTTTTGTAGATATTTTTCCATAGAGTTTTGAAAATCACCATAGGGGTGGCTTTCATCTTATTCTTATTATAACCAAGAGGAAATACCTAAGTTAAACTTATAGGTATTAAAAGCACTGCATCATGTGTGATTGTAAATTTTAAAGTTACTACTTACATACTTCTAAACTGCCATAGTCCTACTAATATTATAAATGTGAAAGTTTGTGGGTTTGGATGTTTGTTCCACAATCACGCAAAAACTACTGAACGGATTTGGTTGAAATTTGGCACACAGATAGTAGATAGCCTGGATTAAAACATAGAATACTTTTTATCCCGATATTCCCACGGGAACGGGAACCACGTGGGTGAAACCGCGGGCGGCCGCTAGTAAAATATAAATTACTCATAGTGTTACACACCAAAAACGTATCTACCACGCGTGATATTATAATATAATAAAAGTGTGTCTAAAAATTAAGTAACAATACTAAGCCAATTGGAGTAGAAGTTATTAGCAAATGAAACTCTGCTAACACAAGCATTATCCATTCCCAGTTGACATTTTTATTTAGGGACTATGAAATATTGGAAGAGGTGAAAAAGAGTTAGACTCATAAAAAACTTGGGAATTTAGACGATAAATAAGAGATAATGGCCCATTTCTTGCAAAAATATTATGAAAGAAGGATCTACTATTATTAAGGGTACGCTATTGTGAGAGGCGTTATAGTATGTAAAGGTAAGTGGTGGTAATTGAAAACAATATTTTTGAACTAAGAAAAGGGGTCGTTTTAAACTGATTTATTGTCTTGAACAAAGAATGTTGAGTACAATTTTAGGGTTTAATCCTAAAAAACAAAACACTTTTTAAATCATCTAAATAATTCTAAGATTGCAACTGAATTAATTAATGAAATTACTTAATAATTCATGAACAAAAAAAGGTTTTATTTCTAATGAGCTGTACGCGCGGAAGAAGGTATAATTTTATTTATATTTAGGTGGTTTAGAAGCGTATAATTTTAGGGTCTATTAAATCTTACTTCTCTTCATCAAATTCACAAGAATATAAATGACAGGAAAGGTATAAATATAATAAATAGTATTTTTTACACAAGGATATAAATGACAGGAAAGGTATTATAACTATAAATTATATTTTTTTTACATATAAATTATTCTTAAATCATAAAAAAATCTAAAAGTTAAATTTTGTTCTGATTGTAACGACAAATACACTGACCGAAAAACAAGTCATTAGAAATATTTTAAAGTACTATAAAATAACGAGTGTTACTTATGAGAATGGAAATTCTGTAAAAATAAATTAATTGATTTTTTTTTGTTAAAGCCTAGGCTGAATAATTTATAAATAGACATTAAATTTTGAATTTAGTTTGAACTCTGTAAATTGATTCATTAAGAAATGAGCCATTAAATAATGTTATTTATTTTAATGTCTGGAAACGATATACATATTTATTTGTAAATATCGTACCATTTGCAAGTTTTTTTGCGCCAATTTTTCTTGTCAGCTAAAAGACGTCACAATGGGAGCTAGGGTAAAAGATTATTTGAATAAAGAATTTTTCAATTTCAATATCAATAACCTTCTCACTATCTATTCCATTATTTAGGAGAAAGTGTTTGATTTGATTTTCACCATCAAATAAGTAATGTATTTTTTATAATGCTTTTACGGCAAACGTAATATGATACCCTATTTCAGTAATACAAACAATGGAATGTAGACAATATTACGAGAGGGAATCGATTTATTTGTTCGCTGAATGGGATTATTTCCACATGAGCGGGATATCAAACCAACCCAGCTTTTAATTAGCAAAGAGCGATGATCACAGCGTTTGAGGGACCATCGGCACGTTGATGTGATGAAACAATTGTTGTTGTGACACAGATGTTCTAATTATACAACTGGACATTATGTGGAGTGTTTACCTTATTTATTTTTATAGCACATACCATGGCTATGTGTCATCGGTACTACGATATGGGTTAATATTATGGGGCAACTCAGTTGAAATATCACGGGCTTTCAAACTGCAAAAAAAATGTATTAGAGCAATTTGTGGTGCTGGTTATTTAGACACCTGTAAACCTTTATTTAAAGACTTGAATATTTTGCCCTTGCCATGTCTTTACATATACGAGATTTGTACCTTTGTTAAGAAACATCCTCATTTATTTAAAACAAATAATTACTATAATACAGAGGTAGAAAGGAAAATAATTTGTACATTCCTCAGCGTAGACTGAAATTGCATTCTAAAAATTCATACTGTATGGCAATTCGTCTATATAATAAATTACCTAATGAAATGAAGGAACTGCCACTAACAAAGTTTAAAAGAACGCTGTCAAAAGTTTTAAAAGAAAATAATTATTATACCATTGATGATTACTTAAATGATAAAACATTTAAATGATTTTTTTTACTTATAGCTATTTGACATTATTATGATTTAATATGACTTTATTATGAATATACATATTTGTGCTGTTTAGATAATTTTGACTATTGAATATTTTTGTAATTTTTTCCATTAATTTTTATCAGTGTGACATTGTAATTTCATTTTATTTATTATTTAATTAATATTGACTACTTAATTATATTTTGAATCAGATCTAATGATTATAATATGAACATTGGACATCAATTAAAGTATTTGCACATCGAACCATTCGGTAGAATATGCGGGAACCATGTGATTGAAATCTGTATTGTACCATATTCAAGCAAATAAATGATTTATGATTATGATTATGATTAAGGGCCACTTTTAAGGGTTCTGTATAAGTTACAAATCCTTACTAATATTATAAATGCGAAAGTCCGTTTGTTTGTTTGTTTATTTGTTTGTTACGCCTTCACGTCTTAACTACTCAACCGATCATCATGAAATTTTGCAAACACATTGTCAGGGGTACAAAAAAGGAAATAATGTGCCTTTCATCTAGAAAAAATTAACAGTTCCCGAGGGATAGCAAAAAACTGTCCACGCAGACGAAGTCGCGGGCGGCCGCTAGTGATTTCATTATAATATCATCAAATGAATCTAGTAGAATCATAAAATAAAATTCAGAAATGTACAAAGTAAGCTTTGTTAAATAAGAATCGCTAAAATACTATTTATTTATTTAAGGCTAGATTAAATAAAGTTTGTACGTTGTATAACAACTTTAAAAAGTTTTTACTACAAGTACAATTTTCAAAATTTATTAAATGAATTTCCTACCAATACCGAGTCGCTAGAGAAATATTCACAAAATAGAGGTATATGATATCGAAACAACTTGGCTTTTAGGCACGCGGCTCTCCTGGGAGAATCGAGTAACTCAGAATAAGAAAGTGAGATAATGTATTATGATAAATCAAGAGGAACGAATTCGCTGTGGAGACATTTTAATATTTATTTGAAGTTTCGGTTTTAGAGTTTTATTATCTTTCATTATTATTTAGACAATTTATATAAATGTCTTAAATGTCCTGTCCTGTCTTAAATGTTCACTAAAAAACAATCGATTGTATAAGCACATATTTCAAGAGCTTAAACTAATACTGAATACTTAATTAATCTCAGAAAACATAATTTAGAGCTGATATCGATATCATTATCTCTATGTATTTCTGTTTTAAATAACAAACTACATTCCCGACAGATGAGTAAAACACACCGGAGACAATAAAAATAATAAAATATTTGCTAAAATAAGTGACACAAGGACAATAAGATAATATCAGTTGTGCCGCCTTGTTTGCGTTTCGTTATGTGTGTGACGGCAAAAGTTTGTATAACTAAATAATATTATGTAGCAAATATAATCATATTAACTTAATTTATGAGAAAAGAATTTGCACTATAAGAATACTTCTAGAACAATGCTCAAGAAAGTTTATTGTGGTAACCACGTACAATGCGAAAACGTTAATACATAAAGTATGTTTTCGACGAAATATTATATCTTTAGAGAATTTCAACTTCGCACAAACAAACGACAACTAACCACATTCTTCATTTTGCTCAGATACGTATTCTAAAATGCGGAAAGTATTAAAATAAATTTGCCAAAGCAACACGCACTATCTTCTTGTCCTGGAGACAATGATTTATTCACAAAACTGTGCAGACGAGCACTCTAAACGCTTAAGAGCAGGTTCACATGACAAGCGTTATCAAAACTAGCTACATTTTATTCAGGCCGTTCACATGCGAACGCGCGTTTCAATAAAGCGCGCGTTGAACGCTGTGCTAGCGCTTGACTGTTGTCAGGCTGTCAGCGCGTGTCAACGCACACTTTGAGATCATTGGGATTCTATGTAGCCGTTCAGTTGAGGGAACGCTAGCGCCGATAGACTTATTTTAGGGTTCGTTCAGTTGATTCAGAAATCGTCCGAAATGAAAACTGAAACTTTTAATACCGAATTATCGAATCTTTGTCGAATTGCCGAATAAAATCACCGTTAAAACTATTTCTACATCCATCTTCATCAAATATAGAACTCAAACTGAATCAAGGCGGCGCGCTCAACGCCTGCCAATCGCGCACCATGTGAACACCATAGGTACAACAATTCAACGCGCGTTGAGCGCTCTTCATCTGAACGTACACTTAGAGCTAGCGTACCCTACGTTCAGATGACAAGCGCTCAACGCGCATATTTTATTTTGTATACTTACTGTTCACATGGTACACGCTTGTCAGGCGTTGAACGCGCGTTGAACGTTACCGCGGCCGCCCTGGTTCAGTTTGAGTTTTACATTAATTTGTCGAAGATAGACGTAGAAAAAGTTGTAACGGTGATTTTATTCGGTAATTCAATATCGATTCGATAATTCGGTATCAAAAGCTTCCGTTTCCATTTCGGACGAGCATGTGTACGGCCTGAATAAAATGTATGTAGTTGTAAACGCGCGTTATCAAAACGCACGTTAAGCGCTTGTCATGTGAACCTGCTCTTACGCTGTTATTTAATTTCAAAACCACACTGCCCTCCCTTTTCATATAACGATCTTTTTTTTGATTGAAGGCTAACGCTTGCCTTTTTTGATAAGTAGCGTGTTTTACTGGTGGGTAGGAACGCTTATCGTCTACTCGCTGTATTTCAACTCATTGCGAATGCCAGATGTTTTGATGTCTGTTTATGAACTATGGGGTGTATGTATATTTACATAAAAAATTAAGAATGATAACAACGTTTCATTACTAACCAATTTTCTTAAGAAATTATTGAATGGGTTTGAATACTTAATTTGACTCAATCATATGTATCGTAAAAAAGTCAATAATTACACAAAAGAAACGCTCGTCTGCTTCTCATAGAATGTGAAAAATAAAGAATTTCTGTAATACACGCTCGCGCCGGGACTGGCGGAAGCATCAGGGAGGATGTGTCGCAGCTATCTTGTCACACAACCACTTCTTTACTTTTCTTCTTATTTATGAGCATAAGATACTAAATAAATGCACAATTTGAATAGCCCAAGATAACGTCCTGCGGGACAATGGAAAGCAGCGGTTTCATGACCAATGTGACTTGAATGGACGTTTTTGTTCTTTTAAACTTCGTTTACCCAGCTTGTTTCATGCGGGAACATTTGAATTCAAGCTCTATGCAAGCTTTTGTCTTTGCAAAAATGCTTTTCTTGCCAAGTACACATAAACAATTGTTTTTCCAAGTTAATTTACGAGCAAAAAATTAGGTTGTCTAGCTTGTTTTGCAGAGTAAGAGACAGAAATGCAGTGTTTTTTTTTTATGTTGCCAAAGTCTTTGACTAATTAAACTGGTGAAGTAAAATGTTCTGTAAGAATGAGGTATGCTAAATTATGTATAATAAGCAACTGTGATATTAAATCGAGAGAAAACCAGACGAGACAGGCATGGGTAAGGTCGTTTAGGAGTATGCAAAATGAACTATAGTATAATGTATAGGTTTGTGTGTGCATTTTTCGACGTAAAGAGACTTTTTGATGTATTGCTCTATTATGCGCTAAATTCCATGCTCTAAACTATAATGACCTTCGATCAAGAATATACTAGACTAGCTTTTGCCCGCAACTTCGTCCGCGAGGATATTCGGAAAATCGCTATGGAACCTTTGACCGAGATAAAAAGTATCCATGTTTTGGGTGCCATAGTCTATAATATAACTATCTGTGTGCTATTCCAAATCCGTTCAGCCGGTTTTACGTGATTGAGGAATAAACATCTAAACATTAAACTTCACATTTATAATATTATTAGTTCCCGTTCCCATTCGTTCTCATTACTGTTCCCGTTCCCGTATTATTTTTCCATAAAAAAATTGAACTCCCGTTTCAGTCATTTAGGTGTTGAATAATGTCCACCGTTTTGTGTTGGACGCTTAAATAAATGCCATTTTTGCAATAAACATACCATGAAATATAGTTTGGGCTTTTTACTGCATTTACTCCTTAAGGGGTTGATTTTCAAAGTTTACGAAATACATGTTTGATCATTTGTTTAATAGAAGTACAGTTACGAAGTTTCAAGTCGTAATGTCTATTTTATATTTTTTCCATACAAAGTTTGAACCCCATTTGACCCCTTTAGGGGTTGAATAATGTCTACCACTTAAAAATAAATGCCATTTTCGCAATCAACATTCCATAAAACCTCGATAACGACACCCATATCGCTGTTGGGCTTTTTTTACCCCATTACCCCCTAAAGGGTTGAGTTTCAGTAAACCACGAAACACGTGTTTGCTAATTTGTTTTTAGAAGTACTCCTACGAAGTTTCAAGTTGAAATGTCTATTTATTTATTTTTTCCATATAAACTTTGTACCCCCATTCAACCCTTTAGGGGTGGAGTTTCCAAAAATCCCTTCTTAGTGGGTGTTTACACGGTATAAAATATCTATGTACAAAATTTCAAGTCTCTAGGCTCAGTGGTTTGGGCTGGGCAATAGTCTGTCAGTCACCCCTTCACTTTTATATAAGAGATAAGCTTCACGAACTAAAACAGCACACAAATATGGCACCAACTGTCAAAACAAAAAAGTAGGTAATTAGAAATTTTGAAATTCGAATCCCCACATGAATATTTTTATCTAGATACAAATTACTATAGACATTAAATAGCACATGAGTAAACAAACGTAAGACTCAAGAGGAGAATACTTTGTACAAAATAAGCGCCCAGTTTGAAAGTGCGGCGTTATTTCGAGGTGCCATTTTAGAGACTCTGACGTCACAGCAGACGGGACACTTAGGGTTTTCTTGACCAGCCTTAAATAAATGAGCGACAAAATGACCTAAAGCAACACAGCCATTATTAACGCTATGGCGTAACTGTTGATTTATGATATTTTACATTAACTTTGTTAATACTATTTCTTTTGAATACTGAACACAAAACCCAATAATAATGCTAATAATCATACAAAGGTACTAATTTAATGCTGTTTCTATTGTGTTACTTACATTACATCATAATAAAACGGTAATAAGTCAAACCGGATTCCTTTGTATCCTTTACTGTTAAATTTTTGTGCCCTAATATCAATAGAAAAGCAAAATGCCCCCGCAAATCATACACCTGTGAAATTAGCTTAACATTTCAATCGTTCGGATGTATTAATGACCGAATTGCGTGCGTAATAATTCTAATTTAGGATCGGGAACACGACCACAATTAGTGATATACGAAACTGCAACCTTTCCAATTGTTCCGAAATTTAATATTTCTTCAGTCCGACCTTTAATGGTACCTATTCGATTACAATAAAAACTGATTTATGAACACTTAGGAAATGTAGGGAAAATTGAAAGTATTTTTTTCAGATTCTGTTCGTTTTTATCCAAAACTTTGTTACATCGACAGACTTTTATTTTACAATACCATTGTTAGGTACAGGTACGTATATAAAAAAAGACAAAAGAGATCTCCTAAATCCGAAAAAATAATCGTGATAATCGAACGATGTTCTTAGTTCGATTTAATTAATTTTGATTTGAATTTTATTCCTTACCTGTAATGTCACTGCGGAATTAAATTCGTCCAATAATTCGATATTCATTGTAAGCCCTTCAGGAGTCACCATCGTCCTTCGATTACACCACCGCACCGGATGTTGGACAACCGATTCTATTTCCTGGCAAAGTCACGTGCGACGCGCCTCGATTGTTATGCGTGTTGGCAGCATTGGAATAGTACAAAAAAAAATCATAATTTAATTAAGAATAGGTGTTTGTGTGTGCAGGACTGGATAGGTAAATGATGCGAATATGGTTAGATTGATGGCTGGTTTTAGGGTTCCGTACCAAAATGGTAAAAAAGGAACCCTTATGATGTGACTCAGTCTGTCTGTCTGTCTGTCTGTCTGTCACAGCTGGATATCTCGAGAACTACTAATGGTATCAACTTGAAATTTGGAATAGTTTAAGATGACATTTGCTCAACTATTTTGCAAGTAAGAAAGAAATAAAAAAAATAGTATTTTTTTTACAACAGGGACTGAAAAGAGGTCTTAAAAATTTGAAGTGAGGTGACTAGGGCATGTGGGGTATCATATGAAAGAGCGCTGTTTGCACATTTTATAACATTTTTTCTTTTTTTCTTAGGCCGCATAGTTTTCGACTTATGATGAAAAATGTAAAAAAAAAATACCGTTCCCCCCCCCCTTATCTCCGAAGTTTGCTAAGAGAAAAATCTGAAATAATTCTATGTGATATTAGTTTACGTAAAGATTACAGGAAAAATAAAACGATGTCTCAATATAACACACTTTTTTAGAAATTCAAAAAAACAAGCAAAAATTCTTTAGTTTCACTACCAGTCAACAGATGGCGCTGTCCTAAGAATGCTAACCTAAGAAAAGAACAATAGTTCCACTACCGGTCAAGAGATGGCGTAACCTAATACTACAATAATAAATTGTTGGCTGGTTCTAATATAATTACTTACTATTTTCCGAACGAATAAACGAAGAATAAGTTCCTACTAATATAAACAGTTTGCAATGTGGAGTGGCTGAAACGTTTTTCAGTCACCATAAGCAGCTGTGGTTAAGATTTGTAAATTAACTGTCCGCCTGTTCGCCCTTCCTGTCTGCCGTTTATCCTACTTTTTTAAAGACTGTACTAAAGTAACATATCCAAATATATTTATGATTGTACGGAACCCTCGGTGCGCGAGTCCGACTCGCTCTTGACCGTTTTTTTTATTGAGCTCAGAATACCTACTCTCACAATAGAAATTATAATGTTTGAAACAAAAAAGCCTTGGAAAAGTAAGAAGGAGGTTGCAATATCCTTCGGTGCATGTACAAAATAAAAGAATTGTAGGAAGCGATGATGTAGCGATCACCACTGCGAGCGCGCGCCCTTGCGATGGTGTTGTGATGTCACAACAATAGGTAAAAATTGACCTGTACTTAGTGATTCACGTATACATATTAAATTTTCTCAAAGTACAGCGCAAATTTTATGAATTGAAATCGTGACGGACATTTTGATGATCGAAAAGTAATATAATAGTAAAGCAAACAAGTACCACAATTTTACAGACAGCAAATGGGATTTTTAATTAAGATATTTTTCAATAATTTATATTTACTTTACGTTCGCTATTTCCAATATTTTATTTAACTTAAGATTAATTTAATTTTGGATTAAAACATACAATTGATTTGTACTGCGAATCAGAGAGAGATTATATCGATGTTACATTATAATAATAAGCAAATTAAAACTCTAGATATTTTATTATTATTTTAGTATTGATATTCGTTGATAAAATTGAAGTATTTCGCTCCAGGTCTCCTACCTCTGACCTACATTTCTAATTTGATCGTGCTAAAGATATAGTACTTATATATTTAGGTCACTGGCTCCTGATACCTCAATAAAAAATTTAAATATTAAGTGATTGATCAACGTACCCTAATGCTTTGCGTTTCCCTTAGGGATTTAGAACACCACCAGTACTGGTTTTAAAAGGGGACAAAGGGGACACTCAGAAAGGGTGACTAACCACCATCGTATAAATACGCTTTATATTGTGCTATGTATTTTATCTTATTTAGTCAACGGTTCGGCTAGATTTGTTTAATACAAATAAAATAAATAAAAAAATATTGAACAAAGAATACTTATTCTTATTAAAAAGAAAATAGAATTAATAAATATCGACTCTGTGCTCCACTTTGGGTAGCAATGTCTTGTGTGGCTTTGGTTTGTCACCTAAAATGAAAACCTTTTCCCAACAGCTCGCAAACAATTATTTTTATGTTATTTAATATCATAAAAATGTAATTATAACATAAAAGTTTAGTTTTCAATTCACAAAGCCAAGTCTTTTGTAAAGAGTTGCTGATTTTTTTGAACAGTTAGTGAATTATGCAGCGTATTCTATTATGTCGAAGTCAAAGTCAAAAATCGCTTTATTCAAATAAACTTAGTTTTATTAAGTGCTTTTGATCGTTTATATTTTCCTACCACCCGTTCCAGACTTTTTTAACTGGCAAGAAGAACGGGCGCAAGTAACTTATCAGCTTTAACAGCAATAAGTAACGATATATTTTACAAACTTATATCGATAAATCCGGAATACGGCAAATCTGATGAATCTGGAAAACGATGAGTCAGGAACACGACCAATCTAGAACAAATCTTTGTAGATTTTTATATAGCATAATGTAGATTTTAGTATAGCACCTGATACCTATGCATTCGTTCATGGTATCTAAAACACTGACAGTTGGCTTAGCATATCCATTTTTGCTACAATTCTTCATTGAGACGAAGATGTTAATGTATTCCAGCGAGTTTCATTTCTTTATCTGTTTACAATTAGTGGTTAAATTATGTAAGTTTGAGTAAAATAATGTATAAAACCTGTAAAAAGTATTTGAGCGGAGCATAGCTCAATGTTGATTGGCCACCCTTACGCAGCCTGGCACACGTTGTCAAGCATTATGTTATTGTTACTCTTCCCATAATGGATTACCCACTGAAGTTCAGCTCTGGGTTTCGTAACTTATAATGTATGTATGTAAAATTATTCAAGCCCTGCCCTAATATGTGTCCTTTTTGTGCAAATGTTGCGATAATAATGAAGCTTTTAGAACTGTTTTGTTAGTTACTCCGTTTTATTTACTCAACTACTGATTCAATACCCGGGAATTTTTAGACCCGTTTTCGAATTTTGTCAGGTCAATCTATAACATCAGCAGTACAATCAATCTGTGAAGTAAAAAACATTTCTTTTTACATGTTTACCCCAAACTTTTCCCTACACAAATTTAAATCGTTGTCATTGTTTGCGCATCGCCACAGAATATATAATAGTACAAGTGTATCGCACAGGTCAACCCGTGCGAGCCCCCCTCTCGCCAACCGCCTTCCCCCGCTCGCGTCGCGTGCGTGAGGGTGAGCGTGCGCGCCTAGATTTTTAGGATTTAAAAAGTGTCTGAAAACTGAGAATTCAAAGAGAAATAATTCATAATTATCTCACCTAACCTTTTTTTATTACTTCCTTGAACTTATATTTGATTTCGTAAAGTGGTTGCAAAAATTACCCTGTATAACCGGATTACAGACAGAATGGTTTTGACATGATGGAACATTATCTACTTCTTTTACAATTGCTTATAATCATTAATTGAAAAAATTAAACGAAATATACCTATAACCTATCCGTAGCAGTAGTTTATGAAAGTTGGGAAGGAGTTTTAAAAACCTTAACAACCGTGTGCAATACAAAATTTTAGAATTCATTTCCGAAAAAAAAATGGTACCTACTGAAAGAAAAATAAAAAAACCGGACAAGTGCGAGTCGGGCTCGCCCACGGAGGGTTCCGTACAAACCTACATCTATACATAAAATAAAGCTATAGAAAAGTTGTGTCGGTACAAAGGAAATATTTTGAAAAAAAGTGGTTGGTAGTTATTAGTTTTTTATATAAAAACTGTACTTGCTTTATACCAGGTTCTACCTACCGGAATTATGTAAAAATTGCTTAGATTATAAGTTGAACTCCAAGCTACCAAACTGTAAAAGAATACCATCAAAATCCGTTCAGCAGTTTTTGAGTGATTCGCGCAAAAACATTTAGAATTGACTGCTATATATAGATAACCATTTGAAATCCTTTGTCGCCACGTAGAAAATAACCCTTCCAGGGATTTGATCCTTACAAAGAATTGACCACGGGCGAAAGTTTGAAATGGAATAGTACATTACTGCAGCGGCACTCAAGACAGGCATTGAAGAACATACGTGAGTCCATCAATGCCTAGTTGCGGCCAAGGCTTGTGTAGTACTTTTAAATTTTTAACTTTTTAGTTTTAAAAGCTTTAAGCTTTTTATTTTTATTTTAAATTGCTTACAGTAATTGAAAAAAGAAAATGTAAAGTGAAATGTGCACATAAAGGCCTTTCATTTGATACCCATGTTGAAAAAAAAATCCGTTTTCTTTCATTTATTTCCAGTTTTTTATTTTTTTTTAGTTTTTTTGGAAAGTGCTCATCAAGGCCTTTCATTTGATACCCATATTTCAAATTTTTTTTTCAGTTTTTTGGAATGTGCTCATCAAGGCCTTTCATTTTTGATACCCATATTGCAAAAAAAATATTTTTTTCGTTTTTAATTTTTTTTTGCAGTTTTTTGGAATATGCTCATCAAGGCCTTTCATTTGATACCCATATTGAAAAAAAAATTTTTTTTCATTTTTAAATATTTTTTTTCATCTTTTTGGAATGCGCTCATCAAGGCCTTTCATTTGATACCCATATTGTACCAAAACATTTTTTTTCATTTTTTTTTTCAATTTTTTGGAATGTGCTCATAAAGGCCTTTCACGTGATACCAGTATACCGAATACTAAAAACAATTTTTTTTGGAATGTGCTCGCTCATCAAGGCAACATTTGATATCTATATTTGTGTTTCATTGAAAAGTTCGCTCCATTTCTGAATTACACGTGTGTAATGAGTTTTAATAGAAACATTACCGGACACACGCCGGAAATTTTTGTATGAAAATCCATTATTACACGTTAGTAATGGATTCTCATACAAATATTGACGGCCCGGTTTAGGTCTGTCCGTAAACTCCGATTTAGCACGAAGAAGGTTGTCAAAATAATGTTCGAATTTCCAAGCATATTAGAGAAAAAAATAAAATAATTACAAACCCACCGCACCTGTATAAAATACAAGTACTGCTAATTGTCAACAGATGGCGCTGTATATCAATAGTACACTGTATAATGTTCTGTGAAATGGTTTTATCTATCGCAATGTACTACTCTGTGGTGATAGCTATTGGTCTGCTGGAATCAAGAAGCTTATACCTCTGGAATGCACTCCGTTGATTGTTTTACTCTTTGACCCCCTGTCATGCAGCGTGACATACCGCCATGTTGCAAAAATATTTAGAGCCAAATTTATTACTTTTTAATTTTATTTTTAAAAGTAATTAGCTATAACAATATTTGAAAGGATCTGAATAATTAATAATAATCAATATTGATATTTTAAAAAGAATTAGTGGCGCGATTATCACAAAAGTAATCAGAAGTTAAACTATGACCGCACATACCGTTGTTTGACCAAGATGATTAATAATTACGTATTTTAATGACCATAATTTTTTATGATTTAATTACAAATATACAGTTTTCAGATTTATTCCTGTAAGTGTAGTATAAGAAGCTATTACCTGCCAAATTTCATAGTTCTAGGTCAACGGGAAGTACCCTATGAATTTTGATTCCTTTGAGAGTATCGAAAATGCGTTTTTTGCGCCCTAAACGGCAGTATCTTTTTTTACGTTAACTGAGAAGTTTGATTTTTTTACAGCTTCAAGGGACCGTAGACCTTAGTATATGGTTTAAATTTCAACTCGATACCTCCACGCGTTTCCGAGATAAACGGTCTTGACAGACAGACGGACGGACGGACGGACGGACGGACAGACAGACGGACGGACAGACAGACGGACAACAAAGTGATCCTATAAGGGTTCCGTTTTTTCCTTTTGAGGTACGGAACCCTAAAAACGTTTTTAGTTGACAATAGGCAATTGTAGACAGAATAGTTTATCGGTTGGTAATAGAGAAGATCACCCATCACACTGACTATAACATAAGTTGCACAATTCACTTTGTACGTAGGTACGATAAGTCAAAAACCTTGACAAATTCTGAAAGAAAATTTTCCTTTCCTCACTCCTACCATAATGACCTAACTAATTTGAATTCCATCACAAAGTAAACAGAAACTTTTTACTCGTTGTTCAAATCGTAAGCCTCTTTTGTAAACGATATTATCAAGAAAGATTACATGGCTTATCTTTAGGGGCAATAACTGGAAAGTTTGAAAGTTGGTAAGCTCCCCTTATCAATGAAAAAGAAAAGGATTAAAGTGGGCCGACTGACATAAATAACTGGCACTGCCCTGGCTTAGACGGATGAGGAACTTTTTATCTGACTCAAACATTACTAAATATATTTTACCTTATCTTGTTTTGTACATTAATGTAACCAATTCGCACGAGAATATTTTTATATGAAAATACTTGTTTAAATTTATTTTTGTTTCAGTTAAACACGTCAGTGGTTTAGGTTTTCATGTATGTATCTTGATTGTAATCTTAAACTTGATTAAAATGTGGCATGATTTATGTTTTTTTCGGTAGTATTATGTTATTTTAATTAATATTTTTAATCACTATTTTTATTATTTTATCAGCAATCAAATTGCATAAAGATAAGTTCTCATCATTCATGGTTTATACACGTTACCAATCATGAACATATTTTAATTAACTCTTTAATTATTATAGCCGTAAAGTGTCCATCAGAGTAGACACACCACAACCCTGCAATATATAAAGTGACTAATTGACCATAATATTTATTTACTTGAAAAACAATAATACAATGTAAGGGAGCGTTTCTCCAGATGGTAAGAATTCGTTCCAAAACTTTGCTCTTTCCAATACCCCTCTTGGTCTTCCTTGACAGCTATAATTTGATTACAAATAATTATAGCCCCTTGAGTCACGACGACCCTTAGTAAAGACTACAAAAATAAATGTTGCTACGGATATATCTACTCGCTTTTGTAATTATTAGTAATTATTCTCATGACGTCAGAATAAAATGTCACTGACGAACCGGAATAATTTAGAAGAATAACACAAAAGATTATTCAAATCTCCAATAATTACAATAGAGAAAACTGAACTTCGTTAATTAATAACAAATTAGAAATTTATAAGCGACCAAGTTTGCAGGCAAGGTGTACCCTAAGTTTCTAAAGTTAGAAATTGATTCGAAATCTGTGAGGCGAACAATTCCTTTGTTTGAATTCGTCATCTTCAGTTGCTGAATAATTTATTGTTTGCCGTAGATACGTTGTTTAGTTAGGTCAGAATGATGCTGTGATGGAACGAGCGTCTTGTTTTGGTTTTCAAACTTTAGAATGATTAATGGAACCGGGTCTATGTCAAACAATAACTCTTTGCTCACCTAAAACCCGCATAGAATATTAAATTAGTTTAAAACATATGTAGTAACCAAGTCATTTGTAACGGCTGTTTGTTAGTCTGTGGTTTGTTCAATCAATATTAGACTTTACATTGAAACTTCATCTAAGTTAAATAAGTTTTGAGTAATATATGGGGTAGAATGGTTTGTAATTTGTTATGCTTTGGCATTGTATTGTTTTCTGAATAAAAGTATATTTCTAATCTTGATGGTGGTGGGTTTTGATAGATACAAATAGAGAAGTATATTATACCTAGTATACAATTTTATCAACGGTCAACGGATATTCGGATTAAAAACTCAACTTCAGAGAAGTTACGTTTCGAATTAATTTAACAAAAAAACTATAATAAATAAAACTTCGAGTATTTAATAAGCGACATTGGTCCTTACCATGCGCTGGGGAAATCAATGAACCAGAGTCTCAGTGAGCTTGCTGACCCAATAAAACAGCAATGTCGTCCAGCAAAAATTATATCAAGGGAAAATAAAACGTTACATTTTAAAAGCAGCCAATTTTGATTAATTTTAATTAAAATTCGGATGCGGCGACGGATAACGGGAAAAACCGTTATTTCGCCGCTTTCGAATTTAAATATTGAAGTACTTCTAATTACAGAGGTTTTTTGTCGAGGAGATTTTGAGGTTAGATTTGTCCCTTTTTGAGTAATTACGAACATAAAAACTTAATGCGGCTTAATTTCTTTTTGAATGCTTGTTTCCCTTTTTTATAAAAATTAGATGATGTCTCTTAAAATATATGTATTTTACGAAATTACGAGCCTCTTAGATCATAAACCATTTCTTACACTTTCAACTATCTATGAGTGTAAGCTGTCAGAGTCTCCCGCCGCCAAGGAAACAAGGCCAAGAAAAACTTCAAAATATATTTGTAGTATTTCGTCAAATGTTTTTTTTACGTAATTTACGAAAATAATAAGTGTAAAATATTTTTTTAAGAATATCGTTTCTCAACCTAACCTATCGAAATTATGAGCGTCTTAAAACGTTAATATACAATCGCTACACTTAGTAAGCTGCCGGGGTCTCCCGCCGCCAATGCGTCAGCGGCACCCGAGGGCCACGTAAAATGCCTGTAAGACCCATACCCACCTGCGCAACACCAATAAATAAGTTGCTTACCTACCTCTATGGGGTCATATTTATTCTATTTATGAAGCGGACCGAAGGCGAGCGAAGGCGTTGTTTCGGTTTAACCTATTGACATTTAATTAATAGCCACTTTTTCAACAATTTGCTGATTTTTAAATTTGAGATTTTTGCATTTACAATGCTATTTTTTTAAACAATACTAAATAATATACTAGAAAAAATACGACTCGCACCAGATCAATACTCAGACGGGAATCGAACCCGCGACCTTTGGATATCCGGTCCAATGCTCTGACCGCTGAGCTACCGAGTCACTAGTGACATCGTCGAATTTTTCCTAGTATATCATAAACTCTTACGCTGTAAGCCAGCGTTATTTCACCAATGTGAGGAATTACCTCGACATTCAATTGAAATATCTTTCCAGATATTTTAACAATTGATTAAGATGAAATAGCTATATAATTTTTAAATTTGAGATTTTTGCATTTACAATGCTATTTTTTTAAACAATACTAAATAATATACTAGAAAAAATACGACTCGCACCAGATCAATACTCAGACGGGAATCGAACCCGCGACCTTTGGATATCCGGTCCAATGCTCTGACCGCTGAGCTACCGAGTCACTAGTGACATCGTCGAATTTTTCCTAGTATATCATAAACTCTTACGCTGTAAGCCAGCGTTATTTCACCAATGTGAGGAATTACCTCGACATTCAATTGAAATATCTTTCCAGATATTTTAACAATTGATTAAGATGAAATAGCTATATAATTTTTAAATTTGAGATTTTTGCATTTACAATGCTATTTTTTTTTATAAACAATACTAAATAATATACTAGAAAAAATACGACTCGCACCAGATCAATACTCAGACGGGAATCGAACCCGCGACCTTTGGATATCCGGTCCAATGCTCTGACCGCTGAGCTACCGAGTCACTAGTGACATCGTCGAATTTTTCCTAGTATATCATAAACTCTTACGCTGTAAGCCAGCGTTATTTCACCAATGTGAGGAATTACCTCGACATTCAATTGAAATATCTTTCCAGATATTTTAACAATTGATTAAGATGAAATAGCTATATAATTTTTAAATTTGAGATTTTTGCATTTACAATGCTATTTTTTTAAACAATACTAAATAATATACTAGAAAAAATACGACTCGCACCAGATCAATACTCAGACGGGAATCGAACCCGCGACCTTTGGATATCCGGTCCAATGCTCTGACCGCTGAGCTACCGAGTCACTAGTGACATCGTCGAATTTTTCCTAGTATATCATAAACTCTTACGCTGTAAGCCAGCGTTATTTCACCAATGTGAGGAATTACCTCGACATTCAATTGAAATATCTTTCCAGATATTTTAACAATTGATTAAGATGAAATAGCTATATAATTTTTAAATTTGAGATTTTTGCATTTACAATGCTATTTTTTTAAACAATACTAAATAATATACTAGAAAAAATACGACTCGCACCAGATCAATACTCAGACGGGAATCGAACCCGCGACCTTTGGATATCCGGTCCAATGCTCTGACCGCTGAGCTACCGAGTCACTAGTGACATCGTCGAATTTTTCCTAGTATATCATAAACTCTTACGCTGTAAGCCAGCGTTATTTCACCAATGTGAGGAATTACCTCGACATTCAATTGAAATATCTTTCCATATTTCATATTATATTATTCCATATTTCACATATTTATTTAGTATTGTTTAAAAAAATAGCATTGTAAATGCAAAAATCTCAAATTTAAAAATTATATAGCTATTTCATCTTAATCAATTGTTAAAATATCTGGAAAGATATTTCAATTGAATGTCGAGGTAATTCCTCACATTGGTGAAATAACGCTGGCTTACAGCGTAAGAGTTTATGATATACTAGGAAAAATTCGACGATGTCACTAGTGACTCGGTAGCTCAGCGGTCAGAGCATTGGACCGGATATCCAAAGGTCGCGGGTTCGATTCCCGTCTGAGTATTGATCTGGTGCGAGTCGTATTTTTCTAGTATATTATTTAGTATTGTTTAAAAAATAGCATTGTAAATGCAAAAATCTCAAATTTAAAAATTATATAGCTATTTCATCTTAATCAATTGTTAAAATATCTGGAAAGATATTTCAATTGAATGTCGAGGTAATTCCTCACATTGGTGAAATAACGCTGGCTTACAGCGTAAGAGTTTATGATATACTAGGAAAAAAAAAAAAAAAATTCGACGATGTCACTAGTGACTCGGTAGCTCAGCGGTCAGAGCATTGGACCGGATATCCAAAGGTCGCGGGTTCGATTCCCGTCTGAGTATTGATCTGGTGCGAGTCGTATTTTTTTCTAGTATATTATTTAGTATTATAATTTGCTGATTATTATGTAAGTACTGCGGCATGATGATTCTATAACCTATTGTGGTAGTAGAAGTAATAGATGATTTTTGTGTATTAAAGAAAGGGTAGTATTTAATCGGGTGACAATAAACTTCCATTTTGGGTATCAAAAATACTGAATATAGCGTACTGAAGTACTAAGTGAGTACAAATGTTGAAAATGGGTGCCTTTAAAATACAAAATGAGTACTAGTTATTCAGAAAGGGCGACCAAATTACTATTTGGGTGACAACCTTAAGGCACACAAAATATTTAATATTTGGCATATATTTTATTTAAAAAATTAAAAAGCACTAAAAAGCAATTAATAATATTCAAATCACCAATACGCATATCAATTTTAATAAAAACCGTCTTTTGAAGTCGCGTGGGGCTGGAGGACAACTTTTTTTTTAATTCTAAAAGCCCCACCCGACTTCATTAGACGGTTTTTATTAAAATTGATATGCGTATTGGTGATTTGAATATTATTAATTGCTTTTTAGTGCTTTTTAATTTTGAATGTGTTTTTGTATTTGTTTTTAGGTTTTTGAAGGCGGTTTTTCTTTTTTTTTAAAGCTTTTTTATTTTCAACTTTTTTGTGGTATGTAAGCGTGTAATATTCTTTAACTTTATATGTTTTCATAATGCCTTCTTAGTCCAAGTATAGTCCAGAACGTAGCATACAGACCATAGCTCGGTTTGTTTTGGATTTTCATAAGCCTACCAATATCTCAATCACAATTACATATCCTATTTGAGTTTGAGGAGTTCCCTTGGATATCTTCGAGGTCCAAGGTTTAATGTCAATGAAATTAAAATAACTACACTTAAGGTATCCCTTTTCCAACAAAAAATCAGCTAATTCGGTTCATAAATAACAAAGTCGTCAAATTAATTAATGCAAAATCATAGTATTTTCAGGATTACTTGAAAACTACTGAACCGATCTGAAAAAAAAATCAGATGGGACCAGTTTGCAAGAAAATTTAATCAAACAAAGAAAGAATCATCAAGATCGGTTCATAAATAAGGAAGATATGCGTGAAGAACGATAAAAAAGTCGTCAAGATAATTAATGCAAAATCTTAGTATTTTTCAGGATTACTTAAAAACTACGGAACCGATCTGAAAAAAAATTAAATGGGACCATTTAGCAACAAAACTCAATCAAACAAAAAATAATTTTCAAAATCTATGCATAAAGGATGAAGATATGCGCGAACAACGATAAAAAAAAAGACATACAATCGAATTGAGAACCTCCTCCTTTTTTTGAAGTCGGTTAAAAAGGCGACTATTATCCTAATGGAGATAACAAAAATACCACGTTGGGCAGCTTAAATCAGTTATATAGTTACCTACTTAGTATAATAGTTGCCCACTTATTATTTTTGTCACTCATTTATAATTTTCACTGCTATCTTAAATTATTTATCTCCCACATGTCGACCGTTTTACTTATTTTTTGTAGTCTACATTTAGTCGCCCGTAATTATTTCCAGTCACCCAATCAATTGATTTCCTTTAAGAAATAACGCTGAAATTACTTTTTATGGCATTGTATACCATCAGCAGTGACAATTTGAAACACGACAAAACCAAACGAGAACACCGACGGCAATAACTTCGAGAATTACTTACAACGAGAAACTCGAATTCTGTATTGCCGAGCACACGAGCTCTGGAAAAAAAATACATCAGTGAAAATTGTTTCCCGCCCGGAGGTAGAATGCTTGCGAAGATTACTTTCGCTGATCGTCCGCGGCGGCCGATTTTCTTAGTTTATGGGACGAACGGGCGGAACGAGGAGCGAATAGTTCATTCAGCGGGAATAGAACCTTTTAGTGGTCTACGGAGCAAATTGGAAAGTGTGAAGTCTGTGAGATAGCTGCCGTCATTTTGTTTTGTAAATACATATTTACGAACCTTTCCGTGTTCGATTTTTAAAAGTGATGTTGATGAAACATGGAGTTTTTTTGACTGAGTAAAGATTTTGCACGGATTGGTATCTTTTGGAATATGAAACCAGAAAATTTTCAGTCAATCTTTAAAGCCTGTTAGAGATAAGTTTCATTTATAGTCTATCTATACGACAAATACACTTACTCAGAGATTTTCATTTTTAAATACGAAATTCAATTTATATAATTATAGATTTATAGATATTAGGAAAAACTAGAGCCCTCACGAAAGAAATGCTTTCTAATTAACCAAAACCTTACCGACAGGCGTAAAAACTCAGCCCTTTTGTGGTACGAAATGAAACGGTGTATTCGTTACACCCAGATTCATACCAGTTAGGTCCCGACCGCCGTGGCATTCAAGCACAAAATGGAAAAACCGGAAAGGAGGCCCAAAGGACTGCGCCAAGCTCTTTATGTAAATGTGTGCTCTACAAAAGGTGGAGTAATGCGAAAGTGAGATTGGGACGTCGTTTTCACGGTCCAACATCGAGTCGATACGCAATTTTAGAAGGAAAAATTTAAGGCCGAAATTGAAGACAAACAAATGAAAATCGTTAACTTATTAAAGTCGTGAGACGTGCGGCAAGCTTAAAGGGATTTAGTAGCCTTTCAGCTTAATAAATGTTCACCTTTGACTTTTTGAAAATAGTTTAGGCAGTTTCGTTTTCAATTTCTTTTTATATCAACGGGTAAGTTCTTTGCCTTCATTCCGTCTGATGGTGAAGAAATAACTTTCGTAAAAAACGTATATGTTTATTTTTCATGATAAAAATAATATCTTTGAAATTAAGATACTTCTTTTTATCATACTTTCTGAGAAAAACATTAATTTGTAGTTAACTTTTATGAAATTCAATCACAGAATCATATTTTTTATCATATCTAAAGTATATGTGAATCCACTTCTATTAATGAGAAAATTCTTGCTTCAAATTTTCATTAACAGGAATCGTAATATTTATTCTAGTTTTGTTTAATATTACCAGAGTAATTTACTTAAGGCTAGGCGTGCATGACAGCTTAACTTCATCGGTCGATTATAATCGTTCGATAGTGGATTGGTCGCGCACGAAACCAATGGTTCCTGAGTCGATAGATTTAAGCGCGCAAGAAAGCTTAAGGAATCGTACGATTGGAAATATGGGCTTCATTGAAGTAGCATGTATTTGTGCTCTTGCTCTCGAAATGCGTAAAAAGAAACACCGAAATGTACTGGATGCATCCACTAATTAGTGCTAAATTAGTGAAAGGTCTTATGTTATCAAAATTTCCCTGATCTCTAACCATACCTTTTGCTTAATTTGGCGATCGCTGTATTTTTTTATCATATAGTGCGGGTCGTCTGAAACGTTATTGATTTCTCTAAATATTTATTATTTCTTCAGCCAATATGATAAGTGCTACAAGCTCGCGTTTGGCCGTTTAATTACCCTCCAGGCGCGGCCTCTCATAGAATTGCTTTAGTTACATAACATCGCCCGATCCATAGACATAGAAAAATTTTCGCTGCGCTCAAGAAGACCAACAAAGCGTGGAAAAGAGAACTTAACATCATACGGACACGGTCTATGTAAAAAAGAGACAAAGGATCAAGTGACATGTGCCAACATTTTTTACAGTAAGAGCCCCTAGCGTCCCGCCTAGCAAATGAGCAATCACAATTTGTTTAAAATATTTGTTAATCTTAATTATAATTTAAAATAAAGGTATCGTGGAGCCATGGGGTCTTGAGCTCTAAGTAATTGTGATGTAACAAAAAGAAATAATCCAAGTAATCACACTTTTTACAGGTAAATAAGATATTGCCACACATTTCTCTAAAATCAATTTTCTCTACATTTATTCGTTTATCGACGAAGAAAACAGTATGGAACATAGTTTATTAATTTCCTTTGCCGTATATAGTCATATTTTATGAATCTAAGACATATTTTACGTATCTCATATAAAATGTATGCACTATTTTTCGGATCACCTGTTTATTGACATTGTTGTTCTTTGACATTCTATTTCTATGGCCCGATCGCTATCGGCTGTCATTTTTGTGTCTCGTCACATTTTGAAATCGGCCTATTTGGTAAGCTATCGTGCACGCTTCTACATGTAATGCCTATGTTGTAGCTCACCGATAGTTTGATCGGCCGATGCAGTAAGCCTCAATGCGCGCCTAGCCTAAGATTTTGAGCTTTATAATAAACAATTGTGAAAACAACCTGGTAACGGCACAAATTAAAAAATATGAACTTGGCTGAATCAAAACACTCGTACTTTTCCTTTTTTCTAAATTTTTTTTCTTTTATCTGTGACTTAGCTATTGTCATCTGATTCTGATTCTATGGTTAAATATAATCTATTTTTAATACCCTACATTGTTACCCTTCTCACAAATACTTATATCGTAAATCCACATTAGAAATAGGTTTTAACGGCTGCCTATCCGGAGTTCCCTAGAGGCAGGCCTTCCGGAAGATCCGGCAATATCCAACCGGAAAGTATTAGTACAATGCTCATGAGAGGCTAACGACAGGATTCCACCATTACTGGGTAATTTCAATATTGATCTTTATTAGTGTCAATTGGTTTCAAATCACAATTTTGTGTTTTGTATTATTACGATGTAAATATTTTAGGACAGCTGAAGAAGCTGTCTTGTTACTAAAATAATTGTAATCTTTATGTAATATCATGATGTAGTTATTTCATATTATGGTGAAAATAATTGGCTGTGAATAGGCGGCTCCCTGAGCGAAAGTGGCGCCGTGGTGAATTTTATTTCATTTTATAATTCTAATAAACAATTTCAATAATATTTTACGTGGAATTTTTAGGGCCCACAGTCTAGTATTTTTAGACGGTGTCGTTACATTCCCTTGTAGTCACTGCTAGAAGTAGATAGCAAAACTGCTAAAAGTGGCCGTTTTTAACACATTTGCTATTTACTTCTAGGAATGACTACGAGGGCATGTAGTGATACCTTCTAAAAATACTAGACCATGGGCCCTAAAAACTTAACGTAAAACATTATTAAAATCTTTTTTCTATTTATAACTTATTAAATAAAAACCTCTGAGGGCGCCACTTTTGGCCATATAACCGCCTTAACATTTTCCTATCATGACTGGCCATTTGGTGCAGCATAGTGCTAGCCGTCCGCAAAAAAATGCAAATTGAAGTCCTGCCCCCTATTCAAATGGCCAACATTCTATGCATTTGAACGCTACGCTTACTAATTACATTAAAGCTTTAAAATAAGCAATAAACTATAAAATTACGTGCCGTAAGCTTGTTAATTCCATTAAAATAATTCATACGTATCTTATCCGCAGAAGCCCAAACTAGAACGTATTGAAAAGATTTTTGGTTTAATTTAACAAGTGCCTGAAAGGTAAATGATGTAGTATACTTCTAGAATCATCTTAAAAAACCTTTTCCTTTTTTTTCACATACGATAGGTTTTTGAACAAAATTTATTTATTCAAACGTTACTTCCCTCTTAAGGGATGTATTTTTAAGAACTGTGGATGAATAAAATGTTTTCACCTCAACTATATGTGTGCCGCTACCCTCTACATTGATTTGCAGTGTTTTTTCTATATTGAGTTCATATCAGTAGTAAACTCAAGTAATACGCTAAAAGTCACTGTTACAAATCCTAGAAATGGTTTGATGATGAGCAATAAATTACTAATATTTTCAAAAAAAAATCCAAATATACCTTTAAACGAGCAATTCTTGTATATTTATTTATATGTATATACATTTTTTTTTTGATCTCAGAAGGGCTCTAACGATTTCGCTGAAATTTGTTATATGGGGGTTTTCGGGGATAAAAAATCGATCTAAATTAGTTTTATGTTTGGGAAAACGCGTGTTTTCGAGTTTTCATACGTATTTCTTTCGACGCAGAATATGGTCGTTAATTTTGTCCGGCTGGCAACTGTCCGTCTGGTCCAGCGGGTTAAGACGCGGAACGGCAAGAAACGAGTGTTACGAGTTCAAATCTCGCTCGGTGACTTACTTTTGTTTTTTTTTAAATGTTCAAGTTCGTATATATATTTTTTAATTTTTATTGTTTTTAGACATGTTTAAAAAATGTAGTTAATGCGTGAGATAACAATAAATAGTAATAACCAAGCAAAGCTCGGTCGCCCAGATATTATCTTACTTTAATAGACTAAACTAAAGTATGGTCTATGCATTTTACTCTGGTAGCACCGCAATATTAATATGATTAATAAAACCGGTCAAGAGCGAGTCGGACTCGCGCACCGAGGGTTCCGTACCATCACAATAAATACACTGCAGAGTAGAATAATAAAATTATTATTGCAGTTTTAGGTCAGCGCCATCTCTTGACCGATAGTGGAACTAATGTTAACTTTTTAGAAATTTGATAATTTCTAAAAAAGTGTGCTATATTGAGACATCGTTTATTTTTCCTGTAATCTTTATATAAACTGCTATCACATAGAATTATTTCAGATTACATTTTTCATCATAAGTCGAAACTATGCGGCAAAAAAAAAAGAAAAAATGATTGGAAACGTGCAAACGGCGTTCTTTCATATGATACCCCACATGCCCTAGTAGCCCCACTCCAAATTTTTGAGACCCCTTTTCAGTCCCTGTTGTAAAAAAGATATTTATTTTTTTATTTCTTTCTTATTTGCAAAATAGTTGGGCAAATGTCATCTTAAACTATTCCAAATTTGAAGTTGATATCATTAGTAGTTCTCGAGATATCCAGCTGTGACCGACAGACAGACAGACTGAGTCACACCATAAGGGTGTCTTCTTCATCTTTTTTTACCATTTTGGTACGGAACCCTAGGCTTTACTTAAGATTAGTAGAGATTCTATTTTTGGCAAACAAAGTTAATTTTTTAAGAGTTTAATTACAATTACAATATGTGGATTGCTCTTATTATATTAAGGTATTATAATAAGGCGTCCATAAGGTCACAAGCTACTTGAAAATACAACAAAGCTAAAAAAGGTAAGTATGTGATAAAAAACTATTTGAAACGTAATCGCCAACCCAATTTGGGATACAAAAATACGCCCAGAAAATTGCAAATGACCATCAAATAGCGACAAGGGACGAGCAATGGGTTGTACAGAATATCTATACAGAAAAGCCTATTACATAAATGGTAGGTATCGCAAAAATCGAACGATGATCGTTCCACTCCGTGACGCTATTAACCGCTCGTGTGTAAGGTTCAAAATCAAGTAAATCGGACTATGAACATCGTTCGATAATTGTGTCTTTTTTTTTTGTAATAGGCCCTCGGGTCTTCCCCAGAGATTGACCTTCCGGAAGATATGCCAATATCCTCCCGGAACGTGTTACTACAATACTTGTGATATATAGCGATATATAGCCACTTTTATCGTATTTCTGTCCAATAAAACATGATATTTGTTTCGTTTACCTACTACTTTTTGTTTTTGGACTAACTGTAACGTTACAAAATCAAATACACTGTATCGTCACCAGATACTTATATAATTTAAAATATATATTAATAATCTGCTTTTGTAGAGCTTTAATAAAAAATAGCTGAATAAAATTTATTAGAGCACTCATCTCTAATCGAAATGAAAATGTCTGTGATGAGAACACAGATATAAATTCGGGAGTCGGGATGCATTCCTTATAAATACAATATATATTTATTTATTAAAAACACGTTATGTACTATCCTTAAAAGTGTAATTATTTAATATTAATCATTAGGGATTTAAATACTTATTATTTATTTATTATTCATCGACATAATAATATCAATACTATTTTATTTTTATCGAAATAATGTCTTTTATTACAATATTATTATTTTAAGACGAGTTTTTAATTAGTATTTGTTTGAGTTCTATCCAATTTGTTTTCTTTGTCTAATCATCCAATTTCACATTGAAATGTGAAGCTCTGGCTACGAATTCCGTTATAAATGGCCGCTTACTTGAAATTTATAATTAAATTTTGCCTAATTTTCTCTTTATACTATGCGACCAAGTGTGCTCTGCCTACGACAATGTCAACTAATTTATATTCGTAATTTATTTTTGCTTAATTCTATCTTTTGAGCTTAGTATATTCCCTTCTGAAGCATTTTTAATTATACCAAAACAAGTTATTGTTCTAATATTTATGAAAAGCTCAAGACTTAAGTCTGACGCATTGAATATTATTAATTTGTTTTAATTTTAAATTATTTTTATTGCAATGTTTTCATAATACTTTTTGTTAATGAAATGTTAAATTAAATGTATATTTCATCAAGAAAAGGAGACGTCAAATCTCTATTGTTTTATTTGAATTATTATTTCTTATTCTTAATAATTAGTTTTACGTTTAAAATAGTAAGTTAATTATACAGAAAGCTTATTCAAAGCTTTTTTCGTTCTGGTAGGCACTGGAAAATGTTTTAGAAGCAATTTAATGAATGAGCTCTCAAAAAATAGAGATGACATTTTTTAAATTTAAAATTATTAAAAAAATTTAAATAAACGAACACAAGTTAGTTTCTGTGGTTGTACCAATTATCAACTTTTAGTTAGAAAAGTGGTAACTTTCTTGCGTTGTACTTTCTTGCTGTTTTCTTCAAGTTTACAAACACGAAGTTGTCGTTAAATTACCAGTAACTGGCAAAATAATGGCTTCGAGAGTCAAATTTAGATTGATCATTGTCTTTATCTAGGTCAATTCAACCAATTATTATTGTAAAATGGCCATTATTACAATTATTATAACTGCATCAAGTTAAGTACTTGCTTGGTGCTTGGCTTTCACCTTACTTGATATTAAGTGACGATAAGGCCGAAGGTGGAAGCGCACTACACCCGGAATCCTCATCACTGGGGAACTGACTATCTTACCTTTAACTGCTGGAACAGAATAATTTTTAAATTGTTATGGCGTCAGACTTATGTAGAAAAGCTGATCGTGGTTGCGAGCCAGGTGGACTTAAAATAAACTCTACCACCAACCAAACTAAGTACAAATTTTACCCCCTTGGGAATCGAACCCGGGACATCTGCGTCTTACCCGGGTGGGTGAATCATTAGACTACAGAGGCGGTCAAAATGTCATATAGCTAAATAATATAAAGTGACGTAATATCAAAATAATTTCGCGACATTCCTAACTACTTCCTCCTGCACTAAGCGACAGAGCGATTTAGATTTAGATGTCCAATTTTAGCCCAATTCTAACTTCACACGTAGCACTGTTACTGGTTGAGAAACTTCAGTCCTATGCCACTAACTTCTTGCATATGCGTACCCCTCCAGACCAGTAGTACCATTGAGTTGTTATATAAGTAGATAACTCTGATTTATATAGAGATTCATACATAGTAAGTAAGTATTCCGGTTATCAGAAAGATAAAGCTCTGTTTCACTTGACTAAAATTAAACGAGAGTAATGTAATTTATGAATGCGGCTGGTCAAATTGTTGTTTTTTATTAGTTTTTTTTATTTTGAACGTTATATAAATTCATTTGCATTTTCCAGATTGCAAATAGATACATCTAAATAAAAATCTGATTATTATCGAATAATAATGTTCTCCCGTAACCACGGTCCCTAGAAAGGTGTCGTAGCGTCGGAAAACCCAAAAAAACAATAAATCAAAACTAAATAATTTTAAAATAACATCTGAAATAATTACCAATATACGTGCTGCTATCCGTAAAAAGTTTTATTTCTAATGTTGCTTTTATACCTATAACGTAAATAAAATCGTTGAGTACGCTTCCCCTATACTTTTTCATTCTCCCAGATGAGTACTAATTACTCATTTGAATGGGAGGCAGGCAAAGCGAGTGGAGCCCATTAATAATAATTTCGCATGCAACCTGACATACTGCTGACACCAGACAGCGAGACAGATGACGTGAGCCTCGGGCGCAATTCTGTTGACGACGGCTTTTACTTGATATCAAAACATGACATGTGTTATATCATATTCTTGGGCGTTGACAGAATGGGTTTTTAAAACAACGTTTCTAGGATACAGTTTGACATACCATTTTAGTACCTGTATAAAGTAATATCAGTAATATCTGGGTGACTGAGCTTTGCTCGGTTATTACTATTTATTGTAATATGGTGGTGTTAAGGTGATAATCTATGTATATTGTTATCTCAAACATTAACTACATTTTTTGAAACTTGTCTAAAAACATTTTTTTCTTTTATATACTTGAACATATATAAAAAAACAAAAGTAAGTCACCGAGCGGGATTCAAACCCGTAAGACTCGCTTCTTGCCGTCCACGCCTTAACTCGCTGGACCAGACGGACAGTGGCCGGCAGGACGAAATTAGCGACTATATTTTGCGTCGAAATAAAAACGCATGAAAAATGCATGAAAACTCAAAAACACGCGTTTTCCCAAACATAAGACTAATTTAGATCGATTGTTTACCCCCGAAAACCCCCATATACCAAATTTCAGCGAAATCGTTAGAGCCGTTTCCGAGATCACAGAAATAAATTTATATATATACAAGAATTGCTCGTTTAAAGATATAAGATAAAATAATTAAGTTACATTCTTTTTAACTAGGATTAATAGAAAAATATACTTTAAATCTATGAAAACAATTGTAGACGTAAATACTACCACTGAATTAATTTGTAAAGCTGTGATAACATTTCTAAAAGCTCAAGGTGTTCTCAAAATAGTTAATGTTTTTTCCATAGTTATGTATGTCAGATTTATTAAATTCAATTATATTATCAGATATAGATAGTAACAATACAATATCTTTAGAAATTGTAAAGCCAATTGAACAGCTTGCGGGAATCATTCAGTCAAAAACCGAGCTAAACTTGTCTTACGGTAAATAAAACGGATATGAAAACATAAATTTAAAAAATGAATAGAGACGTATTTTTGTTTCACTACAAACAAAAAACACAAATTCAATCAAATCATATTACATTTGAAACAGAGCCATTTCACGTCGTTTTAATAAATGTAAAATGAAAGGTAGGAAAGAAACGAGAAACGTGTTTTATTTAGAATGTCATTCATCTTTCTGGGTTGAAGAGATGATGGAACCGAATGTTATTTTATTTAAAACCGTCAATAAATGAAATGACAAAGACGTATCTAGTGACTCAGTTCAAGTCAAAGTCAAATAAGCTTTATTCATATAAACTTAATAATTAAGTACTTTTGAATCGTCTATATTTTCCTACCCCCGTTCCAGATTTTTTTTGTCAAACCAAGAGACGAAGGCGTATAAATCGTTTTTGGGAGACTTGAATAAGTTTATGTTTTTGGCAATAATTTTAACGAGATATTTCGATATTATAATAATGAAGAAGAGCTCATCACAAAGCATTTTTTTATAATTTTAAGTGAATAACTAATTTGCAGTTTATACAAAATAATACCTAATAGTTAATCTGCCTACAGTCTCTAAGAACTGTGTATAAAATAAAGCGTCTAAGGCAATACATAATTATGACCGTTTGTTACGCCATATTTAGCACTCCGAAATAAATGAAAACCTCACTATAATTCGGCTTTCAATAACTTTATCAAGGAGCAAGATCTCAAAGTACAAGATAAGAGGAAAAATCTGCAAAAGTTACATAAAAAAATAATTTAATGGAACCCTCGACACGAGAGTCAGATTCGAACTTGGCCAATTTTTATCTATCTATATAAGTACCTATCGTTTTATAAAAAGCGACAGTTTCTAAAGAGCCATGATAAAGTTATGAAATAACAATAACTTAAGTACCTGCCTACTACACAAGCCCGCATATTTCGTATCCCCCATTGTTTATTTTCGATTTCACTTCACTTAGTAAACGCAAAACGCGATTATGGTTAAGTTAAATTAAAAATAAATATAAAACAAACATTTGGTATTTAAAATTGGACTTTTGTGAACACTATTTAAACTGACTCGTAATAAACATGAAGCCAAAATTAATGAAATATAATAAGCGTTCTAAAGATTTAAAGTTGTTCTTTAGAATGATATTTTACTATGTATTATTTTATTTATGAAAAAAAAATATGACAAATGTATGGACGGAACCATATTATCGTATATGCAAAGAAAAAGTATGTAAATACTTCACGTTTACTGTGTTTTCATTGATAAAAATGTTCAATGTAAAATATCACATTGCCGGCATTTGAATAAATAAAATGGCTCAGCTGCGTCGTTTGTTGGCGTGTTCAACATTTATTTGTGTTCTAGCATTTTGTACGTATTCTATTTATTTTTTGATTTTGATTGAATAATATAAGAAACATTCTAAATTTCTTTTATATTTCTAGGTGAGAGCAAAACCATCAAAGATTTACGTAATATTTTTGCTTCTCTCGGCTGCAATGATGGATATAAATCCAGACTTGAAAAATATTTTCAGATTCCCTCTATAATCGTTGTGCCTCTAGTAAACCAGCAACAAACCGTGAGTATTTATAAAACAATTTGGGATAAAAACTATATTGACAAACTTGTAAATAAGGTTGATGCAACAGATACAGTTATGACTGTAACAACTGAAGCGGTCGTAGAAAGTGACGATATAGAAGTGTTTCCTAAACCAGCTCTGAAAAGAGATGTGCATAAAGGTGAAGATTTGAAAAGAGACGCTGATACGAGTACTGAGGCAAATACTAAGGATAAAGAAACAACAGCACCTATTCCAACCACAGAAAAAGATAACATAACAGAAATCAGTGAAATACTTGTTACTGCCACGATTGGAATGACTACTATAAAACCTGGTTCTTATCCAAACCCGCAGTACAATAATGAGGCTGTAAACTCTATAATGTTAACGACAGAGGCTCCAAAAAAACTTACTGACAATGATACAAGCCGATTATATACATCAGAACTTAACAATTCAAAACTGAATCATGTTTCATTTAATAATAAGTATTACTCATCATTCTATAACAATGTAAATGAGAATTTTTTGAACAGCCAGCCTTATAATGAGGATAATGTCTTACCACCTGTATACGATGAAAGATGGCGTAGATTTTCAAAGTTAGATTCCGATATACGTCACAATGGATTTAGACCACTAGCAGGTTTGTACTACGATGGTTTTCTACACAAACCTTTGAAGAAATACAATTTCGTCACCCGTTTCGAGAATTAAGAAAGACAGTAACAAAGTTTACAAGGAAAAGGAAACTCCTCTTAGAATAATAAGGCTCGATATCCAACGCTGAGACGGCGTCGTAAAATCTGAACAATACTAGTAACTATTGCAACTCAACGGGGCTCTAAAATTGGCATTGTGAGATGTACTCGTAAAACAAGCTGCTCCTTTTGTACTCCAACTCATGTGTGTAACAATGTTACGTGAGAATCATCGGTGAATGAAGACATTTTATCGTCCGCGTGTCAATTTCTATTCAGTGCTAATAACCTGTTTGATGTGTTCGTCTTTGTGTAACTGGAGGAAAATTGTAGAACCTTTTCAAATCGGTATATGAAGTAAGCGGTATTCAATTACAATAATGCAAGATGATACTCTTTTCCTGAAACTGGTAAAAAATTAGGAAAATGAAACGAATGTCACGAATGTGGTTTTGTAATACTGTTCAATAAATAAATATTATACATAATCAAATACTTTTTTCTGATCTCAGAAAACAGTCATACGACTGCTTTAGAATCTGATAATATAATATCATAGTTTTATTATTAATTTTTAAATACAACTTTACCAAGGAGGTATCACTATAATATTTTTAATTTAATTAGCCATTATTTGTGCAATGATTACAAACTTAGTTATACTAATACAGTCATACAACTATAAATTCAATTATGAAATTACCACATAAATTATATTGGTCTTCAAAATTTATTACTATAATGTATAGAGATCTACCCGTGTCAAGGAAAACAGAAATAAAAGTGCAGGTTGACTCGAGCATTTATTATTCAGCTGACAAAGTCACTCGCCATTCCCGTCCCCGTAGAAGGTACAGTCAGCGGCACGTCAGACGACAACGATAATTTTCTCAGTTGATTTTGAACTTATCTTCCAACACGTTGTGGTTCAAAATCATTTAAGGTAATTTTACTAGTTGTGTAGTGTAACCCACCGTGCAGCTGACTGTACTTGGAAAGTAGATTTTCCTCTGAAATATTATTGTTACGAACGGAATAAAGGAACTGAAACGATTCCGGATTTGAGTTATTTTCCACTCGTGTTTTAAAATTAAACTGCTGTTTGATTAGTATTCTTAGGGACTTGAGTCCTTGAGTCTGAGGTACTCAACTACTTGATAATTTGTTGGCAGATGTAAAAAATAGTGTCAAGAGAAAGAAATTTATCAAAAATGTTCACTTTTTCCTTTATATAGTCAAAAAGTATATGTACTCGTAAAGATGCATATTAACCTTTTTACGGCCATTACCAAACAAATTGAGTCTTTCAGGACTCATTACTTAGTCCTTTTCGACAACAAGAAATTATCTAAGCTTTAATTTCAGACTCCAAAAGCTTTCTAAGAGGTCTCCAAGCTTCTGGGTCCTGTACCCTTAGCACGAACATCTGTCGAGAAAAAACGCGCGTAAAACTACTCGATAGATAGAGTAATTGTCTATGAAAAATTTAATTTCGCTTTTGGCGGTAGATGGCGCTGGACTTCCCACACGTATATCAAATGTTTTTACGCGCGTTATTTTTTCGACAGCTTAGTCCACTTCCGTAGTATTTGTTGTATGGTCTGTGGGGACGAGACGAGTCCTGTTATATGACTTGTTCCAACAAATAAAGGGTTCTTTACAATACGTTTGATTCTTTACAGATTTTTATAAATTAGTTGGAGCTTGAATTTTACTAAGGATTTATGAAAAAATAAGACGTTAGTTCAAAGTTTCCTACGATTTGTGAGGCAAGCACAGTTCATACGTTTATCTAAAAGTACAGTTGCTTCGCAGAGAATAATCTCTGTAGTTGCAATTAAATTACTTTTCGATTTTCTTATGTTTATAAGTAAAAATGTAGGGGAGGTACTAATATTTTTTTGAAGGGAGAGTCAACGTCGAAACCTGTAAAAATAAAACTATAAGGTATGCAAAAAGGCATAATGCATATCTAAAGGTTAATATAGTCACTTCACGTTATTTGCATAGCTGCCTCCAGGGGTGAAACCCAATTGAACGGGCTTAAACACAAATCAAAGCCTCATTAGACAAGTTTAATTGTGTTCATAATGAGCTTCGCCATCAATATTCAAAGTCTGTATTTTGTGTCCCCAAACAGAACCCTCCTTGAAAACGTCGACTAGAATAAGATATTAGGGGACAGAACTTCACGCGTTGACCCCTTTTTAAAGGTTAATGTCTGGCGTCTACCTTCCTATCACCTGAATACTAATATATTTATGCAATTCAGTTTCTATGAAAATTTAATAACCCCAGAATCCGGTGTTTATCCACTTTATATCGACTTGAGTTTTAAGGAAAATGAATTCGTGACACTATAAAGGCCACTTCAAAATCCTGGCTGAAAGCAGATGAAGAAAATTTTTAAAAAATAAACGAGAGATTTTTTGTTATTAAATGCAGATTTTTACTAAAAACACTATCTGCCTTATTCATAAAAAAACCTTAAATCAGAGTTATATTAACTGTCATCCAACTTTCAGTATTTATAAACGTAGGTATTTTTAAAATAATGCTACTTTAACGCTCTCACTTCATCAGCTGTTATGTAGTCGACCATGTTGTTTACTAAAATAAGTAGCACTATTCTATAACTTTATCAAAGGTATCAAACGTTTGTCGCTATTGAACGATTTACTTTATGAATAATGATTTTCAAGAATTTCCTTTTGAATAAAGGTATGATTCCGATGTCGGCAGCACTGCTGCGCAGCAGTGCTGCGCGACACTGCTGCGCGACACTGCTGCTGAGCTCGCAATGTAGTCTCATATAAACCTATAGAGAATGTATGGGGACCAGTGGTGTTGCGGCAGCAGTGCCACGCAGCACTGCTGCACAGCAGTGTCGCGCAGCAGTGTTGCGCAGCAGTGTCGCGACGCTTCTTCGCTCACTTCAAATTGAGCCTTTCAAACGTAACATTACGGTTCAATTTGGAGCACACAGCACTGCTGCGCAGCAGTGCTGCCGACATCGGAATCATACCTTTAGACGTTATATAATTTCAAAAATGGAATAGCGAATAACGTTTGTTTTGAAACATAATGATTACAATACTCTTTGGTCCGTAATATCGCAATTTTTTATTAAGCCTTCTATTTATATCGGGTCATTCTGAACTTACCTAAGAAAAATGTGTCGCATTGTGCCATAAAATTTTGGTCATCCCATACTAAATTGATCACATGATCTCTTTGATTTGTATGGATAGTCGATTTTTTTTACATATTTGGCCATGTGTTCCATAAAGAAAATTGTTCAGTTTCATGGACTGAACACATCCTCAAAATTTGAATGGTGAATACAAAATTACCCTGTATGTAGGTACGTTTGTAACTGCAATCAGTAGCGAAATCATAGTCGCAAACTTCCTCGCGCTTATCAGAGTAGGTACTTGTTGCGAAATTTACTACAAAGTATGTTCTAATTTGAAACCGTTCGCCGTACTGAACGCATTCCGCACTACAGTATGCAGCTGAATATTCTGAACTCGTTTATTGTTGCCGCTCAGGGCCGTGTTTGGTACTACAGTTACCTAAATTAAACGTTCCAGCTAATATAATAAAAATGATTTTGTTTGTAACGACTGTGGAAGCTAAAATTGTAGATTTATCTATTATTGTTTTGCGATGATACCATTTATTATAAAGATATTAATGTTTTTACTAAACGCAAGCAATTATACATTTTATTTATAAAAAATTACAACAAAGATTATTTTTCTTCAAAAATACCTGATAATTTTTGAAATAAGAACAGCATCGATTGAAAAAGTTGCCTAATTTTGAAAGTCGTCACTGTGTTATATGTAAAAACTGATTTGTCCTTTGTTTTCTTTTTTAAAATACTACATTAATTAGACAAATCTATACTTATAATAAAACGTAACTGTAACTGTAAAATGTAACAGGTCCAATTCTGTACATTGAAGATATTTTGAAAAAAATGTTTGGAGGGCTCTCTAGAATTGATACTGAAGCCAAAACTCTATTTTTTTTTTTTATTTTTGTCTGTCTGTCTTTCTGTCTGTTTCACGTCCTCTATGGACTCCGAAACTACTGAATGAATTCAAATGAAACTTCGCATGATTTGAGGTCATATTACGAGGAAGGTCAACGTATATTTTTTATCCCGAAATTCAGCACCGTTCCCTTGGGAGAGGGCATGAAAGTCAAAATGTGTTCTTGGTTGTTATTCATTAACACGTAGTCCGATTTCATACAATTTTTTATGTTAGATTGGAGATACTTTTAAGATTGTCGCGTAAATATTTCAAGGTCGTCGGTTTTGTAGAAATAAATAAAATAAATAGGTAAATAAGTAGTTCAAATTGTATTATGTTTAAAAATTCTCATCATAGACATCTATTATGAGAATTTTTAAACAACATACAGTTTGAGCTTGACAACGAGATTTTCAAAAACCGCACTACCTGTATCTGCTGCTTTGGTGTTCTTTTGATATAACTATTTGAAGCTAGATGGCGCTTCTTATATAAAATTAAATTGTGTCTGCGTGTGTTCCTCTGTGGCCGGACCACATTTAAGTACTCAGATGGTTTAGTTCCACATAGTTGCTACCTGAAGTCTACCTTCACAGGAATATATCATAATTAATAGTACCTCAACAGATAAGAAAATATTTAACAAATAAAGTGGTCCGGCCGCAGAGCAATGCTCTCTGGCCGCACCAACTCAAATTTTAAAAAGTGTGATACATTTTCAAGAAATTTATATCGCAGTAAAACCTACCTAAATAGTACCTTCCACACGACAAGTTTCGTAAAATAAAACTCATTGGCTTAAAAGTTACAAGCCGTAGTTTGTGGTCCGGCTGGGAAGCATTCTCTGCAGCAGGTCAATATCGTAAGTGTGATACATTTTCAAGAAAGTGATATCCCAATAAAAGCTACCTAAATAGTACCTTCCACACGACAAGTTTCGTAAAATAAAACTCATTGGCTTAGAAGTTGCAAACCGTAGTTCGTGGTCCGGCTGGGAAGCATTCTCTGCAGCACGTCAATATCCTAAGTGTGATATATTTTCAAGAAAGTGATATCTCAATAAAAGCTACCTAAATAATACCTTCCACACGACAAGTTTCGTAAAATAAAACTCATTGGCTTAGAAGATACAAGCCCTAGTTTGTGCTCCGGCTAGAGAATATTGCTCTTTTATATCATCAAACTATTAATTTGTATAATTAAGCTCAAAGTATTTAATCCGGCTAGGAAGGACTACTTTTCAGCGAATGGAAGCAACTTTCGCAAGGGTCGGTCATGGGATGGGTGACCAAAAAACTGTGCTTCGGAAGGAACGTTAAGCTGTTGGTCCTGGCTGCATTTGCATCCTTAAGAAACCTTTAATCAGGATAAAAGTATTATATGTTTTAATGTCCTGCCTCGCAAGGCAGCGCGCACAGTGTGGACGTTTAAACATAGAATACTTCTTTTCCTGGTTAATGGTTCCCTAAGGATTTTCTTGAACGTCCACACTGTGCGCGCTGCCCTGCGAGGCAGGACATTAAAACATATAATACTTTTTATCCTGAATAAAGGTTTCCTAAGGATGCAAATGCAGCCAGGACCAACAGCTTAACGTTCCTTCCAAAGCACAGTTTTTTGGTCACCCATCCCATGACCGACCCTTGCGAAAGTTGCTTCCATTCGCTGAAAAGTAGTCCTTCCTAGCCGGATTAAATACTTTGAGCTTAATTATACAAATTAATAGTTTGATGAAATAAAAGAGCAATATTCTCTAGCCGGAGCACAAACTAGGGCTTGTATCTTCTAAGCCAATGAGTTTTATTTTACGAAACTTGTCGTGTGGAAGGTACTATTTAGGTAGCTTTTATTGGGATATCACTTTCTTGAAAATATATCACACTTACGATATTGACCTGCTGCAGAGAATGCTTCCCAGCCGGACCACGAACTACGGCTTGCAACTTCTAAGCCAATGAGTTTTATTTTACGAAACTTGTCGTGTGGAAGGTACTATTTAGGTAGCTTTTATTGGGATATCACTTTCTTGAAAATGTATCACACTTACGATATTGACCTGCTGCAGAGAATGCTTCCCAGCCGGACCACAAACTACGGCTTGTAACTTCTAAGCCAATGAGTTTTATTTTACGTAACTTGTCGTGTGGAAGGTACTATTTAGGTAGGTTTTACTGCGATAAAAATTTCTTGAAAATGTATCACACTTTTTAAAATTTGAGTTGTTGCGGCCAGAGAGCATTGCTTCTTATCTGTTGAGGTACTATTAATTATGATATATTCCTGTGAAGGTAGACTTCAGGCAGCAACTATGTGGAACTAAACCATCTGAGTACTTAAATGTGGTCCGGCCACTGAGGAACACGCTTGTGTCTTGAGTACTTCGATCTTGCTTGAGTGAGATATGAGATTATTGTTATAAACTCTAACCGGGAGAGCCGGTACTGAATATCTTGATAAAGCTACATTTCTGAATAAATTATTAAAAAATAAATTACTGACCCCGAGCGTCATTTTCTCTAATATAAAAATGAAGGGGTGACTGACAGACAGACGCCCAGCTCAAGCCACTGGACCTAGAGACTTGAAATTTTGTAATTTTTTTACATACCTACATAGATACTTTATACAATCTAAACATCCACTTAGAAAAGATTTTCGGAAGTTCCATTCCTAAAGGGGTGAAATGGGGGTTCAAAATTTGTATGGAATAAAAAAAATACACATTTCAACTTGAAACTTCGTGGTGGGAGTACTTCTAAACCCAAATGCTTATTTCGTTTTTAATACGTGTTTCGTGGTTTTCTGAAATTCAAGCCCTCAGGGGCTAAATGGGTAAAAAAAAGCCCAAAATTGATATGGGTGTCGTTATTGAGGTTTTATGGGATGTTGATTGCGAAAATGGCATTTGTTTTGAAGTTCAACAGGGTGGAAATGCTTAAAACTCCTAAAGGGCTGAAATAATACGGTAACGAGAACAGGAACGAGAACGGGTTCGGGAACGGGGCATGAACGGGTTATGGATATTGTACTAATATTATAATAATGTGAAAGTAACGGAACATTTATATCCTACTTATACAACGTGTTACAAAAATACCCCTAATCCCGAATATGGTAGATAGGGACCATCAAACTGAACAACTTTTACTATTGGACCGACTCTGAAATCGTTTAATTTTTGGAACACGTTGTATTATAAATGTGAAAGACGGCTTTGTCAAACAGAACGCGTACTTAGCGCGCGCTAGAGCGCTATCCTGACGTCGCGCTATAGCGCTGAATTGTGTTGTAGGACGTGCATAGTTTCATATCTAACACAGTGCCAGCACTGCGTACTGCTAGCGCCTACAACACAATTCGGCGCTATAGCACAACGTCAGGTTAGCGCTCTAGCGCGCGCTAAGTGCGCGTTCTGTCTGGAGACGGCTGAACGGATTTGGAATAGCACATAGATAGTTTTACTTTTTATCCTGGTCAAAGGTTTCCTAATGTCCACGCAGACGAAGTTGAGGGCAAAAGCTACCTTTCGCCCGCGACTTCGTCCGCGTGGACATTTGGAAAATGGTCCAAATAGTAAAAGTTGTTCAATTGGATGGTCCCTCTTAATCGGCTTTGTTAGGCTATTATCCTATTATCCAACAGTTTGTATTTATTTAATTTAAATAAAATCCAAAGGTAGTTATGAACACATTTATATTAATAAAGATTAAGAATAAAATATAAACAGAGTTTTGGTAGCTTGCGATGGAAATGGTTTTAATTTAAATTACCCGTAGGAAAAAGTTCCTTAAATTCATATTAATTTCTCAACTATGATCTAGCTTCATTTTGCAATATATTTTTTGTAAGAAAGTTAAGAATTGATTAATAGATAGCCAAGTTGATGACTAATAATATGACATCAATAAATACAAACTGGTAATAGCCAAATACAAACTGGTTGGTATAGCCTTACAAAGCCCTTACGAATATGAGGGACCATCAAACTATATGGAACCATTTTCCAAATATCCACGCGGACGAAGTCGCGAGCGAAAGCTAGTTAAAGGATAAGGATAAACGTGTGATTTCGTCTCTGTTGGCAGTTACCTCCGTTCCGCACGAAGCGTTTGCCATTTTATTACAAGCTAGAGCGCAGTAATTCAAGAGCTTTGAAAAGAGCAAATTTATAATCAATACTATTACGATTTAAGGGATTGTGTAGGTATTGTATACGTATTTTATACAGTAAGTATATTTTTTCCAGATTCACCGTATTTCAGATTCGAAGTAATTCAATCGATGCCAATGAATAATAATCAATATGAAACTTGTTCGTAATAAAATGAAAAATCTAATAAAAAATATCACTTACTTTGATTAATAAATTAAAACAATGGAACACAATAATTATCCTACTCTTGTTTTTTACCGAAAACCTAAAACAGTTTGTCACTTAAGTTTAAAATGAAAGAATAAAACAAAAAATATTCCCGACAGACCGCATCCAAAAATGATAATATTATTTAATATTATAATAATATAATAATAATTGGTATTTATTACCACACACTTTAAATGTTTTTACATAATTTTATATTAGGATTTATATTAACAACTTACATTAAATTAAGTGATATAATAATATAAGCTATTATTACGACGAATCTGGAATACGACAAGTCAGGAACACAATGAATTCGGAACATTACTTACTAAATCCCTATGAAAAAATGCCGTCCTGCTGGATGGACTAGCTTGATTATAAATTAATAATAAAACTAAAAATGCATTTATTTTAGTAATCTTTGATATAAAACAATGCAATGCTTTAGACTTCCCTGTAAGTAATCTAACGATAGGTACTTATATTGGGAATGACCCGCTACTTCCCTTGTGGATAACAGTAGATTACAAAAAAATCAATATCAAAGAAATGAAGAAATTAAATTACAACGAAAAACAATTGTTTTTAATATGTGCAATTGTGGATATTTGGTGAAGTAATAAGAATCTAGCTAAGAGGTGTGTGTATGTGTGTGTGTGTGTGTGTGTGTACGTATATGTGTGTGTGCGAGTGTGTGTGTGTATAATAAATTAATACGGGTAAATATGACAAGGAGATAAAAATGTAAGCGTTTAAAAAGTTTAAATGAGATTCACAAAAACCAGGTAGGTAACTTTAGTAGTAGAACTTAATTAATTCCACAAGATAAATAAAAGCATACAAGAAAAACGGCTGCACTACAGAATCAATGAGTGCAGTAATTAGTTGGCCAGCCCGGGCGTTCCCAGTCGATGTAAAATTAATTTCTCTTGGCACACCTTAGCATTTACTAAATGCGGAAAATACGTTGCTCGATATAATCGAAGCTCGACGATCGAAGCTCGACGAAATGCTTTGACTATCGGAAAGCAGAAGCAGTCTGAGACTGTAAGATTGCTGCTTACTTTTAGGGTTTTATATACAACAGTCTTAAGTTAATATATAAAACACAACCATTTCAGAACAATTAATAGACAATAGTTTATTCAGCAAATACATAATACAGCCGCACACGATGACTAACCTAATTGAATTTGGTGATAATAATAATATTTCTTTCTTTTGCATTAATTAAGATGACTATATTATAAAAATAATCAATGATTGTGATATCTTTTTAACGAAGCTTAAAAAATTTATTATTTAAAAAATGTCTCTACACATTAAAAAAACTAACAAAAGTACCTACAAAGTTTACTTTACTGGTTTTTTAACCAACTAAAAATGACTAAGGAATGAAGCTCCGCCTTTTCTAACATAGGGTTACCACAACCAAGTTTAATTTCAACGCCAGAAACGAGAGACCAAAGTACCTTAGCTACGTTCATTACGTGAACCATACGAGTTCCTGTAATTGCATATTGCTACCACAAAGCACGTACATACATAATAATATTACAGTATATATTTTAGATAATATGCTGTAAACATGCTGCTAGCTACGAAAAATATCATAATTTTGTTTAATAACTCATTAAAGCTTGTTTCTTTTATAATAAGGTAAATTATTACAAACTTTAATAGGGAATTTAAACTTTTACTATAGCAATTGTGTAAATATCAAAATTATTTATTTAGTTTAAGCTGGTGAAAGTCATAGAAGCTACGACATAGGTTCAAAGCGCTTAGAGATGGATGCGTTTTACTAAGAAGAATCGGCAAATTATAAAAAACAATACTGAAATTGAAACGTCATAACAGTAAAAACATATTCCACAAAAAAAAACCTATATCAAACGGAAAACCGGATATCAGAAAAGTGCGATCAAAAGGATTACTGTCACTCCCGGCGTCACTCGTAACAAAATATAAACAAAGGTATACGCAAGACGTGGCGGTATCTTCCGATATTGCTTTATGTCTTTCTGGCTTACAAAAAAGGGGTTTGTTTACGTAGACGATTTTAGAAGATTGAATACACAGCCACGAAAGGAGGTAGACGGAGATCCGTTGCAAAACAGTGAGAGTAAAATTCATCTCGTTGTATAAAAAAAGTATTTATTGGAGGAAACAATGATCCGATTTATCTTATAAAGTCTGTGTAAAAAATAATCAATCGCTTGTAGATCATTAGCAAGGAATTTGCCGTATGTTGGTTACACACATCCAGTATTTTCATATTATGCAATTCATGTGAGGTTGGTTCAAAAAGTACACACGATTTTATTTTGGCTATATTTGCCGTGTCCTTTAGATCATCTGCCTGCCTAACATGACCGATTTATATCGCGTGATATAGCATTTTATCGACACTCAACTGTCAAATTCCTTTGTTTTTTTGACAGTTAAACGTGATAAAACGCTATATCACGCTATATAAATCGGTCATACTAGGCAGGCAGGAACACATCATCATCTTTCTTTTCAAGGTAGTGAAATATCCACAGCATAGCTAGTTAAACACACAAAATCAAATTAGGATTTCATTTTGTGATTTGTTGAGAAAATGGGCGCATTCTGCCAGACAAATCTTTGAGTCATCGATCTCTATAGAGTACATTTTAACAATGGAAAGTAAAATATTTGAACATTCTATACAAATTACTTTGCATGGTTAAAATTTACTCTTTGGCGATCGATGACTCAAAGATTTGTCTGGCAGAATGCGCCCTTCACAACGCCACCTTGCAGTAGTACAACCAACAATTTAACTAGGAGGTAACTTTTTTCTAGGCTAAGGTAAAATTATTAATAGTGATTAGAACAATTTTTCTTTCTGTTTTTATAATAAATTGTTTCTACTAGTAAGTAGGTTTCATAGTTAGTAACTTGAGTTGCTTGACCAAGTAAAAATAAATTAAGTTCTCATGATACAGGCATTGCCTAGTTTGGTTTTGATTGGTTTTGATTTATGTTACATATTTGTAACATAAATCTCCTGTGCAATAAAGATTTATTTCATATTTCAATTGAAAATTTCAACATTTTTCTCAAATTACAGTAAATACCTATGCTACGTGTACATACTATGTACACGTAGCATAGCTATGTTTTTATTAATAAATAAGTATATGTTTTACTTGAAGCAGCGCAATACGTGGCCATTTTAACACACTGTCATGAGAGCCAATCAACGTGGCGTAGTCCGGGAATTTTGAATTTCGAATAAATGACGAATGCTAAATTTTTCTTACATAATTGAACGCTTAGAGTAAGACGCGCTTCTGAGATTGAACGAATAGTGAACAAAATAAGAAAAATATTGGGAGGTATCAAACTAAACTTTTGAAAGATTACAAACCCTGATTTTGTAGCCTCCGTGATAACAAGGTGTTAAGATATTAACACCTTGTTCGTTAAGACAATAATTAACATAATTTAAGAGATTCATAATGCAGTGATTTAATAGTGAAGTGATTTGTATTAATATTGTATTACTAGCGGCCGGTCGCGACTTCGTCTGCGTGGAAAGTTTTTTGCTTTCCTTCGGGAACAGAGCTGTTTTCCTAGATGAAAGCTACCCTATGTCCTTCTGTGTACCCCTGATAAAACCATCAAACATCTGCTAGAGGATTGCCCCCGCTTCGCACGGGCACGCCTCATACATAGTATGTTATGTCACAACCTGCGAATCAATCCATACGACATCACACAATTAATCAAAAAAGGAATCTACAGTAAAATCTTTCTCAAAGTACATAAATATAATAGTGACTAATCTCAAACAGTTTGATAAAACTTGATAACATAACACCCATGATAAAATTTAATATAAAAACAAAGTGCAAAGACATTCAACACAAAATACATAATTACATTAATCTACTTAATCTTCTCCAAAACTGGAGAGAAGTATCAAATCGCTTCCTCTGGCAAACTAGTAAGAAACAAAACACAGTAAACTAAAAATATATATATAAATACAAGAAAGTTCAACAAATACCAAAAGCGAAACAAATAAAATTGATAAAAAAAAATGTCATGATGATCGGTTGAGTAGTTTAGACGTGAAGGCGTAACGAACAAACAAACAAACGGATTTTCGCATTATTAATTTTAGTAAAGAGTAAGAAAGTAAGGATTTGAGGCAAATTAAAAACAGTTCCTTAGTTTTGACACAACTAGTGGTGTTCAAGGTAAAGAGTTAAAAAGCACATGAACGTGAAACGTCGCGTGCTAACACAAAACTTCAGACACTGTAAACAGCTTTCTAAGAAAAATAATAACGTTAAATGATTTCGGAATACCTAATTCACTAAGGCTTCGAAATACCAATAAAAAGAGCCTGTTAACGGAACCAATTAGTAAAAGTAGGTGCCGACAGCATTGTTGGGTAAATCAATAAATTATTAACCTAACTGACTACAAAGAAAACGAAGGAAGTAAATGGTTTGCTGTTTGTATTGACTTTCCTTCGATGTGTATTCTTCTGTCGAGCTTCTAATGTATTTTCGTTTCAATTATTTCATGCTCCTGAAATCGGAATGAGCATTTTTTTTTGTAAAAGTTACGTTAGGATTTTCTTTGACATTATTTAAAGCTTTATCGATTTTTTTCGATTGTAATTTTTTAAATTTTATCTCATCATAAATAAGGATACCTAGTAATATTGTGACATCATTGTTAATTGAGCAGGTATTGTCTTCTAGGCTGCTAGAAATATCATACTAGCTCCATAAGATAAAAAAAATACTATCTAGCTGGAATCCCTATATTTTTTTTAATATAAGTTAAGTAAGTTTTCTGTCATGAAATTAAACAGAGGGCCTATTACAAAAAAACATCGCGATAAGCGTACAATGCTCGTCCTACTTCGTGATATTATTATTAAAGTAAATTGATCAACGAATAACGTCCGACAATTGTGTTTTTTTTTTGTAATAGGCTCTATATTTATCTATTTATATTCATAAAAGTCAGTGTATTGTTACTCATAAATGATAATTTATCAAAGCTGATTTTTATTACATAGGTATCAAACTTACAAATTCCCGTTAAAACAGCATCTTCAATTTGTTTTTTTTTTGTATGGATCTCAATCAAAATGTTTCTTCTTTCATTCAAACGGATGAACTTCATGAGCAGCTGTTTCCATTTCTGAATTGATTGAAATGAAACAAATATGGTGAGAAACTTTCCTTCTCCATCCATCACTCAATGATAAAGTGAGGGAAAGATAATATTAAGAGTGGATTTTTCCATTTCCCAAGATTTCTGCACTTCTATTATAACAAGACTTAAAAGTAATATGAAAGGTTATCGATTTGTATTTGTTTTTTAACTCGTTATAATATTGTCACGTGGAGCAATAAAACAACAATCCAAATTAAATGTATTTCCGAAAATAAAGAACCTAAAATTTACAAATATTTTTATAAAAACAGTCCGTCTTCTTGTAAAGTTGGTATAAGTTACTTGTCTTACCTGCGAGGGTTCTTTGTTACACGGTTATAACTAAAAGCTTACATCATTTGTTAATATTTGTTCGTCAATCACATAACTTTGAAGTCTCACTGAGCAGAACTAGTACAAACTTATAGATACTGTAGAAATACTGTTGATTTATGTAATTTTAACACAATTTATGAATCACATTACTTCGATCGATGACTCTCTTTTCTGGACTAACGTACAGCGAAAAAAAACGTCTAAGGACAGCGAATACATCACATTTGAATTATTATTTTTTCGGAACAAAATAAAAATTTGACTTACTTTCGAAAGTAAGTCAAATTTTATTCAAAGTAAGTTATAAATTCGAATTCTAAATTGAGAAATAAGTTTTTACTCTGGGGAACAAGGTTGCATGGCCACGTTACAATATTATTCCCACGCCTTTCGTTTTTTGTCAACAAATTCCTTTTTTAGTCAAAATGAAAAAAATGGTCGGTTATGTTATATCATAATTTCAAGAAACTCTGTTAGTAATTCAACTGCAATATTAACTCCACAAGCCCCAAACTCTACGGTGCGACTTTTAAGAAAATTTTACTTCCCTATTCGACCAAAGTTGGTTACTCAGCTCTGTGGTAAGGTAAACAAGTTTAGTAAACTCCAATTTCGACACACCAAGGAGACGTACAATTGTACATGGAAACTTCTTACGTCTAATTAGGATATAACTTGGGACCATTCATTTTAATTTAGTTCAGGACGTATCCCTACGTTGCCATAAAGTTAATATCATGTTGATCTGTCACTGGAGTTGTGAACTGTGTTGTGTACTCAATATGGTTATAAAGGGAGTTTGAATTTATGAGGGACGATCATATCTTCCTTGACCTCCCAGTCTATGTATCAAATCACTTCATTGAGTTATTTTATGTTGAAGCTTGAATTTGATCTACAACAAATTGTACAAAATTGATGATCAGTCATATAACAACAAGTTTTTATGGGTAAGAAAAATAAGGTACAAAATATTCTGTAAGCTATAACGGACATCACATATTGTGCAAAATAAAATACAAGTTTGACCTTTCTTATTGAATTAATTTCGCATGGTTGAGCCCTTTGTCATAGAAGTCAATCGTTTGTCTGAGTTTATCCGTTACATTCATTCTCAATCTAATAATAGAATGGGTGAAAGGGTCAGATTTTCTTTCAGGAATCTTGTCGTGACCATATAAATTTGGTTGCGTGTACCTTTTGCGTTGGTGATAAAGTACACTTTTCATTGTTAAGATATGACTGTGATCGGCCAACTGTTCGCCTCAGTGGATACAAACGGGTGTTTTATGGCGATCACTGGGACATGTCATACAATAACCGAACATAAATAATTTTTCTGACATTGTATTTTTATTGCAGCATCGACGTACCAGCATTTGTATAGCGAAAGGCCAAGCTTTTGTGGAAGAACCAGCGATTCGTTTTGAAGCGAATCTCTATTGAAATTCAGTTTGTAAGCTTCGTGTAAAAATAAAAACTTTAAAAATAACAGGGAATTTTGAGCTACCTTGTATAAAACGATTTTGTGCAAGGTTTGTGCAGTTTTACAATAAAACTGTGAGAGTAATATAAAGAGGAAAATCCTACTTCCTACTAATATTATAAATGTGAAAGTTTGTGGGTTTGGATGTTTGTTCCTCAATCACGCAAAAACTACTGAACGAATTTGGTTGAAATTTGGCACACAGATAGTAGATAGCCTAGATGAAAACATAAAATACTTTTTATCTTGATATTCCCACGGGAACGGGAACCACGCGGATGAAGCCATGGGTGAAGCCGCGGGCGGTCGCTATTAAACAATAAATTCAATGTGAATGAAATTGTCTAAAAAAATTCATTTGAAAATTCTAGGAATTCAATAGTTCTTTACGTTACGAATGATTAGAAGCCATCTAAAATGCCGTGGCCTGCCGTGATTTGTTGCGAAAAAAGGTGAAATCGAAGATTTTCGTACACAATCCCAAAAATTTCCATATCTAAATGGAAAACCGAGCCCGAACAATCAATTTATCCTCCAATATCCTCCAGCGGTTTATACCACCTGTACAATAAATATTTATACTTCGCCCCTCCATTTGTATCGCTCAGCAATTCTTGCAGAAACAGGAAGTTCTATAGGAGAAATCGTAATTATCATTCTGTCATTTTTGGTCTTCGCTTCAACTCGTTCACTTATTTAGAACTAGCTTCGTTTATCAAAGTGGAAATTCTGCATTAAGAGGCAAATATGCGCCGACTAGCGCCGCCAATAGATTTAAAGTCTCTTAAACCAGGGTACTTATTGTCTAATTTCAAAATTTATCACAATCGCTTGTAGGATGTGATACATTGATGAATTCACCAAAGAAATGCAGCAATGTGTCAAATCCATCTGTCTCCGTTATCCAGAGATTTTGAAATTAGACAATAAGTACCTACCCTGGGGCCCAATCGCGCAAATTTTCAACGAAAAACCAAAACTAAATCTTTATCGTTTCAGTTTTATTACAGAAAAATACTCAATTTACTTTTGTTTAAATTGTTGAAAGTTATGCTTAGGGAGCCTAGGATGCCAATCTTAAACAATTTAAACGAGACAAATGATCTAGAGCCAAACCGAAGATTTTTTAGCTAAATTTAATCTAAATGACAACGTAACGGTTTTGGTTTTACGCTCAGAATTAGCGCGATTAAGCCCCATGTAAATATTTAAAAAAAGGAAACAACCAAGATTTCAATAAATATTTTTCGGAAAACCTTAGAGTAAGTACTTTTCATTTTTTCTCTTGCTTTTTAAAACTGGGTTTATTGTACAAATAAAATAAAACTGGTCAAGAGCGAGTCGGACTCGCGCACCGAGGATTCCGTACAATCATAAATATGTATATTTGGATATGTTACTTTAGTACAGTTTTTAAAAAAGTAGGATAAACGGCAGACAGGTGGAAGGGCGGACAGGCGGACAGTTAATTTACAAATCTTAACCACAGCTGCTTATGGTGACTGAAAAACGTTTCAGCCACTCCACATTGCAAATTGTTTATATTACTAAGTAGGAACTTATTCTTCGTTTATTCGTACGGCAAATAGTAGGTAACTATATTAGAACCAGCCACCAATTATTATTGTAGTATTAGGTTGCGCCATCTCTTGACCGATAGTGGAACTATTTTTTTCTTAGGTCAGCATTCTTAGGACAGCGCCAGTTGACTGGTAGTGAAACTAAAGAATTTTTGTTTGTTTTTTAAATTTCTAAAAAAGTGTGTTATATTGAGACATCGTTTTATTTTTCCTGTAATCTTTACATAAATTACTATCACATAGAATTATTTCAGATTTTTCTCTCTGCAAACTTCGGAGATAAGGGGGGGGGGGAACGGTATTTTTTTTACATTTTTCATCATAAGTCGAAAACTATGCGGCCTAAGAAAAAAAAAATGTTTAAAAATGTGCAAACAGCGTTCTTTCATATGATACCCCACATGCCCTAGTCACCTCACTTAAAATTTTTAAGACCCCTTTTCAGTCCCTGTTGTAATTTTTTTTTATTTCTTTCTTATTTGCAAAATAGTTGGGCAAATGTCATCTTAAACTGTTCCAAATTTCAAGTTGAAACCATTAGTAGTTCCTGAGATATCCAGCTGTGACAGACAGACAGACTGAGTAACACCATAAGGGTTCCTTTTTTACCATTTTGGTACGGAACCCTAAAAAGATCTATATATAGGCTCCAAAGGAGACTTCCGGTACTCTTTTTAGCTGTATAGTTCGAATTTCGAATAGCAGTCAATTTTCCTTAACTCCGGTTCCGAGTTTGGGCCATAAGCGCTTCTCACTCAATTTAACATCAGCTATTTATTACGTCTTTACCGTGCACTCACACTTTTTTTATTTCATTCCACCAATATACCTGTAGTGTTCTAAGCAATAAATCTTCCCGAAGGAACTGTAAGTGTGAAAACTAGGGGTTAATGAAAGGGAATTAAATGGCTTTCAGTATTTTTGGTAGATGTTAATTCGACGTCTGATGTAGTGAAGGTTTTAACGTAATTAATTAACTGTTTGTTTACGAATTGGTCAAGCTTGAAAATATTGTTTGTAGGGTTTTCTCATCACGTTGGACTTCATCAAATATTGTTGAAAGAGATGTCATTGTTTACATAATAACTTTTTAAATTAGGCACAATCAAAATTATGATGAATAAGTTTAAAGTAGCATTTGTTTCCAAAAAGATCTAGGTTCGAGTACCGTCGCAAGTGAGTTTTCCAACTGGCACCCAGCTGCGACGCAGTCTTCTATTTTTTATATTTATTTTTCTATAAAAAATGCACTGTGCTAATAACCCGAGTTAATAAGGATCGTTGTTATCCCTCGCAATTAACCTTAACACCTAACCACTAATTTAATTAGCCATCCAAATTTTCTACCGTACATGAATTAAAATTGTGCTTATAGCACTTGTAATAAACTCGCTACTAAAATGCTAATTACCTTCCTCACTTCAGTTTACTGTGCAGATTTACAATGTAAACTGTGGTGAAGTCACGACATTATTATTAAACGTCCAATAAGGAGCTAAATATTGAGTTTATAAACATAGTAATATTTTAGAATCTTTCATGACTGTAAATAAATAGGAGAAATAATGCACCTTCTTGTAATACAGTAAGATATAGTGTTAAAAAGATATTTACTACAATTGTATTAAAATTCACTTACACAGTTTAACATTATTTATTTTATTAATTTAAATACATAATAACTAGGTATAGCAAAAAAATCACGATTTGTAATCCCATTCCTAACTTTATTTTTGTGAATGCAATTTAGTTAATAAACCTATGTGTTTACATAGCTAAGATGCAGGAATAAAGAGAATGAATTGCTCACGTTTTCTATAAAATCCATAAAAAATCAATGTTACTACATAAATATTAAATAACCTTAGGTTTTTGTCAAACCAAGTACAATTTAAAACGGAAACACGGACAGAAAAGTCCACTTCATTCCAAACCAAATGCTCGTGAGTAACAAAAGGGGTAAACCCTCAAACATTAGCGGGGTTCAAAACTACAACTTTAAAATTATCAAAAGCCCCTTTGCCATTAGACGAACATCTGGAAGTACTGAACTACCTCTATTCCAGGGCTACTCAAACGTTTAGCTTCACGAACCCTGTTTTAAATTATCAGATGACTGTGAACCTTTTTCTTGCCTTAATTTAATAGCGGGGTGCCTACTATCACACTGCCGAATTTTTCAATATTTAATACAATATGTAGCACAAAGATAGCATTATGAAAATTGCTAACTTCAGATCACACCATGCTCACTTTATAGTGCTCTATGTAGCATTGGCATGTGCCGATGCTACATAGGCATCCAGCTGCAACGCAGTCTTCTATTTTTTATATATTTTTTCTCGCAATAAAAAAATGCACTGTGCTTATAACCCGAGTTAATAAGGATCGTTGTTATCCCTCGCAATTAACCTTAACACCTAACTACTAATTAATTAACCATCCAAATTTTCTACCGTACATGAATTAAAATTTTGCTATGAGTACTTGTAATAAACTCGCTACTAAAATGCTAATTAGGTACCTTCCTCACTTCAGTTTACTGTTCAGATTTACAATGGAAACTGTGGTGAAGTCACGACATTATTATTCAACGTCCACTAAGGAGCTAAATATTGTGTTTATAAACATAGCAATAATTTAAAATCTTTCATGAACGAAATTATAAAGAAAAATTTCATGTAAATTTAATTACAGTACAGTAAAATACGGTTTTAAAAAGAAGTTTACAACAATTTTATAAAAAATACACTTACATTTTAACATAACTTATATATTACTTACTTATTTAAATAATAACTAGGTATAGAAAAAATCTCAAATTATAATGCTATGGGATTCCATGGGAATTGGGATTAGAATTCGCGGTTTTTTTACTTAGTAATTATTTAAATAAGTTAGTAGTAGGTATTTAAATTATGTTAAACTGTGTAAGTGAATTTTAATAAAATTGTTGTAAATATATTTTTAAAATCACACCTTACTGTACTGGAATGGAAAGTGCACTATTATTTTCTATATAATTGCGGTCATGAAAGATTCTAAATTATTACTAAAGTTAGCTTTATTTTTGTGAACGCAATTTGATTAATAAACCTATGTGTTTACATTGTTAAGATGCAGGAATAAAGAGAATGAATAGCTCACGTTTCCCATAAAAACCACAAAAATATGATGTTACTACATAAATATTAAATAAGCTTAGATTTTTGTCAAACCAAGTATCATTTAATACAGAAACATGGACAGAAAAGTCCACTTCATTCCAAAACAAATGCTCGTGAGTAACAAAAGGGGAAAAACCCTCAAACATTAACGGGGTTCAAAACTACAACTTTAAAATTATCAAAAGGCCCTTTGCCATTAGACGAACATCTGGAAGTACTGAACTACCTCTATTCCAGGGCTACTCAAACGTTTAGCTTCACGAACCCTGTTTTAAATTATCAGACGACTGTAAACCTTTTTCTTGCCCTAATTTAATAGCGGGGTGCCTACTATCACACTTAGCCGAATTTTCCAATATTTCATACAATCTGTAGCGCTACAACAACGACAAACATTATGAAAATTGCAAACTTCAAATCGCACCATGCCCACTTTATAGTGCTCTATGTGGCATTGCGTCGTTGCGCGTTCAAAAGTCGCTATGTGTTTTTTTTTATTTTAGGGTTTTTTTGCAGTTTTAATCGTTATGCTCACATACTGTAAAAACAGCTGTATGATAAATGCAATATTTAAGGAGTAAGGAAAGTAGCTATGTGACATTTAGCGGAAGTTTTACCAAAGCGGAAGCAGAAATTGCACCCGATATGTGCTTCGCACATAGCGAGTTTTTTGTCAAGTTTAGACTGAGCTTTTACTTACGACTCAGATAAATAACTCTATGTGTCAAATTTGCCCATTATATTTAATTAAAGGATTATTAATACTGTTATACATACAAAACTAATCTAAAACTTCGTAAATTTGTGATATGTATTTAAGTAAATGTAAATTATCTAGATGCTCTGACAATTTTGCGAGTAAATTAGTTTTTTGCGTCTCCTGTAAAGTATGTAAAACACATAGCTACTTTTGCACGCGCAACGACGATTGGCATATTTACAACCTAATTTAATATCGGATGAATTCCTCAGTATTCAAATGGAAATATTAATTTTGGATATAGAGGGTTGAAGTGTGTAATACGTATGTCATTTATTTTTATTTTTATAAAAATAAAGTTAAACCACTAAAAGTACCAGGCCAGGACACATTTTACAAAGGAGGTATTTGACATAATCTTCGTTGATATTGAAAATATTTACTTAAGTTAATCCTTCTCCAGATTTATGTGATCCTGGCACTTTTTCAAAAATATTAAATTAGCTAGTAGATGTGCCAATGCTACATAGAGCGCTATAAATAAACACTGATCTGTGGTTATAAAGTAGACATGGTGCGATCTGAAGTCTGCCATTTTAATAATGTTGTCTTTGTACTACAGATTGTATGAACTATTGAAAAATTCGGCTAAGTGCGATAGTAGGCACCCCACTATTAAATCGCTGCCTCCTTTTTCAATACTTGTCCAAGTAGTCTCTTACAAAAAAGTAGGAATCGGATACTAAAAAATAAAAGTACATTTTGGTAAGAATGACGTTCGATCTGTCGCCGCCATGACGTCCATTTTATCGCAAATCCCTAAGATCTAATTCACAAACCACACTTTGAGTAGCCCTGCTCTATTCCATTATCCCCCAGCGTGTTTACCCCAATACAAAGACAGAGGACGCAGCTTTGCCGCAAGTGCTATCAGGTAGAGAAATTTAGGGAACTTATGATACCATTAATCTCAGGAGACTATGTAGTTAACGTGACCCACTTTATCTATATTTCTTGGGGCAACTAACTCCCACAACGATTACAGTGATATTGGATTGTGCTGGGAATTAGGTGGAAGCTAAATGCACTTCCGACTCGGACGTTGATTAAAAGTGCTATACTAATATATTATCCCCGCCAATTGGTAAAGCGCCTGGCGGCCATGTTTTTAACCTCAAAAAAGATTTTTTTTATTTACCTAGACCCTATCTTATTGAAATAAAAAATTCAACAATTTATATATTATACTAGCGGCCGCCCGCGACTTCGTCTGCGTGGAAAGGTTTTTTTGCTATCCCTCCGGGAACAATACTTTTTTTCGGGATGAAAGCTACCCTATGTCCTTCTCTGTACCCCTGACAACGTGTATGCAAAATTTCATGATGATCAGTTCAGTAGTTAAGACGTGAAGGCGTAACAAACAAACTAACTAACGGACTTTCGCATTTATTATATTAGTAAGAATTACCTATTAGATTTTTTTTGTTTCATGTCATTCTTAGTTGCGGATGACGTTAACGCGTATGTTAATGTGACAAGGTTCCTACGCATTAGCAATTGGCGGGGATAATACACAAGAATACTAGAATACATAAGAATATAACAATAAAATAACATCTGAATTAACCAATATACGCGGTAATAATGTAAAAATGTAATCCGTAAAAAGTGATTTATTTCTAATTGTTTAAATTGTAATAATGCTGTTGGTTAAGCAAGCCGATAATTTGAGTCTTCCGGCGACTGCGCCCACTTTCAACTGGACCCACGGGCGCAATCGCCGGATCGTCAACTGCGCCCACCTTTACGCCTTCCTTTACATAATTCAGCTTTACAAAAATTGTGCTTTCTCCAATCATGTTTGTAATAATGTAGTTCTGCATTAATATTTTTTTTAATAATACATTTTAAGTTCTTTAATGATTATGAGCAAAATTTTACCGTTACATTACATCCTACTTTCCTGCGAATATTATAAATATTTGTAAGTTTGGATGTTTGTTCCTTAATCACCAAAAACGGCTGAACAGATTTGGATGAAATTTGACACACACATAGTTCATAGCCTTGATTAAAACATGGGATACTTTTTATTCCAGTCAAAGGTTCCCTAGGGATTTTCCGAATGTCCACGCGGACGAAGTCGCGAGCAGAAGCTAGTTAAACGTATAACGCGCATTAAAAAAAGGAATTCATAATAATATAAAGAGAAGTAAATTGACACAAATTTCTTTTTTAATTAGCCATAAAATAAAATTCTAATGTCGTAAAAGTGAAAAATACCCACGAAGTACGAAAATCATTTCGCAAAAAATACAAATACAATGTTTTTCTGTAACATTCAGTGAACATTGTATTTCCAATGAAATAGTTAAAAAAGTTTCTGGCTCGGAATGAGCATGAAACCTTGTTTATTGATATTTGATACTTTCTTTGAGTAAATTCTACAATAATATAAATTCTCGTATATTTTTTTATACAATGAAGTAATAGCTAGTATCATTAATTGTATTGGTTATTTTTCCTTCACTTTTAAAAACAGTAAGTTATTTAAATAAATAAATAATAATTTGTTTAACATGCTACCTTTGAAAAAATAAATAGTTTTTTGTAAACAAAATTTCATCTTTTATTAGAATCCGGCGATTTTTAGCTCTTTTGTACCGTTTGTGCCGGCAACCCGTTGGTACTAGCCAAATTTGAGTAAGTTAAATTATGGCCCACCTTCCATAGGTTACTTCCTACTAATTATAAATGTAAAAGTTTGAATGGTTATATGTTTGGATGTTTGTTTCTTAATCATGCAAAAATGGCTTAACGGATTTAGATGAAATTATGCACACAGATAGTTGAATTAAAACATTGTAACATTTTAACATTTTTAGGCTGAATTAAAACATTATTTTTATCCAGGGGACCTATTACGAAAATAACGTACGCAATTGCGTAACGCAGTCACTTGGCCACGATAGTCGTCCGCAGATCGTTGGTTGTAGTTTTATCAAACATTTTGAATTTTTCTATCGTAGTCCATATACTACTCAACGAACGATGTCGGATACGCAAGAGAGAAACTTCAAACTCACGCAATCACTTTGCAATATCGCATACGAAACTGATTTGTAATAGGAAGCAATCAAAACGAAGCACGGACGCAGCTGCGTGTATCGCATTAAACTTTTCGTAATAGCCCCCCCGGTCAAATTATCGGTGTATTCCGGTTCCCGAAAGATTTTCCGAATGTCCACGTGGACGAAGTCGCGGGTGGAAGCTAGTCCATTCATTAGGAAGACCTGTGCCCTAACTGTGGGTACCGACACTACCGACTGAGTACTGACTTGTGATAATGATGATAAAACTGATTTAGTTTAGACCTAGAGTATAAACGTGGCTAATGTAAATGTGCTGTGATTTCACTAATTCCCCTAAAATACATTATCAACAACAATATCTTTACAATAGACTTATAAACTGCGCTACCTATATAAAATGTGCTACTCCGTAAAATGGGCCATTCTTCGCCATTTAGAGCGTAAAAAAGTTTTCCGGCTACGCAAGGTATGCCATTGTTATTGTCAAAAAACTTCTTTTTTATCTCACGGTCACACAGAGAAAAATTAATCTCCAAATCTGGCCCATTAAGGAGCTTCCCTTTTGTTGCCTTTGCGTGTTCAGATAAGGCCCTTTTGTTTTAGGGACGAACGAATAGACAGTGGAAAATGTTTTATGTGAATATTTCACGAATTTTCCTCACGCCTTTACTTGTTAGACAGATTACGAGTTACGTAAATCGTCTTTGGTACCTACTAGGTATATTATTAGGCGTTGATAATGTAATTAGGTTATTTAGATCATAATATCATGTTCAGCTTAATACTCAAACGCTTCTAAGCTAAAGTCTCTTTAATTAGGGTTCCGTACCAAAATGGTAAAAAAGGAACCCTTATGGTGTAACTCTGTCTGTCTGTCACAGCTGGATATCTCGAGAACTACTAAAGGTATTGGAATTCAGAATGGTTTAAGATGACATTTGCCCAACTATTTTGCAAATAAGAAATAAATAAAAAAATAAATATTTTTTTTACAGCAGGGCCTGAAAAGGGGTCTTAAAAATTTGAAGTGGGGCTACTAGGGCATGTGGGGTATCATATAAATATCATATAAAATATATTTTTCTTTTTTTCTAGACCGCATAGTTTTCGACTTATGATGAAAAATGTAAAAAAATACCGTTCCCCCCCCCCCCCCCTTATCTCCGAAGTTTGCAGAGAGAAAAATCTGAAATTATTCTATATGATAGCAGTTAATATAAAGATTACAGGAAAAATAAAACAATGTCTCAATATAGCACACTTTTTTAGAAATTATCAAATTTCTAAAAAGTTAACATTAGTTCCACTATCGGTCAAGAGATGGCGCCGACCTAAAATTGCAGTTTTAGGTCAGCGCCATCTAATCTTATTATTCTACTCTGCAGTGAGGTTGAATGGTGCAATTATGGTATGGATGGTACGGAACCCTCGGTGCGCGAGTCCGACTCGCTCCTGACCGGTTTTATTATTTTAAAAAAGTTGTCAGCTTTGTTTCTGTCAAATTTAACGACTTATTAAAATAAGATGACTTTGATTTTATGAATCCTTTGAGTATTTGGCCGTGAACCCGGAAAATATCAAAGAACAATGACGACCCGTAATACATGAATTTATTTGATTAAAAATTTCAGCGTTTAGAAATGAAAAACTGCCTAAACGATTCAGAAAAAAATTTTGGGGAACTTAGCGTCAAAATTCTTAGTAGGAAAATTCTGCAAATAAAGATATTTCATTTTGTATTTATCAGGCTGGCAAATCTTTCGTAGCAAAAAAGTCAGTTAAAGTCCTGAAAATTCGTAAACTAGTTCGTAACTATTCGTATTTCGTATACTATTATTTTAATCAGATTTTTGAAAATCCTTTTTCTAAATGCTAAACGTTTTAATATGTGTATTTTCACCGTTGTTCTTTGAGTTTTGTACAAGTTTTGTAAAGGTCTTAGTGCTGAGTTTTTGTCAGAGGTTTTTTTAATGAATGCCTTAAAATATTACACACTAAACTTTTTATGCGAAATTTCTTCAGCCTTGTAAATGACCTGTATTAAAATAAGTGTTTAATAATGTAAGTGGGTAATTTTTAAGTCATAGTTTATACGCTATATTATATAAAGTATTATGTAGATTGACAAAAAGGTCTTTGGTTGGCGTTAAGGTAAATTCTTAAATGACTGTTCTATTAATAGAATCCTCTTAAAAGATTTGCAGTGGTGTTGTACGTAATAAACAATGAATCTAAGTAGTAATTATTGAAATAAAGTACGAGTCAGGTTAGTATGTTATTATCTTACGATATTTTTACTACATTTTATATTGGATATAAAAAACATAAATGTATTATCCCACGTGTACGAAGATGGCGTGTTTGCTTATGAAATCGATGTCCTTATTTGGTGAATTGGCAACGATAATTTCTCGCGCGTCCGTGTCATGAAAATTTACGTAAAGGAACGTGAAAATTAACTATGAATGGTGCCGAATTATTAATTAAGGACTTAAGCTGTGTGTTAATTAAAAAAGCAATTAAGGACGCTGGTAATGATAATTGAATTGTTACAAAGGCTGTTATTTTAACGCTTATTCTAAAGGCGATATTAATATCGATGACGTCAAAGCTTACGAAAAGGAAATGTTAAAGTTCAACAAAAAACTGTTTCAAAACACAGTTTTTTTATGAATTAAATACTGTACAGCTTGATTTTATCTCGTAATTTTCTGTTACAATAGAGTTACTAAAAATGGTCACGTTTGGCAACATAAGCTCTTTAAGTATGTAACTGCAAAATCACGTATGTTTTAATTAATACATTATCTTGTGTTTAATTTGTGGCAAGTAAAACAAGAAAGTTTGGCTATCACGTCATGAATCCTAAAGGACATGTTTATTTTGGACCGTCGCTCTTCGTCAGTAAATAGAGCAATTATATTTCATTCACTTCATATTTCAGATATAAGTACACGTACATGTAGTCCTTTTATCCAACAGGCAACACTACGCACATTTTTAGAGAAGGTACTTCAATTTTATTTTGTTTTTAACTAGATTTTCTTGTATCCAAAGCTCACTCTCAGAGCTTCAAGATAAAAGTATTGATATTATATTGTTGTGCTCACGCGAAACCTCAACAAGTCTGCGAATTGCAACAAATTGGATACCGTTGCATTACAGCAATCTCGTGAATCGGAAACGAGTTGCTATCGATACTGCTGTTGAACTACCTAGTGTTGTTTGTTGCGATTTTATTCGATGGGATTCGATCATTGCAGAATATCGCATTACCCATGTTATTCATTGTATTTTTAATATACTATATCAAATGACAGTGTAGCCCTTTAATCCTACTAATATTATAAATGTGTCAATTTGTGGGTTTGGATGTTTGTTCCTCAATCACGCAAAAACTACTTAACGGATTTGATTGAAATTTGGCACACAGATAGTAGATAGCCTAGATTAAAACATAAATTCTTTTTATCTCGACATTCCTACAGGAACGAGAACCACGCGGGCAAAACTGTGGGCGACCGTTAGTAATTAAAATAAAAACGCATATACCACCTCCGTTCCGTCCGTCGTGGGTGAAAACACTATTATAGAATAAAAGCGTATAATAGGTATTTTTACAATTATAAGTGAGATTTTTATTCCCCACCGCAAATTTGACGTAGGTATGTGTATGTGTGCGTGTGTGTGTCTGTTTGTCTGAGGCAACGTAGCTCCCAAACTAATGGACTAATTTTGATGCAGTTTTTTTATTTGAAAACTGGCGTGATCGAAATGGTTCTTAGTTATAATTTATAATGATCTGTTCAGCCGTTTGTCAAAAGGGTTTCAAGTAGGAAATGGGCTGATGGTCTTTAAATGACTAAACAAATCTTCACAAAACCTAAGAACCATCTCGATTATGTCAGGTTTCAAATAAAAAAAACGCATCAAAATCAGTCCATTTGTTTGGGAGCTAAGTAAAGAAATATTTTCATTATTGTTTCTGGGGCGCTGGGTGTAATATAACCTGGCTAAATTTGTGAATTTGCGGTACCCCGACGCGTAGATACTAAGATAAAAATATAACTTTCTAGATAAAAACATATTTTACTTTTTTCTTTTTATAGGTTTTTAATTTAAATATTAAATTTATTTTTTTATATTTTTTTCAGGAATCAAGTTTTTTAATAACCGGTTCCTAAACGGTTGTGTTAAAAAAAGATTTTTAAGTTTATACTCAGCACACACATAATATCTGATATTTCTTCGTATTAACATTTCATCACTTCACTTTGCTGAGGCACAGAATAGATGGTACGAGTAAACTGTCAAAAACAGTAAATTGCCGTTGAGCGACACTAAAAACTTTCTCCTACTTACTCATAAATAAAAAGTATTGCTACACATTTCAATATCCAAGGTCTAGCCAAGCCAATATAAATAAATCCAAAGTAAATAGCTGAAGAACGCGATATATCTACATACATCCTTCTGTATATTCAGCTAGTACTTTCATGTCCACGATTCCGTTGCCAAGTACCGAGGAGTGGCGCCGAGCAATCTGCCATGCGCCAAGTTTATTTGCAACGTGTTTCCGATAACACGACTATTGGTCAGGCTTGAAGAAGACCTTGTACGTGCAAGTTTGCACAAAGTTATGCACCTAAAATAGTTATGCTAGACTTACTGCCTTGCCAAGTACTTGCAACCTGGATTTTGCGTAATAAGTTAATTTATTTGAAGCGTTTATTGCAGAGCTTGACGGAATAAGTCTGACGCCATAATAACAATTTAAAAATTGTTGTGTTCCGGCAGTTAGAAGTAAGATAGTCAGTATTCCGGGTGTAGTGCGCTTCGCACCTTCGGCCTTATCGTCATTTAACATCAGGTGAGATCAAGGCCAAGCACTATCCCGTAGTGTGTAAAAAAAAGAGTGATCGTACTCGATCACATTTGTTAAGCAACGCTCGGTCCCGTCAGGTGTCGGATGGGTGACCGTTAAGTAGCATTACAACTGAGCGATTCCGTGCTTAGGAGGGCACGTTAAACCGTCGGTCCCGGCTGTTGTCATCTGATAACAGTCGTTAAGCCAAGTTAGAGGCCTTAAAGGCAGCCTGATAAACTCTAACACTAGAGGTGGCCACTAATCCTCATACGATAAGAAGAAGACATTAACTTATTTCCATTAAAAAATGAAATTATAAATTAAAGCCTCGTAGATATTCAGGCTAAAGTTTGAGAAAAAAAACCATTATTATATAATTATCTAATGCTGATTACATCTGATAATTATAAGAAAAGAAATGTATTGGTTATTTGATTTGACGACATTTTTACATTAGCTAAGCCCTAACCAAAGCTATCTAAAAATAGCTTTAGTTAGCGCTTGATAATGAAATGTTAATGAATTTTTTAACAAGTTTAGCGCTTGATAATGAAAAACATTAAAGATTTTTTTCGTAATAAATTACGAAAAAGATTCTTTAACATTTACAATTCTACGGGGTGCAGCGCTCAAAGATGGCCGCTTAAATTTTTATAACTATTAAATTCACTTGCACCAGGGTCATTCGTATGCCCGACGCGTCGGTCACGCGTCGGGGGTTTGTTCCTACGCCTCGGGGGCTTTTACTTGTGTTCCATTGTCATTATAGGGTTGTCGAAATTATGGGCATTGTATTAATGGACTGTTGACATGAGGATAATTGTTTATTTGTCAGATACTTAACGGGTGTGGTATTATTTCATTTTTTATATTGTACAAATAACTTACATTGCTTTGATTTCTATTTGATTTCACTGCAGATTTTTTTAAAATACAAATACATTTGTACAATTTAATATCATTATCATAAATGAAAATATTCAACTTGGAAATTGATTCCGTGTAAAATGCATTTCTCTTATCAACTCAATTTAAAGGTTTCCACGTGTTTCCGTATGAAGAGGCAGTATTATTTCACTAGTTTTCATCATTGGGAGGAAAATACTGAAAGGGTTTTTTACATTATGGGCTTGCTAGGTGACATTTTGGTCACCTAGCAAGTCGCTTGTAAAATTGAATCGCAGATGACACACCAGTTACGACTGCATCGTTGTCATGTAACACTAGGTCTAGGTAACACTTAGTTCTAGTTTAAGCCACCCCTGATCAAATAAGTTTGTTCAACCACCTGCGGCCTAGGCCAAATGGCCATTTACACAGTCGATTACTTTAGTCACCCGTGTAAATCCCACATTAGCTAACATAATATAATATGAGAACTATTTAATTGTCCTTTTGTTTATTCAGAGTTGTAATTTATAAACATAGAGTGACCATAGAATACTTTTATACTTTTATTACTTGGACGAATCAACCACTGGACGCGAAATGACAGGCATATTCGCTTTTACCCCTCTGCCACTTACTGTGACCGATAGCCTCAGTAAACGATATCGCGTTGTCAGTGTGATGCTAGAGCTCGTGGCGAAACATTGGTACAAAAATAGGCAAAATGCTTCGTATTGTTCAGCAAAAAAAATAATGGGCAATCAAGAAATGTTTTTTTTCACGCGTAAGCACAATTTCAACCAATTATAGTAGCTATTTTTCGCAAAATAAATAAAATTTGGTATGTAAACAAAGTAGGGTGACTTAGCCGGTTTGCCTGCCTCCTTTGGTTTTCGGCCATTACGGAAAATGTAAGAATGTATGAAAGAAATTTTTCGTGAAATTTCTTTTTCGCGGTGTTATTAAAAGTTGCTAATACACTTATTTATTACGTATACAAAATATAATTAGAAACAAATTACGAGACGTACTGCCACCAGGAGCTGACGTTTCCGAAAAACTTCCTAAATATTAATATTTTAATAGTATAATTTTAAACAAAATTTTATTTTATTTTATTTTATTTTCATTGGAAAACATACAGTATTTATAACTAATAGTATAACTAAATATGATACAAATATACTCATTTAATTTGTGTTCGCATATAAACATCGAGAAGCTTATTTGTATTCACAAAGCATAGATTTTGATATACATTTTTGAATCGGAAGAAATAATTTTGGCATAGTTAAAAAAATACTATTATACTTAGAAAACAACAACAAAAAAAATCGCTAACAAAATAAAGAGGAAATCTTAAGAAACCACATCAAACCAGTTCCTACTCAAAACATTTCTAAATTGTTCCAGTTTTGAGTTAAAAATGTCAAGGCCAGATACATAAAGTAACAGCTGATCGCATAAAAAACGAGTTTTTTCTGTAGTTGGTAGCACAATACGGAACACTAAGGTTGTAGATGTGTACTGTTTCTGTTTGGAATTTTGAAATTTATTAGTGATAGAAAATGCGGGGAATCAATAAGAGATTGTGATAATTTTATAATATAATTTATAGTGATAATTTTAAAAATATATCACATTTTCTTTAATAGTTATTATATTAAGAAATACTTATACACAAAAGCCAATAATAATCAACAAAAAGCAACATTTTTCTTACAAAACGTTTTCAAAATCATGTTTGACTTCCGTAAATTTTCGTCTTGAAAGTCATTTCGAGCGACGAACTGCTGTTAACACTGGTAATAGAGCCGGAATTATCAAACTACTTGAAAACAAGCTGCAACGTCCTCTTCAATGGCTAATATGTCAACTACACGCAAATGAGTGAAGTTTAAGACATCTTTTTGAATACTTAGACGGTAGTACTACAGGGCCGAAAAGCTTTAGTGGTCCGATAGGGAAGGCACTTAATAATTTTGAATGTCTTCCAGTCAAATCATTTACTGCCGTAAGCTATTGTTTGCATAGATATAACGAAAAGCCGTGATGATTTAAGTGCAGACCAACTGTATATTTTAGAAATGTGTCCAGCAGTCAGCAAGGGCGAGTGTGATGAAAGATTGGCGAAACATAAACTTGGTAAAGTATGTTATTCGAGGTGGTTTACCACGGCAAACAAAATTACCCACGACACTACCAGTAGTGCGCCTTGGTAGTGTCGTGGGGAAGAAGGGCGAAAATTGAACAGGGTAGGTGTGTCGTTAAAAGTAGCAAAAAAATTGTGCATGTGAGTTTTTTTGGAAGGTATAAGTTACAATGTTGTTTACGGTTTGATGCAAATAGTTTTTATTACTGAGTATGGTAAATTAGTTTTAGTACTGTTATTTTGACTTTAACGCGTAAAGTATTCGGTATGATACATTTAAATTTGATGGCCTGGTAACTAAATGCGTTTTTGGGAGGTCATTTGCTTTTTGGCCGCCTGGCCGAAAACTGATGTATGAGTTTCACAATCCATAATATTTGGCCGGCAATTATGGCCGAAAACCGGCTAAATCACCCTATAACATTGACATTATTTGACAAGTGTAATCCCCCCTCACCCCGCAAAAATTGGTTGATCGTGATTTCATACATTTTTCTTACATTACGTATCCAGTGGTTAATTCATCCAAGTTTTATTACCCTGTGGGATGCCTGTCAAAATAAAAAAAATAATGGATTTATATATTTTTTTTATTTACTTTTTAGGGTTCCGTACCCAAAGGGTAAAAACGGGACCCTATTACTAAGCCTCCGCTGTCTATCTGTCTGTCACCAGGCTATATCTCATGAACCGTGATAGCTAGACAGCTGAAATATTCACAGATGATGTATTTCTGTTGCCGCTATAACAACAAATACTAAAAACAGAATAAATTTAATATTTAAGGGGGGCTCCCATACAACAAACGTGTTTTTTTGCCGTTTTTTGCTCGATATTAATAACGACAACAGGTAGACAGTTGAAATTTTCACAGATGATGTATTTCTGTTGCCGCTATAACAATAAATACTAAAAGCATAGTAAAATAAATATTTAAGGGGGGCTCCCATACAACAAACGTGATTTTTTTGCCATTTTTTAGTATGGAACCCTTCGTGCGCGAGTCCGACTCGCACTTGGCCGATTTTTACTTCAATCCTTAGAAATTTTAGGATTCATCATAATCGCAAATCGTCAGTGTCATATAGTTTTTTCTTCAAATAGTTTTCAAAGTTAAGTAAAGCTTCACTTCATTTCCATTGCTCAGAAACGTCTGTTCAATTTACCTTATAATTTGTAGCCCAGTCGAACGCATACGAGACAATCTGACGTATCTATCAGACATTGTATATGACAGGCATCGGATTAATTCTGTGTACGTGCAGTTCGAGTGTGTACTTACGACGGATTCAACTCGTTAATAACTCGGCAGATGATTTTATTGTTTGCGTTTCATTGTGCAGTAAATGTAAGTGAAGGAATGAAATCATTGTTATTTAACGTATTCTATTTTGTATTGAAAGGACTTGATCACTGCAAATAACATACATACACGTATAAGCAGAAAAGTCTTTTCACTATATTAATAGTGTCAAGACTTTTCTACTTATATCTTATTATTAATATCGATAACAGCGGTGTGTTAACAACAGACTTAAATTTATTTTATCAACTGCTTCCTGCATTGATCAAAAGGTCTTTAATGACAGCTTTTGTTTATTTGAAATGGCCGCACCCTATGCATCACAGCCTATTTACTATCGAATACGCCGAAGAGGTTACACCTATACATTTTGGCGCAGTGACAGTGGCACTGTAGTCGCTTCGTTTTCTGTTGACAATGTAGAATAAGGGCACCGTTTAGTAGGAAATTTGAAGGTGGTACGGTTAAGGAGTCGGTACAATATAGGTTACTCTCCCCTATACATTTTTCTCATTAAAATTGTTCTGCTTCTTTACCGCCCCACTCTACCTGGTGGGAGTAATAATTACCTACAAAACTCATTTCATTACACAATACCTATGCAGCAATTTTCAAATGCTGACAATACTTGAAGCACTTTTAAACAAAACCTTTTTTGCCAGTTCTGCGAATTGCAACATTGTCGATTCAGTTTAATAATTCAAAGGTGTGTCGTGACATGTTTGTAATATAGATGTCCTCGTTTCGTATCTTATCACGTTGGCAAACTCTGTGTGTCTCATAGACTTTGAAATCATTGGTGTGTCTTTTTTTTTTTCATGACAAGTATGGCTAATTAATTAGGGTAAATTTGCACTACTTTGTGCGATGGTCACCTGCTGCGAACGAGAACTCAAACATTCGCATTACATTGTTTGCAAGCGATATTTTCTCCAAAGTGCAAGACTTTGGAGAAAATATTGCTTGCAAACAATATATTTATTTTCTGCCGGCCAAAAGTATCATACTTGACATAATGTAATAATTACACTATTATCAAAATACCCAGGGCCTTGTTAACTGAATGTCAAAGTCTTAAAACAGGATTTTATTCAGAATTGCTTACGAAAAATAATTTCAGAAGTTAATTTGTGCTTCGTATTGTTTGGATTTTCATTTTGTTTTTAAATGAGTCCCCAAAAAAGGATAACGTCTCTCCTAAAACAACACAGACAAATGCAAATCGCGGACCGCGGTCCCTATGATCTGCTTGGAAATAAATGCGGCATGAAATTACGTATTTACCTACTTACTTAGTCAGTGGGAAAATTGGTTTCTAGATCCGCCCGGCTGTCCATTCGGCTCAAACGATTGGCATTTGACAGTTGAGACGTGTTCTCGAATGAGGAAGTTCGACTACCAGCCTCTATTCTATTATATCAATCCAACAAACAACGGTAGATTAATCGAACCAATAATACTATACCTACTTTCTCATGTCACTGATATAAATCTCTCTTAATAGTTTAGTCGCACATAAAATTTGACAAGATTTTCACCGAATTATTTTCCAGTTTTCCGCAATAAACAAAATTACATAACAATCTGTCAATATCCAATTTATCGGCTCGCAAAATTCTTTATCACATTCGTCTCGATTGCCGCACTTATTAATATTTATTCCACGTTGACAAATGTAAAGAAAGTCGAGGTTGACAATTTTTTCTCGGGGCGCTACTGAAAAATTAGCAATCATCAGAGGTTCTGAGCGGGGATCATAAATTTTGGGGGTGGTACCAAACTCCGTGATTCCATTCGCATTCCCCTTAGAACACGCCGCGATAAATTATACCCATCAATAATAACTGGGAGAACATTGTGTCAACAACATTCTATACGGGTATTTGTAGCTATTTATTTAGGCAAGTCTCGGTGGTACAATAGCGTCAGAGGTGGTAGCTTACTGAGTATCGGCCGATGCATAATAAATGACTTCGGTGGATTGGGATATGAATTTAATGGTTTAACAGCCAGGTGTTTTAGTTCAATAGCGAGTTAAGTAGGCTATGTAAATGCTTAAAACATTAATGTTTTATAAGAAGAAATTGTACTGAGTTGAAATAATTATACCTGTGGGCATCTTGTTGTAAATTAACCGGGCATGGGCATATCTTTGTAATGGACGATATACCTATTTTATAACAAAATTAATTTACATTAGTGTGTTATTAAATGGTAGGCTTTTATGTTAAAAGAAAACTTTCATCAAGTCTAGTTGTAGCTGTCACTACTCATAGACCGCAAAAACTTTTTAGACCAACCTTTTTATATCACAACAGAAAAGAACCGTTTCCCATGGGATCACCTCGACGGTTAACAAGAAAACTAGGCATGGTACGTGAAATTCCAGTAGCTACCCCTTTCAGGGTTGAATGGGAATAACCACAAAACATTCAGATCCTATTTTCGATTCCCGTCACACTACCTCCATCACGAAAGGGTAGGAAGTGTGGTACTGTTGTTTTAACAATATTTCCTATAAAAATTACTGTGTGACACTGAGGAAGGTAGGTACGGGCGGTTTATTTACAGAATCCTACTAATATTATAAATGTGAAAGTTTGTGGGTTTGGATGTTTGTTTCTCAATCACGCAAAAACTACTGAACGGATTTGGTTGAAATTTGGCACACAGATAGTAGATAGCCTAGATTAAAACATAGAATACTTTTTATCCCGATATTCTCACGGGAACGGGAACCACGCGGGTGAAACCGCGGGCGGCCGCTAGTTAAGAAATATTTACAACAGCATTTTTTTTTTATTTCGACAGAATTTTGTTTTGTAAGCAAAATCTTGATAAAAAGCTTAATTTTTAGTTGTGTAATAGAAAAACAATCATTGCTCTACAAATTATCTTTTTTATGAATAAATATTTTGATTTTTTATAGCTGAAAATTGCGCCAGTATAATCATATTAAAGTGCTTAATTCTTCGATGCATCCATAAAGTACGATATTATTTTTTGTTACTGAATCTTTTTTTAGTAATAATTTAAAAATATCATGTTTTAACTAAATAATTTGAATTGACGTTTATTGACGTTGAAATACACATTTTAAATTCAAGTTTTATATTAAAAGATTGTAACAATCTTGATATGTGAAAATGAATATGGTATAGTATAGTACAGTATTTATTCAGGAAAATATTTTTACTGGTTTGCTAAAATTATGCAGCAATTCTCTTAAGTTAGGCCAAATCCAACCCGAATCTTCTAAAGGAGTAATCATCAGAAGTGATTCGGAATCTGTAACTGTATTTTATTCCCTAACCTCCCTTTGATGAGTATTCGGTAGATTCGTATTCGCCATCACGTAGAATCAATTTGAGATCTCCTGCTGCGGGTCAACGAATATTTATGGAGAAAACTTCGATTTATAGATATTGCTGGACTTCTTTGAGGCCACCTCCGGCTTATAAACGCTTTACTTTTATTTATTCTTGATTTATGAAGGCATTCGCCTATGATAAAGATGCGGGTCCAACGAGATTAAACATTGAGAAAATAATGTTATAAGCTGCTTAGTTCAACGAGGTTGAGGGTATGGAATTTCTTGTAGTGAACTTTCATAAATATTACCGATATTACGTTGTTCGGTGTCATAGATTGTAACAACATTATTTAATGTGTTATAAAAAGAATTTAATAATTAATAATTGTCCATAAAAATGACTGTGTAATCCAAAGAACAAAAACAGCTTATGAAACTCAAAATAAACTGACAAACAAAGTAGATCTGAATTTCCGCTTTAGCAGATATTAATTGCAATCTGCCGAAAAACCAAGAAGCGGAAAAAGGGAAAGTGTCGCGGCATTAATATTTTCCTTCCCCTCATTACAAGTGCTAAGTGTATTAGTTCTGGTGCATCGCGAATAGTGATTTTTCACATAAATAACGGTTCCAGCGAGGGTGGATGGGGGAAGGGAAAGATTTAGTGCAAGCGACTAACCACACATGCGGTTAGCGGATGCAGCAGGAAATCAAATTAAAAGTAAAATACTTCCACTAGTCTGAGAAATTGCCAGCAAATAGTATACATTATGGGTATTGCACTATACAAAGTGTTTGGTAAAAGCGTTATAGAGCCTAATATGGCAGATAGGGATCATCAAACTGAACAAATTTCATGTGTGGTATATGAATGCATCTATAAAGCTGGTACCTGAACGCTCGCATAAATATTACGTCTCGCTCGCTCCATCTACCTCGCTCTCTTGTTTTGGTGAAAATATGTCGGCTACATTGTGCGACGTGCGTGTTCATTAATAAAGCATTTACAAGAAATTGGTGTTATAATTGAAGATAGGACAATGGGACCAGCTCTGAAACCCCAAAAAAATCAGCTGTTTCATACAAAAAAAAATAACGAAAATATCAAAATGTACGAAACGGCGGATTTTTTCCGATATTTCTGAGTTCATCCCATAGTAAAAGTTGTTCAGTTTGATGGTGCCTATCTACCATATTTGACTTTATAAGGCTATCACCACACACCTTGTGTACAGTTTCTCGTGGGGTTTAAGCTCAAGAGAAAGAGAACATTCTGACACCAAAATTTTATTTTAATAAAAATGGTTCGAATAATTCGGGTTAAGCTTGAACAACTGGCTTTGTATTCTGCATATAGCTTTTTCTCTGTCTGCCGCTAAGACACACGTTCGTTGGATAGAGTGAGAATACTGCTCACCGATGCCAAAACGCACTGAGTGGCCGTGTGGTATTCCCGCTCTTGTGAAAGATGTTTCTGTGTGCCGAAAAGAGTTACAACTATGGAAAAATGCGATGCCGGGCGCGCCATTAAAGTTCAACCTTTTTTCAACTTATTCCTTAAATAGTTTACGAAACTTCAAAATATACTACAGTACGAGGCATATATCTTGAATCTTTTTAACGGAGTGGGGATAAGTTCGCGCATGTGCTCTTGTGTTCACAAGGCCAAGACCAATAGCGCACGCCCCACTCCCACCGCCCGCGCCACTCACCGCTACGCATGCCCAAAATACATGTTCCGCGCAATCCCTACCCGATTTCAAGATATATGCCTTGTACTGTAGCTATTCATATTACCACATAAGCCCGCAAAAGAGGGCAAAAGTACACGTATATGTATGCAGTATTACGTACGTTATATAAAATGGCAGTGTAAAAAACAGATTGTTATACATGTCCATATTCTTCTCACACTCACCTAGCAATTTGCTTAAAAATCGACACAGATTTCGCATCCGAACCTCGACCGTCTCGACAGCTGTCTAACCGTCCAGACGGGTAGCGACATTAGTTATATTTTCCCAAAAAAAAATATTCGGCGTTTCAAATTTTGGAAGGGAACAAATGCTCTTAGCAATGTGGTACGGTAATGTATGTACGGCCCCCTGAATTTTTCATTCCCTTGTGCCTCGACAACTAAGCATTACCAAAATTGCGTCATATTTCTTTTCCCAACACATTCCAACACGGAAAATAGTTAGGTGAATTGCCATTTTACGGACTCTAAGCGAACTGAGTGCGGTAATGATAATTATTTTTAAGTTATGTGGAGGGGTATTTTGTTAAGTTTTTGCGTACTGTCCGTAAATCAAGAGTACGTGGTGTGAATGGAGATACTCATTTTGTATTTTTGCAGCAGTTTATCGATGTAGATTTGGGTTCTGAGTTATAAATACACTAATTAGTAAGTTAAAATAAAATATGTGCTTTATCATATTATTAACTAGCGGCCGCCCGCGACTTCGTCTGCGTGGACAGTTTTTTTGTTATTCCTCGGGAACTGTGCGTTTTTTCTGGATGAAAGGTATTCTATGTCCTTCCCTGTACCTTTGACAACGTGTTTGCAAAATTTCATAATGATCGGTTGAGTAGTTAAGACGTGAAGGCGCAACAAACAAACAAACAAACAAACGGACTTTCGCATTTATAATATTAGTAAGGATCATCTTGGTATCGTATTAATTAAAGAAAAAGAATTTTAAGAAGAATAAATATTTTTAAACATTTACAGTTTCAAAAAAAATTGCGTTAACAAAAAAATATCAATTTATTTTTATCTTCTGCATTCCATAAACTTTGAAAGTATACTCGACTTACGATTAAACTTCTACAGACAAACAATTAAGTCAAGGAACTTGCAATACTGTTGTGAAAATATTTTGAGATATATTTTTAAATTGTTTGTCATTATGGTTCAAAGCAGAATATCCAAATATCACATGGGTTTTAGTAATAAACCATAGTTAAAAAAATAATAATTTCAAAATAACTGCAGAGCTTGGGCACGCTAGTAGCTATACCAACTTAAAACAAAACGTTACCGTAGTTATAGCGTTTAAAAAGTAATCCCTAAAACTCACGTTTTTTCCCGATTTTCACGAAACATAATGATTACTCCCTTCAAATACCTTCTGCAGGAATTTTTGGCATGGGTAACACAAGATTATTCACATTCCCCTTCCGTCTGAGTGCGCCACCTAATATATAAGGGGTCATCAATAAGTGAGAGGTTTGGTTACGTCGAAAACAGCTTCCATGCCTCAATATAGGTATACTTATTAGAAAAGCTCTTCGTTTTTATTTATTCAAGCCTGGGTGGGTGGAGATTCATCGTGCTGTCTTTACTGAGAAAATGTAGTGAACGGTGAGTATTCTGGATAATAGGAGTGATATTAGAGAAGTAAATAGAAAAGGCTGAGTTTTGATACTAAGGGCCTGTTGCACAGGTTTGGGATAGTACCTTCCTATAATTGTATAAAATTAACAATCAAGAGTGACACCAGACATATTATAACCTGTGAAACTGGACCTTAGTATGTAGGCATTTTAATGAGGAAATGAGTAGATACTTTTGTTAAATGTAATTTAAGTGAAATTAAATCAACCACACGCTTTTGATAATTCTGTAAAATAATTTGACCGGATAATTTCATTTAAATGTGGTAAAGCAAACAACGTACATCGTAATAACAACAGCAATGAACAACATAAGAAAGATTTTAATTAAACATTTCAAGCATTAAAATTTATTATGACGTAATTGAACAAATAGAAAAACTACCTTTTATGTTTTTTTCCAAGCAATCGAACTTTCTTTGAAACGAATTAAGCTGATAAGACGAATTCTTTTTAACTAACTTCACCCTTAATCTCGCTTCTATTTCTTCGCGACTAACAAAATTGGGCAGGACAAAACGAATTTCATTGCTGGCAAGATGCTAAGGTAATTTCATGCAACATTACCCCTTGTCCAAGGGTGCTGTTTACAGAACCCGCTCGAAGCAAACTCGGCTCCTCGCGATTTTGGTCGTAATTTCGTGTAGAATAAAAGTTATGTCGGTGGAAAACTTGCTTTGAAATGAGTTCACGTAGTTACCGAAAACGTGATTATGCATGTCGTTTAAATTTCCAACCTTGTCATGTAGATAATTACAGTTAAATTCTGGTAATAAGAGATTTTATTTTAATTTTGGATTTTTCATAGAATGTTTTTATGGATTACGGATCATTTTATCTGGATGAAGGCGAAATGTTGAAACTAAAAACAACAGAGAAATTAATAAATACGCATTGGATTATTTTCAAGTATTCCTCTACAAAAAGAGAGGATTGATCTGTAATGATAATAACTTTGAACGCTTATGTAAATCAGTTTTATATTAGAGTAGCTTCTTTGTTTGTCTGATATTTTTGCGTGGGAGTAGCTAATACTAAGTTGTCTATCAAATTTATATTTTGTTGATCGTCGTTACAGTGTAAATCATCAAATTTCAAGACGAACAAATTAAGACGAAAAAGCAAACCGGATTGCTTGCTAACTCTACGAGGAGCTATGAAGTTTTTCCAAAAGTTTTCAGACTTTCGATTTTATCACAAAAATTGGTTTAGTAGTTGCACCATGTTAAGTGACAGACACTGACACCAACGAACATTTGCATGAATGTTCAAAAGATAGGTGTAATGGTGGTACAGTAATGTTTTTTTCCTTGTTTAGACATTTATTAAATGTATCGACATACCAATACATAAAAACGTTTTTGTATCCAAAATAATCATCATAGCATTAATTGAAAGCGATTGGCTGTAGTTAAATGTATAGCATATAACTAACGCTAAATGTATGGCGTAAATACAGAGTATAATGTAATACAATGTAATACAGAGTTAAAGCTAAATATTCTAAAATGATCTGCCCCCCTACTCAAATGGCCACTTTTCTATTCGTTCGCTAACTTAAAGCTTAAAAATAAGCAATTGAACGAGTAACATGTCACAAGTTTATGTAAATCTCAGACATTGTTGTATGGTATGGAATTGACAAGCTTACCACACGTAATTTTGGATATTATGGCTTACTTTCAACTTTTAAGTTAGCGAACGCATAGATAAGTGGCCATTTGAGTAGCCCCCCTGGTGGCGAGTCGAATTGTTACTAGTATATTAATTATATCATCTACGAATGTAGAGCTCCTCACGTCGTTCTATACCAATAAAGCAGTCGTTCAAAACTGTAATTAAACTCACCTACACTAAAATCGATTCGCTAATTTGAACAAGATGGATGCCAGGAAACTCAGCAGACATTATTCATAATAATCGACAAATATGTCTTACCATACTCTCGTAGACTTTAAATAATTGAGTAATTAATTAGTGTAACCGAGTAGGTACTCAATAATTTAAGCTTTTAAATAGTTTGTTATTTTATGGTAAACTAGCAACCCGCCTCGCTTCGCTTCGGTATAGTGTGGAATTTTACACCATGTATTATACATATAAACTTTCTTCTTGAATCACTCTATCTATTAAAAAAAAACCGCATCAAAATCCGTTGCGTAGTTTTAAAGATTTAAGCATAGCTAGGGATATAGGGACAGAGAAAGCGACTTTGTTTTATACTATGTAGAGATAATATTTCTATTACGAGTATCTTAGTTGAAAGAAAAATAGGCTTTGTGCAACAGCTAATAGCTTTTATATATGAGCAAATGATTAATAAAATATTTAAAAAAAAAAACACGACTGCCATGCCAAAAACGAATTAAAAGTTAAATAACAAGTGTCATTGCAGTCGGGGGACCATTCCTGTAGAACAATCTTTAATCAAAGAGGTTCCCTGACTGCAATGTCATTTGTTATTTAACTTTTTAGCTCGGTTTTGACAGGCAGTCATGTTTTTTATATTTTTTTAAATTATTTATCTTAGTATCATACATTTTGGTAACAAATTATAAAGTTTTGAAATGTGCTTCATCAAGGGCGAAATTAAATTCTATTGAAAAAAGTAAAAACAAAATAGAAATTCAAATACTCGGCGTAAACGCAACGCTACAAAAAGCTCCTATAATGAAACTGGTTCGTGGTTATAGGTATGCCAGGAAATGGGCTATTTCCGAAGAGGCCCTAAAGACGTTTGAGGAGGTAAGCGGAAATCCGAGCGAACTATTGTTAAAGATACCGGGAAGTGGTATCGCTTGACAATTTCGAAAACGATTTCTGTGTTAATCTTATTCCCTTTTCTGTGATTTGGGGATTTTTTCACTATTGTTTGAAGGGTAAATAAAATTGTGCGTGTACTCGAAACTTCTAATCAGAAAACAAGTTGAAATAAGATACGGTAAAGAATTTAGAATACTGGAGTTATTTGGGATTTCGGATACTGCTTCAAATTTAAATCTCTAGAGTAAACATACTGCATTGTCATAAGTTACAGTTTTAACAGAAATGGTGAAAATGAGTCGAACTTCATTTATTAAAAAAAAATGCATGATACCACAACGCGATTTTTATATTGTCTCAAACAACCACGCAAATACCAAATAACCCCATTTTACCCAAAGTTTTACTGTGGCTTTACTGTGGCACAATAACGATACAATTTTATTTAGATATGAAATTCAGAAGGTAAATAATGAGGCATATTTCAAATTCTATTTAGATATTGAATATCATATTCTAAACGTATATTTTTACATACACAAAGCCCTCAAAGTTTCATAGCTTCTGTCTAATAATAGTTACGCAGAAAACGTTAAGCGGAAGGAGGCTCAAAGTCAGTCATTGTGTTGCCATCTGGAAGTTAGGAAACAACTTCGTAACTAGCAACCAACTAACTACGGAAAATGGAGGTAAATTCTGATGTAACAACTAATGTTGATAGTTGTGTTTCCCTCCTTTTTGCCGAGCTATTGTTTGACATTCACATTACATGTTTTACTATAAAATGTTTCATTTAACATTGTCCTTAAATGCTATTATGCTATTAGGTCTTTACCTATGAAATTGCCGATATTTTGTCACATACAGAGAAAATAATAACTTCTATAATTTAAAATTTTAACAAAATCGTGAATATCACATCGAATTATGATCATGATAGTTAACTATCAGTAAAAATAAAGTCCATATTTTAGCTTTCGTGACATTAAAAAAAAGATCTTGAAAGTGACTCTTTTTTTGTGAGCAAAAAAAAGGGTGACCGAAGGGGTTGTAACTTAACCAAAACTTATTTTTTCGCTTATCTTAAATGGAAATAAGTTAGCATAGTGTTCAAACATTAGTACATAAAAGTTTTGTTACATGAGTGTTCATGGTTGTTAAATGAACAAAGAAAATGCTATTATGAAAAATGCAACTTCTTGAAAAATCTCCATACAAATCGGCAATTTCATAGGTAAAGACCTATTATTAATTTTTTTTATGTTTGTGTTTACAAAATTCACAGCACATAAATAGCCTAGGAATGTTAGGCAAAATTTGAGCAAAAAAGTGAAATTAAACATAACCAGCTGAAATTTGGTATACTGATTGTGTAAGTAGAGATCAATAAATACTGAAAACTCACCACCCCTCCTCCGCGTGCGTCCTGAAATATGCAGGGTGTAAAGATCAAGTGAAAAATGTTCTTGAAAACTGTTCTTTTTTAATAAGCAATCTTTGTTAATCAATAAAAAAGTGAAAAGAACACAAAATATTGTCTTCGCGAACAGTTATTTTTCTATCCCTCGGGGACAGTACTTTTTTAATGAAAGGTATATATGCCCCATGTATTTTTCTGTACCCCTGACAACGTGTATGCAAAATTTCATGATGATCTGTTGATTAGTGAAGACGTGAAAGCGTAACAATGCAAAACATTTTTTCAACACATTTATTAGAAGAAAATGTTTTATTAGTTCATTATTTTTTATAGTCAGATAACTGGGCTATTCACTAGTTTTTTTTGTTTTGGGGGGTTTGCCCCCAAAGGTTGAAGGTTGAAGGTTTGCTTCATAGATTTTTATTCAGTAAAGGATTTAAAAAAAAATGTAGATATAATTCCGTCGCTCGACACAAAACATTTTATTTTAATACAGTTACTAGACAAAACTGTTTAACAAGTTTATTATTCTAGTGGAATAACTAGACTATTTGTCAGTATTTGTTTTTTTTTGGGGAAAATCCTCATAGTTTTAATACTGTAGAATATTTTCGAAAATAAAATGGTATTGAAAATTCCGCCGCGTGACACAAAACATTTTTTTAAATACAGTTAATAGACAAAAATGTCTAACAAGTTTATTATCATATAGAGTGAAGTTATTGGGCTACTCACCAGTATTTTTATTCTGTGCCAAATCTTCATATTTTATATTCTGTAGAAGATTTAGGAGAAAAATATTGATAGAGAAAATTCCGCCGCACTACACAGAACATTTTTTGACACAATTACTAGGAAAAAATATTCAACAATTTCATTATTTTATATAGTTTCTGAATCAAATCCTCATAGTTTTAATTCTGTAGAAGATTTTCGAGAAAAATTATGGTAGAGAAAATTCCGCCGCATGACATACTTCTATTGCTGGTTTTCCGGCCCAGTAATATGTATAGCCACCCAAATCTTCTTCAAGTTCACCGGTTTCTGCTAGGTGAGTTTCACTTATGCCAGCAATATCAATATTGTATCGGAATAGTTCACGCGCAATAACTGCGGTTTTCCTTTCTGGACATAAGTTATTGTCATTATCTTATAAGGTTCTCACGTTCCATGTTGCAATTATAAAAGGTAATCTTCTTTTGTTTCTTTCGACCGTTGAAGTTGGTGCCCTAGTGACCGCGGTAAGCCACTGAGTTTTAGTGGGATGGACTATTATTAGGCCACCTTTTCTAGGCCCTTCCCTTGATTGGGGAAAGCAGAGCGATCCTAAATAGGGCTGCTTTGTCGCTGGACGTGCTGCCGAACCCGTCTTCCCATCTCGATCGAATACAGGAGCGACCACTCTCGTCCAGCCGCCTACGCGCAGAGGTTAGCTAGCAACAAGTCTCACCAAAACCACATTACTCCCACCACACTCCATCGCCGCAGGACTTCGATTCAGTGTCCAGTATAAACTTGCCAGGTGTCATCAGCGCATGAGTATATTACAGTGGATGAGCAATGGGCAGGTGCAAACCCACTCTCTCGTCCCAAATCCTCGGTGGCCAATGGATCGGAGACCGATACGATTGACCAAGGTTGAGCTGATGCAGTAACTGGTCGCAGACCACTATACGAATCCTGGCATACGCCCTTAGAAGTATGTCACAGATACTTTGCTGCATCGCTATAGAAGCCGAGATCAGTGCCTGTCAACGGTGTTCGCCTTCCATACCGGTGTAGTCTTCGTGTACTAAACAGGGGATCTCCTTTCATAGCCACCTCCGCAAGATAGCGTGCATGGCCTCCTTCACCAGGTTTAGCCCGCAGGTCGACGCGGCTTACCGGGGTGTGGCCGCTGGGTACACGACAGCTACTTGGAGCCACTGGTGAAGAGATTTAGGAGTATCTGTAGACCAGGCAGCAACTACCACTTACACCGATGTAAGCTGACCGACAGTCCTGTGAAGGTACCCCTACACCCCCACTGCTGTTAATACCTGCTCTTCAACATGACTTTTTCAATATTTGAAATCCTATGCTGCTTTATTTTCAATGTTTTATATATTTTTTAATATATAAGTGGTATTATTCCCATTATTACTTTATTAAGTGATATTTCTTAATAATTAGAATGCCTATACTCAATCACCTTTAAGACACACACTGCTAAGAAAAGCTAACTGAATTGACGCACCCTCGTATATTGCGCTCAATACACAGTTGCTAAGTAGCGCCCTTGGGACGTTCCTCACTTGATAATCATAACGAATGTCTTAAAGGAATTACTCAATTAGCAGACGCCCGCCTCGCCTCAGCATTTGCAGGGAAAGTAACGAGTCTTTTGTGCCGCCGAGACTTAATACACGCGTTTTATACTTTACTGCCTAACGGCCTGGGCACGCGTAATGGTAACCGGCGGTGCGACTCGCGAATGTCGAGCGTTCAACGAAAGAGAAAATCGCGCGTCGCGTCGCCATCGCCGATTCGCGTAGCCTGACGGTTATACTTTACCACCTAAGGCTCAAAATGCAGGATTTGTTGTAGTTTTGAATGATTAATTATAGAATTAGTATACCAGCACATTTTATATTCAAATAGGCACATAATTTTGCCGCGTCTGATCTTGTTTTATTTTATGAAGTTTAATAAAGGGTTATGATAATGAATTGCAGAATACCTTTTCTAGATTATGTTGAGACTTTATTTCTAACGTTTCACCAAAGATTTAGATATTATTTCTGTCCGATTAGAAAGAGTGATGCAAGAAGCGCTCTTAAGTATCTAACTTACGTCATTTTTGCATTCTAACTGAATATCTAGCTGAGATATAAAATAAATGTGTCAAGAATTTACAAAGCTACATATCCCACTGCCTAAAAGCAAAATTTTGTAGTCTTAAATAAAGCCTTTGCATCTACCGACATAAAATATAAATAAGTAGCTCGTCTTTAACGCGGTACAACAGCTGTAAAGCAGCGTACTATGTAAGAGGTATTTCAGAAGCACTAATATGCTAGCAAGTCAGAAAATAAAGTAGTAACAAAGTTTCCAAAGTTGATCCTTGGGAGCGCCACAAATCAGGGAGTTGAGAACGTTACTTTAAAATACGTTTGCCCGATCGAGTCGCCAGCACCGCACGTGTTTGAACAACTTTTGATTTTCTGGGGTGAATTACAAGTAGGATTAATGCTGATTTTTTAATGAGATCTAATTTGGAGACGTAATAGAATCGAATATTTATGTTCCTATTTTTAAGCACTATAATCAAAATTTTTTATATTCTTTAATTCAGCTCTTGAAATAAAGCCACAGTCACACTTATAGTCTTTACAGAAAAATCTCTTCAATAAAATGTCCTTTGAAAATCCTTTGATACTATCAACATTGGGGCAAACGCAAGTGAGTATTTAGTAAAGGTTGCTAGAGAATATTTGTAGGTAAAGAATGTGATACATTATTTTTAAAGATATAATTCGGGAATTCAAAATGTAACGTTAATTAATTATAATTATACGAATTTCAAAATTGTTTATTAAGTGGCTCTACACTTGTACTATTATGTATTCTGTGCTCTGCTCTACGCTACGCTCTGCTCTTCGTTGTTGCAGACTGTTTTTGCTAACGAAATCTATCGTTTTCTCTCTTTCACTCGTATCAACTTATGAGCAGATTACCCGAAATATTTCGATAACAAAAATAGTTTAAAAATTCTATAATATAATTCCTTTCGATTGCAAGTATTTTAATGGAACTAAATTAAATTGAAATTGTAATTTAATTTCATAATTTTCATGACATACTTATGTATCATAAAGTGCTACATTTTATAAAATTTTGCAAGCTATTCAATAATGGCATGATGTATTTTTAATAATAAGATTGTCACCTTTCATGCCTACCATGTTAAATGCAAATAAATTTATATTCCGTACCTATTATTATCGTTATTCTTGCTAATAATCACTCAGACACGTTTGTGATATCTTTATCTTATAGGTACTCATATACAGAATAATGTTTCTTAGCGTCAAAAATAACTAGAATAGTAAAAAGTTCAGAGCCATGTGGTCCAATATAGTGTAGTTGACACAAATATGCTATGATATACAAATCAAAATTAAGGAGTGCTCAATATCACAAAACGTGAGTACCATTTTGTGTTGATGTGTCCCAACCTTTATATACCTTAACATAAATTCGTCGAATTTTCGCGCTAGGCAAGTTATGTGCGTAATGAAGGGCTTCAGGTTGGCTTTATGCTATGTAGAGGTCATAGTTCGGAATTTCATGCCCTCGTAAAGAAACTGAGGCACGATTAATAAGCCAAGAGGAGCTTATAAAGTCTGAAGCACCTTGTAGAATAAGATGTTGTAATTAAATACAAAGTTGCGCGAAAATATCATTGTAAGACAAGTCTGATAAATTTCAAGGATTTCAGTTAAATAGCGTTGTGAAAGGGATACTTAGTAATTATTTTGTGTACATTTTCTTGAAGATACGACTATTTTTTTTAGAGTATGATAATAATACTAATTAGTGGTTTTGATGTTGTCGTTGGTGTTTATCGACCTGTTAATGTCTGCCTACTTATGGAATTTAATTACGTGATTGCCAACAGCGGAAGCTGTTTTAAACTCTTTTTAATAAATCTTAAATAGCTTTTGTCAATGACAAACAGAAGTCGTAGCTTTGACGTCCATGAGAACAAACAAAAATGGCCAAAACTGAACAAACATTTTCTCTTCCCATTTTCGTCCGCCTTTTGAGCGAAAAGTTAGTTGTACCCGTTTCTTTGGCTTTAAGAAAAACTCCACAGCAGTAGATGCCAGTTTCGAAGCGTCATTATTCAGAGCTTTATTACTATTTCGCTCTAGTATTTTCAAATGTTTTTGTTATACATGGTTTCAAACTTCATCTTTTTATTGTAACAAAAAGGTCAAAAAATTTGACTAAACAAGTTTTTCACTGATGTATTTGAGGATATTTCAATTGAAATTTGAAAAGAGATAAGAAAGATAAATAATATTTTCATTCTTTACGCCGTTTTGACATTTTTATTATTTAATAATTTAATACGTATATAAACGCCAATAAGTAAAGTAGAATAAAATATTTTTTTTGGATAAAATGGTTTAATAATATTTCAAAGCAAAACCTGAGAAGATACATCTAGTGTTTGATAAAACAAAGTTTTTATTTAAAATTGCCACAAGTACTTTCCAAAAATAACTTATAAATTAACTTATAAACTTATCTCGCGTGGTCCCGTCGACCCAGAAAATTGGGCCAACAGCTTTAAAGGAAATCTAGGGCGCAATCTAACCAACAAGCCTTCAATTATTATTCCAAAGAATTGAATTAGTTTATCATTCGTTTTGACCTCGTAACGAAATTGAATACTTCTAACCTGTGGGTAGAAGAAGACGGTTAGGCGTCTTCTACTACGAAACGGTGGAAAATAAAATTGTATATTAAAAATATTATTTTACCTTTAAAATGAATAGTGGTCACTGCAGTGACTCGGTAGATCAGTTGGAAGAGCATTGGACCGGACTTCCATAGTTCACAGGTTCAATTCCCGCCATGAGAATATGTTCATCAGCCATTTTTAATGTCCCCACTGCTGGGACACAGGCCTTCCTTAATGGGTGGATAAGGAGGACGGGCCATAACCCACCACGCGGGCCCAATGCGGATTGGTGAGTATTAACGACTGCAAATGCAGCCGGGACCAACGGCTTAACGTGCCTTTCGAAGCACGGAGGAGTTCGCGATAGTACATTTTTGGTCACCCATCCCATGACCGACCCTTGCGAACGTTGCTTAACTTACGCAAACGCTGGGCCAGGCGCTAAACCACTGCGCCACCGAGCTCCCATGAGAATATATCTGGTGAGATTTGAATATTTTCTAGTATAATTATTTAGTGTAAGAGATTTATTGAAAAATACCATTAAAATAATGAAATGTGGATCCGCACGATTTAAGATATTTTGAAAGAAAGAAAATACACATACTTGAGAATCACATACAGTACACAAAAAAGCCTAACCACGCTGTCTCAAAATGGTCCCGCACTCAGCATATTGCATGGTCTGCGACCAGCGCTGGTCTTCCGTTGGGACCGGTTTGTTGATTTTCCACCAACCGTACACCAATCGTGTTGAATTCATTAGTGTTAGAACAACATTGAACGTGAAAACTAATCACAACACATTTATACTTAGGTAGGTAAGTACTTTTAAAACTTATCCTAATCAGCCAATCGTTAATTTTATTATAAAATTGAAAATGTTTATGTGGTCACCAGTGTATGTGCCCGATGTTTAGGAAAAAGTGCGGCATGGCCGTAGATCGATCAAAATTGGATATATCTCTATGAGGTGTCAAAATGTGCGCGGAAATCAATCATAAGGCGCTTGAATATTCAAAATCGGTCGGCTTGTTTTTGAGAAATTTTGATGAAACTGAAAAACCTTTCCTACTTGCTGGACTAAAATTATAATAACCTATTTTTCGAGGGGATTAATCAATATTCGGAAAAAAACGCATCTGGAGATTGAATTGGGCTATATAATAAGTTCACCGGGTATATAACCGGACTACAGATGTGGGCTGCGGTGGTTCCCAAAGGTGGGATGGGAGTGGTTTGTAGTTCGGCCGCGTTGATGCAGTCCATAGAGGATATACGCTGTCGTGAGGTCTCAGTATTATTAAGTGTATGTATATGGATATTTATATGTAATGAATGTTTTATTTATAGGTGCTCCTACGCCTCTTATAGCAGCTTAGATTTTTTTCTAAAACAAATCTAAAAAATTTAACTCTCTCCGATTTCAGTAGACGAGTAGATAGATGAACCAGATACCTACCATTAATAATACTTTTTATTTTTTATGTTCATTTTCAATGTTCTCTGTTACGTGGAGCGTGGAATCTGTAATTTTTTTTTCATTATATAAAATAAAATTTTAATTTAAAATGAAACCCTTTTTAAACAATTTGTTTCAAATACTTTTCTTAAATTAATAGCTCACCCTTTTCCAAGAAAAAAATATAAAAGGCTTTTGTAAGAAACTCTTTTTCAGAAAATACTTCAATGAACATACTTTAGGCAATAACAATGCTTGCCTGAGCCTCACAAATTATTGTCCTCAAAAAGTACAAAACTTTAGTTTTTTTCCTAAAATACGTTTTTATGCTTCAATAGGCGGCTCATTGTGTGGTAGTAAGGCATTATTTTCTGGCTAACAATGTACCCTCGTATTATTATATATTTCATCATATTTTATACCGTGTGCCAACGGTCTTTTATAAAGCTTTCCAATTACCGACGGAGACAGTAGAGTAACTTTAATATCTTGAATTATTCTAATAAATATACATCTAAATAAAAAACAATATTTGGTAAAAAAGTCTTGATTCAAATACAACTTGACAATATTTTGTGTATGAATTTATTTCAACGCAAATATTTTAAATTTCACATAAAATGACCGAAATCACATCATCTATGGTGCAAATGTTATTTAAAAAATATTGGCTATTTGAAAATAATAGTAATGTAATCATTATCTTCTCTTACAAAACATCTTCTAATGATTATCTGGCACATTAACTTAGGCGCTCATTATACCAAATTGATGTTTTGCCAGAATATCAGGGGCAACTTATTTTGCAAGATCAAAAGGAAAAAATGTTTTCTCATTTTTCACGGTGGCGAATATAATTTGATTTCCGTGGAGGGATGTCGGCAGTTGATTTTAAATTTAACTTCTCTGAACTTGGTAAAGTGGAATGGATTTTTTATGTACCTCCCAACATTAACTGTTTATTTTGTTGGAAATTTCCTTCCTTTATTAAGTAGGGTAATGTTTCTGTTCAGATTTCAGTTTCATATTTGTTAGTTGTGAGAGTAACTTTTTGTATGCAAAGTGATGGTAAGGGTAAAAGCCCTTAGGGGGTAAATTTATTTTTTATTACGTAGGTGTAGCTTAGATACTTAGACAAGGGTAAACGCTGAAAGATTTTTTAAATCTACAATTGGGTTGCGGCGAGCGAAGACTATGTATGTAACTTTTAAGTAGAGTCTATCAAATAAAATTATAAAATTATTGGGTGTAAAAAGATATAAGATTTGTGTTTTTTATGAGGTACTACTTTATTTATTGTAGGACTTTATACTATATTTATTTAGAGTCTCAACTGTAATTTATATTTCTTTTTAAGCTTCTTATTATTCATAATCGTTACATCCTTACTAATATATTATATGTATAAATGCGAAAGTCAGTTTATTTGTTTGTTACGCCTTTACGTCTTAACTACTAAACCGATTATCACGAAAATTACATACACGTTGTCAGGGGTACAGAGAAGGACGTAGGACATGTCCACGCAGAAGAAGTTGCAGGCAGCTGCTAGTAATAATTATATTTAAAACTAGTTTCCGCCCGCGACTTCGTCCGCGTAGATATTAGAGAAAATCCCTAGGGAACCTTCAACCAGGATCCGACCAGCCGTTTTTACGCGATTAGGCGGGTCCCCCCTACCAAGCGCGCTGCCTCGCGAGGCAAGACGTTTGCCGCGTGTGGCGGGCCTCGCACGAGGCTGCTTCTACCAAAAACAATGTACGTTGCGTTAAATTTCCATCCATAAGCCTATATTATAAATTCGCGATTTTTACTTCGAAAATGAAGGATTTTCTTCTAAACACAACTTCGTCCCCCTTTTCACCCCTTTGGAGGTAGAATTTTGAAAAACGCTGAGACATGTATTTATTAATTTTCAATCATCAGCCTAAACACAAAATTTGAAGATCCTAGCTTCAAAACTGAGGGACTTTCATACAAACTTTCATCCATTTCATCCCCTTATGGATGGAATTTTCAAAAATCCTTCCTTAGTGGATGCCTACACTGTATAGGTATCTGTGTGCTAAATTTTAAGTCTCTAGATTCAGCGGTTTGGGCTGTGCGTTGATATCTCACTCAGTCAGTCAGTCAGTCACGACTTTGAATTGTAAATAATATAGGTTACCACCTTCAACATTCGAACGCAACATCTTTGCGGATGATCATGATGCCAGACAATCGATTAAGATGAAATAGCTATATAATTATTGAATTTTTAGATTTTAGGCATTCACAATTCTATTTTTATATTAAGATAAATAATTTATTAGAAAAAATGCTAATTAGAAAAAAATACTAGAAAAATCCTAGAAAAAATCCGCCGCTCCCATACGGCTGAGTCTTTTTTTCTAGTACTTTTTCTATTATAGTATTAATCATAATATAAAAATAGCATTGTGAATGCCTAAAATCTAAAAATTCAAAAATCTAATAAGGTCTTAACTAATCATGAATAAAAAATCTGCCAAATTATAATCCTTTTCTTTCAATTCAAAAATTAATATACAGAACTAGTTTCCCCACATATTTTCAATCCTATTGTTTGTCGCAGTGTCAAATTCAACTTCTGTTCGCCCGTGTCAGCATATTGCGTTTCGGCATCGGCATCAACGGTCATCGGTGTTCGATCACATGGAATATCGACGATCCACAGTCCCATACTGTGATCATGTAGATTACTATCTACAAGTCCGATCATTGTACTGTCGCTTTATTTTGATAATAGTTTGGGTATTACTAGGTGAAGGATTTAGGTCGAATGGTTCATGTAAATTGTTAATTGCAGATAGACAGCAGAAAGTTATAAATTAATTAATTAAATATTGTCATTTTTAATATTATGTACTAATGCCGAATATGGTAGAAAGGGACCATCAAACTTTTACTATGGAACCAACTCTAAAATCTAGAAAAAAATTCCGCCTGTTTATACATTTTGATATTAATTTCGTTATTATTTTTTGTATGAAACCATATAGTATAAGTTGTCCCATAGTAAAAGTTGTTCAGTTTCTAAAAATCTTTTTCTATTGATAACTTATTAAATAAAAACCTCTGAGGGCGCTACTTCGGTCATATAACCGCCTTAAGGTTGTAGACGCGCATCATGTTCCATTTTAAAATTTTCAATACCTAATTGATCAAAACAACTCTGCGCGAGCCGTAATGAGGGCGAACTTTGAAAATTCCTTTAAATTATTAAATAGATATAAGTATATACAAAACACGCAGTACATTAGACAAATACCTCATTATTCCTAAAAAAAAATACTTTAGAATCTGTAAATACCAGTAAAAAAGATGTCAAAGTGTACCGAAAAAGCTTGAAAGATTTGAGCATGTTTTAATATTTTATTTCTCTGTGATAATTTTTTTTTTTAATTTTTTCTCTTTATGCCACTCCTTGATAATACAAACAATAAGTAAAAAAATAAATATGAGTCGTATTCTTATTTGTAACAGCTGAAACGTTTGTGAAAAATACCTCTTACAAGCAATTTGAAATTCCACTTGAATAGATTGTCTTCGTTTTAAAACACCTGACAATTTATTATGTTTTTCTTTCTATACGTCACTAATTTAAGAATTTTGCTTCCTAAACCTTAAGTTTACATCGATAGTAATGCTTTCATTCTTTAGATAACTTCTTTGGAAAAACGCTAATTTCTTTGAAATACGGATATACTCTTAACGCTCGTATACTTTAGAAGATGAAAACCTTTATGTTGTCACCTATTATGTCAACGATGCAAGTAGATTGCCCTTCACGCCAGTTATTTATTGCTTTCCGAGAACGAGTGGTAATGCCCACCTTACACGCGTGAGGTGTGTAAAATAAAATAAAACCGTATAATGGCCTCGTTACATTTACTCATTTATTGCGTAGTAAACGGTTTTAACGGTTTTATATAGACTAATTATGTGATGTGTTACGGTTTTGATATTCTTAATACTAATAACCTTAAGTATTTATTTTCTTATTACAAATTACTTGCTTACTTGTACATGGGTTTGGGTTATTATGAATTTTACTAACTAAACGTATGTTGAAAAGTTATGAGTAGATACAGACTTAACTTAATCGATTCACGTAAATTTCATTTGCGTGGATGATTTGAAATGGATGACATAGTCCACTGGAAGTTTTGTAGGGTAGCCATTTAGAAATCCATTATTAAAATTTTTGAGACAAATACGAAATTGATATATAAATCTCGTTAAAATCACTACAATAGTTGTATTGTGTTAAAAAATAAAAAACATAGTATAAAACAAAGTCGCTTCCCGCTGTCTGTCCATATTTATGCTTAGACCTTTAAAACTGTTGCTGTGTTGTTGTGTTGTGTTGTTTAATCCCTAACATAGTAAATAATATGCCCATAATTTCGTTTACAATTTAAATGAAAACAATTGCAAGCAAAAATTATAAACTTATTTTATAGATAATTTAATTTCAGATACATAGTTTTTAAGTCAACATAATTCGCTTAAATAAAGATACACAACTTTAAAGTTAATAACTACTTACCATAAAAATTAAATTCAATCAGTTTTCTCCGAACATCCTGTAGCGCGCGAACCAGAAACCTGTTCGCTCGGTGACTGGTGGACGCACACGAAACTATTTCACTCATGCGCATTAATGCAACTTATTTGTATTTTGTTATCGTTATTGTGTGTGTGCGGCCGACGCATGTCGCCGCATTGGTATTGTTTTTTATTTCAATGCCATCGTCCGAATCGAATGTGCAACACTTAGACAAACCTCATAGGTTTATTAGTGTAAAGCCATTGTTGATATAATTGTAATGTTATTTGGATAAATAAAATAAATAAAATAATAAAACTACGCAACGGATTTTGTTGCAGTTTTTAGGGTTCTGTACCAAAATGGTAAAAAAGGAACCCTTATGGTGTGACTCAGTCTGTCTGTCTGTCTGTCACAGCTGGATATCTCGAGAACTACAAATGGTATCAACTTGAAATTTGGAATAGTTTAAGATGACATTTGCCCAACTATTTTGCAAAAAAGAAATTTATAAAAAAATAAATATCTTTTTTACAACAGGGACTGAAAAGGTGTCTTAAAATTTGAAGTCGGGCTACTAGGGCATGTGGGGTGTCATATAAAAGAGCACCGTTTGCACGTTTTCAATCATTTTTTCTTTTTGTTTTAGGCCACATAGTTTTCGATTTATGATGAAAAATGTAAAAAAATGACCGTCCCCCCCCCCCCCTTATCTCCGAACTTTGCAAAGAGAAAAATCTGAAATAATTCTATGTGATAGCAGTTTATATAAAGATTACAGGAATAATAAAACGATGTCTCGATATAGCACACTTTTTCAGAAATTATCAAATTTCTAAAAATGTAAACATTAGTTCCACTATCGGTCAAGAGATGGCGCTGACATAAAACTGCAATACTAATTTTATTATTTTACTCTGCAGTGCAGTTTGATGGTGCAATTATGATGGTACGGAACCCTCGGTGCGCGAGTTAGACTCGCTCTTGACCGGTTTTTTTTAGGTAGAGTGATTCAAGAGGAAGGTTTATATGGTAAGGTTCATAAGGTTTACATGACGTCAAATTCCACACTACGTCAAAGCGAAGCGAGGGTGGGTCGCTAGAGTACTAAATAAAAGTTGTTCGGTGTGTCTTAACACAGTCGCTTTCCCGTTCCTCTTGCACTTTAAACAGAGGCATGTCTCAGGCATGCAATAGCGCATGTCCTATCTTCTTAAAAAACCGGCCAAGTGCGAGTCGGACTCGCGCACGAAGGGTTCCGTATCAAAAAATGGCAAAAAAAAAATACGTTTGTTGTATGTGAGCCCCCCTTAAATGTTGATTTTATTCTGTTTTTAGTATTTGTTGTTATAGCGGCAACAGAAATACATCATCTGTGATAATTTCAACTTTCTAGCTATAACGGTTCATGAGATACAGCCTGGTGACAGACAGACAGACAGACAGACGGACAGCGGAGTCTTAGTAATAGGGTCCCGTTTTTACCCTTTGGGTACGGAACCCTAAAAAGGTCAAAGTATGGCAGAAAGTTAAAGGGAAAGCCACGGTTTGGAAGCAATATTGCATTTGACGCAAGTTGACGGTGAAAGCAGACCAATAGCGAGATTTTATTTTCAGTCTTTTTTTAGGGTTCCGTACCAAAATGGTAAAAAAGGAACCCTTAATGGTGTGACTCAGTCTGTCTGTCTGTCTGTCTGTCACAGCTGGATATCTCGAGAACTACTAATGGTATCAACTTGAAATTTGGAATAGTTTAAGATGACATTTGCCCAACTATTTTGCAAATAAGAAATAAATAAAAAAACAATTTTTTACAACAGGGACTGATAAGGGGTCTTAAAAATTTAAAGTGAGGTGACTAGGGCATGTGGGGTATCATATGAAAGAGCGCTGTTTGCACATTTTAAAACATTTTTTTCCTTTTTTCTTAGGTCGCATAGTTTTCGACTTATGATGAAAAATGTAAAAAAAAATACCGTTCCCCTCCTCTTATCTCCGAAGTTTGCAAAGAGAAAAATCTGAAATAATTCTATGTGATAGGAGTTTATGTAAAGATTACAGGAAAAATAAAACGATGTCTCAATATAACACACTTTTTAAGAAATTCAAAAAACAAACAATTTTTTTTTAGTTTTACTACCAGTCAACAGATGGCGCTGTCCTAAGCATGCTAACCTAAGAAAAAATATAGTTCCACTATCGGTCAAGAGATGGCGCAACCTAACACTACAATAATAAATTGGTGGCTGGTTCTAATATAATTACCTACTACCTATTTGCCGTACGAATAAACGAAGAATAAGTTTCTACTTACTAATATAAACAGTTTGCAATGTGGAGTGGCTGAAACGTTTTTCAGTCACCATAAGCAGCTGTGATTAAGATTTGTAAATTAACTGTCCGCCTGTTCGCCCTTCCAACTGTCTGCCGTTTATCCTACTTTTTTAAAGACTGTACTAAAGTAACATATCCAAATATATTTATGATTGTACGGAACCCTCGGTGCGCGAGTCCGACTCGCTCTTGACCGGTTTTATTTTTTTCCTTTGTCATCCACTAATATTTAGAATTTTCGACTTGTGTCAGTAGGACGTTACAATAATGTAAAAATCATTAATTACTATTTGAATTCATTCATTATTATTATTTTACTGATTATTATTATTTAGGAGGGAACGGGTGATCAGTCTCCCTGATTGGAACCATTTCACCCATATTTTACTGACAAAATATTATTAATATTAACAATCTTGCAACTCACTCCGCTATCCAGATTGGTGATGAAATAGAATATTCTATAATTTACTCAATAACAGTTAGTGTTTTATATTATTTTTAAATACCTCAGTCCTCACCAAGGGTTTTCACAACGATCGATCGTGTTATTAGATCCTCGGTGCACCTTTCCGGGGCTTGGCACGGAGTATCGTCCGGTGCGTGGTAGATATTTCACGCGTTTACACACCGAACGCTACCAAAAATAAAAAATTATTGAAAAAAATAAAGTCCCGTTTGTCTGAGTAATGTTGGCACCCTACAAATTGCACTAAGCGCCTCCAGAACTCGTGACGGGTCCTACGTGCTCGGAGTACAAGGGATTGGTGATTTACCGACACTATTCACTTGTCTAGGGACCCCTTGTCTAAGGACCCGGCCTGTAAGCATTTATTATTAAATAAGATAAAACTTTTTTATTTAGCAAAATGTGGAAATAACATAATAGCTTAGATTTTTACCAAATTGTTGGCTTTCTTCAAAAGTTAAGTTCATACTTTTGTAAACGAACAAATAGTTCGGTTCAAAAAGGAGGAGGTTCTCAATTCGATTGTATGTTTTTTTATCGTTGTTCGCACATATTTTCGTCATTTACGGATGGATTTTGATGATTCTTATTTTGTTTGATTGAATTTTTTTTGCGAGATGGTTCTTTTAATATATTTTTTTCAGATCGGTTCAGTAGTTTTCATGTAATCCTGAAAATACTATGATTTTGCATTAACTATCTTGACGACTTTTTTATCGTTGTTTGCGCATATCTTCGTTATTTATAGTCTGATTTTGATGATTATTTCTTTGTTTGATTGAATTTTTTTGCAAAATGGTCCCATTTTATTTTTTTCGGATCGGTTCAGTAATTTTCAAGTAATCCTGATAATCCTTAAAATACTATGATTTTGCATTAATTACCTTGACGACTTTGTTATTTCTGAACCGAATTAGCTGATTTTATTTGTTGGAAAAGGGAATACCTTATGTGTAGTTCTCTTAATTTCATTGACATTGAACCTTGGAGGGAACTCCTCAAACTCAAATAGGATATGTATTGTGATTGAGGTATTGATAGGCTTATGAAAATCCAAAACAAACTGAGCTATGGTATGTTTGCTACGTTCAGGGCCCTATTTCACCAAGTCGACATTTGTCAGTGACATATGTCGGTTAATTGTACAATTGTCATTACTTTAATTAGGGACAAGTATGATGTGAAACAGCGATATTTTTTAAAAGTCGACATATTTGTAAATTTGTCAGTAATTCTTGATATAAGATTGGAGCTGAGTCAAGTTTGTATGACAATTGTTGACTTGTAAAAATATCCCCGGTTTCACAACATAAATTGTCTCCTATTAAAATAAGGAAAGTACTGTAAAAATTGCCGACATATGTCACTGACAAATGTCAATTTGGTGAAATAGGGGCCTGGACTAGACTTGGACTAAGAAGGCACAACAGCATTTTGAAAACATATAAAGTTAAAGAATATTACACGCTTACATACCACAAAAAAGTTGAAAATATAAAAGGTTTTTAAAAAAAGAAAAACCGCCTTCAAAATTCTAAAAATAAAAACAAAACAGCTTCAAAATTAAAAAGCAATAAATAATATTCAAATCACCAATACGCATATCAATTTTAATAAAAAAACGTCTAATGAAGTCGGGTGGGGCTTTTAGAATTAAAAAAAAGTAGTCCTCCAGCCCCACCCGACTTCATTAGACGTTTTTTTAATAAAATTGGTATGCGTATTGGTGATTTGAATATAATATATTGCTTTTTAGTGCTTTTTAGTTTTGAAGCTGTTTTTGTTTTTATTTTTAGGTTTTCAAATAATATTGTCAAAAAGTTGACAGCATCACAATACAATTAAACAGGTGTTTAAGAATCTTTTGTAATAACACCGCTAGTATCTCAAATTAAATATTTTTATTAAGTTTAAATTATTATTAAATAGGAACATAAATAAGTACTTTAATAATGAAAACTATTTTTCTCTTAAAAATGACAACGACGACGTCCCGCTTGTCGAGGCAAATATTTGTCGAAGCATTTTGCTGAAGCGCTGTTTTTTGTCCAACTATACAATTGTTTGTCATGTTTCCGGAGGGGATATTTATGGCTCTACACAGCCATGACCGCCGAAATACAGTCGGAAACGATTTCAACGTAAATAAGGGCGAAAACGGTAGTCCTCGCGAAAAAATGTTGCTTGAATATTGAAATGCGAAAGAATTCAGTTATTACTTTATTGAACTCAAAATTTTGCAGACTCATGAAATTGCGTTTGTCATAGATGGGGAAAACTGCATGAGTCTGTTTATCTTTACTCGTCCTATTTATTTAGTAAACAGCTTTTCTGTTGTCATACATCTTTTACATTTAAATCGTTGTCTTATTAAATCAATTGTCACTAATACTTAATAACTTTAAGTTTGTAAATATTGTTACTTATTCCTGTTAAAGCTGATAAGTTTCTTGCGCCCTTTCTGCTTGTCAGTTAAAAAAGTCTGGAACGGCTGGTAAGAAAATATAGACAATTCAAAAGTAAATTATTATGTTTATTTGAATAAAGCTAACTTTGGCCTTAATTTCTTTTGTAATCTATGTGTGGAAAACCATTTTTGTTGTCTTTTATTAATGTTATTTTTTATAAAGAGTTGGGTGAAGATTGTTTACCAAATAAGACAAGTCAGAATAAACAGACTTTAAATAATTGTTATTCTCCCTAGCAGGATAGCTTTAAACTTTCTGTAGAAGCAACAACAAGTACACCTATACAAATGCACGCAAGGTGGATGGTCCTCGAGACCCAATGTGTTGGGCCCGTTGCGGCACAAACACCAGGACCGCACGGTGCATGACATCACTGTCCCGTAAGTCCTGTGTGTTAGTGTAGGAATTAGTAGGGGGTTTAGTGGGTAGTGCCCCGGCGAGTCCCACATACCTTCGGGATGCGTAGAAGCATCCCCCCAACTATAAAAAAGGTTTAGGTATTTGTGGTGCCATTGTTGTCTCCGATTTCCATAATACAAGCGCTTAAACATAGTTTTGTAGTAAAAAAATCTGACAGTCAAATGTAACACTTCTATTCTATATTACATCATACCGGAACAAAAACGGAACCGGTCGCTCACGATCCCCGCCGTACTTATTTCACAATTTCGCCGGAACTGTTGAAATCTAGTTCCAAGGGATTCCTTATTTAATATTGAAATACCATTTTGCGAATTTTGTAACATCATCGGCGACTTTATATCGATATCTAGTTATGCGAAGATTTATTACTGTGTTTCTGTGCATCGAAGTTAGGGACATTATACGATGTAACGTTACTTAAAAACATATTACAGGTGTATTTCTGCTCGACCAATGCACTCATATAAAATTGGTTCTTACAACAAAGTCAATTGTAATTTATGATAGGACTAGCTTCCACCCGCGACTTTTTTCGCGTGGACATTCGGAAAATCCTTAGGGAACCTTTGACCGGAATAAAAAGTATCTTATGTTTTAATCTAGGACATAAACTATCTGTATGTCAAATTTCATCCAAATCTGTTCAGCCGTTTTTGCGTGATTGATGAACAAACATCCAAACCCACAAAGTTTCACATTTATAATATTAGTAGGAAGTAGGATTAGTCATCGGTTTTTATATTATTTTGCATGATATTATATCTTATCAAATTAACGTTACATCGGAAAAATAGACGTTGCACACTTAAATTAGATATCTATTAAAAAACTTTGGTATACAGATATAACAATATTCGCTGAATAGTATTTCAGTTTCAAGGTTGAAACCCAGTTCCAACTGTTCGTAGTAGCAACGTCGGCATATTGCAGAGGCCACGTTCTCTAGTATTATGAAGTCCTATTTTGCACTGACAATTTTCGTTCACCGGCACTCGATTGGATTTTGAAACGTGTAAATTCGATAAAACACAGCAGAAAGAACGAGTTAGTCCCACAGGGTTGCATTTTGTGTGCAGTTGTGAAACAAATGATTTTCCGAATGCTTTTTCGGAGTTATGTTATGATATTTTGTAATTTTACTGTGTATTTTGAAAAAAATATATTAATTAGACCAATGTTGATTTGCAAATATTACAACTTGTTTAGTTTTATTTGTTGTACGCTTTTAGTATTAATTGAATGTAACAGTTTGTTTTTTAAAAATGGTTTTCACAATTTTTAAATTTTTTAGATTTTATGCCTAGAGCATTCATGGTTAAATGCTCTAAGATTTTATGCATTCACAATGCTATTTTTATATTAAGATTAATAATATAATTGAAAAATATTAGAAAAAATCGACTCACCCGTAGCAGCTCAGACCGGACTCGAACCCGTACCCTTAGGATTCCGGCCCAATGCACTAACCAATTATGCTACCGACTCGCTAATAAATATTTTTCAATTATATTAATAATCTTAATGATTCCCACAATTTTTTATGTGATGTTATTGTTAAGAATAGAATATAAGGGCTTACAAATTACTTTATACTCGACCTCACAAGTTTTGTAAAATACAGTCACACAGCTTAACCAAAGTTCGATACAAACTCATTCGATCAAAGTCAAGTTCAGTACAAAATAAACCAAATACTACCCGTATAAGCAGTAACGTAACAAAGAAAATTGGTCGTGGGACAGTGTCCCGGGATAACGGCGTGACGCGTCATCAGCGGTGAATGCGGCGAGGAAATTCCGCGGTGAACACACGTGCTCCTTCTTGAGACTTGGGAAAGCTGTGGAGCTTGCGTGATATTATTTTTGTTGGACTCCGTTTAAATTTATATTATCAATGGAGTTTTTCCAGAACTCCTTTTTCAATGAAGATACCCGTCTATCGATTCTGTAACCAAACTCGCATCTCACCTCAAACCTCACTTCACTTCGCGGGAATTTCAAATCATAAATGAGATAATGATAGGCTGTTTTTTATCACAAAAGATTTTAGATAGGCACGGTAGCTACCTAAAACCTTTTGCAATCGGTAAAATAGCTTATAATCAGCTAATTTCTAATAATAAATTCACGCAAAGTGAAGGGAGGTTCGAAGTGAGAATGTCTGCATGTTTGGTTAGAGAATCGACAGGCTATACGCGTAAAATGTGGTATGTGAGTGAGTGCGAGTACACTTTGCGCCAAGCGTGATCCAAATGAGTGCGTCGAGCGTAATGTAAGGCGAATATGTGTTGAGCATAGGAACATATTGCTATGCCATGCTTGTATAAAATAGAGAAATGAATATAATTTTGTGAATTAATGCATTAAAATGCAGATTGTTACTGAGCCAGCCTCTTTTTTACAAATTTTTGTTTTTTACTCTTAATATTTTAATCTATAATATTTGAATTCAGATATTTTAATACTATGACATTTTTTCTTTGTTTTGTACTCTGGCTAAACACTGACGTCTATTATACAATTACGCGTGCGCGCGCGTACTTGTATAATGGACGTCAGTGCCCGCTTTTTTTATCTTACTCTATGGTGCCCGCGATGTATACGGGTGATAGCGATACAGCAAAAGCTTGACTAATAAACATTCGGTTATTAGCAGACCCCAGATTTGCGGTAGCACGAATAAAATGACGTTTAATAGTGCGTGGACAACTTGATTATCTATTTGTGTAATTTATCGATAAAAAAATTATAATTATGTAACGTGATATATAGACTTACTGTCGGAAATAGTAGAAATTACCTACCTACATTAAGAAAAGTAAAAATCGTGAAATGTATAAATAATAAAATTCACTGCAGTTTTTCTTGATGCAAAAATAGCAAAGTCAAAGTGAGTGAAGTAGAATGTCAAATTTTTAAGAAATCTTCCTTGGTAAAATACAAAAAATATATTCAGACGCGATCAAAGAAGTTCCACTTCAAAAATATTTTCTAAACATCGATATATAGAAACATTTACGATAATTTGGTAATTACTAGCAAATTTGTATTCCTGCCACCGCAAATCCGGCCTTTAGTTATTAGTCAAGCTTTCAATTCCCAAGTTTTGACAGTTCCCTGCTATACGCCTGTTATTATGAGTGGGCAGTTACTATGGAAACTTAAACTGTCACTATTCACTCTATAGATCACTTACAGGACCTAGTTTAACGGATGAGTAAGCAATATCCTAACCTAAAAACGATTTCAAACTTTGTTAACTTTAGCTCTTTTTGCTGATATGGATTATTTACCATACTTTAAAGTTCTTGATCAACTTGATCAAAGTGATACACCGACACCAAGGAAAAGAAAATCATACAAAACCCGATTTGATCCTTTATCCTTAGAAGATGAAGTTTTCCGCATAAAATACAGGTTTACCTAGGAATACGCGAGGTATATCGTCGAATTGATCAGAGCAGAGCAGATATTGAGTTGGTATTATGGAAACTTAAACTGTCACTATACACTCACAGGACCTAGTTTAACTGATGTGTAAATACGTAAAATGAATATATATAAAGTTTTTACGATGTTGTTTCTAGAACAATTCGATAGAAAAAGTCTTTACTAGCATACAAGGCAATGAAACTGGTCAATAGCCTATAATTAATATAATAAACCGTATCTAATAAAAATGCACTTGTTTTCAACTAGATATATTTTATTTTATAGACATAACCTTTAAAACAAAATAGATCTTCGTTGTTCTTAAGTTTTTAATCGATGCAGCTTTCTTATAGGATAGGGCAAAGATTGAAATCTTTAGGATAGGGTAGGTAGGTATATAAGTCTGGGTATGCATTACAGTGCCGAAAGTTCATAATACATACGACCGAAATATCGATGCATAAAACACCTATTTTCAAAATACCGAACATACTAAATGTCGAAATCCGATAGACCGAAACTTGAAAGACCGATTATCAAATGACCGAAAGTTCGAAATCCCGAAAGTTCGAAATCCCGAAATTTTAAAACCTCGAAAGTTAAAATTGTCTTATACTTATAACTTACTCTACCTACACAAACACATACATTTATGAAAGTAGGCGTTTCGGTTAATTTGTTTTACTCAAAAATGCTTGTAAAATGGTCATTATTTTGACAAAATCCCCTAATTGAGTTTAAAATAGCTTTTTTTTCTGGCGCTTCGCCGGCCGCTGCCGCGGCACGCTCGCTTTGCTCGCTCGGCTCGCGCGCTAGGTTCATGTCAACCTAACATGCTCGTAGCTACGCTCCTCGTATCTATCTCGTGACCTACGGTCTACGGTTTCTAAGTTCCAGCAGACTAGTTTAGACTCATTTTCGGCAGCTAAATCTATATTATATAAAATTCAAAGTCCTGACTGACTGATTGACTGACTGAGTGAGATATCAACGTACAGCCCAAACCGCTGAATCTAGAGACTTGAAATTTTGCACACATGTAGGTATCCACTAAGGAAGGATTTTTGAAAATTCCATCCCTAAGGGGATGAAATAAGGGATGAAAGTTTGTATGAAAGTCTTGAAGTTTTGTCAGTTTTGAAGCTAGGATTTTCAAATTTTGTGTTTAGGCTGATGATTGAAAATTAATAAATAAACGTGTCTCAGCGTATTTCAAAATTCTACCCCCGAAGGGGCGAAAAGGGAATGAAGTTGTGTTTAGAAGAAATTTCTTCATTTTCGAAGTAAAAATCGCTAAATTTGTAATTTAGGTTTATGGATGGAAATCTAACGCAAGGTATATTGTTATTGGTAAAATTTCAACCCCCATGGAGATGAAATAGGGGTAAAATGCGGTAAATAAACCTAAAAATAGATATGGATGTCGTTATTGGGGTTTTCTGGGATGACGATTGCGAAAATGACATTTATTTTGCAGTCCAACACGGTGGACATGATTTAATTCCTAAAGGCGTGTAAATGAGGTTCAAATTTTGTATGAAAAAGAATATAAAATTGACAATTTACAATTACAATTTTAAACTTCGTAGGAGCACGTCTAAAATAAATAGACAAATATATATTTTGTGATTTTGAAAATCAACCCCTTAGTGAGTAAATGGGGTAAGTAAACATGAAAATCGATATGGGTGTCGTTCTTGAGGTTTTATGGGATGGTGATTGCGAAAATGACATTTATTTTGAAGTCTAACACGGTGGACATGATTTAACCCCTCGAGGGGTAAAAATGGGGTTCAAATTTTGTATAAAAAAAGAAATAAAATAGACATTACAACTTTAAAATTCGTAGGAGCACGTCTAAAAATAAATAGGCAAACAAATATTTTTTTATTTTGAATATCTTGCCTTAGGGGGTAAATGGGGTAAGTAAACATGAAAATCGATGTAGATGTCGTTTTTGAGGTTTTGTGGGATGGTGATTGCAAAAATGACATTGAAACGGAGACGGGACGGTAACAGGAACGGGACCCAATTCTGTTTATTATAATAAACTAGCTTCCGCCCGCGACTTCGTCCGCGTGGATATTAGAGCAAATCCTTAGGGAACCTTCAACCATGATCCGACCAGCCGTTTTTACGCGATTAGGAGGGGTCATCACCAAGCGAGCAGCCTCGTGCAAGGCCCGCCACACGCGGCAAACGTTTTGCCTCGCGAGGCAGCGCACTTGGTGGGGCTGATTCCCTTGTTGTGAATGATTGTTTAACATAATTTATAACTCGTAATAAAGATAAACGAGAATTTAAAACATTTGTCCTCTCTACAGTGCCCTTCTTCCAGACAATGCAACGGTCACAGGTAATATATTTGGAATTTTCCAGTGCTATGAAAACGTTATGTGATCCCTAGAGAGATTTTCATTTCAAAAGCACACTAAAGCTCATGTTACTTAAAAAAATGACATCTGAAGCATTCTTATAATCTAAATTGTTTTGAATTCGAGCCATTTTTATTTTTCTAGTCTGAAAATATCTTAAATGGTGTCTTGTCTAACTTGAAATTCTTGACTTAAAAGTTAACATATAGGTACCTACTTCTCAACTAGAGTAGGTGTCAGCATTATCATACATAATTTTTTAAGTGTATTTTTCGCTAGTAATGAATATTGGAAGACTCCGTATTACTGTATCATTATTGTGTTAAAATGATAGCACTTTTAAACATTAACTTTTAGATATTAATTTTATTATCTATTTGAACTATAGCATCCCCTCGTTACGATTGTTATTAAATGCCTTCTTAATCTTTCGTTTAATAATACCGCTTCTAGGTCCCTTGATGGAATTAAATAAACAAAAATAATGACTTACGCTATCTGCCGTAAGTGGCATTAAAGCTTGTAATTCCTTTGATATATTCGTCGATTTAAATTTAAAATGTCAGCTGCTGGCATATTAAATAAACTGGGGGCTTCTCAAAACCATTTCTGGCTGTAATGGCCACTTGAATCACTGCGTGAGCCTCGCTATAAGGAAAATTAACAGCATATTATTTCGCGTTATGGGAAAATGGATTTAAAACAAAGATATATAATACTAAATAATATACTAGAAAAAATACGACTCGCACCAGATCAATACTCAGACGGGAATCGAACCCGCGACCTTTGGATATCCGGTCCAATGCTCTGACCGCTGAGCTACCGAGTCACTAGTGACATCGTCGATTTTTTCCTAGTATATCCTAAACTCTTACGCTGTAAGCCAGCGTTATTTCACCAATGTGAGGAATTACCTCGACATTCAATTGAAATATCTTTCCAGATATTTTAACAATCGAGGTAATTCCTCACATTGGTGAAATAACGCTGGCTTACAGCGTAAGAGTTTAGGATATACTAGGAAAAATTCGACGATGTCACTAGTGACTCGGTAGCTCAGCGGTCAGAGCATTGGACCGGATATCCAAAGGTCGCGGGTTCGATTCCCGTCTGAGTATTGATCTGGTGCGAGTCGTATTTTTTCTAGTATATTATTTAGTATTGTTTAAAAATAGCATTGTAAATGCAAAAATCTCAAATTTAATAAAAGATATATAAGTTTAAAAAGTTACGTAGACAAGAAATATGTCCGATACTTTCATAAGAGTATTTGCCAGGTAAAGATGATCGAAGGTATTTATAAACAGCAGTGCGATTCTCTAAAATGCACTTTTAAGGTAGGATTCCGCGGGACGCGGCAGACGGCAGGCGGCAACAGCAGATGACGACGGCATGTGCCGCAACGGCAGACGTCACTACTTTGTAGTATTAATTTGTATGAGACCGATTCCGACATACGACTGCAACTGCCGCGCGACAGGACGTCACAGTTGCAGTCGTATGTCGGAATCGGTCTCATACAAATTAATACTACAAAGTAGTGCCATCTGCCGTTGCGGCACATGCCGTCGTCATCTGCTGTTGCCGCCTGCCGTCTGCCGCGGCCCACGGAATCCTACCTTTACTGTCAATCTTCGATTTCGTTTTAGTTTACGATAGCGATTTATTTATACATTATGTTACTGTAAAAACTCGAATTAATGTAAATCCTAAGATTTTCCAGTAAAACTACCAACTTTTAATGGTAAAAGTTTGTTTTGCGATTATCGTTCATTTCAAAATTGTACCACCATTCACTCGGTAAATCTTATGCAGGCCATACACCATCCATTCGATCGTCCAATCGGCATGATACTGCCGATTGGATCCAATCTGCAGTTCGTACATACACACCACACACCATCAATTCGATCGTCCAATCGGCAGTGAACGATCGATCGTATGGTTTTCTTAACCGACTTCAAAAAAGAAGGAGGTTCTTAATTCGATTGTATATATTTGTTTTATCATTGTTATTTAATTTTAATGCTGTTTTTGTTTTTATTTTTAGGTTTTTAAAAGAGGTTTTTCTTTTTTTAAAGCTTATTTATTTTCATTTTTTTTGTGGTATGGTACAGTCAGCGGCACGTCAGACTATACATGTTGACCTTGAGACCGCCTTTATGCCGTAAGTAATAAAAGTTGTTTTCGTAGTTCAAATGTTTAACCTAACGTGCCGTCGTGCGTAACTAGGCGTGTAATATTTTTTAACTTTATATATTTTCAAAATGCCCATAACTCAATTCCAAATTCACGCTGTCTATCCATTTCCCAACAAAAAAATCACTTAATTCGGTTCATAAATTGTCATCATAGTAGTTAACCCATAATCATTGTATTTTTAGGATTACTTCAATTGTAAACTGCTAAAATAATGGGACCATCTCGCAAGAAAATTCTATCAAACAAAAAAATAATCTTCAAAATCGGTCCACAAATATCGAAAATACGCACGAACTACGATAAAAAATATACAATCAAATTGAGAACCTCCTTTTTTTTGCTGTCGGCTAAAATACCAAAACCTTCTTCTAAATTGTAACAAATACTTTTCTGGTAACCGCATCAAAATCGGTTCAGCCAAACGCGAAATATTCGTCGATTCATATTATACAGGTCAAACTGAGAACCTCCTTTTTTGAAGTCGGTTAAAATACTAAAACCTTCTCCTAAATTAAAAAAATACTTTTCAGAAAACCGCATTAAAATCGGTTCAGCCAAACGTGAGATAATTGCGGATACAGGTCAAAATCGGTTAAAATAAAAAAGAAAAAAAAAGAAAAAAATAATCATCAAAATCGGTCTATAAATATCGAAGATAATATAAAAATATCGAGCGAACAATGATAAAATATATCAATTAATTGAATTCTTATTAATTGAAAAGAGGTTCTTAATTCAATTAATTATAATTGAACTAGCTTCCGCCCGCGACTTCGTCTGCGTAGAAAGTTTTTTTGCTATCCCTCGGGAACATAACTTTTTTCGGGATGAAAGGTACCCTATGTCCTTCTCTGTACCCCTGACAACATGTATGCAAAATTTCATGATGATCGGTTCAGTAGTAAAGACGTGAAGGCGTAACAAACAAACAAACGGCCTTTCGCATTTATAATATTAGTAAGGATAAAGAACCTCTTTTTTTGAAGTCGGTTGAGAAAATCATACGATCGATCGCCCACTGCCACACACCGTCCAATCGGCAGGATCCAATCGGCATGATCCAGCCAAAAGATTGAATTTTGATTTTTGCGTCAGTTCAATCGTCCAACCGATCCACGGCCACACACGGTCAGTTTGATTGGATCCAATCGGTAGTATCATGCCGATTGGACGATCGATTGGATGGTGTGTGGCCTGCATCAGGTTTTATTACTTCAGAGATGTGAAAGTTTTATTTTGAAGGTGTATAAAATTATCTTTTACTTATGTAGGCCATACACCATCCATTCGATCGTCCAATCGGCATGATACTGCCGATTGGATCCAATCTGCAGTTCGTCCATACACACCACACACCATCAATTCGATCGTCCAATCGGCAGTGAACGATCGATCGTATGAGTTTCTTAACCGACTTCAAAAAAGAAGGAGGTTCTTAATTCGATTGTATATATTTGTTTTATCGTTGTTATTTAATTTTAAAGCTGTTTTTGTTTTTATTTTTAGGTTTTTAAAGGAGGTTTTTTTTTAAAAGCTTATTTATTTTCTTTTTTTTTTGGGGTATGGTACAGTCAGCGGCACGTCAGACTATACATGTTGACCTTGAGACCGCCTTTATGCCGTACGTAATAAGAAGTGCCGTCGTGCGTAAGTAGGCGTGTAATATTTTTTAACTTTATATATTTTCAAAATTCCCATAACTCAATTCCAAATTCACGCTGTCTATCCATTTCCCAACAAAAAATCACTTAATTCGGTTCATAAATTGTCATCAAGGTAGTTAACCCATAATCATAGTATTTTCAGGATTACTTCAATTGAAAACTGCTCAAAGAATGGGACCATCTCGCAAGAAAATTCTATCAAACAAAAAATAGTCTTCAAAATCGGTCCATAAATATCTAAAATACGCATGAAAAACGATAAAAAATATACAATCAAATTGAGAACCTCCTTCTTTTTTGCTGTCGGTTAAAATACCAAAACCTTCTCCTAAATGTAACAAATACTTTTCTGGTAACCGCATCGAAATCAGTTCAGCCAAACGCGAAATAATCGTGGACAAATATACATATTATACAGGTCAAACTGAGAACCTCCTTTTTTGAAGTCGGTTAAAATACTAAAACCATCTCCTAAATGCACCAAATACTTTTCTTAAAACCGCATTAAAATCGGTTCAGCCAAACGTGAGATAATCGCAGATACAGGTCAAACTGAGCACCTACTTTTTTTGAAATCGGTTAAATAGAAAAAAATAATCATCAAATATACTTTGTAAATATCGAAGATACGCGCCAACAATGATATAATAAATATATACAATTGAAAAAAGAACCTCCTTTTTTGAAGTCGGTTAAGAAAATCATACGATCGATCGCCCACTGCCACACACCGTCCAATCGGCAGGATCCAATCGGCATGATCCAGCCAAATGATTTTTCCGTCAATTCGATCGTCCTTCCGATCCACGACCACACACGGTCAATTCGATTGGATCCAATCGGCAGTATCATGCCGATTGGACGATCGAATGGATGGTGTATGGCCTGCATTATGCAGCAAATACACCATCAATTCGATCGTCCAATCGGCATGATACTGCCGATTGGATCCAATCGAATTGACCGTGTGTGGTCGTGGATCGGAAGGACGATCGAACTGACGGAAAAGGATCATGCCGATTGGATCATGCCGATTGGACGGTGTGTGGCAGTGGGCGATCGATCGTATGATTTTCTTAACCGACTTCAAAAAAGGAGGTTCTTTTTTCAATTGTATATATTTATTATATCATTGTTGGCGCATATCTTCGATATTTACAAACTATATTTGATGATTATTTTTTTTCTATTTAACCGATTTCAAAAAAAGAAGGTGCTCAGTTTGACCTGTACCTGCGATTATCTCACGTTTGGCTGAACCGATTTTAATGCGGTTTTAAGAAAAGTATTTGGTGCATTTAGGAGGTTTTAGTATTTTAACCGACTTCAAAAAAGGAGGTTCTCAGTTTGACCTGTATAATATGTATATTTGTCCACGATTATTTCGCGTTTGGCTGAACTGATTTCGATGCGGTTACCAGAAAAGTATTTGTTACATTTAGGAGAAGGTTTTGGTATTTTAACCAATAGCAAAAAAGAAGGAGGTTCTCAATTTGATTGTATATTTTTTATCGTTTTTCATGCGTATTTTCGATAATTATGGACCGATTTTGAAGATTATTTTTTGTTTGATAGAATTTTCTTGCGAGATGGTCCCATTCTTTGAGCAGTTTTCAATTGAAGTAATCCTGAAAATACTATGATTATGGGTTAACTACCTTGATGACCATTTTACGAACCGAATTAAGTGATTTTTTGTTGGGAAATGGATAGACAACGTGAATTTGGAATTGAGTTATGGGAATTTTGAAAATATATAAAGTTAAAAAATATTACACGCCTAGTTACGCACGACGGCACGAACTACTCTTATTACGTATGGCATAAAGGCGGTCTCACGGTCAACATGTATAGTCTTACGTGCCGCTGACTGTACCATACCACAAAAAAATTTAAAATAAATAAGCTTTAAAAAAGAAAAACCTCCTTTAAAAACCTAAAAATAAAAACAAAAACAGCTTTAAAATTAAATAACAACGATAAAACAAATATATGCAATCGAATTAAGAACCTCCTTCTTTTTTGAAGTCGGTTAAGAAAATCATACGATCGATCGTCACTGCCGATTGGACGATCGAATTGATGGTGTGTGGTGTGTATGGACGAACTGCAGATTGGATCCAATCGGCAGTATCATGCCAATTGGACGATCGAATGGATGGTGTATGGCCTACATTATGCAGGCCATACACCATCCATTCGATCGTCCAATCGGCATGATGCTGCCGATTGGATCCAATCGAATTGACCGTGTGTGGTCGTGGATCGGAAGGACGATCGAACTGACGGAAAAGGATCATGCCGATTGGATCATGCCGATTGGACGGTGTGTGGCAGTGGGCGATCGATCGTATGATTTTCTTAACCGACTTCAAAAAAGGAGGTTCTTTTTTCAATTGTACATATTTATTATATAATTGTTGGCGCGTATCTTCGATATTTACAAACTGTATTTGATGATTATTTTTTTCTATTTAACCGATTTCAAAAAAAGTAGGTGCTCAGTTTGACCTGTATCTGCGATTATCTCACGTTTGGCTGAACCGATTTTAATGCGGTTTTAAGAAAAGAATTTGGTGCATTTAGGAGGTTTTAGTATTTTAACCGACTTCAAAAAAGGAGGTTCTCAGTTTGACCTGTATAATATGTATATTTGTCCACGATTATTTCGCGTTTGGCTGAACTGATTTCGATGCGGTTACCAAAAAAGTATTTGTTACATTTAGGAGAAGGTTTTGGTATTTTAACCAACAGCAAAAAAGAAGGAGGTCCTCAATTTGATTGTATATTTTTTATCGTTTTTCATGCGTATTTTCGATATTAATGGACCGATTTTGAAGATTATTTTTTGTTTGATAGAATTTTTTTGCGAGATGGTCCCATTCTTTGAGCAGTTTTCAATTGAAGTAATCCTGAAAATACTATGATTATGGGTTAACTACCTTGATGACAATTTATGAACCGAATTAAGTGATTTTTTGTTAGGAAATGGATAGACAGCGTGAATTTGGAATTGAGTTATGGGAATTTTGAAAATATATAAAGTTAAAAAATATTACACGCCTAGTTACGCACGACGGCACGAACAACTCTTATTACATACGGCATAAAGGCGGTCTCAAGGTCAACATGTATAGTCTGACGTGTCACTGACTGTACCATACCACAAAAAAATTTAAAATAAATAAGCTTTAAAAAAGAAAAACCTCCTTTAAAAACCTAAAAATAAAAACAAAAACAGCTTTAAAATTAAATAACAACGATAAAACAAATATATACAATCGAATTAAGAACCTCCTTCTTTTTGAAGTCGGTTAAGAAACTCATACGATCGATCGTTCACTGTCGATTGGACGATCGAATTGATGGTGTGTGGTGTGTATGGACGAACTGCAGATTGGATCCAATCGGCAGTATCATGCCGATTGGACGATCGAATGGATGGTGTATGGCCTACATCCTTACTAATATTATAAATGCGAAAGTCCGTTTGTTTGTTTGTTTGTTTGTTACGCCTTCGCGTCTTAACTACTGAACCGATCATCATGAAATTTTGCATACACGTTTTTAGGGGTACAGAGAAGGACATAGGATACCTTTCATCCCAAAATATAGTATTGTTCCCGAGGGATAGCAAAAAATCTTTCCACGCAGACGAAGTCGCGGGCGGCCGCTAGTTACTTATACATTAACCACATTAAAATATTTTAAACAAAGGATTTGACTGACGAGTAATTTTATTTTTCATGATTTATAAATAATTCCTAGATAAATAAAAATAGGTGAAAAATAAATCAAAATGATAATGAAAAATTTTCAAGGATTTTACTGATAGGTAATTTGAAGTAATGGCAAAGTTATGATAGCTATTCACTGATTTATTTAAAAAAAGTCAACATTTACATGTCTTAAAAGACTAAATATTAGAACTTATAACTTTATTGTACACCATTATCTGTACCATATTTGAGGCAAATAAATCATTATCATTACTAACCGTTAAAGTAAAACCTAGCATGTGCCAAATGAAAAGCCCTAAAACTTGACTCCCTTTTATAAAATTCTAACATTTAATAACTCATGTTGATAAATCCTTAGATTTTCTAGTGAAAACTAAGATTAACCTAGAGACGAAAATGCGACAATAAATTAAATGACGTAAAACTCATATAACGCTCTCAGTCTGCAAAAAATATCAATAAAAAATTTTCAATAGTTTAGTCACAGGAAATATTTTTCAGTTACTGTTTTCACTACAATTAATTTCGTAGTTAGTTTCAATTTTATTTAATTCTTTCCCAGGATTATTTGATAGTTTCAAAACGCTCCTATGAACTAGTGTCGCCAAGATTTTAATTTATTGTCGTCTCCACTCTTTATGTCTGTCATACTCGTATTCACTGAGTCACTACACAATTTTTCATAGATTTTTAAAAGTTTCATCCATTAATGGGTTGAACCAACCAGATCCGCAAGAAACAAACACAAGAACGCTATGCTATTTTGCAATGATTATACTTTTTCATGGGGCATATTTCAATCATTGCTTCTTGGTTAAAAGGAATAAAAATCAAAACAACTAAAATGTTTACAAATGATAAAATTTCTAAATAAACTTTAATGAAACATAATACAAACGTAATAATGGATCACAGTTTAATTAACAAAGTCTCACGAGGGCTTGTTGTAATAAATTTAGTTGGAAAACTCTTTGTATGATTGAATTACATAGTGGGCGGCTTTGATGCGAACCTTAAATCCTTCAGAAGTTCTCAGAACTTTTAGGTACGCCCTTCGTATTTTAAGGCTTCAAAGGTCTCGAATCTGTTATGTATATGACGCAATGATGTTAGCATGATGATTCTTCTTTGCTTTTTTTACTTGAACCGCCTCTATGGTTTAGTGACTAGACCATAGACTTTAGTCACTAGTAGTTCACCCACCCGTGTTAAGACGCAGACGACCGGGATTCTATTACCGGGAAGGAGGTACACTTGTACTCAGTTTGGTTAGTGCAAGGGCTTCTTTCAAGACCGCATGGCTAGCTACCACCATTTTACCTAAGTATCAAGCTAAGGTCTCTGCCCACTACATCTTACCATACCATGTCTGTGCTAGGGACGTGTCAGGTAAAAAACATTCTTTGTGTATTGAAAAGTAGGTATGACAAGTGCATGGCCGGTGACGGAACGGTCTAATGGGAATAGTGTCATACTTTTCTATACAAATAATATTTTTTGTCTGATACGTTCCTAGCAGGGTCATGTCATGGTACGGTGTAGTGGGCACACCTTAGAGTTAAGATATCCAGTTTAGATCCAGATATCCAGTTAAGATATCCAGGAGGAGAGGGCGCTGCTCCCACGTAAACATCTAGCTCTACGTATTTTATTTCGTAAAAATAATTTAACTAGTTTAAACTCAGTGGAAATGTTTTAATTTTATAGTAAACTGTTCAAATATTGTGTGAAAGTGATATCTCGGCAAAGCCTTCTATGAATCCAAAAACAAATGTGTAAATAAGTTTGGTGATTAAAAGTGGCATCAAAACATTTAAATATTGGTGAAACATAGTTAAAATAAACTATTGGTATGATAAGAAGTGAACACAAATAAAAAACTTTAGAATATATGTGGAAAAATGAAAAAAACTACAGTGAAATGATAATAACTGAAAAACTCTTTTTTTGTTTTGTTTACCGCCGTTATTTAGTTTGAAATTGCCTTCATACGTATCAATCAACAACAAACAAAAAGCACAGCTTGATATTAAAAAAGCAACAGCTTGCAGCACAAAGCACGCGTCAACCGCATAATTGCCTGTGAACTATTACTTATTGTAAACAAAAAAAAACTTTTAGTGATTTATTTTGCTTACTGTGTCACTGTGTAATTAATTATTTTTAAGCTTGCCATGAACTCTTATATAATACTAATAATACCAAGTGAAAACTTATGCAACGCCATCTTCAAACTGCATAAAGAACTATAATTGCAACGATTTCCGAAAAAGCATTCCAGCAACCCCTTTGCTTTGTGTTTTTGTTTTTTTGATTTTTTGCTTCTTCACCGCAAGATGTCGGTCACATGTAACAAATGCAGAAAGGATATTACAAATCGTGATTTCATATTATGTACAGAATGTCAAAATTATTACCACTTGGACTGTACGAGTATTGGGGAAAAAATGTTTTATTTGATGGCAGCTGAACGCAGGAAAAACTGTAAATGTGATACCTGTAGTTATAAACCAAAGTCAAACACCGTCACCGTAAAGTCTAATATACCTACGAAAAATTCCTTCGAGTCCCTAGAAGTAATAGAACCTACACTAATAGAACAAGAACATACAAATTTTGTCACTTTCCGAAGAAATAAGAAACAAAAATCGTTGCCTGACTTGTCGGCGTCCTATTTATCTCTGAACGACTCCTCTATTCATAATTTAGATTCAATTGTAAACAGTTTACAAGATGTCGCTACTAGCGCAAACAGTGTTGTTGATGAGTTAAAAAGAGAAATAAATAGTTTACGAATTGAATTACGATCGGCAAATCTGGAGATACAAAACTTAAAAATAAGGAATGCCGAATTATTAATAGAAAACCAAAACCAAGAAAAGGTGATAAAACTTTACAGTTCAAATGATATTGAAGACTCTAACTCCAGTATACGATTCGACGGACAGCACAACAATATGTCTACTCCCTTAAACAACAACTTAACCACCAGAAAAAAGGTTACTACTACGAGGAATTGTCAATTAAACGATTTGATCAGCACAATAAACCAACTTCTTTGGAGATTAATAAGACTGAATCCTCTAAACAGTGCTACCCACATGATAAAATAAAGCCAAAGTTGTGCTTAATTACTAGCATTGGCCACAACCAAACATCTACATTCACGAGGGAGCGCCTAGCCGAAAATAATGAATGCTGTCACTACCGTATGCCAGGAGCTGGTTTGGAACAACTGACCAAAGATCTACAAAGAAAACTTAAGGACTTTAGTCTTTATGATTTTTGCGTTATAATTGTAGATGAAACTGATTTTAAAGTTTCTAAAAATTATAAGGATTTAATTCAAATGTTAATGCAAAGAATATTGGCTGTGCAACATACTAATGTCATAATATGTGTGTCCTAACTTTAAGTATAGCTTTACCTCAAGGTTATTTAATAATAGAATTGCTTTATTTAATAATTTATTGCATCAAGATAACAAAATAGATGAGTACTGTTTTATATTAGACACAAATAAAAATCTCGAATATTCATATATGTTTTCAAAGTACTCTGGAAAAGTGAATTTCAAAGGTATCCAAATAATAATAGGAGATTTAATTAAATTCATGTCAGATATTGCTTGTGAAACTAGTTATGACCCATACATAATAAATAAAAAAGATATTATACCAACATCTTGTCCTGTAAGTCCTGTTAAAAATAATAAATCATCTTCGTGTCCTCCTACTCCAAGTGTTAATATAAATCAGTCCTTTCGTATCTTCACCGAGTGTAAGTAAAAGTGATTATATACAGCCAAGCAAAATATGTAACTTAAATATCTTGCATCAAAACATACAAAGCTTAAGAGCTAAACTCAGCCAGTTAGAAATTATGTTGATTAATGATAATACCGATATCTTATTTTTTAGTGAAACTTACCTTAAAAGTCAAAATGTAAGCACCATTCAGTTACCAGGTTATAAGCTGGCAGCTTCCTTTTGCAGAAATAAATCACGAGGAGGTGTAGCTATATATGTTAAAAATAATATTAATTTTAACTCTTTACATTGTATAGAGTCACTTAGCATGTACTTTAATTTGGAATGTTGTGGAATATCTTTGCCAGAGCTGAACTGCATTGTTATATGTGTATATAGAACTCCGGACTCAAACTTTAATATTTTTATAAAATCACTAGAGTCACTATTGCAGAAAATTGTAATACGATCCCAACGTGTAAAAAAGAAAGTTATTATAACAGGTGACTTTAATGTTAACATCCTTGAAAACAGTAAACAAACTGCAGTATTCAAAAATACTTTATTAAAATAAAATTTAACTTTAACAATAAATGAGCCAACAACAATAACTTTGCGATCAAAGACTTGTTTAGACAACATTATAACCAATTTTAAGAACTATTCATCAAAAGTTTTACACCTTGGATTGTCGGATCACTCTGCCCAAACTATAAGTGTACCATGTAATCAAGGATTTGTCGAAAAATATTGGTTTCGCTATAGAAGAAACGTAGATAAACATCTAACCTTTTTTCTTAAACATTTGTCTCAGTTGAGTTTTTCTGAAGTTTTTCAATGCCACGATGTTCAATCAGCTTACAGCACATTCATCGAATTATTTAAACTGATTTTTGATTTATGTATACCTATTGAGAGATCTAGAGTTACTTATACTAAAAAATCGAATTGGCCAACTAAAGGTATAAATCGGGCATGCAAGATCAAAAGAAAACTCCATTACAATATATTCCACAACAAAAAATCTTGTTATACGCACTTCTATAAAAAATATTGCAAAATACTAAAATCAGTGATTCGTTCAAAAACAAAAATATAATATATCATTTATAAATAAAAGTAGTAATAAAAATAAAGCCACATGGAATTTAATTAAGAAGCAAACTACACCAAAAAACACCTTTATGAGCACGATACAAAATCTGAATGAGGATAACGGTACCGATGTCTCAGATGTTTATAAAATTGCAGAAATTTTTAATCAACACTTTGTTATGCCAGCGTCTGACACAAAAAATAATAGACCAAAACAAACTTTTAACAGAAATAGTTCGATCAAATCGCACTCCAAAACTCTCTTCCTAGAACCTGTAGATGAATACGAGCTCAAAAAAATTGTCATGAGTTTAAGTAATAAGCGGAGTTGTGGTTACGATGATATACCGGTTAAAGTTATTAAAAGTTCATTAGAAATTATAAGCAAACCCCTTGTATATATTCTTAACCTAATGATTGAATCTGGAACTTTTCCTCAAGAATTAAAGACAGCCAAAATCAAACCATTGTTCAAAAAAGGTAGTAAAAGTAATAAAAATAATTACAGACCCATAGCTTTATTAACTTGTTTTTCCAAAATATTTGAAAAAAATATTTATCTTCGCCTTATTAGTTTTTTAAACAAGTTTAATTTACTCGATAAAAACCAATTTGGTTTTCAGAAGCATAAATGTACTACGCATGCAATATATAAAGTACTTAAGGAAATATGGGAATCATTAAACGATAAAACTCCTTGCATTGGTCTGTTTCTTGATATGTCCAGGGCATTCGACTGCGTTAGTCATGATATTCTTCTCCAGAAATTAGAAAACCTAGGTGTACGAGGTCTAGCTTTAAAACTTATTAAAAGTTACCTTACAGACAGAACACAATTTACTGTAATTGACTCATATAATAAAAACAGCAAGACATTTGAAGAGATCCAATCTAGTACTGAACATGTCACATTGGGATTACCACAAGGTAGCATCCTTGGACCACTTTTGTTCCTAGTATATGTGAACGAACTGCCAAATATCACTGAGAACCTATGTGTCATGTTTGCCGATGATGCTACTATTTTTATTCCAGATAAATATAGAAATAAAACGACCTTTGAAAATCACATAAATAAAGTATTAGACACTACTATTAACTGGCTTAAATCTATAAACTTAAACGTTAATTTATCAAAAACAAAATTCATTCAATTTAGAAATAATCGATCTCTCTCATACAAACTTGATATATCTGAAAATAGTACAAAAATAAATGAAGTAGACGAAATTAATTTTCTTGGTGTTACCATCGATGCTAACTTAAATTGGAAAGATCATATTTTAAAAATAAACCAAAAGATTGCCAGTTACTGTTACGCGCTTTCCATACTGGCCGAAACAACATCGGTGGATGTAACCAGAGCTGCATACTTTGGTCAAGTTTATCCGCTGCTAATTTATGGCATTATATTCTGGGGAAATTCTGTAAACGTTGAGTCAACTTTCCTCTTACAAAAAAGGTGTTTACGAATTATTTATCATATGTATTCTGATGAAACACTGAGAAACATATTTAGGGAAAAAGGTTATTTAACATTGACAAACATCTTTATCCTAGAATCTGTAATTTTCGTAAAACAAAATCCAAATTATTTTATAAATAAAATCACTTCCCGTCCCAATACCCGCAATAAGTATAAACATGACCTATGCATACCAAGAATAAATAACCATTTATACTATAAGAGTGCCTTCAGCACTGGCATTAAAATATTTAATCATTTACCTGCAGATATTAAGGCTCTGGAGTTACCAAAAATTAAATACGCACTTAAAAAATGGCTTATCAATAATGTATTTTATACTTTAAATGAGTACTACGCATCTAAACACTAATATATTTTGTATTGTATAGCTTCATGTATTTGTTTTAGTTTATAAGAAAAATATTGCATGCCCGTTATGGGTATACTGTTGTTACCTACTATTCTGCAATGTAACCTGCAAAAAATTGTACACAGTTAAAAAAGCAATAAATATATTGAATTGAATTGAATCAGTGGGCTAAGGATTCCGGACACAGTGCGCTTTCACTTTCGGTTTTATCAACGCTTAACATCAGTCCCCCTACTCAAGTGGCCGAAATTCTATGCGTTTGAATGCTACCTTTACTATTAAAGCTTAAAAATAAGCATGTAAACCATAAAATTACGTGCCGTAAATTTGTCAATTATATACAATACATCAAAGTCTGTGATTTACATAAGTTTGCGACATGTTATATAATCGTCTATTGCTTTTATTTAAGCTTTAAAAGTAAGCGTTGCGTTCTAACACATAGAAATAAAATGTTACCCATTTAAATAGGGGGGCTTTTGAGATGAAGGCCAAGCACTTAGAGTACGGTTTGTTAACAAAGTTATTAAAAAAGTATTTGCTTCTTAAACACTGACCCACTTATTATAAAATGTAGTCTTGAGTTGTTAGATCTGATTTAAAACTGATACTGCTACTATTATTTTCTGAAAACATGACAGATGCAGTATCTTTTTATCATATTCTTTAACACTCTGTCAAACACCATTGCACTGGTAGTAAAAACGTTAGACCATTTTGTTCAAAAAAGTCTAAGAAAATTTAATATTATAAACAATTCTGTTAGTATTACAAACAGTAGAACATTGGTGAAAAGAGCAAGACTAAATATCTAGTTATTCCTACAGAAATTCATGATAATATTGTTATCAATTTTACTGTATGTTTCAAACAATAGAAGTATAGCAACTTATGAAACTGTATTGAAACTCGTTCTTTGATGTCCTTCGAATTATGTCAATCAATAAGGGCCAAGTAAAGCTTTCAAGTAAATTGGATTAAACTGAGCACTTATTCTCCTTTCAAGAAAATTAGAAGTAGGTAAGTATACACTATTGACTCGGCCAAATTACTTGCCTAGTCAAACATCAATCTATTGCCAATAATATACCTTCGAAGCGAGTATCGAGATAATTGAAGCTTAAGAAACCTTCATTTGTTATGAAGTGTCAAGATTTATTTTATGATTTAGAAAGTTGGAAAATGTGGTATTTGCACGGGCTGACTTAACAGGTGACTTGCTGGCTGGTTAATTTACATCACTAATAGCTCTTTTTATCAACAATCACATGTAAAATCGAATCGCCACCTCATAGAAATTAAGTTTTTACAACCTTGGTCTCTTCTTCAAGGCAAGAGTGAATAGGCATTTCCTGGGCAAGCTTGTTACACTAGAGCTGAGATCGATCTCATTTGATACGCTCTTGATATCTGACTATTAATTAATATCCAACTTAAGATGCTGCTCACATCTTGAGAGCGTATCAGCTGAGATCGATCTTGAGATCGGTATTGAGAGCGGTTTATAAATACGGGCCTTAGACCACATCCTGTTTATGAAGCAAGATGTTGGTCAAATGCCTGCCCAGTTACTAATAAAAAAAAAAAAGATTTTACAAGCGATTGTACACTAAAATCGACCAACAAGTCGCCAGCCAAGTCGACCCGTTTAATTAAGTTAGTAGATTGATATTTCATGGCTGGGCACATACGAATAGTTCCTAAGCTAATCCGATCAAATCACATTATGAACGAAGAAGAACGAGGCTTAAAACGAAGAGTTCCTATTGAAATCAAACTTTTTTATTGTTTCATATTTACTAAAAGACCTTATTGTAATTATCTTTCCTAGTCATGTAGGTAGGTGTATGCAATATCGGATTAGCAACGTATTCCAAAACTAGTTTGTATTTGCTATCATACAGTGCACATTGCATTATTTCGTTTATTGCTTTCAGTTTAAAGTTGGCTAACACCTAATTACAAATATGCTAAGCGAGCGGAGCAACTTTATAAGAATAAAATGGAACACACGTTTTAAAAATTACTTTTTTTTTCTAAACATACCTGATTACTGTGTTCCTAATAACTTAGATAAAAAAATGTCTAAGTAGGTAACCAAAATCACAATGTTTTTTAATGAAGATAACATTTGCATAGCATGAGTTATAATGTAATATAACACATTAAAATTCAAAGCACTTTAACATTTTAATATTATATTCTCCACAAATCAAATTAGTCTGGCTTTTTTGTGTCAGTCCTTCTCAATTCTCCACTAAAAGAATTAGCAGATTTTTTTGTTCAGTGTTGCGAGAAACAATACCTAATTATCTATTCAACATGATGAAATAAGGGTACACGATAACTTATTCAAAGTCTGAGTGCACCAACAAAACAAATGACTCACGGCAACAAATATTTTATGTGAGCATATTTTATATGCACGTGCAAAGTGCATTAGATGTCTAAGACATGAGCTAGACACTTAGTGAAGAGTAGCCGGCTAATGTGATAAAGTCGCATCTTGCGATGGGAAGCTTTTACTCGTGAGTAACTGGAACTTTGTAAGATTCACATTCCATAAGTAATTAGGAATAGGAAGTTAATTAGTATTAATAAGAACGAGCATTTACAGCTGTGTTATCAAATAAAATTTCATAAACAAGTATACATTTATTATATTCCAGGAAGAAGTTTATGTATGTTAAGTCAATAAAAATGTGTTTTATATCAAATAGCAAAGTCATAAATATTCTAAATCAGAAAATGGCCATAGTATTGCCCTTATTGGTATGTATGGATGGGTGAGAGTAGTGATGTAATAATGTCGATGTTATAAAATTGTGCGGAAATAAACTCTGCGTCTTGATAATATAACAGTGCGACTTTTTGAGATTTATTGGATATTATTGTAAAAGGTACCACTAATAAATAAAGGATCATGCCGCATTCTGGGCCATGATGCGCATTAACCATACAAATCTGTGACAGACTCATGTCATGTCAAAAAGGGGTAGATAACAAAATGTCATATAATAGGAAAATGTAACCCCAAACGGCTCCTTGAGATTGAGATTTCTCTTTTTTCCCGCATTATATTTTAATGATATTCTTCCCACGCAATCACTATAAAATTACTATAGTATTTTGGTAATTTCATCAAAGCGCATCATGGCCTAGCTTGTATAGTAAAATCGGCATAATCCTTTGCGCCCAAAAATTATCAAAACGAAAGTCGTAGGTATTACTTCAATTGTGAATTGAATACAAACACATTTTTGTAAAGGTAAGGAAAATAGTGACCCTAAATTAAATCCTGTGAAACCTAATTACATCAGTAATAGATAATTTCGTTAACTATCAAGTTAACGAAATGCTCATTCTCGTTGATTACTTTATTTATGTTCAAGTTTATTTTGTAACACATAAGAATATTTTTTTATTTAAAAGTACAAGGAATCATAATTTATAACTTTTGATAATAATTATAACAACCATACAACGAAGTTGGTTTCATCACTTCCTTCACTACAAAATTTAAACAACTACTATTTTATCAGGTAATACAACACTATTATTTTTATTAAAAACCATCAAAAAAGCAGTATCGATATTTCTTATCGATATTTCTTATCGATATTTCTTATCGATATTTCATCTACCCCGTGCCGCACGCATAAAATAAGTATGTATCACCCACAAGGTTCAAACGTGGAACGCACATCGAATTCAGATCAACCAACGCCCATACCACTTGATGGAGTTTTGATGTCATGCCGGGCACCTCTTATCGATATATTGCTGCGATCGTTAGTGCTTAGGCAATTAGTCCTTCCGTACCTAAATAAAATTAATTTGTTGCATGTGTTTTACGCAAAACCTGTTTTTCCAATAATTTCGATTTGTAGGTAATCAAGTGTAGGTCTCAGCTGATGGTAAAATATATCGTTAGGATAATAATAATTAAGACACATTACTGCGCACTGACAACACGATTGAGTTTTACTGGCTTTTTGAAAATACATTCTTTTTGATTCTTTTGAAACTCAACATCAAGACGTAATACACAATGTTATTATTTAATACGGAATTACTTTTCATTTTATATTTCCAAAATAAATCTAATTCATTAACAGTGGTTTCATACTAGATGTTATTGAAGTTTGTAATTAAGTTATAACAGCGTGTTCATTTTTCAAAACAAACTGCTAATAAAGATCCTCTTCATTACTATTAAATTCAAAACTATCCTCATTCAGTACAAATCCATTGTACTTCAAACGCAGATACCATACTGAGTTACCCTCTTACAAAACTTGCTCTAGTGGATTGTTGTGTAAATAAAGCGGAGTGGTTCTTTGTAAACTCCACGGAACTCCAGTCAGTCTAAGACGTTATTGCTTTCTAAAAACCCTTCATTCATTATACTTTAGCACCAAACTTCAGTTGCTTCAAGCGATTTACACAATGCTTTCGAATGTTTCAAATTGGCTGTTAATGAGAAATGCTCTTCTTTGAGACCAAAAGCCTTTTGTTCGAGTTATTCATATCCGTTCAGACTAGTTTCTTAACATTTTTTGCTATTTTTTATTGTTTAGCGTGACAAACTAATTTTTGGTTTGAAGACCAAATGTTTTCTAAAAACCCTTCATTAATTATACTATAGCACCGAACTTCGGTTGCTTCAAGCGATTTACACAATGCTTTCGAATGATTCAAATTGGTTGTTAATGAGAAATGCTCTTCTTTGAGACAAAAAGCCTTTTGTTCGAGTTATTCATATCCGTTCAGACTAGTTTCTTAACATTTTTTGCTATTTTTTATTGTTTAGCGTGACAAACTAATTTTTGGTTTGAAGACCAAATGTTTTCTAAAAACCCTTCATTAATTATACTATAGCACCGAACTTCGGTTGCTTCAAGCGATTTACACAATGCTTTCGAATGATTCAAATGGGCTGTTAATGAGAAATGCTCTTCTTTGAGACAAAAAGCCTTTTGTTCGAGTTATTCATATCCGTTCAGACTAGTTTCTTAACATTTTTTGCTATTTTTTATTGTTTAGCGTGACAAACTAATTTCTGGTTTGAAGACCAAATGTTTTCTAAAAACCCTTCATTAATTATACTATAGCACCGAACTTCGGTTGCTTCAAGCGATTTACACAATGCTTTCGAATGATTCAAATTGGTTGTTAATGAGAAATGCTCTTCTTTGAGACAAAAAGCCTTTTGTTCGAGTTATTCATATCCGTTCAGACTAGTTTGTTAACATGTTTTGCTATTTTATTGTTTAGCGTGAATGCAAATTTTTGGTTGAAGACCGATCTAAGACGTTATTGCTTTCTAAAAACCCTTCATTAATTATATTATTATACTTTAGCACGAAAATTTAGTTGCTTCACAGTTATTTATGCAACTGTACTATAATTCCTAATTATGTACCATGGGCAACAGCGTCTCGCTTAACCACTGCTAAGGTTAAAATCGCTTGCACGCCGTGCGTCACAACCATACGTTTAGTTCATGGAGTGGCGATACGCGCGCACGCGAATTTTGTTGAAAACTGGTTAAGTGACGCTGTTGCCCATAGTACAGTTGCATACAAGACTTTATCTACACCCATTTTGTTATTTTTATTTGGGAAACAAACAATATTTTAATACATATGGATTAAAAACACCCATGATATTTATCTACACCCGTGATAAATGTATCCTTTATAAAGGATTTTGACTTTGTCTTTGACTTTGACTTTCCTTCTCCTCCTCGTCATTGTATCATCCGAAAGTGTGTTATATTATAATGTTGTACTGAATTTCATAATGTAACACTTTGAGTGTAGCGCGCGGCGCAGCGCGACCTCCTCTCGCTCAGATATCGTAACGTTGACAGTAAGCTAACCGTTTTAGAACCCTTTACAGAGGATTTAAAGTATGGGTGTAGATAAAATGATTTACACAAAGCTTTTGAATGATTTAAATTGACTTCTAACGAGTTATTCTCGAAGGCCTTTTGTTCGCCCACTCATTAGAACTAGTTTCCTAACCTTATTTCTTATTTTAGTGTCAAAAACTGTAAGTACTTACTATTTCTATTCTGAACATGAAAACCATTTCTTGGTTACTATTCGGACTGAAAACTTATAAAGACGATAATCATTTTTCTCAAAATTTCACATCTGTTACGATTTCAATACATGACAATAGGGAATTTGTTGAATTAAATTGGTAATATTATTGACTTGCTGTTCTTGTAAAAAAAAATGTTTTTGTTACTGTGTTAACATCAAGTATGATGGCTATATTAACATTAACATAAACATTAAAAAATAAAGAAGAAAGCTTAGTAGTAAAAGTCTGAAATTTCCCGAGTCTGACAAAGTGTCGATATTGGAGTAACTTTTATAAAGAAATTAATTGAAATGTCTTCCATGAATTCCCAAGTCGCTCGTCTTTAATAAAAAATTAATTATGTCAAAGAAAACGACCGGCACTTACAGAGCAACGTGATTGCTAACTATAAAGGAAACCCCTTAGCTAAATAAAACAAGACTGTTCCAATATATTGCAAAAGGCATCGAAACAAGAAAGTTCACAGAATTCTCTGGAGAACAACACAACATTCGCAAATTTCAAAAAAGAAAATAAAAATACTCTCAGAAGTTGCTCTCGGCCATAACTTGTTGGCTGAGGGCTTTTTATAGAAACATGACTCAAATAGAAATGGAAAAAGGTTCACTTCTAAGTGAGGGGAAAAGTTTGACTTTTTATTTTGCTAAACAATAGGGTTGAAGCCAATTTTAATCACATTTCGATACACTAGTTTCGTCTTTCACAATTTCTTTCCGGCGGAAAATAATGATTCAAAGAAAAGAGTTTGAAACCTATGCTTCATTTTGATCAGCAATAGTTAATTATGTTTATAATAAAATAATATATTTATTGATCCTAACAGTATGAAAATATCCGTTTGTTATCATTTATTTCAAATACATAGGTACAAAAATGTCTAAACATTTTCGCACATAAAATTGAAGAGAAAAATTTGTGGCCTACATTTTTCCGCGTTCGGTCAGCATCAGAAGTAATTATAAGCTCTTCAGTACAATCGTGCCTAAAATTTCCTCCTTAGCGTACGGTTGCAACAGTTGGTGTGACAAAGTAATAATAATAAATAATAAATAATAAAAACATTTATTGACATAAAAAATACAAGGTTTTTTTAACATATCATACTTAAATGAGCTAAACATCTTTGAAACAATCATATGACATCTGCACCCGAACTAGTTAAAACTGTATCTCGGGCACAGCGCTCTTACTAGGACTCAAATTCCCTAGATGTAAATAGTTCAACGCAAGAATATTTATGTTAACATAAAAAACTTAAAACTTAATAATAATTCAAAAGTGAATCCTCTCGCGGTGTGTAAAGTGAATGTGAGTGAGTGTGTGTAGAGAGGGTGTGTTATATGCAGAATTAAATTAAAATGGAATTAAATTACTGATTTCAAAAGCATTTCAGTATCATCATAGGATAACGATTTTAACCAGCGAACCATAGAGTTTTTTACTTCATACATGTTTAGATGATATATATTTATACTTTTGTTTACCTTATTATAGAGAAATGGACCTAGAAAGTTAAAGAATTTATGAGCGAAGGAGTGCCTAGTAACAAAGGATGAGCACACTTGATAATTTCTTCGCCTAGTCTCAAAATCCTTGTTGTAATGTAACAGTGAGTGTTGTTTTAAAATCACCTGTAATACGAATAGTTTTCTCACAGTTAACACATCACAATCCTTAAATAAAAGAGTAGTGGAATAGGAAATTGGACGGGATAAGAGAACTTTTAAAACAAATCTTTGGGCTATTTCTAAATTCATGAGCGTAGTCTTGGCTGATCCTCCCCATGCTATGATGCCATAGGTTAAAATAGACTGGCATAAAGATTGGTAAACTTTCCTGAGGAGATCAAAGTCAGCAACGTATCTCAGATTTTTAAAGACATAAATTAGTTTGTGGACTCTGCCAACTAGGAGTCTAATGTGTTCCCCGAAAGATAGAGAGTAGTCAATGACTAAACCAAGGTATTTTATACTAACAGTTCTTTCCAATTCAACACATGAGCATGTCTGAGAACGGGAATCACTACAGCGATGAGCCTTTAGTGCAAATTCTTCAGATGGTAGGCCAGTAGATCTCATAGCAAAAATTATGTATTTAGTTTTTTCTGGGTTCAAAGTAAGAATGTTTTGACGAAGCCACATAGAAACCTCGTTAAATCCTTTTTGAGCAGCGTCAAAAACATCAGACCAGGTTTTAGCTGAGAAAAGCAGCGCGGTGTCATCGGCGTAGCAGATTAACTTGCCATGGGTAAGATGAAGTTCCAGGAGGTCATTTATATAGACTAAGAACAAGATAGGCCCGAGAACACTGCCCTGAGGTACACCATATCCCATACTGATAAAACCACTGGCTTCACCCCCGATACTGACACATTGAGTTCGATCCGTCAAGTAATCGCGAAAAAGTTGCAACTGGATACCTCGAATTCCCATATTCTCGAGCTTCCCTAGAAGGATGGGGATAGACACCGTATCGAAGGCCTTAGCTAGATCTAAGAATATCCCTAAGCACTTACGTTACTTAAAGTACTTTAGTGTTCAGCTATTTCAGAGGTCACCTGTGCCACTGGTTATGTGAATCTGAGTGCAGGAATTCGTATGCCCAAATACGTAGCGTGTAAACATAAAACTTGTGACTTGCAAAAAACAAAACGCAGCTTGAGGGAATCCTAATATCTGCTTATGAGCAAACTAGACTTTTACGGTTAGTTATGTTTTTTTTAAGTTGTGTCATAAAAGACAAAGTATTTTGTCTTTTATGTATATAAAAGAGAGATTTAATAAAAAATTGAAACTACTTAAAACAAAACATAAGCGGTGTTACTATAAAAGATTTTTTAATCACCTTTTTTAATTTAAATGTGGTGCTATCACTTTTTTGACAATATTGTTTAAAACAGACAGCATCATATTTAAACAGTGGCCAAGTTAAACAAGTGTTTAGAAATCTTTTGTAATAACACCGAAGATGTACACTGAAAGCAAAATAAGTAATTCTTTTAATTTCGCCGCCACCACAATAGAAATGTTGACTATTGTTTTATTATATGTTTCATAAATTACCCCTAAAAAAAGAAACATTTGTATAAGAATTATTACGCTAGCATGAAAACTGCCCGAGATATCACAGTTTGAAATGCACAAAATTGGACTCACCCGAAAACGCTCCATACTAACGGCTACCAAGTTATGACGTCACGCCTTCCTACATTGTATGCAACGCGGAGGAAATTTGTTCGGCAGCTATATTAAATATTGTGTTTATCAAAATGGTTTCTTTGACAAATTTGCTATAAATTTTACGGACTAATTAAATGTATTATTTATTTAAAAAAAAAATTATACTTTTTAAATGGACTTGTCCACCCAACTTTGAAGGGTCATAAAACAAATAATACGCAATTTATAAAACCAAGATGTAAATAAGCTACTCCAAAAGTTTGATATGTTTACGATTTTATTAGTATTAAGTTATTTTATTCATAAGTCAACATCCCTATTCAAACACAACATTTAACTGCTGTATTAAGATATTTTATGAAAGAAATGCTGATCGGCTTCGACTTTATCATCGTAACAACACATTGTAGTCCACACAAGCCTACACTCGTGGGTATTGTCAGAATCTCCACGACTGACAGGCAGGTTGGAAGTCCCGTGTTGGATGGTTTTCATCGGAAAACGCTGTTCCTCATTTTCTGGCGATATCCCCCACACGATTTTTATTACAATTCACGCTTGTGATTTGGGAACGCCTTTTAAGTACAAGATGTATTTTGTAGTACAAGCTTAGTTCTAAAGTCTAATTTCTAATTAAGTGAAGTAAACTGACAGATTCTAACGTCACATTGTAAAATAATGTTGCCTTTATTTCATTGACCTCTATATTATTACACTGGACTGGCTGCTGTCAAACTGCTCTTGTGCCTATTTGATTTCCGCCATTTTGGCGCTGTAGGACGTAGCGTGAGCATAGCGTGAGGGACATGGTACTAAAGTCTGAAGTCCAGACTTCCAGAGACCATCACGGCAACCATTTTCATATTGTACGTCAAAATTAGTTCTTTAGACTCACGCTAGTGGCGTTTCAAATAGGCACAAGAACTTTGCTGTCAAATCATACAGACAGCCAGTCCAGTTAATAAGAAATATTTTTTTTCATGTCAGTGCTTTATTTATTGTACTAGTGCTGCGTTTTATTCATTGCGATTCAGTTCACTCACACAAAGTCAGTAGCGTTCATGGTTACTGGGATACTTTTTTAAACAAGCCTCAAACGTTCATGGTTACAACTGTAAACGTCAGGTTACTCCACAGAATTAATGATTAGATTGGTACAGTTTTTAGCTTACTTATGTGTTGTCCTCACATTCAATATAAGCTTCTAGCTAGGCTATTCATTGTCAAATATTGAACAGATACGGACGAAGGAACAACGCACGTCGCACGCTCGTTAATGGGGTTCCGTAGGCCCTTGGGCTACGAAACCTTCAAAAGGGATATTTCAAAAGTTAGTTGCACGCTTCGCTCAAGTATGGCTATTCAATTCGAACGCAAATATAAAATGCGTCACAATTTTATTAAACTTTGATATCAGCCATTTTTAATGTCCCCACTACTGGAGCACAGGAGCTATATTATGACCTCTTATTTCCAGTCAGTTTTCTGACTGGCTATCAATCTATCTCTTTTATTTGCTATATAGCGAGAAAGAGATGTCAATACAGCAATTTATAAACCTGGCAGGTTTTAAGAGCTTGTAATACGGCCTCAGGCCTTCCTTATGGGTGGATAAGGAGGATGGGCCATAACTCACCACGTGGGCCCAATGCGGATTGCTGGATGTAAACGACTGCAAAATGTATAATTATAATAAAATATTTATTTGCAAGAATATGGTGGTGGTGGTTGTTACATAAGATTTGTTCTGACATATTCTATCGTACATTTGACGACGTGCAAAAGTCTTCATTTACCTGGGACCAACGGCTTAACGTCCTTTAAAAGCACGGAAGAGCTTAAGATAATAAATTTTTGGTTTCCCATCCCATGACCGACCTTTGCGAAAGTTGCTTAACCTTCGCAATCACTGGTCCAGGATATAGGTACTATATTTTTATAATTAGTTACCTTTTATGATACCCCAAGTTTGAAGAGTCCATAGCTCATACTCAAATCTGATTTACTCTTTTGGTATAATAGTTTACGAACATTAACTTAACACCACTTCCGATCACCACACAACACTATTTACTAGCTAATAGTTCGAACGCATTATAGTACAAGCTTACATAGTTCTAAAGTTGTTAGCTTACATTTGTAAGTTACTTGTAAAAGTTCTAAAGGTTTTATTTTAAAAATGAATTTGAATGAAAATATTTGGATTATATGTTTTTTTGTTGTTGATAATTACTAATGTAAATTAAATTAAATTTGTCATACTAACGCATTCGGATCAAAATTACGAAATAAAATTATTATTATTATTATGTTTATGTGGCTTCCATATATGGTATAAGCTTCTGCGGTATTCATTGTCAAATATCGAATAGAAACGAACGAAGGAACAACGCAGGATCGTTAATGAGGTTCGGTTGGCTCCCGGGCTGGCTTGCGAAATATACAAAAGGGATATTTCAAAAGTTAGATGCACGCTTTGAGTATGCCTTTGCCTACTGAATTCAAACGCAAATACATATATTTTAATCATGTTTCAATCAAAATTTATTTTTCCTTTGCAATAGTTTTCATAAATAAACGGAGATTTACCAAAATTATGAGACACTCTCCAATATTCCTAAAATACGTACGAAAATATTTTACCTCTGTCGCTTTATTGCGATCTTGCCATCAATAAAGTGTGACAGTAAAAGTTAATTTTCAATACAACTGCAGAAATATTTTGACAAAAAAAAATGTTCACAAAAAAATACTTACATCAGGATTAAAATTAAAGGGAGCACTAAAATGTAAAGGTACCATGGGCAACAGCGTCGCTTAACCACTGCTAAGGTTAAAATCGCTTGCACGCCGCGCCCGCTGTCACATAAGTTTAGTTCGTGCAGGGGCGATACGCGCCGCGCGCACACGAATTTTGTTGCAAACTGGTTAAGCGACGCTGTTGCCTATAATACAAGTATCTTGGAACTGAGCACACAAATCAATGTTTGTTAAGTTAGTATACTAGTATTATTCTTAGCTACGAATATAACACACGTACAGTTCTATTAACAAAATCAGTTCAATTTACGAACATTGGACCACGTTCTGCATCCTTTGCACTTATATTTTCTTTGATAGAGAGACACCAAGTGTCAGCAAAGTCGTCGAGCGTTCGGACCGCAGACTGAACTTTGCCAAAGCAATTACAACTAAGTCGCTACAGTGAATTCTAGTTCCTGATTTTGCCTTTTGAATCTCGGCTTTGGATAGAATTTCTCCTCATGTATTGTGGCATCATTCCTTCACACATTAATTGCTTTTTGGCTTACAATCTGCAATGTGATTCAGCGATCAGCTTCGTACTATGTAGTTACTATAAAAAAAGACTCTGAATATGCTGTATAAAAACCGCTGGGGTTTTAAATCCTTACCCGATTGGCGAAAAAGGAAGACTTAAATCCGAAGACGATACAAAAGTACTATACTTTTGTATCGTATTTATTAACGGATTTATCAACTTATGTAATAATAAGTCACAATAAATCACAAACACATCATAAAAATCCCCAAAAGGAAGTTTAATTAAAAAATGTCAAAACATTTTTTTATTATTATTTAAATTGCCGCAAAAAAGACTCGGAACTGTTGTAACTTTTAGGGAAATTGTTTAAGGGAAGAGGGAAATTAATCTTTTGGTTAATTAGCAAAGTTGGTCGGAGGCTACGGCGTGGTATTCACGAGCTATAAATCAAGGTGTTGCTCTCCGAACGAGTAGAGCTACCATTCTTTGCTTTTAAGACCTCAATATTTTAGAGCGCCCTTATCGATATTTCAACTGCCGAACGCGAAGGGTGGAAAGTCATCTGTCGGATGCGATAAGGAGAACCGAGTTCTACTGTTAGTTTTAACAATAAATCAGAAATGTTCCTAACGTTGACCGATTACTGAAATGAAATCTGTATGAAATATGTGTTAGAGTTTGACAGACGAGTATATACTTAGTATCGACTCTTACTTCCTTACTAATAAGAAAATAAGAATTTATGCCTATTCCTTTGGCATATAATGACTGGTATAAAATCATTATTCATTTATTAGTAAAACAGACCAACACATCAAGTGTATACTTACCTCATAAAGAGATTCTTTCACATGAATCTTTTCTTTTTATTTATTAACTTTCTTGGAATTTTATTTTATTTAGTCGTAATATTGCATAATGAATTTGATGACGGCATTCACAAGGGCTTTCTTGCAATCAACGGGTTAATTAATATTTACTTCTATTTACATTATAATGATACATAAAACCGCAGACCCCCATAGCCAAATTACTTCAAAAATCCTATCAAATATCAAGTGAAATTAATAATAATCAAAGTTTATGTTGACCCCTGGAAAACCGAAAAATTCGATTACTTTGGGAATCCCTGATCTAAAGCTTGTCATTGGTTGATGGCCTGAATATGAGTTGCGGTAATATGCTGTCAACTCCAGACTACATTATTTTATCCATCCACATTCACATCAGCCATTTTAATGTCCCCACTGCTTGGGCACAGACCTTCCTTATGGGTGGATAAGGAAGATGAGCCATAACCCACCACGCTGCCTAAAGCAAATTGGTGGGTCTTAAGTTCTTAACGACTGCAAATGCAGCCGGGACAAGCTTAACGTCGTCCCTTCCGAAGTACTGAGGAGCTTGAGATAATTAATTTTTGGTCACCCATCTACATATTATAGGAATATAGAAATAATAGGCACTTCGATTATACCAGCTTGGCGCATTGAGTTGACTGGATTCCATAATTACTGATTTGGTTAATAAGAAATTATACGTAGTGTATGTATAGCATTGTTTCGATTATTAATCTATTAATCTTCTTCCAAAATCAAAAGTAATAAATTTATATCGTTTAATGAAAAAAAAAAAAACACTTTTACCTTTCTTTAAAATTCTGAATAGTTAAGTTGTGTTTTTTAAACGCATAATAATAGCTATTCTGTTTTTATTGTAGTCGTTGGTTTTATGTTTTTAACCGACTTCACAAAAAGGAGGAGGTTCTCAATTCGATTGTATACTTTTTTTTATCGTTGTTCGCGCGTATCTTCGACATTTATGGACCGATTTTGATAATTCTTTTTTTGTTCGATTGAGTTTTTTTGCGAGATGGTCCCATTTAATTTTTATTTCAATCGGTTTAGTAGTTTTCAAGAAATCCTGAAAATACTATGATTTTGCATCAACTACCTTGACGACTTTGTTATTAATAAATCGAATTAGATGTTTCTTTTTGTTGGGAAAGGGTACTTTTAGTGTAGTCTTTTTAACCGACTTCAAAAAAAAGAGGGTTCTCTTTCAGTTTGACCTCTATAAATGTATGTTTTTCCGCGAATATCTCACGTTTGACTGAGCCAATTTTTCTACGAAATAATATACCTACACTACCTAATAGAGAAGGTACTTACACTAAAAATGAAAAAATAAAAAATTGTTTTAAAAAACAAAAAACCGACTTCAATAAACCTGCCTCTAAAAAGCAAGAAATAATATTCAAATCATTAGATACCCATTATCATTGTTATAATAACAACACGTCTATTGAAGTCGGGTAGGGCTTTTAGAATAAAAAAAGGAAGTTGTACTCCAGCCCCACCCGACTTCAATAGACGTGTTGTTATTATAACAATGATAATGGGTATCTAATGATTTGAATATTATTTCTTGCTTTTTAGGGGCAGGTTTTTTGAAGTCGGTTTTTTGTTTTTTAAATCATTTTTTTTATTATAGCAATAGAAAGTAGTCATGGCAAAAATTGCCTAACGCGCGGTATTTGTAAAATCACTACATAGTATAAAACAAAGTCGCTTCCTGCTATTTGTCCCTATGTATGCTTAGATCTTTCAAACTACGCAACGGATATTGATGCGGTTTTTTTTAATAGATATATTGATACAAGAGGAAAGATTATATGTATAATGGCATGGTGTCAAATTCCACACTACACCGAAGCGAAGCAAGTGCGGGTCGGTAGTAAAAACTAAAATGAACATTTTAGTCTCATATGTGGAAGATCATCGGATGCAGCAACTGTCCACGCATTATAAAGTCAAAGTCAAAGTCAAAAATAGCTTTATTCAAATAAACTTAATTGTTAAGTACTTTTGAATCGTCTATATTTTCCTACCACCCGTTGAAGACTTTTTTAACTGACAAGAAGAACGGGCGCAAGAAACTTATCAGCTTTAATAGCAATAAGTAACGATATTTACAAACTTAAATATATCGTTACCAGATAATTACAACAGGGTGACAGGATTATTGGCAACAAACATAGACTTATTAAATTACTATCATTGGCAACAAAGTACTTATAGTAGCTGTTATGTGTTACATCATTTCCACGCATTTTGATCTTTAAGATAATCGTCTACTTTATAATAACCTTTACCCATGAGCGTTTTTTTAACATGATTTTTAAATTCATGCAAAGGAAGATCAATTACTTGTTGTGGAACTTTATTAATAAAGGCTATGCCTTTCCCCATAAATTAACCTCTAGTTTTTGCAAGCCTAAATCTTGGAACGGCAAGTTTATCTTTATTTCTTGTATTAAATATATAATAGGTACGTACGTGCATTTTTTATTATAATAAATAATAAAAAAATAATAAAATGTTTGTTTATTTTCCCATCACAAATAAAGGACTTAAGTGGTAATTAGAAGCTACACATGGAAGGTTACTAAATTTGTGATGGACTGGTGCCCGAAGTAGGTTTCAGAAAAGAAACCTGTGACACAGGTCACCAGGCCCACCCACAGACAATAGTTTTACCGTATGCAGTATGTAACTTGATACTAACACCTAGTACAAGACGGTAAACAAACTAGTAATATAATTGAGAATCAAACGAACTTACCTTGTGAAGTTTGATATCTAATTATACGAATGTCTTGACCGAAGATAATTAGCATTACATGCAGCAGCACACGAGGTGATGCTGTCCTCACCACCTTTAACAGTCACTTAAACAAAGGAATTTGTTTAGACTAAATTCTTATCTCCCGCGTGGGTTACACGGGACCCTGCCCGGAAACGATAATCATTATTTAGAGCAAAAAATTTTTTTCGATCGATCTATGGGTATTTATGGGTTGGGTGGGAGTGTAATTATCTTCGGTCAAGACATTCGTATAATTAGATATCAAACTTCACAAGGTAAGTTCGTTTGATTCTCAATTATACTTCACATCTATACCGAAGATAATTAGCATTACATGCAGATGTTTAGAGCATCGAAAAAATTTAGTAAAGAAACGATCATCACTGTACTTAAGCAAGTTTTTTAATTACAAATCAGATATTAAACTTTCTTTAAGTACATTACCTCTAGTAAGTATTCATTGAAATACACCTTAGCCAAAACACAATCAGTATTAGCTGTTGTAAATACATTTTTGTGATAATATTTTAAAAATACATACAAAGACTGTTCAACTTGCAGCTTTTCTAATTAGTTCTAGGTTGATGCCTGCCCTGTGAGCGGCAGACGTCGATGCATGTCTAGTGCTATGTGCACCGTACACACTGGTGTCAATAGGTACCTTTTTTGTAGAATCAATTTAACGCATTGAGATAACGTCTGCTGGGAAACGACCTTCTTATGTGGTTTTTCAAAACTTATAAAAAGATAATCTCGATTAATTATATAGGACTTGAGAGCTGAGGCTGGACAGCTCTTCAAGTTTTCTTTAATATAAGAAAGTAAAATCAAGGATTGGTAAGCACCAGATTTTGAAGTCTTTAATTAGTCGATTTTAGTTGTCACTTTATCGACATCAAAATTAATATTATAAATCTTAATTAGACTCAAAGTTTGCATTTTATGTGCGGATGATAAAGCAAGGAGAGCAACCTTCATAATGGTAAGTTTTTTTTAAAGAAATTAAATCATGCTGTAAGTAGTTTTCCAGGTAATTCAGTACGACATTAGGATTCCATGTGGTTTTGTATTTTGGAGCAGGTGGATTAGGACGGTATATTCCCTTAAAGAAACGTTTAATGGAATCATTTTCGTTGACATTATGGTAAGATAGAATGGATAATGATAATAATAAATATTTTTTTTTTTTTAGTTAAGTATCCCAGTGATAAAGTTATATTTATATCACAATACTCAATATTCTTATCATAACAACTGTATTTTAATGTAATTACCGATATGAAGGGCATCATTATTTCAAGTGAAGCAGTCGGGATTCCGCGCCTCAACAATGCCTGCCTGATAATATCCGTGTCATCAGGCGGAGATCTGTGTGAAGGGGATGTTTGTCCCGGGTCACGGCTGCGTGAACCAGCATGAAACAACTACAATCCCTACTTGTAGTTGTTTTATCTTGATTAATTTTTCGCAGAACTTTGGTTATAAGACTAAACGGTGGAAACACGTAGAATTGTATTATTATCATTTTTTCTTTTTTTTAATTGAATCCAATTCAATTGATCTAATTTCCAAGATGCATATCTGTCACATTTGTGATTTTGAATGCTTGCAAATAATTCGAATTCTGGCATACCAAATATAGATGTGATTTTGTCGAATGCGTAATGTACCAAATCCCACTCGGTATTAATCTTTATTTGTCGAGACTCATAATCTGCTACTACGTTTTGCCTAGGTTGTATATAGGAAGCGAATACATAAATATTGCGTTTCTCGCACCATTGCCATACGTCACGAGCAATGTCATTTAAATGCTTAAATTGTATGCTATTTTATAGGTATGCAAAAACTGTTGCATTGTCTATTCGTAAAAGTACGTTACAATTTTTTATCTGTGATACGAATATCTTAATTCCATAAAGGGAAGATTGTTGTAAATAAATAATTCCAGTGACAATTTGCACAAGCTGCACCCCAACCAGTGGCTAAGGCATCTGTGAAAATTACTATAGAATAATCATATAGGTATATGAAATGGACAAAATAACTTGTCATGTCAGTATTGTTTACTCAACAAGATACATCTTGTTTTAAATAGTTTGGTAACAACATTTACTTAATATAATTGTTACTATAATTAAGAGCAAGAAACTTTCCCTTTCGATTAGTTTGGTGTAAACCCAACCATATTTTACTGCGGGATACGCTGATGTCAACAAACCTTAAAACCCAGCAAAATCTAGTTTTTTTTTTTAATTATTATTTGTAAAAATGTTGAATTCTTTTTTTTTTTCCTCCCTCAGGTATAGATGAAAACATGCTTATTGTGTTCAATACTAGTATTTCTTTCTTAGCGTGAATATTATTTAGACATTTATTAACTTATAATAATGAATTTCCTATACATAGAAGATCCTCTAAATATACTACTGATATTAGTATAGGTACTATATACATATCCTTGCAAACGCATTAATAATTTTGTGAAGACGTACAGTGCTATGCAAAATCCAAAGGGTAGTACATTATATTCAAATAACTCATTAGTACCTTTAAAATTTTGAATTACATTTGAATCGCAACCATACTCTGTCATCAATAGTAATTGGCAACAAGGAACGTCCTTCAAATCTGAGGTCGCCGTGTAATAATTATTATCTAATAATTTTAGAGCAGTTCGGTGATTTTCTAGCTTGAAATAGCTGGTGTGAATTTATTTAATTCCTTTAAATTCAAGATGAAACGATGTTTCTCATTAGACTTAGGTACAGTAAAAATAGGGGATATAAATTGCTTTTCGCTTGGAGTACTTAAAAGGTGAGATAAAACCAGACTCCAACAATTCAGAAATACAATTATCAATTATTTCTGTTCCTTCCGGCGTTTGTGACCTAAGTTCCGGCATTACCGATTGGTGCAAATCAAAGGTAAAAGGTATATTATATCCCTTAATCCAAGATAAAATAGTTTTATCATTGGTAACACCAAGCCATTCACCATAGAAATGTTGTAGGTAGTCTACCTGTGATTATATTATAATTTTGTTGTACCTTCGGAAGCGAAGCAGAGCGGCTCCGATTCTGGTTGCCACCGTAATAATTGGACCTCGTCCTGTTCAGGCCGTGGCAGCGGTCGCGCGGCGGTGCTGGCACCGGCCGGCGGCGATGGTGGTGGCGGCAGCAGAGGAGCTTGGTGCCGATACTACGGGGGGTTCACTTCGCTCGCTGCTCGGTGGCCGCTACTTGCGGTGCCCCCCTGGCGTTTAAAGCTCCCGTTCTACTAAGTCCAGACGTGCTAGGTTGTGCTAGTGGTTGTTGATAGTACCTCCCTCGACATGTAGGTATTGGGTTTCAACTCTAAGGCTGACTTAGATATAATGCCTTTGCAGTTTTTAGGTGTTCATTCAAGTCACCGAATAAGAATTCATCAAGCTTCGTATTTTTTAACCGATTTCAAAAAAACGGAGGAGGTTCTCAGTTCGTTGGATTTTTTTTTTTTAATATTTATAACTTCTCTCGTTTGTTTTACTAATAAAACTTATGGTAACATACCTTTTGGATATAAATTCCCTGTAGTGGGTATTACAAAGTAAACGACCAGCGTCACTTAGTTGTAATGATTTCTTGGGAAACATTTAGCTGTTTGAAATAGGGCTATATTCAAACCCCTCAATTGCAGCAATGGAACTAGCTAGTTGATATTGTTTTTACTCGCTATACGCTCTCGCTCTTTTGAAACTTGTTACTGAAAGCACCAAATACAAACAATAATACAAACTACAAAATGTAAGAAGCCTTGGAAATAAATCACAAACTATTTGTATCTCAACTGCGTATATTAAAAGAATAATAATTACAACACCAAACTTATTGGCTTTCAAACTTATTTTTGGAGATAATCACATTTACAAAACTAATCGTGGATATCGAAATCAAAACTTATAACGAACATGTACAGTCTGTTCGCTTTTGGAAAATCCAAATCAAAACTTATTGCGAACATGTACAGTCTATTCGCTTTTGGAAAATCCATATCAAAACTTATAACGAACATTGTATAGTCTGTTCGTTATTGGGAAATCCGAAAGTCCAAACTTATTACGAACATGTACAGTCTGTTCGCTTTTGGAAAATCCGAAAATCCAACTCAAAACTTATTACGAACATGTACAGTCTGTTCGCTTTTAACTGAAAACTTATTGGTCTTGCGACCGTTCGCCTCTACTGTCCGATCTAGAATCCCGCATCAGTCGTGCCGCCAAGCCGAACCTTACACTCGACCATCCTGATGACGCGCGTGTCCCTACGCGCGCACCCGGTGGAACCTTACACTTGGCGAAACTAAACCACCTCTTATAGTCTTGAGTGTACTCTCTTTACGTCCATCGTTAAGAATGTTTCAGGCCAAGTCACGATGAGGATCTCTTCTAATTCCTCTCGCTCTCTTTTGACCTGAAACAACACAAATAAATCTGTAGAAAATTAAGCTTAAACTGTTATTAATTGATTAATATCTATGTAAACCTTAAAACATACGTATTATACATATTAAGGCTCGGACATTTGGTCATCATCGCTGGCTTCACCCCTATAGCATAATATCATTGTCATCATCTATCTCAAGCGATGCTACGTGTATCCAAGGTTGCTGAATCGAGAGATCCTTATTGTTACTTAATAGGAATTTAAGGAGCTGTCAGGGTCTTTACACCTTAATGCCGAAGCACTTGACTGCATAGTCCTGTCACTAATGCCGTGGATGACGCAATCGATTGCTTTCCTGGCGTGAATCTAGCATTGATTTAATAAAGCTATCTCCTCGTAGTAATAGTTTTCAACTAATTCATTGGGCCTACTCTTTCGTTTGAGCATGTCTTCTAAAAGTTGCCTGAAATTCTGCTCTCAGGGGAACGCGTTGCTTAACTTAATGTGCCATTCTTCCCAACAGTTTACTATCATACCATGTTTTTGCCAGACCCGCTAGTGTTTGCATTGTAAAATCCATAAACCTCGGAACACTCGTTATCGTTACCCACGTATAAAATTCTATTCAACTCACTACCAGGGGACATCAGAAAATCTCAGACTCTCAAGTCCTTTAGAGATAGACGTAGAAGTCCTTCCTTTGCTTTGGATTGGCTATTTATTTATTTTCTCCTTTATCTTATTTGTATTTACCCTTAAGACATACCTGACTATTGTTTGTTTTCATCTACATACTTGTTCTTCTTTTTATAACTGCACCCACTCCCCTATTATTCTTATTTTTTTACCTAAGGGTTGCCTGGTAGAGATTGCTGCTTACTTAGCAATAAGGCGGCCTCTTGTTTAATTTCTTCTTGTATTTTATCCACTTTTCTGTAATATTTTTTACTTGTGTGCAATAAAGCGTAATTTATGTATTAAAATTGATTTTGCTTGATTGCCCTGCCTTTGACTGTACCAAGTACGTTTAGCAGCAATTTCGTAATAAGTCAGCTTTATAGTAAGCATTTACTTAATAGTTTGACTACTACTACTACTTACTTATTACATGTGAATCAGTCTCATGTAATTCATTGAATCAAGCAATGAACAAAAATGTGTACCTAATTCATTTTCGAGTATTGTAACATTACTAAAATAACAATTATTATTATTAGACATTTAATGTAAGTACCTACCTATAATACCTAAAATAAAAAAGTTATCAGAGAGGTTTTTACAACTTAGGGTATATATCTAAACATAGGTCATGAAAGATCCTAGAGATTTGAAATTAGATATTACCCATATTTCTTTCTATCTTTTCCCAGACACGTATAGAATCAAAAACACAATTTATTAATTTTCTCAACTTTATCAATTTAATAATAATTTAATTTGATTTTGGGTCGAAACATTTAAATTTCGAAAATACCTCTTAAAATCCTTTAATTCGAAATTATTTAGGAATAAAAATAACATTAGGTATTCCAGTTAAAATTGCTTTAAATAATTTCTATCATCAATATTCAGATCGTGTAGAAGCATTTCTCTTTAAACGCTGTAGGTATTTACTAGGAACTGTCTATTTCTCATTGCTATCTCGCTTTACGCTTAATTTTTGACATAGCCCTTTAACTGTACTACTTTAGCTTACGGTTGTAACCTATCAATAGCTCACAAAACACTCTGCACCAATAGCACTATTGTAACTCTGTACTAACACTTAAATATCACTGCTCTATAACCCATAAATCACTTTAAGTTCTAAAATTCTGTGCTCAATTAATTAAGGTCTACAAGAGAGTTATAGCACGCTATACCACCAATTGTTAGATAGAGCCTTTATAGCAATTTAGTTTTATAAAATTTAACTAACAAAAATACTCATATACCACATTTTCTTGTTACCAAAATCTTAGTTGGGTATATAAGTATAATCACTAAACAAAAACAAAAGATCAACCACCCAACTAACAATTTAACGTCGCACAATCGTCGTAGGTAGAAACGTTATCTTATTACCGGTGGTCTCAAAAGCTAGGTTGCGCTAACGTTATAGTAAGGTATGCTAAACGCGAAAAGGGCCCCATTTACACGACCTACATTATTATTTAATGGTCATACAAAAGCCACAAGATGACTTTGTTAACGGCATTCAAAATTTGTATGAACTTTAAGGAATTACCTCTTTTATCGTACAGTAGTCGCAACAACACCTTACGACTTTTTCGTTATATTGTGGTCATACAGGTGTTTTTGAACGATGAAAACGTTTTATTTGTAACGCCATCTGTACGACTGATTTTCAATGTTCGTTATGACTCGTGCTAATCGATTTGTTTCGAGATCTGAGTGCAAAATAAACCAATAAGTACTAATAAGGAAACAAAAGGTGAGTATTATCTAACTTTCATATCTTGCTAACTGTGTCTGTTTTTCATACCGTTAGTTCGACTAGGAATGAAAGTTTTATGACAATATACCTTTGTAAATACTATTTATATTTTCATGACCCTTCGTAGTTTTGCGATTAAAACATAAAATTTTAATTCACAAAATTACGTTTAATTCTAAAAATGTCGGCCATATTGATTTTGTCGCCTACGTATCTCTTTATGACGTAATAAAAACAAAATGTTGTCTTAAGGTTGTTTGAAGACCATACAATACGCCATTTTATCATAGTAAATGTGGCGGCCAAAATTGTTTCAAAGTCAAAACTTGACTCAAATGTGACTACAAGGTTGATTAAAGTCAGGGTATGACATTAAAGACATCACGTAATATAATGGTTATACTTGAGTCGTAAATAAACTATCAAGTCATTTAAGTGTCTGAAATTGACTTCTGTAAAACAAAATAGTGATAGTTTTATAAAGGTCACTGTAAAAACATGTATACAACTGCTACATCATATAAAGGTCGTATAAAGGTTTTCCAAATACCAAATTTGATCAGTTGAAAACGTTAAACGGACTATAACATTATTACTACTATTGTGTTGTGTCGTACAGACGTTTTAGCTAAAACTTTAACGTAACGTCGTGAGTTTTGTTTTGCCGTCGTTGCTATGATCAGTTTATTATGACACGTCGCACGACTAAAAAGTTAAATTTAAGACCTATACGACCTATAGCAATCGTCTCATTACTACTATAGACTGCTATCCAATCCAACCCAAAGTCGTACAAGTCAGAACTTATAATATGATGTTATTGCTTGTTGGGCAGTAGGTATTATATCCAATCCATGTACCCAACATCAAATATAGTATCCAAAATACCCTCCAAATTCCTTATTGAAGACGTACTTCAACAATCTATCCATATAATAAAAACGTGTTAAAAACAATCAACTATTTTCTAAGCAGGTCAAGACATGGATCCATCCATTCCCGTGCTTTGGCTTGATGGCCGGGATGGGAGGATGTCTTTAATTGATTGAATTATTTGAATTACATCTCTAGTCGAAAAGTAGGGTTACATGACCTGTTTGAGTGGTGGTGTCTAACGCTCGCCCGTGCTGACTCCCTTGGAGCCCTCGCGTTCGGCAGCCTGCTGCAGCTCAGGCTCTCCCGGGGCAACCTCTGGCAGCAGGCGGCCTGCTGCGGCTCTGGTGATCCCAGCGCCTCGCAACATCATGTGGCGAACGGCGCTCGCTCCTTCGCCGACGCTGCTCAGCGTCACGCGCTGCTAGTAGCTCCATCTCCACCAAGCGCAGCCGCTCCTGCAGCTGTTTCAGAGCTTGCCCACGCTCCCGTAGTCTGCGGCCGTGGCTCCGGCTGCAGCTGCGGCGCGTGCCCGCGCTCGTAGGCTTGCGGCTTGCTCTGCGGCTGCTCGCCCTGCTGCAGTTCTTGCTCAGCCTGGAGCGTGACCGATCTCGTGTTGGAGCCCTTAGGCTCCGTTTGTCATCAACTTCTTTGAGCGCATCATCCATGACCTGGAACTCAGTGACAAGGCAAACAGTTAGATCATACTTATTGTATTTCACTATAGTTAAATAGTTTATACTCTAACTCTAATAATATACTAGCATCCAAACAGACAAACGTGGATAGCGATTTCGTTTTATAATATTTAGAAACTTTTTGGTTTTTGAATCGGCCTATGCTCATCAGTGGACATGTTATAGCCTGTAAATATCAATATTAAATAACGTCGATATTAACCAAATTAAAGTTTGCGAAACAATTTCATCTGAAATGTTAATTTGCCAAACTACCTTTAATGACTGTCGGCGGTTCGAAATGTCACTCATTCAGTTTCATTGTAAACTACGAAACTTATGTACAGCCAGCAGCACATGAGATTATACAAATCTGTAATTTATTTTGAACCTTAATAGCTTTGCATTTAAGTATATAATTGATTGAATATCATTACGCTGTCGTAAAAGCCCAGCGTGCCTTTGACCGTACACATAATCATTCAAGTTTGAGATAAACTTGTCCATGTTGACCACACGAACATTTGTTACTGACGGGAAATCGAACCCGGCACACTTTCATTTCATCATAGGAAACAGTAAATCAGTCATGTAAACGTAGTGGGTGTTTTAATCTATCGTGTTCGTAAACCCACTTGTTTATGGAGAAGGTCCAACCCTTTAGTCCTGCACTTATAAAAAAAAAGTAATAAGAGCGAATTAACTATTCCGCATTCAAACAATAAATGAATTGAATTGAGCTTCGACTGTAAACATTACTATAGGTACCTACTTACATGTTTGTTCTCAGGTGTTCAGGATGTAACAAGATCCCGACTTATCAATGTTTACGTTCCCAGCCGAGGCCGGCCACGTAGCTAAGATGATGTCACGGGTACCTATCTAGCTTGGCATTCTTTAGTTTTAAAGAAATTAAGTGGTTATACCTATGTGTAATATTTTTTAATGTGATCGTGTGGTGCCAAGCCAACAACTATGCAAAGAACAACGACCACTTCCCATACAAGCGGTGACCTGCCAAATAGCTTGTTTTTTTTTTTAAATTAGACGTATAATAATAATAAAAAAAATATATTTAAATAATAACTATGGCCCTAGAACACTTGTATTTATTTAATTTTAATTTGGCAATCATAAACATATGTAATGGTAAAATCATTGATTTTCTATTTATACTAATTTCAATTTATTTGCATTCCAAATATTAGAAAGTCATGCATAAATATCACAATGTAACAAAATGTTACTAAATGTAATTATTGCCAATCTTTATCATACATTTTCACTCTTTCGGTAATTGCCCATTTTTATATGAGTTAGCAATAAAATAACAAAAAATTTAATATTATGAGTTATATCACTTCTATACGAGATAGTTGATAAAAACAACATTTTGACAGGACAGAAATGGGCGTCTTTCTTTTAAAATAAACTTATTAAAAAAAACTACTCGTTTCCTTCACCACTAGAATTTATTTTCAAATTATAAATAGGTACTGAGGCGTGATGTACTTACACAGTTTTGCGTAGAGATCCCACTTGCTGAGTTGTAAGAAGCCTTGGAAATAAATCACAAACTATTTGTATCTCAACTGCGTATATTAAAAGAATAATAATTACAACACCAAACTTATTGGCTTTCAAACTTATTTTTGGAGATAATCACATTTACAAAACTAATCGTGGATATCGAAATCAAAACTTATAACGAACATGTACAGTCTGTTCGCTTTTGGAAAATCCAAATCAAAACTTATTGCGAACATGTACAGTCTATTCGCTTTTGGAAAATCCATATCAAAACTTATAACGAACATTGTATAGTCTGTTCGTTATTGGGAAATCCGAAAGTCCAAACTTATTACGAACATGTACAGTCTGTTCGCTTTTGGAAAATCCGAAAATCCAACTCAAAACTTATTACGAACATGTACAGTCTGTTCGCTTTTAACTGAAAACTTATTGGTCTTGCGACCGTTCGCCTCTACTGTCCGATCTAGAATCCCGCATCAGTCGTGCCGCCAAGCCGAACCTTACAAAAAGTAGGTATTGTTTCATAATCTCAGATTTCTCATCTGTAGGCAAGCTGTTGATTAAAATATGTTTTCATAACGACATGACAACCACAATAAAAATGTGTCATGTAAGACAATAGTACCATTTAAAATTATGAGTTTTTAATTGTATCCACACACGATTACGTCGGGATCATTTCAAACGCTCCGAGCGCTTGTAATCTGATAGGCACCTTTACTTACGTGCCGCATCGATGACGTCAACATCGCGCGCTCATAAACAACTCGAATATCAGAATCGGAAAATGAGATGTACTTTCACGTTTATCCACACACGATATACGTCGGGATAACGCACGTTTGTCCACACACGGTATACGTCGGGAAAACGTAAGTTAACGGTTGGCTAACTCGATTATCAGAATAGAAAATAGATGGCAATATAAAACACCTTCACGTTTATCCACACACGATATACGTCGGTAAAACGTAAGTTAACGGTTGGTTAACTCGAATATCAGAATAGAAAATAGATGGTGATATAAAACACCTTCACGTTTATCCACACACGATATACGTCGGGAAAACGTAAGTTAACGGTTGGTTAACTCGATTATTAGAATAAAAAATAGATGGTATTATAATAATTATGCACTTCCACGTTTATCCACACACTGTATACATCGGGATAACGTAAGTTAACGGTTGGTAAACTCGAATATTAGAATTGAAAATGGATGTCAAATATGCACATTCACGTTTACTCACACACGATATACGTCGGACAAACGTAAATTAACGGCTGGTCAACCGGTCAACATAACACCACACATTTGGTAAACTCAAATAACACATAAATCTACGATTTACGTCGATATACATGTAACTTGAAATCTTAAATTAAATATCGAATAAACTTACTTGCATTTTCCAGATCACTCATTCGGTGCTCGTCTATCGAGAATCATAATGCGTTGTTTCACTAAGACTCTTAATTTTATTAACAAGCTTTCCAATAAATCACTGTCATCCTCATTAGATCGCTTTTTTTACCCATTTTATTCACTTTATATATACGAAAATTGTTTATTTAAAAGGAATAGTGTGGCTCGGACAACACCAAAACGAGTAATGATTATCGTTTCCGGGCAGGGTCCCGTGTAACCCACGCGGGAGATAAGAATTTAGTCTAAACAAATTCCTTTGTTTAAGTGACTGTTAAAGGTGGTGAGGACAGCATCACCTCGTGTGCTGCTGCATGTAATGCTAATTATCTTCGGTATAGATGTGAAGTATAATAAGTCTATGAACAAAAGTAAATTATAATTACAGGTAGGTATGAAACTTAATCAAAACAATGTAAACTAAACTATAGTAGATACCCCAAAGCTAAGATGAATAATGTGTGAGTAAAAAAAATGTGTGTGTAGGTGATTGTGTGTTCGTGTTTGTATGGGTGGTGTGTGCATGTGTCTGCGTGTGTGCGTGAGTATCTGTGGGAGCGAGAGATATATACCGGCATGAAATCCAATATTTAAAATAAGTACTTAATAAAATAAAATAACTTTCACATTTATTATTTGCATTAAAATTAGAATTAAATTATTTCAGAATGATGAGTAGGTTTTCAGTCGCGTCGAGCCAAGAGTCGTAAGAAATTTAGTCACAGTACGTTTGCAGTTAGAAGTCAGAAGTGGATAGATATTAAGAGAGGCATTAAGTCTATTATAAAGTAGTGGTCCGAGACAGTCAAAGAAATGATGAGCAGAGGATGTTCTGACAGCAGGTGTGTTACACACTTGGTGTTGGCGTCGTTTGCCTTCTAGCAATTTAGGGTTATACGGTAGCTGTGAATGCTGTTTAAGTACAGTTTTAAGAATATAAGTTTGCCTAACTGAGAGAATATTCCAGTGTGCGTAGAGCTCGATAGTAGGAAAACGGTATGGGAGACACGCAGCTACTTTCAACAATATACGTTGAGCTCTTTCCACAGGCAGAATGAGAGTTTTTGCAGCGCCACCCCACGAGCTGATGCAATGCTTGTCTACTTCAATTAAATTGTGTATCTACATGTGTTATTTATTATTTCAAATTTTTTGGATCAATAAAAGATTTTTATTATTATTTATTATTTTTATTGCGATTAGCGGAGATCTAAGTTGCGCGTCCACTGCATCAAAATCGAAACGTACGGCGCGGACAGAGTATCGCGTCGGCATTATTTTGTCACTTTGTATGGATCTATAGCACGGAATGCCAATGCAGTGCACGCAGTGCCATAGAAATCCATACAAAGCTACAAATCCGTCCGCTCCGATTCCGATACAGTGGAAGCGCGAGATTAGATCGATCTTGAATTCATTTTTTTTTTGTTTATTGTGTCGAAAAATGTTTATGTGTGCACGTGAAGAGCACACTCTGACAACTAAGGGGACGAGAAGTGAATTTTGCCGCTTTCCCCACGCGTCAGTATTTGGGGATGTCAAGAATTTTAAATGATAATAATGGGGTGGCACTGTATTATTGAGCGATTTTCTACTTGCGTGGGTTAGTATAATCTTTATTGCGCTGTTTAAGCAATATTTTCTTTTGTGAGATTTTTCTAAGTGTAAGAAATTAGGGTTTAGCTATCGTTTGATTTTATTAAGGTCCCTATATAGTTGTTGAAAACAGCCAATGAAGTACATTGGGACCTATTATTTAATTGGAATTATCATAATTTAATGATCACATGACAGTATGGTTGTTAAACTCAAACTCCAGCTCATTTTAATATTCAGATAAATCTTTTACATACAATAGGTGATTATTTTAAATATTCACACACAAAGAATGTTCTAAATTATTCCGTTAAAAGGAAAAATTGCGTCAACTTTGGGACTAAACCGAAAACTGACAAAAATTGGGGTGACGTGGATAATTAGAAAGCCCCAGTTGGGGACATCCCCTTCCCATGATACTAAGGTTAATACGTAATAGAAATCGAGATACTAGACGGATTTGTTAAGTAATCACCTAGTTAGGGGACCTCAAGCGAATTTAAGTGTGAAATCTTGTCTTTGCATCTTTTATTGCTCTTCAAAAGTTTGGAACTTAGGAACCTCGTTTGTCTGAGGGTTCGGAGAACATTAGCATGATTGTTACTTGAACAAGAGTTTGGAACAATTTTATTCTTGAATTTTTTTTTTAAGTAAAATGTTTGGTAAGTTTGATAATACTTTTTATGACTACTTTTATCGTAATGTTTTGCTAACCACCTATTAGAGCTTAAATATTGAAGGTTTCTATTGTGCTTTGAAAATTCCATGTTCTGTTTTATAATAAGGTAATCTAGATGAAAATCAATAATAATAATAATAATAATAATATAATATATTTATTTTCTCACACAATATAAACATTTACAATGTACTTACAATGTTTTAAGTTGCGAGGGTACATTAATAACTAATTATACTACGGTGCATTAGCTCGCACTCCCGTGCGGGTATCGGCAGTCGGAGCGCTCGGTGACAATGTTTTGTTTACAATATCGTTGTGCACGCACACACACTGCACTGCACAGCGCTGCTGGCGCGCGAACCGGTTAACAAATTAGAAGTTAGACTACTCAAACTTTGAACCCAAAAATTTAACAAAATGTAGTGTAATTTTGATATTTAGGAATTTGAGTAGTAGAAATTGTTACAGACATAATTTAAATATCAACAATGTATTGAATATAGTACACAGTACACTGGCACCCAAACTAGGCCTAGCCTGTGCTTCAGGTGCCAGATCCTTCCTCATGTCGCTTGTTGATTATTTAATTTAGTAAGTAAGTAATACAGAATACAGCACCACCAGGTGTTTTACGAATATAATAAAAAATACTAATTGATTTCTAACTGAATCGCAGTACATATTATACTATGTTTTTTAACATAAATTTTACTTTTATCAATTTTCAAAATTATTTAAACTTATTTAAACTCAGTATAATACCTATAGCCACTAATACAGACTACAAGATAAGTTAGTTATTTCACAACTAAAAATAGATTTTCAGTTTCATCGTATGTTAAAGCTTTAAGCCACTCTGTCAATTTGGTTTTAAGATTATGCTTGTTAAGATGATGGAATTTAAGAATTTGATTTATTTTGTTATATAAAAAGTTACTGATGTAGAAGGGAAAACTATGTATAAAAACTGTTCTGGATGTAAGAGTTGGGAAAACTGTATAATTTCGACGTTTTTGTGGTTGATTGGAGGTATATTCTAGTTTCTTATGTTGTGATATAATAATTTCTAGTATAAAGAGCTGTCTCACCGATAGTACTTCCGATACCGCGTAAAGCTGGACTGTGGGGAAACGATAAGGCTTAAATAACATAACTTTAAGAACGGCATGGTTTGGTTCTCTGTCTATATTATTATTGATACTTATTTACTTTTCAATTAACATTAGTTACATGAAATCTGCTTTAAAGCCTAGAGTTAATAAGGTCATCAGGTTTAATTCAAAAATCGATATAACTATTTCAACTTCACAAGCACGCAACAAACCTCATTCTATAAATCTTTCGCCAACTGGTAGCACAATCATTAAAATTTCTTCAGACGTGCGTGCGATAAACTAAACGAGTACCTCCGAAAACTTCGACTTATCTCCCTCACGTAGTCGTTACCTTGAAATTATGGCCGTGGTTAAACACATGCTACATTTAGTCGAAAGTTCATGTTACGCCCGAATAACTTCTCGGTAAACCCTTCTGTTCGGGAAACGCAAAAACTCCCAATAACTTCGATTTAGGGACGAGTTGTGTTACGTAAGCTGTTATAGCCTTTTTGAGGACGAGATTTTATACTTTTATTTCTTAGCACTCACGCACTCTTTAACAGATGTTTTGTTTCGTTTTAAACGAATTGATATTAGTATACCAGCAGTAGGTACACAATTAATAGCAAGCATTAAAAAAAACATGTTAAATAATGCAACAACTGTGTTTTTAGCAAAGAAAGTATGCAAACTATTAATTGAAGCCGACTTGAATGCCAACCAAAAATACTGTACTCAACAATTATAGTTTTGTAACAACAATGCAATGAAAGCTAACAATATGAGTTGAACGAAAATTAACATACCACATTGCATTACATAATGCTTGTAATTAACGAAATAATGCGAACCGCGTCGGAATATTCATTTAACAGTAACATCAAAGAGAAATATTGTGCATTCGAATGAATGATACGTTTAATTATGCTTCAGGATTCTTCCTTCGATATTAGTACTATTAACACATGTAGTATCGCTTGCATGTATCACCACTTAGCACGTTATTTTAGAGTAATAACCTAAAAACCTAAAAAGAGAAGGTATTTGATTTAGAATTGACAGATATTTTGACATTTCCGGCTCGAATTCTCATCGCCGCCATTCGGCGCCAACCTTTTCATTCGCTTTTCGTGCTTCGCCACGGACGCACGCATACAATCTCAAAGTGAGAATTCTTCAGAATTATATTTTATACAGTGAAAATTTAATTATACTTAGTTAAAATGCTTCGTGCAGAAAGGAAAAAAGTTTTCAAGACGGAAGAGGACAAGAAGAAGAATACAAGATGGAGAAACACTATTAAATGCGTAACTGCCATTTTGGGCTTTTACCGTTTACTTGGCTTGAACGCGTAACTGCCAGACTGGGCTTTTACCGTTTACTTGCCTTAACTGCATAATTGTTTGCTTACCTTTATGAATGCGTAACTGCCATACTGGGCTTTTACCATATATATTTATTTTACTTTAATGTACATGAGTACAAAAAGAGCGGACTTAATGCTAATAGCATTCCCTCCCAGACAACATTGTTTGCTGAGATTTAAAAATGCGTAACTGCTACACTGGGCTTTTACCATTTAATTATTTAATTTGTCTGACACGAACTTACCATACTGGGTACTTTCTGTCATAAGGCATGTGTCTAATAAGGCATAAACCAAATATCTTTTGCACTCGAAATAGTCACACTGGACTATTTCACCGCATAGATAGGTCAGACAACGCAACTGCAACAACAGCAACTCAAAGTGCCCCTGATGATGCGACAGTGTAAAAAGCAAGCTGCCCTCAAAGGTTACCATGTTGGAACCGTTGCCGAGCACCAATCGGGTGACTCCGTCGTCCGCCGAATTCGCCGCCATCCGCTTTCCAGCCAGGCGGCTGCTCTGCTGGAGCTGCAACAGCAGCCCTGACAACAGCTTAGTTCATCAGGTATGAATTTTGATATCATAGATATCCTTGGTGTTGCGTTGATCCCAACGGAATAATAGAGTACCATCGGTACTGAGATAAATTTCTGGCTTGCAAAATGTATATAATATAATTATGTATGATTTTATTATACACATTATTACAACTGTAACGAAAAACTGCCAGTCTAACGTTCATAAGCAGAGCTATAAATAAATGCTAAAATTTATCAACTTCATGGAACCAGATAATAAGTTATACAGCAACTAGCTGATACCTGATATTTCACAATTTTTATGTGAAATAGCTTCTATTAATATAGGTACGCCTAACATGAGCCTGCTGATAGAAATTTCAATAAGAAATTGAATAATAGAATCCATACATTTTGTTATCCATAAATGCAGTTTTAATAAGTAAAAACTTAAAACATTTGCCTTAACTAGGAGATCCTATGTTTCAGGCTTATTATTTATGTTTAATCACTAACTAATTAGTATGTTTATTTCTAAGCTATGCCCTTGTAAAATGTAAAAATTACCTGTCTATTAATTTTCAAATTGAATTTGTGTGTGTAAAACATAAATTGATTGATCTTAATGATAATGATTCTGATGTGTAGAAATTATTAGCCAAGTGAATATATTATAGTGATAATGAAGCTTAAGGAGCAGCTTTCCAATATAGAACACCTTTTTATGACAGTAATTTAAGACAGTGTTTTGCACTTTATACATTATACAATGGGGCATTGCAACATTCATTGTTGTGCACAACATACATTTTATTATAAACAGAAGGTATATGGTCAACTCAAGTGTAATTGATGCTGTCCACTTAAAAGGCCACCAACAGTTGAGTCGAATATGAATGATGCATTGGCCACAGGCCTGAGGTTAACGATATTTATCAATGAAAAAACTGTAAGTAAACCGGGCGCAGTACTTAAATAAAACATAAATTTTAAAACTGATTTATTTGCTGGTACATTTTGTTTTAAAACAATTTAAACTTGAAAACAACAAACGAAACATGCAGCCAGGTATACCATATGCTTAATTCCGACGGCAAACGAATATCCAGACGCGGCGACGAAGCCCCATCAACGATTTCTTTCGTCGATAGCAGCAGACCCGCAGGCGGCCGTTACGGTCCATCGAAACAGTTGCCGAGGAATCGAGGATACATTCGTCAACATTCACATTCGATCATCGTTACGGGGTAAGGATACTCGTAAGGATCTGGTGCAGCATTTATCTGTATTTAGCGAATACAGGCAGTGGTCGCCAACTATAGGCACATAGGCGTCCACATAGTCGTTTGGTCTAAATTCGACATGAGTAAAAATACTATTTTCACTGCGCTAGGAGAGCACCAAGATTATTATTATTTTCTTTTATACTCACTCGTACTCACTTGTGCCATCTCCAGAGATATATATTAAATTCTAACATTAATTTGACTAAAATTCGGGCGAAATACATAACAGCCACATAATACGTATGTATTTTAGTGACAGACAATAATTTGTCAACTACACATTAAGTTGAAGGTTCAACATCTATGTTCGAGAAAAAATGTTTTATCAGGTTGTCATATCGGGTTTAGTTAAAATCTAACAGAAGTCATATTAGTATAAACTGTAAAAACGTCCTATAATAAGAATAAAAAATGCTTATTGTTTATAACAAAACACATTCTAGAAATCCCAGAAGTCGCATTATTATAAACAGTATAAAAGTTAACCTATATTGAAAATAAGAAATGGTTATTGTTTGTAACAAAACAAGAAGAAAACAAGAATACAACATAGAAGTCTTTGCATTTTAGAAATCCCATCAACTTTATGGTTTTAATATTGGAAAAGTAATAGAAATATACGAATTTAAATTCTTAACTTTTGGGTATTGTAGTGCCCATATTTTTACAAAATTTATGCCGCCGGCTATGACTTCTTAGACAGCATTATCTCCCTGTATATTGGACATAATATTTACTCTAACAATGTGTCTCAAAACATTTTTTAAAGAATTGAGATCACAATAAATTTAAACACATTTTTTTATACAGCTACCTTCACACCTTTCCATTAAGGTCTTTTACAAGAAAAACATTCACAAAACTGCAAAATAAATTATGACTATTATTCATAAAATATTATGTATTAAACCTGTAGATACCGGTATAATATTATATTTTACTTTATTTAGTTGAACGTCATCGATACTTACACCGAATTAGAGAAGACATAGTTGTGGAAATTTTTTTTCTGGTACCTCTCAACAACGGGGTAGACTGAGGGACACTTGTGGCCAGGAATCAAAACATTGAAAAATAATTGCATATAAATTATCTAGCTTGAACATGTAGCTTATTATATTTTCATTGCCTTTTTTATTATTGTATTCGGTGTAAAGTATTCTAGTCGTTATTATTTGATTCACTTATCCAAAAAATTATTACCAGTTTTGGTATTTTCGGATTGAAATTGAGTAAATTCGAATGCAAGTCGAATAAGTTGGAGAAATAAAATAAAGTTGAAATATTTTTCTTGATTCCTAGCATTTGGATCCTAAAGCGATTATTTTTTAATTTTAGATTTTAGCATTCACAACGCTATTTTTGTTTAGTGCCTATTTTATTTACAAAGACAATTCTGTCACTATCAATCGAACAAGCTATTATTTTTATTCTTTTATACCAGTTTCTTAGTGTTACAATTCTGCCATCATGATCGTCACAATTTTAAGCCTTGATACCCATTGTTTACATGTAATATAGTGTCTATTAAAGTACTAACATCCTATAACTTCCAATTCCAGGGACGGAAATTCATCGCACAAATAGACTGGTTTGTACAACATTATCAAGGTGATATTATTTTACAGGTATATTACTATGTTATTTAAGCTTGTATGTCTGCTGATACTATCAGAAAGTACAGAGCTTGGTTATAAAAATGGTTCGATTATTCACGAAATAACAATATAGACATAATAAACACAGAAGTGTGTAACACAATTATTAGTATTACTTAATATTGGATTCATTATTGATTTCACAATATGAGCTAATCTCAAGGTTTGGTTTTGAATTTAACTACGCCTTGGCGTAGACTTACATTGCTCAAATACAATGGATATCTTAGATTTCTTATTACTATTTATTAAATATTTTCCAATTAGTTTTTTTCTAACTTTTCTAACTTAAAAAAAAAAAAAAAAAAAAAAAGTTTCACATTGAGGTACCTTGCCTATTGCACATAGAATGAAAACAATATAATCTATTAATTATTTGTTTACTTTAAGTATGAAACATGAATTCTTCTTAGTTTGACATAAACCATTCTATAGTTACCTTCTTTTTCGAGAATGCTACATATTATTATTATAATAAACATTTCATAATCACTTCTTTTTATTTATAAATATAAAATAAAAATAGTAATACATATTAAAAAAGAAAAAAAAAGAAATGAAATTCTTATATGAAGAATAGATAATGGATTACTGAAATGTAAAATTCAATGATAGTGGATTAGACTCAAATCCATGGTAACCAGTTTTAGCACTCGACGTACGCCGATACCTATATAGGTATGTTATGGCTATGTAGCCATAACATTTATTTTTTACTATAGAAATTCCACATAATACGGCGGAATGGTAGATGATTTCACTATCTTTGCAAGATATCATCGACTAATGATAATTAAACTGAATTTCCCTAACGAATCTTGCTTATTTTTTTTTTGGTTCCAACCATCTATATGTACCATATTTGCTACCAAAACATTAAGAATTATGTTAAATGTCACTGATTTTCTTTTTTAAATTTAAAAGACTAATTACACAAGAGATAATATTTCCATTTTCTTATATAATGCTTTAAACATCTACATGTGTTAATAGTACTAATATCGAAGGAAGAATCCTGAAGCATAATTAATGATTAAACGAACTTACCTGTAAGTGAAGTTCTATCATAATTATGCGAAGGATTCTTCCGAAGATATTAGTATAGAGTCCCACCCTCCCTACTGCTTATTGTTAATTACAATAAGTGTTCACCCACTGAAGAAAATGAGGAAATATCATACGATTTGTACTTTAAACTAAATGAAAAGGTTGGCGCCGAATGGCGGCGATGAGAATTCGAGCCGGAAATGTCAAAATATCTGTCAATTCTAAATCAAATACCTTCTCTTTTTAGGTTTTTAGGTTATTACTCTAAAATAACGTGCTAAGTGGTGATACATGCAAGCGATACTACATGTGTTAATAGTACTAATATCTTCGGAAGAATCCTTCGCATAATTATGATAGAACTTCACTTACAGGTAAGTTCGTTTAATCATTAATTATGCCATTTACCTCATAGCAAACTGAACCCGCTGTAAGCAATCAAGCAGGTAACACAATCATAAAAAAGATGACACGGCACTTTTTTTTCGCGAAATTCACCTATATACGTCCGCTTTTACGATTAACGTTGGTAAACTTTAATTACTAATTCTAATATATATTTATATTTTTCACAACACAGAACAGATACCTATTTTTTTAAATGTTCCATGGCTCACAACATCATCAATTTCAAATAAAAAACGCCTTAGAAGTAAATTGAGTATATGTATATGTATTTAACACAATTAAATTGTATTATGATCGATGTTCATCAACTAATAACAGATAAAGAAATGCACATCTTGAAAATGACATTTGATGACAGTGGATAGCGAAAATGTTTCTCTCTTTTTTATGTCTATGGTTTCTCTTAGGAAAAAAGATGGAGTGGAGTTTTTGCCAAAATCATAAAATTTTCACAATTCCATATAAAAGTTATTATGAAAAAGTTTTGTTAGAACAAAGGGAGAAGATTACGCCTTTCAATATTCTTCAAAATTTAATAAACACTCGAATATTTTGATTGCTTTGTGACAAGCGCGAGATTACATCGTAATTTTGTTTTGGAAAGTTTTGTAAGGGAGAGTTCCTTGTGCCTATGAAATATCACAGAGCTGACGATCAAAGTTAGAGCAAATATAAAAATAGTAGATGGTTATATAAGGGTCAAAAGGAAGCAATTCCAATACGAGATATTTAGACGGCTATAGTTCGAGTGTAGAATTGATGAATTTTCATTTCGAATATAAGGAAAGTAAAAAAGTCTTAGTTTTTTCCAAAATGTTAATTAATAAAAACATGTTTTTAGTAACTACATAGGTAGACCTTATATTTATTATATTAACTTACCTACCTTACCCATTTCTATTTAATTGAAAAATTAGAACAATTTGTGTCAAGTTAAATTCTTGCTTGGAATATTTACAGTTTAATATATTAAGACGACAGATTTGAATTTGTTGGATGCCTGTAAAAGTTGGAGATATTCTTTGGTCTTTGATTAGACGGTGAAGTCCATGACAGAGACTCTCCTGAAGTAGTTGTTTGAGGCGAATTAGAGCGTAGGTTTAATGTTTCTTTTATTTAGTTTGAACTTTTTGTTTTATTTTTAAACTCATTTTTAGTAAATACAAAATCAACATAAAACTTTGATACGGCACACACTTGGCACACACAGCTCAATCAAAGTCACAGAGGTAGGTATCCCACCAATATTAATTTATAGTTTTTCTTAATTTAAATTTGTAACACGCTGCGTTGCGGGCCGCTCGATCCAATATTTTTAATTTTGCACTGGCTGTTTATACCATGTTTCGTTGTTGTTCGTGAATGCGCCTTACCAATTTTTTTTTAAACCTTTAACGATGAGGTAACTCTATGGTTGACTATGTAACCAAATTCAGTTCTATTTTTAAATTTCTTTTCCATCCTAGAGTGGAACGAAGAGTTTTGGACCCGCTGCTCAGTTTAAATACATCACTTACCGAATATGAAAAATGAAAAAATATTTTGTTACTTATTTCAGGCCTGACTTATGATTGGTAATTAAAATAAATGCAAATAAGATACTTTGAATTTCTTTGTACAATAATGATAACTATTATAAAGTAGGTAAATTATTATTAGGCAAAATACTTTGTCACACTTAATAAAACATTTTGTCAATGTCAATTTTGTTTCCTTGGCTATTCACCAAGGAAATAAAATTGAAAGAGATTTATCCTCAGTATATTTTTCGGTTAGAATTTCGATCATATATGATCGAAGGGTGTGGTTGGAATAATTTTAGGGACTTTTGTATAAGGAAAAATTAAACTGTCGTTGGCTTAATTAAAAAAATAACCGACCAAGTGCAAGTCGGACTCGCGCACGAAGGGTTAAGTAGCAAAAAACGGCAAAAAATCACGTTTGTTGTATGGGAGCCCCCTTAAATATTGATTTCATTATCTTTTTGGTATTTTATGTTATAGCGGTAATAGATACACATCATCTGTTATAATTTCAACTTTCTAGCTATCACGGTTCATGAGATACAGCCTGGTGGCAAACAGACAGACAGACAGACAGCGGAGTCTTAGTAATAGGGTCCCGTTTTTACCCTTTGGGTACGGAACCCTAAAAAGACAGACACTTTAATATTACGTTTGATATACATAATTTATTCAAGCTAATTATGGTCAACGCCATTGATACCTATGTTTTAAACTACAAAATATAATTGATCAACGCGTATCGACTTTTTTTAGTAAGCCAAAAAACTTTTTTATCACTGACATGATTAGTTTTAGTACAGTAGCCCGTAGAACATTTAAATCACCAAAAAGGTTACCGTTTGCCGTTATGATATAGTTATTTATTACGAAATTATAGATACATTAACCCAAGTTTTACTGATCGCAACCCGCCGTAACCTATATTTGTATATCTCCGAAATTGATATTTTTTTATTTTTCGAGGTTTACCACATAGTTTAGCTATTGTCGTGTTTTACAGCTTGGTTTGATTGCCATAGATAAAAGTAAGTATTTAAGTAATTACTATTTTTAGTGGCAATCAAACAAAGCTGTAGAACACGACAATAGCTAAACCATGTGGTAAACCTTGAAAAATAAAAAAATATCATTTTTGTAGATATACAAATATAGGTTACGGCGGGTGGCGATCTGTAAAACTTAGGTGAAAGTATCTATAATTTCATAATAAATAACTATATCACAACGGCAAACGGTAACCTTTTTGGTGATTTAAATGTTCTACGGGCTACTGTACTATTTGTACGAACTCAAAAATCTTTGTCCCATATTCAGTATTCAGAGAACATCTAAAAAAACGGCATCGCTAGCCCAGGTGCACTTTTCAAATGGAATGTGAGGACAAAATTGATTGTACTGGGCCGTTTTCCATTTAGATATGGAAATTCAGACAGTGTGTACGACACGAGGCGAAGCCAAAAAATATTTCAACGATTACCTTTATGCTTGTATTTGTTGAACGATGTTTTGTAAATAAAGACTGTATATGTTGAAAAAGAGTATTTATAACACTGACATCTAAGGTGGAACCGTAGTTCTTGACCAGCAGCAAAATTGAAGCAGATTTTTTTATTTAAGTTTATACTGATAAATAAATGTAAATTTATCTAAACAATGATTTAGGCACAATTTATTTGTATAGTGAGTAGGAGTGAAGTCAGAAAACTATTTACAGTATAAAGTATACTGAAGCCTATCTTGATTTAGTATCTAGCGAACAAACAAATCTGTTTGAAGCAAATAGTTTGTTTCTTGATGATGAAGATGGTTGAAGTTATATGTATTGCGCGTACTAAACATTTCTCATAAGTACCTTTATGTTTTTAGCATTAAGGGTTCAAGGCTTATTAAGATTGTGATGAATAATAATACTAATAATAATATAAAAGCTGTGTTTGTACACAGCTTTTCCAATCTCGTTAGTGTAAAAATAGAACTACTTTATGTTTTCGCCAAAATAAAAAAAAATCGGTCAAGAGCGAGTCGGACTCGCGCACCGAGGGTTCTGTACCATCATAATTGCACCATCAAACCACACTGCAGAGTAGCATAATAAAATTAGTATTGCAGTTTTAGGTCAGCGCCATCTCTTGACCGATAGTAGAACTAATGTTAACATTTTTAGAAAACATGATAATTTCTAAAAAAGTGTGCTATATAGAGACATCGTTTTATTTTTCCTGTAATTTTTGTATAAACTGCTATCACATATAATTATTTCAGATTTTTCTCTTTGCAAACTTCGGAGATAAGGGGGGGGAACGGTATTTTTTTTCCATTTTTCATCATAAGTCGAAAGCTATGCGGCTTAAAACAAAAAGAAAAAATGATTGAAAACGTGCAAACGGCGCTCTTTCTTATGATACCCCACATGCCCTAGTAGCTCCACTTCAAATTTTTAAGACCCCTTTTCAGTCCCTGTTGTAAAAAAGGTACATGTAAGCAAAATACTATATTGGTGCAAAATAGTTGGGCAAATGTCCAACTATTATTAATCTATCATATTATAACTATTAATCTTAAACCATTCCAAATTTCAAGTTGATACCATTAGTAGTTCTCGAGATATCCAGCTGTGCCAGACAGATAGACAGACTGAGTCACACCATAAGGGTTCCTTTTTTTACCATTTTGGTACGGAACCCTAACAAGACTTCACAGAAGTGTGCTATGAAATTGTCCTGTCGATAGCATCACGTTCGTGACACGCGCGTGGAAAAAATGATTTCATCAGATAGAATGATTGAAAAACTGTATTTTTTATCTGTTGCCGTAGTTTCGCTGGGTTCTTTTAATTAAATATTTCACAAGCAATAAAAATATGGGATTAGATATTAAATATTGTAATGAACGACAACAATCCGCCCGTAATTAATCAAATATTTTTGAAAATGGATGAGACTTTATCTTATTTCAGATCAATAGTAGCATAGTTACAGAAAAATCACTACTTTTTGATACTTTAGAATGTTATTATATTATAACTTTCAACTACTTTTCCGAATAGATTGCGGATAAAAAGTCTCCTTAACTAAATGCGACATTTTCCTTGGTGTAAAAGACTTTTCATCGACTTTTGAATTAGTTATAGGTAAGTGATTTTTTAACATTTTTTGAGTGACATACAAATTATTATGGAAACATTTATACTTACCTTGCGTCTAATTGCGGAACTGAACTTGGGGCCGCGAAGATAGCAACAGCAGACGCCGGCATTCTTATTGTTGAAAACTTACATTTTTAGTCGGCGTGGATAGTCGAGAAATCCGTAAGGATCCCTAGTTCAGGATAAAAAGTATGTTAAAACTATGTGTTAGCGGGATTGAGTAACAAACTTCCAAACAAACCAACATACAAACTTTTACATTTTAAAATCTAAGTAGGATTTCGTTTTTGCGGTTACCTAAATTTTTGCCTTTTCCTTTTGAGTTTCCATTGACTTTTTAGCAAATAATTGAAACTTATTTAAATCCAAAGAGTTGAAGTACAGTCTGCTCGCACAAGGAAATCCCATACACCAGATCCTTGTTGTTCCCAAGTCCTGTTACGATCCAGGCTTTAATTAGTTCATCAGATAATTTAGTTTGCGCAGCGCTCGTTAGCCCAACGAAGTGGACGGCTAATGCAGCCTGAGCCTATAATTCAATTATCCGACGGGACAAATACAAATTAGATGTACTGTATACCTGCGGAACTCGTCGCTAAAGACTCCGTGAAGATATTTGATTACGCAATTCTGAATCTTATTTAAAGTGTAAAGAGATCAATTTTATGTACAGCTAATTTCAGTTAATTTTAAATCTTCGTTTGTTGTTCTAATAAATAAACCTGAATTTAAATCATAATTGTGTTTGAAATGTTATTGAGTTATAATTATCTTATATTTGACTCCGACTTTATAGTCACAATGTTTGTTATCGACGCAAAACGTAAGTAAATAACTTAAAAATTATTAAACGAAAATCTAGTTAATTATTTCGATTATAATAGGGGTTTAAGTATGAAATTGACGATTTCTTTCTCACAGACAGAGGCTCTCATATCCTTACTTAATATAATAATAATAATAATAATAATATTATAAATGCGAAAGTCCGTTTGTTTGTTTGTTTGTTTATTTGTTTGTTACGCCTTAACGTCTCAACTACTGAACCGATCATCATGAAATTTTGCATACACGTTGTCAGGGGTACAGAGAAGGACATAGGGTACCTACCTTTTATCCCGAAAAAAAGTATAGTTCCCGAGGGATAGCAAAAACCCTTTCCACGCAAACGAAGTCGCGGGCGCCCGCTAGTCTTCTATGATGATAAAGATGCTTAAGCAACTTGTTATTTATTAAAATTATGATCATAATGGCTAACTATCAGCAATAGAACTTTTCAATCAGCAATTTAACCGCCTCTGTGGTCTAGTGGTTCGCCCACCAGTATAAGACGCAGGGGTCCCGGGTTCGATTCCCAGGGAGGGTATAATTTGTACTCGGTTTGGTTGGTGGTAGGGCTTATTTCAAGTCCGTTTGGCTAGCTACCAACATCTTACCTAAGTCTGACGCCATAACAGCAATTTAAAAATTGTTTTGTTCCGGCAGTTAGAGGTAAGATAGCCAGTTCCTCAGTGATGAGGATTCCGGGTGTAGTGTGCTTCCATCTTCGGCCTTATCTTCACTTAATATCTCAGGTGAGATGAAGGCCAAGCACTACCCCGTTGTGCATAAAAAAAATAGAAATATTTATGATTTTCTTTCCAGAACGTTAAAAAAGTAAGGTACTCCTTTTTTCGTTAACAGAAATGACCACTTAATTCGTTGTAACTTAGCCGATACTTACTTTTTTCACTAAACTCCTATGGCATTAAATGCATAAAAGTTTTAAAACATTGGCGTTCATGGTTGTTAAATAAATTAAAACAATTGGTAAATGCGGATTCTTTAAAATTATCCATACAAAACGGCAATTTCATACTTAAACCTCTTATACTATTAAATAAGACAAGACAAAAATATATTTAATGAAATTCTTAAACTTACCCCCAAAAAAATTATTAATTAACAACTTTCTAATCTTGTTTGATTTTAATCTAAACGCCCTCATATTCGCAGGTTGGAAATAATAAAAAAAACATTGCTATATTTTTAGAAATGACTTTATTTTTCCTTTTACTTGGAAATAATTACAGACTTTAAAAATCTTAATAGTATAATTTATTTACAATTGTTCGCTATAATAATTACAATTTATTCTCCTAGTTTTTATACACAAAGAAACAATATTTTTTACTAACTTATCATGACGTCATACAGTTCATGAACTCTTATATTAGTTTTTACAACTATATCACATTTTCATTCTTATGTCTAAAATTTTGTTACAATAATAGTCATTATATTATTCATGTTTTATTAACAATTTGTTAAAATAACACTGGTAAAATATTTGTTGTGGCAGTAAAAACCGAAGTAGGAATTGAGTTATGCCGAAGCAATAGTGCTATTCAGAATATTAAGTAGGTAATAGTTACACTAACATTGCGTTTGTAGGATTTATTTTTATTTAAGCTTGTATTGTCAAATATTAGTACTTATGTACATAGATATGTTATTTGATGAGACGAAAATTGTGAGATTCGATTAAAACAAACTATACCCGGTGGTTTAAGCTATCGATAATTAATTTTATTTACAATTTCTACAATATTGCCAGTGAACTGATGTTTTCCTTTTTAACAAAGGTTCAATGATATCAAGTTGACCAAATCTTTCATAGGCACTTTCGCCAAATCAGTCTTCTTTCTAATTTACACGAAAACACTTTTTTAATTCTCTCTGAATAGTTCAGACTCTTGCCCGCTCGTTACTACACAGTCGTCTCTAATAGATCCGGAGAGGGTCAACAAAAGCCGTCTTTGAGATCGGGATAACCTAGGTCAGGCATCGCTCTCCTAGATCCGGTGCCTCTAGAGTTCTCCACGCGCATGCCTCGACCCGCTCGACCTAAACTAGCGTACCTTGTATCTGCAAGCTTATCCCTTTGTGCCACTTCGTCGTAGTATCTCGCATCGTTCAAACCGGCGCTATACTTCTGACTTAAGCTGTACTTATCTATCGTGGCATACTTTTGAACGGTCGCGTATTGACGTGCCGCCTCGGGTACGCCATTTGTTTTAGCTCTATCGTACGGTCTTTCTTCTGGAGGAAGTGCTCCATCTAAACGCGCTTTGAATTCTTTGTCTTTTCTTCTACGTCTTCTACACGCGCAAAGAGCGACTAAAATTGCGCATACAAGTAAACCCGCCCCTGCTGCCGCAGCAACGTAAGGTGGTGGCAAAGATATTCTAAATGAGCAGTTGGAATCGTCTTCGTCGTAGCCAGTGGGACAATGGGGGCTTCCATCACACCATAACGCAATCGGTATGCAGGCATTCAGTTCCGGACAGCTAGAAAAGAAAAAAATATATTAGTAAAGTTATTATGAGAATAAAACTGTGCATTACAGGGGACATGAGGTAGGTATAGCAATAAATTTGCTATGAGTTATCATATTTTTTACTCAGCCGCAAACAGCTTGCGCAGATTAATAGGATAACCCAGAAAACTTATTTTTAGTACCTACATTATTGATTTTGCTTTTAAATTATAGTCGATTGAACTGATTTTCAAGCGACCAATTACCAACACATGAAATAGCATGTTTATACATACCTATATCGACACTCGAGAGATGCTGTAACTGGTAAGAAAGTGGATTCTAGATCCGGCTCAAACGCTGGTTTTTTCATCAGTTCTATCCATTTTATAGAATAGTCTGCTTGCTCGTGTTGTAAAAAGTCGATGACGTAGCTGCGTGCATGTGGTTTTAAAGTGTTTTCTAAAGGAGTTTGAGCAGACAACCAGCCTGGTGAGAACAGTTCCAACGAATTAGGACCATCAGGACACACTTCACGATAACTGGAGGTGTCTCTTGCTTCGTATATAAATAATCTGTTAGGAGTTGGACAAAAAGGTGAAGTAGTCATCATTTCATAGCCAGGTATTCTGACGTAAAGATATCTCCCTTGAACAGGCGTTACTTCATCACCTCCTGGCTCAATTAGCCATGGCCTATGAACACAAGCAACCTCAGCCCTTACGCTCTCAGATATGACGTTTCTATCGCCTACTATTTCTGGTGCCATAGGTGTATGTCTTTTATCGAACAATCTGATTTCCCCACTGCTGCCCCTAAGTTGCCGTTTCCCCCAACCAGTCGAGCAAACAGTTTCATCACCTGGTCCAGTGGGCACGAATTTGTACTCGCCCTCAAAGGCAAAGTCATCGTAATCTTCAGTAATGTTCATCATGGTTACCGTAAAGTTTAGTTCCACAACGGAAGCGGTGAGAGTGTGTACGTTCAGGGGATCGGATCGATTTGTACACAGGCAATCTCTTTGTATCGGTACCCCTTCCCAGGGATATTCGGTTATTATAATTTGAGCGAGCCCCTCGCCCCCAATAGTCCTTCTTGCTGGCCTGTCACATTTCCAGCGACCTGTTCGTGAATCTTTATGAGTGCTACAATGTTTGTTTCCAAAGTATGTGCTTGTGAAAGTCAACTGTACCCTTTCTCCTGGCTTTGCTTCAAATCTGTAGACAAAAATTTAATCAACATTTTTTCGTCGATGTTTTTAATTTTAACTGTCTACTAAATGTACTAAATACTAAATGATTTGTAAAAATGTACTAAAATGTACTAAAAACTAAATGTACATACATTAATATCAATAAAAAGAAACAAGTTTGTGTAAAACTAAAGATTGTGTGGAATAGGGAATGTGATCAATGGCAGTTGTGCGGAATCCATATTGCGTAGAATCTCGAATAGGTAGAAAAGAGATTGTCAAGAACGTCGATTAATTCACTTAAACATGTAATGCATTATTTTTTTTTAATTTAGCCTGTGAGTGGTTAATTGGATTTAATCTCAAACTAGCATGAGAGATTTATAGTTTTAACAACAGTTAATTCCTAAGATCATTTTCGTAATAGTTTTAATTCTGACCTTACCTCAAAATGCAAGTAAGGTTCTGCGCTCCGCCTCGTCCATAGTAGAATATTGCTCTGGGAGCCTGGAATCTTCCGGAGTAAGTTTGAGCGGATTTGAACACTCTGTCGCAGGCGGACAAGGAATCAGCTAGGGGTTGCCCTTGCTCGCTCACGTCGACAAACTCGTAGCGGAGTAGGAATGACACCGGGTACAGGGCTGATCCTTGACGGAGCTCCTGTGGGAATAATTTTGACTGAGTACAAATTCAAAGTAAAAATGGTATCAGTCGGACTTAATAAGAGGCGAAGTTACATAATACTGCAACACGATAACACGACTAATAAATTATAACGCTATATTTTAAGCCAACGTTCCAAATATTATAATAACATTGACATTAGTTTTGATTACTTTGCATTTGAATTTGTTAATATCGGACCATAGTTAACATTGTTTCAGTCCGTTCTATCGAATCCCAATTCGCGTTTGCTAATAACTTCAAGTTGTAGAGATGTTGTGAGCACGGATTAAACAACTTTTCAGTATACTCGTATATGTACAATACATAGTTAAGTCGGCGTATCACCAAACAGATACTTAGCTTTAACTTTGTTTCGTATTTGACTTGAAAATGGGTGTAATCAGCGATATAACATACATAAACTTATAAACAGTTGTAAACCCAGTAGTGATCTAGTATTTACCAGAATACTAAGAGTTACATAGCATTCGAAAATTTTTTATGGACATATCCTTAACCCACTTAAGCTCTGTCAACAGCTAAAATAAAAAATTCTAAAATTTATGGGACTGATAAATAATTTAATCTTATAATCCTCTGTAGTCTAAATAATAATATCCCCTGTAGTCTTAATTTTTTTGAATATTAATTTGGAGTGAAAGACGTTGTTTAATATTTAACTTTTTCATAATATTAATACCAGAACAGAGTCAAAATTACTCGTTAGTTATAACAAACATAAGTCGTTGGTAGTATAGCATTGCTTCAGTAGAACTTATTTCATTAGTTTATACCAAGAAACATCTCCAAGGTCAGAACGTTAACCGAGACTAGGTGGTGTAGTAAAACTTCAAATATTTAGTTAGCAACTTGCTCGAGTCCTTCCTCTGTTGAATTTAATATTGAATAATAAAGCAGTTCGCTACTTGTGACTTTAACGACTTGCTTAAGACTAGTTTTCTATATTAAAGTAGTGCACTACTTTAAGAAAATTCAACTGAATGCTAATGCCACCTTCAATGACTATTGAGTATTAAAATACTTGATAATTTGCAATAATGAAACATTAAATGAAATTTTAAAGTCAATATAATCAGAAAACTGGAAACATTGTAGAAGAAAAATAATAATAAGTAGCTTTAGAATGCTCATGTTGAGCATTTATTCAGATTTAAATAAGTTTGAACCAAATAAAGAACCAAACAAATTCCCAGTTAAAAATATTTATCATCGGGCCTAAAAAATCATCGATATATCATTAAATATATTTTTAGCCAAAATTCCGGAATTCTGAACCCATTCCTTCTTGCAATAACTCACGCCATAGAAATAGCATGTAGCAAGTTGACGGGTCGCAGGCATTCCATCACGGTCCGTAGTACCACTGACATATTCCACAGTGAAACGCAGAAAGTAGCACAAGATATAAAAGTTAAAGCCGTACAAGCCGTACAACAAAAAAAAAAGAATAGGGATATCCGTTCCGTGCACGTAAGTGTACAGTCAGCAATGTAGTAGCTTAACACTTTAGTACTTTGTCATAGCAACTTTTTTGATAAAGGTTTCAAGCTATAAGATATCTTTTAGAAAATTTTCTATGACAACTAAGTTTCTATGATAAACGCCTCTGTGGTCTAATGGTTCGCTCACACGTGTAATACGCAGGGGTCCCGGGTTCGATTCCCAGGAGGGTGTATCTGTACTCGGTTTGGTTGGTGGTATGGCTTGTTTCAAGTCCGCCTGGCTAGCTACCACCGTCTTACCTAAGTCTGACGCCATAACAGCAATTTAAAAATTGTTGTGCTCCGGCAGTTAGAGGTAAGATAGCCAGCTCCTCAGTGGTGAGGATGCCAGGTGTTGTGCGCTTACACTTTTGGCCTTATAGTCACTTAGCATCAGGTGAGGTGAAGGCTAAGCACTTAGCCCGTTGTGGATAAAAAAAAGTAATAAAGTGTTAAGATACTTTTGTTGCTGACCGTACATAGACATTATGTACAGAACAGGCAATAACCATAACGGAACAATCCAGTAGTAATTACTGTAACAGCTCTCTAGCACAACAAAAAAATGTCAAAAAAAAATTAAAAACACGACTGCCCTGCCAAAAACGAACTAAAAAGTTAAACAACAAGTGTCATTGCAGTCGGTGGACCTTTTTTATTTATGGAACAATTTTTGATCAAGGAGGTCCCCCGACTGCAATGACACTTGTTGTTTAACTTTTTAGTTCGTTTTTGGCAGGGCAGTCGTGTTTTTAATATTTTTTAATTTATTTATTTTTATTTCAACCATTTTAGTGACAAATTATATACATAGTTTTGGAATGTGCTCATCAAGGCCTTTCATTTGATGCCCATATTGTAATAATAGAAGAATTTTTTTTTTCACATTTGAAAACGGCGTCGCAAAGTCGCCATACTGTTTTTTTTTTGTCTAAAAAAAATATAGCTAGTGTCACTTGGGATGCTGTAAGGATTCCATTATCCAAATCAGTTCAGGCATTTAGGAGTTATGGTGGAATAAAGAAACTCACATACCCACAAACATACATGAACCCTAAACACATATACACTCCTTTTTGGGCAGTCGTGTAAATAATAATATTATAGTTTTATAACACAGATTTTTATTTATGTAGGTTATGCCAAACATTCTAAATGATTAGTACAAAATAAGGCATAAAAACTTGGCCTTATTATAAACTGTAAATAGTACGTTTTATTACCTATATTTTTTCGTGGAAAATGTCAAAGGGCCAAAGATATTCTTGAAAAGATCTTTCAATAATTATGTACAGTCTTAAACTGCACATAACTAAACCTACCTCTTTTTAGCTTACGCTGCGACACACATTTGGCCACGCGGATTGGGTACAGCCACTTAACTATTTGTTTACATATTTATCGTAAATATAACTTTAACTGTGGATCGTGGTTTCTCTGCCGCACTCCTACAACATCAACTTATCTCATCAACTACCTAAGCTTCAAATGTATAGTGGACACACCATACAAATCATTATGTTAACTTTTTACCAATAAGTACGTTAATATGTTTTTCGATTGTTTTGTTAAACATTTGTTCTGAAAACTTTACAAAGTTAGCGTATTTATATTTTTACCTGCAATACAATTTGGTATAAATGAATGAAAAAAAAATTGCCTTATTTCATGAGACATCGAAATAATATGGAATTATGATTTGATTTACAATTTTTATTCATACTACAATTAAAAATTACTATTTAAAATGTTAGCAGTCTATTATTTGGATCATCATTTTGAACTAATTTTATACATTTGCTTCTGGCATGTTATCTTGGATGAATCAACCACGTTATTCTTAATTACCAAGTAGTGTAGAAATGCTTCGAGAATACTATAATTTTCTAAGACACGGCAGATTCACATTGTCATTTACCTACAAGCCCACAATCCATGTAATTCGTCAAACAATTAACAAAGTTGATTCTTGTTATTAATATAACTCCATCAATCTATTTTAATAGGATCAATTTAATTTTGACTTTGAATTAGGAACTATACCAATAAAGAAAACTAGGCTTATAAATAATATATAATTAATTGATATTAGGGCTCTATCACGGCGCGGCAGCTGCAAAGATGCCAAAACGTCAGGAAAATAAAAAATTAAACCATATACCAACTAATTACCAAAGTACTTTCAATAAAACAGCGCTAGTATCCGTTAAAAAGTGTTTTATTTCATGTCTAGAGAGCGCGAAAGCTAGAGAAGTGAATATTAGGGCTCTATTTATGGTTCCATTCTTGAAAAGGAATATAATGTTCGCTTCATGGGCCATCTGTCTGTCTTTATCGGATAAGACCCTCAGAGTCCCCGCAAACAATAGACCAAACTGTCGGCCGATAGTAAGAAGCAGTATTTAAGAAGTATGCAAGTACGCACACTACATCGATTTGGTTTTGGCCGATTCTTCATACAAAACCAACTATCTGGACAACTATCGGCCGATAGAAAGTCTGTAGTCTGTCGGGCACTCTTATCCTTTCTTAAGACTGTAGAAATATTATAAGCTTCAATTTTTGACCGAAAATCATAATTTATTACAACCTATTATAGAACTTTCGGTGCGCGATTCACGCTTGTCTTGTTCTCACAACTCACACTACTAAAGTCGTAGTTTTAATGTGGACTGGATCACAATAGCTATTTGTACAGCGCATTTTGTAAAAAAACTACTATGAACATTTATTGTAGCGCTTCTGTGTCAGTGCAGTCTACTTGTCAGCGTTACACTGTGAACTATCTCCTTGCATTATTCACTATGGCAAATGCAACTCTGCGCACGTGACTTATCTACGTTGCAGGATGAATGTTTCACCGTGCAGAAAAGTTCCCTCTTCCCAATGTAGTCAGGGAATAGGAAAGTCTGAAAAGGATACTAGACATGAGTAGAGAACATTTTGTTGAGTGGAAAAAATTGCACACAATTGCACAAAACCATTTGCAACTAAAATTTACAAACGTTTGAAACTGAATTTCATGCAGTCATTCTGAGATAAAAAAAAATACGTACCTGTGTTTTTTTAATAATACACTTTTATGATAACAATATTTTTGATGTATAGGAGAAAAAAATATTTTGTCATGTCCAGACGATAAAAATAAGAAAGAAAAAAAATATGCAGAAAATTTCAAAATTTATAAAAATTTAAAAGCATTAAAAACTTATTCATATTTAAAACATTCCTAACGTGATAGTATTAATTTACTGACTTCATTATGAGCAGTAAATTAATATTTCATCAGATATTTTTTACTTCATTTTACAAACTTTATCCAAAAATATATTAATTTGTAAATAGTAAAAGTAACGTGAAATATTAATATTACTTTTCAAATATAAACAAATCCTATATATGACGGCATGAAAGATTTGGCTGCCAGCCATATCTAGACCGTATTTCGATCTATGTGCGCCGTTTCGTGTAAAAAATCGGATGCACTCCGCGTCGTTCCACTGAGTGCATACGCAAGTATCCCCTACGAAATGGAAGGCTAATATTTGCCAGCTTTAATTAGCAGCTCTCTCATAGAATTGTCATTTGGATACGAACTTTGGCGAGTGAACAAACAGTGCAGATTAACCCGTTCGTAAATTTGAGCTTTCAAATTCGTTGAATAGTTTATTGTGATTTTAAACATTGGGAGGTTATTTTTGTAGCTAACATTGATTCTAGCTTTACTTTTAGGTATGTAGGAAATACCGCAATAGAATTTCAGCTTTGTTAGAAATTTTAAGCGACGGCAAAATTAATAACATAGCTATTTTTTTTACATTTAATAGGCTTACTCTTGGCCACATTCGAGAACCATAAGGCTAAGAAGAGGCCGAAGATGTAGCGAGCTTGCCCAGAAGAAGCCTATTCACTCGGGCTGGGTTATATGCTCGCGGGAATACAGACACAGGCAGGGAATTTTTAACAACGTTTAACATAAATATTATAAATTAATCGGTAAGAGATCGAATTATTACTTCTTCGGTTTTTATACGTGTGGTAAAAAAATATCAATAAAAACCATTAATGGTTTTAAAACAGCGACCTATCCCTCGTATTAGACTTAATATTATATTATATACTTAATATTATATTCATATGCAATTTATAGTATACATTAATCTTAAATGCACCAAAACTGCACTAAAACCGCATTTATGATTAATTATACTTAAAATTGCATGTGAGTATAATATTAGAAGCGTTTGAAAATTGCAAGTTTTACTCAAGTCATTACACTCGGATATACAGGGTCATTCTAAACTTACCATTAAAATTTCAAGGATGAGTTCAGACCATGAAACTGAACAACTTTCTCTAACGAACACAGAGCCAAATATGTAAAAAAAAAACAATTATCCATACAAATCAAAGAAATCACGTGATAAATTTAGTATGGGATGAACAACATTTTGTGGCGAGATTCGACACATGTTTCTTTGGAAAAGTTATTCAGTTTTATTGAATAGACACATCCTTGGATGGTAAGTTTAGAATGAGCCTGTAGATACGGGGGTTAAGTGTCACTTAAATTTTTAAACAGATTCATTGGCATTTTAATGTCAATAGCCGACAGTTCAATGTAGTTGACATCTTTAAAACCTAGTAGTCTAGTCTAGAATATCACCTCTCTATTGATTTCCTACTACTAATAAAATTTTCAACGCCACTGCAGCTCAAATAGGTTTAAAAATACAAAGCTCGTCGAAGCCATAAACTTTAATACGAAGAAAGATGAATCGGCTACAATGACTCCTTTACTTTATGACCTATCAGGGTTTTGATCGATTCGGCTTTTGAAGTTAACAACTATAGTAATATTACTAAAGGATAAACGTTTTAAGGTAAACCAAAATGAAAGTAGGCTTACGACGGCTTTTCTTGATCAAATAGCAAAAAATTACAATAATGTTTATTCAAAGCAATTATTTTACTGCCCCATTTACGTCTGAAAAAACACCAGGAATTCTCGAAACTGTTGAATGTTTTATACAAAGAACAAAAATGTTTTATGAGACGAGTTTTGATCTTACTTAAATAAATTGTTGACTAATACGGGTTTTGCCTTATAATATAAGTTTTTTTAGGCCTGAATATAATTTACAACGTTTTCGAGCTGGAGGCCGTACTCTAAACTCTTATAGCAACATCAAAGTAATGTTGATGTGAAGCGCTCATGGCGGAGCTTGACAGAGTGATTGTACTCGATCACATTTGTTTAGCAACGCTCGGTCCGGTCAGGTGTCGGATGGGTAACCGTTAAGTGGCATTACAACTGAGCGCTTCCGTGCTTAGGAGGGCACGTTAAACCGTCGGTCCCGGCTGTTCGCATCTGATAACTGTCGTTAAGCCAAGTTAGAGGCCTTACAGGCAGCTTGATGAACTCTAACACCCGAGGTGTATACTAATCCTCATACGATAAGAAGAAGAAGTTAATTCATTTTCATTAAAAATGAAATTATAAATTAAAGTCTCGTAGATATTCAGGATAAGATTTGAGAAAAAAAACCTTAGTTATATAATTATGTAATGCAGATTACACCTGATAATTACTAATAACAATAATATAGAAAATAAATGTATTGGTAATTTGATTTGATTTCATTTTTACATGGGAATTAAGTAATTGGGTGACTGGAAATAATTAAAGACGGCTGTTAATGGGATACTTAAATACTAAACCTGCCAGCGGCTTATTTTTTGGGCAATAAAATAACTAAATGAGTGACAAACTGTGGATTACAAAAAATACGTAAAACGGGCGACTACATGTGGAAGATAAATAATTTAAGTTAGCAGTGAAAATTACTAGGAGGGTACGTTAAACCATCGGTCCGGATGTTGTCGTCTGATAACAGTCGTTAAGTCAAGTTAGAGACCTTACAGGCGGCTTTGATAAACTCTAACACCAGAGGTGGATACTAATCCTCATACGATAAGAAGAAGAAAAAGTAATGTTGTGATAGAGGCAGAGCTATACATCGCGTATAGCGCCATCTCAATCACAACATCGCTTCGATATTACTTTTGACAGTCAGAGTAGGGGGGCTGATTCATCTAGCCAGCCAATAGCAGATCCGAATCGCGTCTCATCAGTGTTTTGTCCCTAATATTCGGGCCATTTGGCAATGCCCCTATCGTCGAGGAAACGATAACACTAAATGATCGTAAAGAACGGCAGATTTTGAATCAAGCTGGGTATTAGGACCTCGTTAGTAGTTGTTTGATCTTCAAATAAAAAACCTTTGATTTTTTTATCTTTAACTAAACTTATTTTTCAGTTTATCATTCTTTTTTTAATAATACTTTTTTTTTAAATCTATGTTATACATTATTGGTATCCGTAACAGTTTGTATGTTCTGCTAAGTCCGTAAATTAAATGCACATAACGCATGCCGTGGCAGTCTTTAATTAAGACAAGACCAAATAAAAGATTGTATGTATCTTCTAGTCATATAAATCTTCACTTGTGTAAGGAGGTACTTATTGGTAGTCCTTAAATAAACAAAATAAAATAAAAATTAAGAAAATGTGTTCTTTGATTTAGTTCATCGACAATAATTCTGATCTTAATTGAATAATCTGTTTCCGCCGTTCAAATATTTTACTTGATATTATGCTCTCGTGTGTAAGCAGTACGGTCGGCAACTCAGTGTTTTACCATTTTGCAGTAAAACTCATGTGCGCGTAACGCTCCTGCATGAACTAGGGGTATGTAAGTGACGGAGCAGCGTGTAAGCGATTTTAACCTTAAGAGTGGTAAAGCGGAAATGTTGCCAATTGTACATAAAATTACCTGTAAAATAGTAAGAGCTGGCCCAGTAGTGATGTAACTTTCTGAAGGCGCGCACGGTCGGGTGGCTCTCGTTGCGTTTGACAGTAAAGCATGATCGCACAGTCGAGGCGACTCTTCTCTGCAGAATGACCCCAACAGCGATTTCTTGTCGGTCATATCCAACTGTCAAAAAAAGTATAATGTTAATTTATCAGCTTTTTGAGCCTCGATATCACCGAGCGTGCATCCTGCGTTTTGCATCTCTACAACCACTGCGCGCTATCTCTATGTCAGTCTCTCGGAGGACAGAGGCAATGAGAATTAATGAGTTTTTACGACTGTTGATGCAGTTGAGACAAACGGCTTAATGAGCCTTCTGAATCATGGAAAGTAAATTCTACTACCTACGTCACAGTATAGATATTTACTACGTGTATAGGTAGCACTATTTGACAAAATTGACGTCCACTGCTGGGCGTAGGACCATATTATGGACTGTGAGTTTATGTGTAAAAGAGATACACATAAGTACGGAGTATATTAATAATTAACTTGAGGTGGTATAATTGATCCTTATGCTGGATTGGGAACATTTATTGCTTTCTCTGTGGAATGGGAATGAAAATTGTGGAAAAAAAGTTTTGACACATTTTTTATATTTTATGTTGAAACTTTTTTTTATTCTGCTGTTACTCCCGTACTATTGCAAAGATGAAGTTCTTTTTTTTATTTGTCACGCAACCAAAATTTTGAGTCTTTGGAGCCATTGCCCATTATTTTGAAATCCTTTGAAATAATTTATTTGAATTTAATTTCATGAACATTCATAATGTTAATATTAGATTGATTGGTTACAAATACTAAGTGATTAGTTCAGTTTACAAATTTGATCGGCTTTGGAAGCCATATACAAATTAAATTTAAACAACAACATAGTTTTCAAATTGAGTGGAGATTAATTAGGCTTTCGTGTTGTTCAAAGCTTTAAGTATTTAATGCGGTAGTGCCATTTCAATTTATTCAAATAGTCATTTAAATGTTTCCAGCGGTTGGATTTACATTGACAATGCTGTTTGCAGCTGCGTCGTTTTATTTGCAAGATGTTTTCTGAAGAAGAAACTTTCCTGATTAAAGTGCCAACAACAAAAAATAACTTAACCAACCATCCATTCTTAATGTAAACTAAGAGATTTGGCACACTGGGCGGAAGCTTGAGGTTACTGCACTGAGAAACTTGTAGTCAATTTTTAGATCAGAAAATAAATAATTGTTTTCTGCAATTGCAATATTAAAATTTTACCTTCCGTACAATGCTTTGGTTACGTTTGGTTTCATAAATCAAAGAGACATTGTGCAATTCTAAAATATCAAAAAGAATATACCTATTTTCATCAAAGAGATATTGTGCTGTGCATTTCTAAAATACCTATCAAAAAGAATATATTTTCGTTACTTTGGAAAATACAGTATAAATATTTAAAAAATACATTAGTAATTTCACACAAAAATTTTGTAACTTCCGTTTTGTAAACTATTAAATATTTGAGAAAGCACTACTTCTATTATAATAAATAACATTAAGTGATCGTCATTGATTTAACTTTTTTTTAATAGTATTTCCTTCCATGTTTCATTTGTTTATTAAAACTATATAACCACTTGCGTCTTTTCATAGGCACCTACGCTTAGTGTAACTAAGGCATAAATGTAAACTAAGGAATTCCGAATGAATGAAACGAAACACCGCAGTGCAGTCGGCTGGGAACCCGGTAAGAGTGCTCAGACACATTAAAGAAAATTAATGTTTGGCTGCCGACGTCAAGAGGGTAGAGGTAACCGGGTAGTTGGCAAAGTGAAATGGCACGAATAAAGGCAGGAACGCCACCAAATTTTATATCGCTTCAGCACTGTATCGCATTATTCTCCACGAAATGCAAAAGTTTCCATGCGTCCAAGTTAATCCACATTTCATTACGATATGCTAACATTTTCCCGTTCCGAAGTGCAGTTTCAAATTTTATGAAGGCAACTTGCGCTGTTATGCGGTTAGTTTTTAATGCTTAGCGCTTTATTGACTGAATTTGCGGTGGTACCAGGCATTTGGCAACGACTTAGATGTATTGTAGCAAAAAAGAAGGAAATAATGAGACTATGCAACAGGCAGTTGTATTGTTTCAAGTTGAGAAGATGCTATTTGCGGAAAAATAAAAATAGTAACTGTACTGGTTTGTACACCGGAAAGCACTTAGGAAGTTACGAATAAACAAGGTATAGGAATTAATACCAGAGTCAGTATTTCTAACTTACACTTTAAAAAATAACAACCATTATATTATAAATACAACTAACATTTTGATAGTTTTAAGTTCTTTTTACGGATGAGTTCTACCAATGAATCGGATATTTTTTTTATATAGAGTCGATAAATGACATAAAATTCAATTCTCCGACACAAACTAGTCTGTCAAACACGCTATATTACTATGAATGTCCAATATTTGCGGGTTAAATATTCAGTTTCATTATTTAACAGTACTTAAAAGGGTTTAAACTACTTCACGCTGCATAAACAGTCTTGTTTCCCAAACTTCTATATGAAGAACGGAATCGAAAAATTGTACTTAATAATTTACCTTTCTGTCCAAATCGGCGTCTGGAGCAGCACCGTCCCAAATAGTAAGTTGAGATGAGCAGTCTTTCTGCTGGTCAAAACCTGCTGGTTCTGTTCCAGCAGAATGGTATTTCACAAATGACACCCAAACAATCTCATTGGGACGACCCTAAAAAATAATAGCTTGTAAAAAAGTGGAATCAAATGTTACGGAAAGGTTGTATAACATAGTAAGGTACAAGTAAAAATAAGAAAAGTACATGATACTAAATAAATAAACAGTAACCAATATCACTTGTACCAATCACTATAATGGATAATTTATAGTGACATAGCATTGCTCTGATTCTTAGTAAAGTAATAGAAAATGACATTATTATCTTTTTTAATCACCTTGGCATTTATTACGAAAAAGCTAATAAATCTTACGAAAATTTACTTTTATTCTATTGTTAGTGAAAACAGTTTTCCTAACTAAACCATAGCAATAAGAATATATTTTCGACATCTAAATATATTCAATTCCATTAACATTTACCTGGAAATAGTACACACAAGACGTGTTAGGCGGTAGTGAGTGTCTCGGATTCTTCAGTACGCCACTTGTCTTGTCCGAGGAGCGCAATACAAAGCGACACCGTCCATCGGCACGCACGTACGAATGAGAATCTTTGTCCACGTACAGCACCTAACGATACAAATGTAACCATAAACACATATACATAAAATCCAATTCCAGATCAACGATGAGTTCTGAAGCAGATATTGCATTTAAATCAAGGGCTAACTCGGAAACGGACGGAATATTGAATGGAATATCTTAAGCATTAAATAGATTACGCTCTCCAAAGGTCGTGGAATGAACGGATTCATCAAATTAGCTTGGGATGACCTGAACTTGGAGTTTCCATTCAAAAAGTTTCATCTTATACAGTAATGCGTGAAAGGATGAGTTGATTGGATGTAACGATTCTGTTCTTTTCTGAGTTTTTATGAAAAGGCACTGTAATAACAATTTCCTCGCGACAGCTTGTCGTTTTTTGTTCAGTATTGAAAACTGTTGAATTAAACTTTTTAAGCAAATAAAAACAACATTAATTTCAACAGTAATTTAGCTATTTTGGAATATATTTTCTATGCTTAAAAAATCTATCTACTCAGAGAATACTGATGTCGTGCCGTGGTAAAAAAATATACATAAAAATTATACTCACTTGCACCTCAAGCTCAAAACCAGGCAGATAACTCAAAGGCACTGGGTGAAAGGGATTGTCATATGGCGAAGTGTGGAATTCTAACAACATGTTTGGACCCCTGCTCACAATATCGGGGACAGCGTCACCCCCACAAAGGCGTACTAACACTGGGGAATCTCTAGTTGCTCCGTCCCAGACGGTCAAATAGTCTTGCACGACGTTGCACTGGTCCCATATCCTAATGCATAGAAAAGATATTAACATTAAATTTTATAAAAAATCTTCAAACTATCAACCTTTTTCTCTCACGATAAATTGGTAGATGTTAATCGACTAAAATACCTAAATCATTTATTTAAGAAATTCAAAATGTTTAGAAAACTATACGAAAATCTAATCTTATCGTCTAATTTCGAACCTTTACCGAGGATGATTTACAAAATGACTTGTGCCGACATTCAATTTTTCAGTTATTTTGCTGTGTTGCACATATTTAATACCTCATAGCGATTAATCCTAAATCTTTGCCCTAATATACCTACTAAACAATATATTTAAGTCAAGCATGCACGAGTATTATTATTGTAAGCCAAATTACCGAAATATGCAAGCACATCAAGCACAAATTCTTTTCATATTTATGATTTCACAGATTACACAATGAATAAGAAATTGGTTGAAAACGCCTTGAAATTTGATGGTAAATGAAGTAGAAGTCTCGTAAAAACTTTTCGACGGAGACAGTTGTGATGTTTCGACATGTTGTCGATATTCGCTGAAGAGTTTTTATGAGGCCTGATAAAATATTGCTGAACATTTACGGCGCCTGCCTAGCACGGTATTTTGTGAAAGAATTCGGAACATTCGGGTCGCACCTTTTTATTTTTACGCCGATGATTGCCCAGTCGATTTAGCTTGAAAATTTTTCTATGAAACTTTTTTCGGTTCTTACAACAATAGTATTTATTTAGCTGCCTTTAAACAACTTTCTTGAACAAAGACACAATCAAAAGGCAACCTAACTCGAATAAATTAGAGTATTTTGTTAAAACAATAACGTAATCAGAAAACGTAATACAAACTTGTTATCATGCAAAATACGTCTGCCAACTTTGTATCGCACAGAAACGTTAAGTAAATATTTGGGTTTCATCAATGTGATTCCACGATACCTATATACAGTTGTTACTCGTGTTTTGTATTGTTGCTTGTTTTGAATTTCAGACAGTACAGGCTTTAATTAGGTTTTGGGTAGCTTAAAAGTTTCGTAATAGATATGACCTAATTAAGCTTCGTTTCATAGTAAAAATGTGAAGTTTTTTTGCCCTATCGGTAGCTATCCGTTGAAAATCAACACTGATATCAAAGAAAAGAAAGTTAATCCATATTACTTATTATCAATAAGTATACTCCATGAAACACCAAAAAGAAATGCTCATTAAAAAACATAGAATGTCATTATTAATCACGATAGCAAGTGTTACCATTAAAATTTAATAAAAACTAACAAGTAAATTCGAATGGTCCGTGTACCTACATCATAATATACATTACATATACGATATATGATACTCACGACATATACGATACTTACTTCAAAACCCGCTGGCTCCTATCATACTTCACTATTTGGTCTTTGATATGTATTTTGTGACTGTTCGTTTGTCTTACTGCTATCAAAACGTGTTTATCAGCTGGTATCTGAAAATAATAATTTTATTTTATAATATTTTACAAAATAGCGTTACTTTCAGATACAGTGCATGACAAACTGCCATAATTGTAAGTAAACGGCTTGTTTTAGAGCTTTCGGTTTAATTTAATCTGAATATAATAATTTAAAACAAATTCTGTTCCATTTCCAAATCAAACCAAAAGCTTGGTGGTTTTTTACCAAATCATGTTGTTGAAAGGCATTTCCCTATATCTTTATTATTATAGACAGTTTTTTTTCATCCTATGGCTATAACAATATACTCGAACGTGGTTGAAAACACTTATTTCAGTTAACCCGGCCTCTCGTGAATCTCACGTGTAAACATAATTTATTTACATAGAAGCCTGTCGCAATGTAGTTGGTGTGAAATTCGACTTAAATATTAATTGGAACCACCACTACGGACATATTTAAATCGTGTTGCCGTATCCTCTTGTTTCATTATTTACCTTTATGATTTATTTACATGTCCTGAGGCTGAGTTTAATTTTGACTTTTTTTATAATGAAGAAAAGCTCTAACGAACCAATATTTTTAAGTACTTAATTTTTGCATGATTACAGGTTATGTTAGTTTTGTATTATTTTTTTTACTTTGCTTGCTACCCTATACCGTAGGTATGAAGTAACTGAAGCCATCAACGATAATTCGGCTCCAATTTTAATGAAAGCTGAATAATAAATGTCTTGAAAGTGACGCAATCATATCGTTATTTAGTATGATCATTGCTATAACTGTTAGTTATTACATAACATTTTTTTTATGTTTAAAATCTTCCTCAACTATTGAGGAAGTATGATTTCTCTATAAACATAAAAAAATGTGATGTATCTACATTCAGTTATTGCATTGATTATACTAAGGTAACCATTTGATTGCGTCACTTCACAATGAGTTTAAATAACTGAAATAACTTAGTCAAATTTACAAATTTAGTCATGGTAATGTATACCCTACCTTAGTATGTTCAATGCGATATGTGCAAGTAGCATTTCTTGGGTACACTCCAGGGAAGTTAGGTGACTGGATACGACAAGCGCGCAGGTCACAGTCACTCAGTATTCGGTCGCAGTAGGTACCGGGTACCCTTTCTCCCCTCCAGGCACCCACCGTCACGTTTCCATACCGCAACCGAGCTTCACTCCGTCTTAGGAACTTGTATGCTAACTTGAAGTCGAAATTGTATCCAACACCCTACAACCAACAGAGCTGTCAGTAACTGTTTTATTACTTGTAGATTGTAAGTTGCTAATATGATGCAACATTGCTTAATACGTTAATGTGAAATGAGAAGTTTTCGTCTTGTAATATGCGGGAAAGAACACATTTAATAAATTATTGTATGTGGAAGTGCAGAGTGTATCGTTTCAGAGTTACATCTTCCGAAAACTTGATAAAAATTTCCATGTTCGAGCATGGAAATCATGTAAAGTTTTCACTCTACTTATTAGAGTAAAAACTTTATATGTATACAGTTGTATACATTATACAGTTGTATAGAATTTTTCAATCAAAAATCTAAAGTATCATTCACGTGATGCAAAATGTTTAAATTTTATAATTCAGTTATAAGAACTAATACGTTTCTCTCTTTATACTCTTATATAATATTCAAAACTAAACTAAAATCGGTATGCAAGTTGCAAATACACAACTACGAATGGTACACTGCACCTTTGTAAGGTGCCAGAGTTTTCATGATAGAGACTGGTTCATAAACATAAGTTGATCAAAGTATAAAAAAATAAGCCACCTCAAAACTCGCTCATGCAGTAAGTAATTGTAAAACAGATCTACTTTATTTTTATTTTAAGATATTTGGGTTGACAACAGCTCAAAACTACTTAAATTACTACATGAAATTTACTCGCTAGTAACTCGTAGATCACCTACTTATTCAGCTTAAATAGGACACCACACTATAATATGTAAGTAATACATATGTATGTGTGTGAACATAATGAATACAGGGATTTAACAGAACTTGATAATAATTTGGAAACTTTGGAAAGTGGATACAAAGTTAAATTTAGCTCAGCCGTATTATATTTGTAAGGAGAATAGATGATACGAATATATGACAAAATAGGGTATCTTACTTGTCTATACTACGATAAAATTGGCATTTAGGAAATATGTACTTTCATCGACAGTAAAAAGTCTGATTAACGATTTTGTGTCGCATATGAAAAGAAATAAAACGAATAGTAGTCTTATATGATTGCGTGACATCCGACAAAATACAACGGAAACTTTTCATTGGTAGGTATATTTACAAATTACGGAGTTGCTAACCAAGTTTCTTCAGCAGCAAAAGTTCCAGTATCCGGAGCGAATTCCCTTTATTAAATTACAGAATCAGCCGGTAATAACATCCATTATTGTAATTGTAAGTAAGGCCTATCCTTGCGGCCCCCAGAGGGCGTCCTAATCGTCGCTTAATTAATTGATCGAAAGTTCAACCCCCGGTGCACATAATACGGCTGCTAACAGAAGATAAAGGAAGGCATCGAGCCGTTAAAAGCGGGGTGATGTGAAATATTAGTCAAGTCACAGGCGAAAACATGTAGTTACATCACGTCAGTCTTACACAAAGGGATGTGTAAGTGACTCTTAATGAAGACAGATACGGCTGTTCATTTACACAGATTAACGTTGCGTGCACAAACTGCTGATGCTTAGTTAGTTAGCCTTCACAGCCCTAAATACTTTTCTTATTAAAATTCAAAGTCACTTCAGATTTTACCTTTGCTTGAGTGATCGATCGATCGGACCATTTATTTATCATAAGTAAGGTTGTAACTACATATTATTGGAGCGCAGTTTGTGAACTAATAACGCCAATTTTCCATTTCAAGAAATACAAGACATTTAGTATTTTAAAATTCTAATAAACTACTACGTTTCAACAATAGTCTACCAAGCAATTTTAGTAAATTACTTAAAACACAATCGATGGCACAGGTAATTACACCTTGGTAGTAACACAAATACGACTTGGTAATGATAACATCTGTACGTCAATACGTACTAGGTAATAATTATTGAAGGTGTTCGTCGAACTTTCGGTGAATTTCCATCGTTCCATAATTATAGAGGGGTTTAGAAAGCTCGCTTTAGCTTTTAGTTGAATTAGTTAGGAAAGTAAAGAAAAACATGCCGAGCAAGGTTATTTTTTGGGGCAGCATATTAATAAATTCTTTTTTTATCTGCCGAAATGTAGCATACTTAAATAGCGGTTGTTACACCCTAGTAACTCACTATTTGATTACAATCATTGCCAAAAAAAGTTATAGTTGTGGTGTGTTTTCAGTACCGGCATTTATTTATATGGTACTAGACAATTAACTTATTAAACCACGAGGCTTCCCACTTTTCCGTTCCACCGCTCAGAAATGTCGGTTGCTAGAACGAGAATGCCGTTTGGTATCGGAAACAACTGACTCCGATCATAATGGTTATACAACGTGTAACAGAGTTAATGGCTAAACCAGTATGGTAGATAGCTAGGGACCATCTAACTGAACAACTTTTACTATAGAACCAACTCTGAAATGGCAAAAAGAAAATCTTGTTGATTTTTGTATGAAACTGCTGATTTTTTTTCGCGATTTCAGAGTTGGTCCCATAGTAAAAGTTCTTCAGTTTGATGACCCCTATCTACCATATTCGACATTAGGGGTATTTTTGTAACACGTTATATAGACTGGGCTAATAACACGGACGAATGGTTTTCTCACTCTTCCTGCTGTAGTGAACGATATTTCTGTGTGACAGAAAGAAAAATAGCCGTTGCCAGAATAGTAGTTTATGAAACTGATGCATAATGAGCGGTATTAAAACATGAGTGTATGTTTAAAAACCGAGCCGTAGGCGAGGTTTTTATTAGTATCACATGAGTGTTTTAATACCTAGTTATGTACAGTTTCATATACTACTTTATCTACTCTCATACAATTTGTGTTCGAACCGATTGAACCTACAAAATAAAATATCAATGATAAAAAGAGTAAGTTTGTAATTTCTCGGTAGGTCAGCACTACTTACATTGGTTAATTAAGACGTTTTCCGTCGCCGCATCTAAAATATCGGGTGGAGTCAAATTTTTACTCACTACTATGATATTTTTAAGCAAAAGTAAAAATTTAAATCTAAAAATGGCGCGTATTCAATTAGAAAAATAAATAATGAGATGAGTGCATTCCAGAAGACTAATCGCTACGATAAGTCATCGATCACCATAGAGTACATTTTAATCATGGAAAGTATGTGGAAATATCGTTGTTACTTTTTAATATCACGGCACTGCCTTCTTCTTGGATTTGCCCTGTATCGTAATGAGAAAAAAAGTTATTTTATAACATTGCTTAGTATAGCGAAGGTATGTTATAAAATAACTTTTTATTTTTTTTCTGTATTGCGTGTATAAAGAATGTCAATATAAATTCGATTTAAAATTCATAATTCGAATTTTACGATATGAGAGTAGATAAAGGTCATTATAACTATATCCCGTTGGCATCTCATTTATACACAACCTATCTATAAAGCTATAAAAATCAATCATGCCAAAGAAACCAATGCCTTACCTGTTGACTCAGTCTGTCTAGCCTCAGCGTCATATTAATAGAGTCTGATTCGCTGAAGTACACTGTGTACCCCCACGCGGACCCACACCACTGGCCAGTGGGGGGCGACGGGCTCCGCTCCACTATCGTCATATGTCCATCTGGACAACCATCTGATGTAAACGATACGAACTTCCCCACCGTAAAAGTATCAAATGTTAGCTGAAACAAAAAACATATTATGCAATAGTTATAAAAATAGGCGTAGCACGCAATAGTCGGCCAAGCGAAGCTTTTTAATGAGCCCATGGAATTCCTTTGATGTTATTTCCCTGGATGTGTAGCAGATATTGATTTGGGTAGCTAAAGTGTTGCCTTCGAGTTTCTGAGATGAATGTACAATTACCTACTTATTGATTAAATAAACAAACGTACTTAAGACTTCTTCCCAAAATTCAAAATATCAAAAATTTATGCTAAGTTGTGTAGCAGTGTCATTTTTTCCTTGCTATTGATCAGAGATACGCCTTGAACTAAACTCGACTACATAACCATAACTAAACTGTATAAAACGATTGACAATCATTAACCACACAATTTTTAGGCACTTTAACGTATGTTCTTTTTTGTTTTATTAAAATAAAATCAAGTTTTATGTTTTATTTTTCTTACCTGTATAATATCCCCATAATTGCCACCCGTGGCGGTAAAATTCAGATGACACACGAATGGCAGATGGTCTTCTCTTGGTCTTCTCACTTCGAGCTCGTACGTGCGGCCTACGTCACCCATGTAAGTTCTATTGCACGCTAAAACAAAATAAAAATAGATGAGTGAGAGAGATACCTGCGGAGACACATCTCTGTGAGCATAATATAATTTTAAGAGCTGGCGCGCACGAGATACTTTTGTCGTCACAACTAAAGTTAGTTGCGGAGACAAATGTCTCTCATATCAGGTGTACAGATTTGTATGAAAGTGCGCGCACGTAGTGATGCGACAGCCTAGCCAGCAGACTTTCATACAAACCATGTGAGTGACAAATTATTTGCAGGGACAAAAGTTTCTCGTGGGGCGCTATGTCTAGTTGATTATGTTTATGTAACACGTAAACAGGGTTATTTTTAAAACACCAACAATTATGGGATGGGACCAACGAGATTATTGTAATAAACTAGCTTTTGCCCGTGACTTCGTCCGCGTGGATATTAGAGAAAATCATTAGGGAACCTTCAACGCAAGCCTCGTGCGAGGCCAGCCACACGCGGCAAACGTCTTGCCTCGCGAGGCAGCGCGCTTGGTGGGGACCCGTCTAATCGCGTAAAAACGGCTGGTCGGATCTTGTTTGAAGGTTCCCTAATGATTTTCTCTAATATCCACGCGGATGAAGTCGCGAGCAAAAGCTAGTTACTTATATAGCAAATGCTCAGGGACGTTATTCTGTGAAGTGATTTATTTATTTGTATGAGTGACACATAATTTTAGTAGGTAGTACAAAGCTACGACCTCTAGCATATTTTGTGTCGAACTAATTCAAAAATATATTTTATTAAGCAAAGGTTGTGATTTTTTTGCGAGTTATCTATTATTTAGATTAGTCTAGATGGCGCTGCGCGGTGTCGTATTGATATTTTGGTATTTGGTTTTTTTACACAATGTAAAAAAACTGAACTGAATGTGACCTCTTTTTGTTTTGTTTGTTTGTATAATACTACTAGATACAAGAAAATTAAGTAGGTAGGTAGGTACCTTTTAGAATTGTGTTTAAATATATGGCTAAAGGGCGGGGCTTATCTGTGCTAGGTACTCGTTTGACCACAAAACTAAGTTGGTTTGTGATAGGAAAAAGAAGAAAAACCTCTTTCTAAAAACCTGAAACAAAAACATCTTCAAAATTAAATACCTCTAAAAAAGCAAGAAATAATGTTCAAATCATTAGTTACGCATAACATTATTAATAAAACACGTCTATTGAAGTCAGGTGGGGCTGGAAGACAGCTTTTTTTAATATTTCTAATAGCCCCACCCGACTTCATTAGACGTGTTTTATTAATAATGTTGTGCGTAACTAATGATTTGAATATTATTTTTTGCTGTTTTTAGAGGTATTTAATTTTGAAGCTGTATTTTTTCAGGTTTTTTGAAGGAGGTTACTCTTTTTTTTTAAAAAAAGCTTTTTTATTTTCAACTTTTTAGTGGTAGGTATGTAAGCGTGTAAATATTTTTTTAAATTTATAAAATATTTTGAATGGTCAAATTCCCACAACTCAACTTCCAAATTTACGCTGCTTGTTTTTGAGGAGTTCCGTAGTGTCTTTGTAGTCCAAGTCTAGTCCAGGACGTTGCATTGCAGACCATGGTTTGGTTTGTTTTGGATTGTCATTAACCTACCAAAATCTAAATCACTTTACATATACTATTTGACTTTGAGGAGTTCCCTAGTGTATCTTCGAAGTTCAGAGTCTAATACCAATGAAATTAAAATGTTACTATACTTGAAGTATACCCTTTTAAACAAAAAAGAATCATCTAAATCGGTTCTTAAACAAAGATGTTATATCCGAAAATCCGTACAAACACGTGTGATGGCAAGACGTTTTTTGCAGCATAAACGGACGTAACATTTTTTTAGTAAACTTCATAATTTGATTTTTTCACAGCAACAAGAATCCATAGACTTTAGTTTATGATTTTAATTTCAACTCGATACCTCCATGCGTTCCCTAGATAAAGGGTCTTTACAGACAGACAGACGGACGGACGGACAGACAGACAGACGGACAACAAAGTGATCTTATAAGGGTTCCGTTTTTCCTTTTGAGGTACAGAACCCTAAAAATATCCAGTTCGTCCAGTTTCTACATTTACCTTCTTATTTCAAGGTTAGACAAATATTACCTATATAGTACTAACATCGTTCTTTTTCCTCAGAGCTAGTTAAGGTTTACTTATATAAATCGATATCGGGCTTTAATTTTAAGCTCTACCTAGAATCCATGCTACAATTGTTAGTATGGTTTCATTTGTGGTCAATATAATATCTAGTTTCATACTAGCCGTAAGGAAATAATAACAATGTGAGGCACCTCAGTTTCGAAATCAATACTTTATTTTTGTTACAAAACATGAATCTTTTAATATTTTTACTACTGCCGCCCGTAAGTAACTTAGTTTCAGTCCCCAATATGAACTTTCACTCTCTATTTCACTCTATTAGATATTTATTTGTGAGACAAAATGTGTCCTTTCCCATTGTACAATAAGTTTTAAAATAAGTATAGGTCCTATGAGTTAAAAAGTTTATGCTACTAAATATATGTAATTATGTATATAAATAAATATTCGTAGGTAGTGCCTACAACTCTTTTATTTAACAACAGATTAGAAACTTCGATCAACAACCTAGAAATCTTCGATCCTGGATAACGCTTCACGAAAAGTTCACGAACTAAAACAGTACGCAAAAATGGCACCTCAAATAGCGTCCCACTTACAAACTTGGCGCTTATTTTGTACAAACTCACTTTTTATATCACTTATTTTGTACAAAATAAGCTTATTTTGTACAAAATCACGTCTTTTACCACTCATTTTGTGCAAAATAAGCGCCCAGTTTGTAAGTGGGACGCTATTTGAGGTGCTATTTTTGAGACTGACCGGACATCTAGGGTACCTATTCTTGATCGAAGGTTAGAAATAACACAATTTCTAGGTTAGCCTATACGAATATAGACAGCTGTATTCAAAACAATAACTAAGTACTTAGTTTTAGTAGTTTTACCCTCCTAAAATATCGATGATAATTTACGGTACACGAAACACATAAATAGCCGTCCTTAGGCCGATAATTGTAGTTATTATGTCTAAGCACGCTATCTGCACTATTTCTATTGAAATAACAATTTGTTTGGAGTCAAAGGGAGCTAGAGCCGAAAGCAAATGAACAAGGCATCATTTCTATGAAATTGAAATTAAAAAAATCTTTATTTAAATAAGCTCACATAATAAGCATTTTTAAATCGTCAATTCTTTTACCCTACCATCCATTATGACGTCTTTTAGCCAACGCGAAAAATGGGACTTTATATTAACAAAGATTAACAAATAAATAACATTTTTTAATTAGCTTATTTCTTAATGAATTTCAAATTTCGTAATCAATTTATAGGGTTCAAGCTAAATCAAAGTTTAAAACAATTTAAAGTTATTATTCAGTCTAGCTCTAGGCTGTTACAAAAAAAAACATACAATTCAATATGCGTTAAGACAGGTAGTCAGAAGCAGGCCCATACCCACTGGCAGCACCCGTTCACGAGTATGACGCATGAACCAGCCATCGCTTCGCTCAACCATATTTGAGGGAACGTAACGACCCGCCTCCACGACACCACCGCAGAAATTATTAAAGATAGCATGACATAGTAAGGCTACCCATGTTAAGGCATCGAATTGAAAACTAATATCAGAAGCTTTTCATAGGCCTTTTACAAAAGTACTGACTAGTGGCTCCGTGGCTGTAGACCTCGCGATAAAAAGTGGCTCAAGTTGTACAAAAATAAAATGTCGCCATGAAGTTTTCAAAGCACACAGTGCTCAGTATTTGCAGCTAAGCAGATGATGCTTCTAATTTTGATCATTTTTCGAAATGGGTAAATATTTTTTTTTAGATAAATTTGAAAAAACTGGCTTGACTATATTCGAACCTGCTCACAAAGTTTCACGAGAATCGGTGAAAAATACGACCTGTAGAGAGGGGAACAGGTGGAATGTCGGACTGAAATACGTTTTTTAACATATCTCCGCCATTTTGAAAAATTTCAAAAATCTGGGTGCCTATTACGAAAATAACATACGCAATGGCGTAACGCAGTCACTTGGCCACGATAATCGTCCGGAGTTCGTTGGTTGTAGTTAAAACAAACATTTTGAATTTGGCTATCGTAGTTTATAGACTACTAAACAAACGATGTCGGATACGCTAGAGAGAAACTGTCAAACTCACGCAATCTCTTCGCAATATCGCATACTAAAGTGATTTGTAATAGGAAACAATCAAAACGAAGCACGGACGCAGCTGCGTGTATCGCATTAAACTTTTCGAAATAGACCCCCTGGCTCGACAAAAAAATTACAGTGTAGGCTGTAGCTTCCCTTTTATGACGCGAAATTTGCGCGTTTGCGCGTGAGCGCGTAGATGTAGCACAACGAGTGTAACATCAACAACTTGTTCTCAAAGATTATCAGTTTGTTCTGAAAGATGCTATTATGTATTTTAAATTTCGAAGAAAACCAAAAAGAATAATAAATATTAAATTATTTTTTTTATTTCAAAAATAAACTTTAGTCATTTACTTTTTATTGAAGAAATAAGTCTAGTTGTTTAGTTTGATGTAAGTAAGTATTAATTGTGTGTTGTAGTTATTTAGACAGCAAATTGTGAACAATAGGCAAATATCTACGTAATATAGTAGGTAATTTACCAAAAACAAAGTATTTTTCACCCAACATTGAGTTCCGAGAGTAAATATGCAGGTATGTTAAAAACTTGGACGGTTAAAAATGGAAATATTCTACGTGAATACTTTGACTTTTAAGAAGTTTAGGTTAATAATTATTAGATTTACACGTGTGTTTTCAATTAGTTCTAAAATATGTAGTTTGGTCTAGTTAATGTTAAATATTCGTTTTTAAAATTATTAAATGATAATTAAAACATAATTATTTGGATTTTTATTTATACATGAGATAATTGTAAATGGTAAAATGATAGTAATCTTTAATATTACCCGTGTGAAGAACACGATTATCATTTTAATTATTTTAATAGGTAAACGTTTTTTATAATTGTGCAAAAGGACGGCAGGGGCTGTGCCTTGCACTGCACGTGGGCATCGAAAAAATATTTCAGCGCATCTGTTTCTATTGTTTTGGCTACTTATATTTCACTTTACCATTGCTGCACCGTGGCTGACCGTGGGTTTTGTGATACCCGGCACTTTTTTGTGTGTAGGTAAACGGATAAACTAATCTTGAGCGAGAGTTGAACAGAAAAGAGGTTTTAGTTCTGTATCTACTCAAACGAGTAGATACAGAACATAAAGGGGAAGCTACGGCCTACACCGTAAATGATAGAGAGGCTCTGTTATTTTCAAATGTAGCCAACTTAATACCCCGAGGGCTTGTAATGGACCATAGGCCATACACGACAAGAAAAAAATCTATAGTACTGAAAACATCGCCAAACATTTCAACATGTGGCTACCATTAAAAAACGTCTTAGAAATTCGTTGCCAAAGTAATGTAACTCAAATCTCCTTTTTTTTGACACTTGAAAAGGGACAATAAATTTTCTACAAGGTTGACATTTTAGTTCGTAAATATCGTTAAAAAAAATATTCCACATCTTTGAAATGGAAGATGAGGTTTTTTCTGCAAGTAGTTTTTGCAACACTTGCTTGCGAAAAAATGCCAACACGAGAACAGGAATGTGATAACTGAACTTCGTTTGCTCAAACAAACTTGGACCTTAAGTTCTGATGGATAAAGACTAAGGAGACATAATACTATGTCTCTCTAGTTATTTTCGTAAATCTAAAAATGCAGTTTCTACGCAAATACCTTTTATTTTTCAGGTTTCATGAGACAGTGACTGAAAACAATTCAATAGAACCCGGATCATTGTTGCATACAATGATTTGATTTCAAGTCAAATGTGGAAACTCGACGAATATTATGCCATGTAACAGAAAGAGATGAAACCAAATCAAGGACAAGCCAATCAAACAGCGCGTCACAACATTTAGGGTGTGGTTTTGTGAAAAGTGCGCAGGAGTTGTGATAAACCAAATTGGACTCTATCTTCATAACAGGAAGAGCGTATTAGAATTAAGTAGTTGTAATTCTATTGTTGTTAACAATTGTATAGAGATTTTTGAAAAGGTAGAGGATTAGCGAAGGACGAGTGTGGAGTGCAGACGTCTTTTGGATCGATTATATAAATTGTTGTGAGAAATAAAGCGTCCCTTCGAATTATAAATTACAAATAGTTTGGATCCATATTAATAAATTAACTAAAGTTTCATTGTTGAATTACAAGGAGCTCCTTACTGCAGAAAGATAAGTTAAGTAAATAGAAATAAGAATTATGTATAAAACACATACCTATTTTAGACTTCTCATTTATAACTTGTGTTAAGTAAATAAGTTATTTAATTGATGTGCATCGATCTCACATAACTAAAAGTCTAAAATAGATACGCTATGTTATATTTCACTCTTTGTTTTTCATGTGTGTTGTTTAGAATAAGGAATTAAATAGCGAATATGGTTTTTTTTTATCTCGCTTTATTTTTCCATATTCATTTGCTTTAGAATTAAAGCGAGGGGTCAATTTCTTTCTATCGCGAGAAATTGATCAAATTAACCAACAGTTTTTCTTAAGAGTCATTTTATAAGTTGTTCAAATAATTAAAGCATTATTTTTAAATTGCAAATATATCAAACAATTTTAAATTAAAGACTAATTTATATAATATATACTATTAATGATTCATAATAATCAGATAATTTCAAAAATAATCAAAACCTCTAAATTAAACCCTTTTATCAAATAATTACAATAACTTAACATTCAAATCACTAAATCAAAACCAATTAAAGTAATTTTCTTGAACAAAACAAATAATCAAACAAATACCAAAACCAAACATTGCCAATAATAAATGACTCTAAACAATTATTCTGTATTCATATTTATTTTCCCATTTATAGGCACCCCTTTTTCACTGAAGAATTACTTGCAATAACTATTTTCCAGAGATAGAGTTTAATACCTTTTGTAGATATCATTAAATTAATATACTAGTTTCATCTTCGATGATGATGCTTTATTTTGTCTGTTGGGTAATGGACAAAATTAGATTCCATACTTTGAATTTGATTTACAGTGTCATGACACTTGAAAAATACTTGGTACATGTTTATAGATAGAGTAAAAGCTATCACAGTTCTTTCGAACAGAACTTAGAATTTTATTGGTTTTAAATTGATAGCCCTGTTAATTGATACCAAATGCAGCCTAATAAGACTCTCATTTAGAGCACATTATATATCTAAATGAAATGCCATTCATTCAACATGAATTATTTATGAAGTTGTCATAAATCTTTGACACTATAATTGAATTTAGGCTAGAGGTTGTGATTCATAAAGTAATAATTAGTATTCATTTAGTTTTATTCTAAATCAGAAACACGCTGTTTGGATTCAAATGGTACAGAGCGTAACTTTCATTGTGGTCAGCGTAGAAATAGCATAGGAAGAATTTAAGAGCTCGCGCTAGTCCATCAACCCTAAGGTGGCCACCTGTTTTTAAAAAGAAGAGGAGTCAATTAATCTCCTCCAATCAAATAATAAAAAGGGTGATAAGGACAGCGAATTATTGACATCCGTCTAACGAGAATTGTCAAAAATCAGTTAGGGCTGGCAGGATCGCATCTGGAATAGACGCTCTGATTGAATCCAAACGCGTATCAAAATCATTGTTATCATTTATTAACCTAATAATTATTATCGCACCTCAAGCCATTATCTAAGACGTATACAATATCATCCTTTCCAGACAAGTTTGTTAAAAGGTACATTTGTTTAAACTGAGTTATATTTTGGGATAAAATAATCAAATAAAACCACTAGACGATCAAAACAGATACAGTAAGTATCACATACAGATTGGTCATTAGCAGCAGACAAGCGACACACAGCCGCGGGGACCACCACAGGCTTTTTTCATTTTTTTTTATATCGGTCTTAGTTCTCGAGCTATGGGTGATTTACTGAGAAAAAACCGTAAAAAAAGTAAAAAAAATCGACTTTTTTTTTAAAGTATTTGACTTTTTTTAATAATTTTCAGCATCTTGTAGCCCTCATTGATACGTATCTTTTGAGGTCACAACCATTTATGTAGCCTTAAAACTCACGCTACCAGGGCGATATCGCACTTTGGCTGAAAATCGGGCCTATACAGATGCCTAAAAAAAACATGTTCCATGTTAAAATGCCAGGATTATAGACAATTCATCCCGATTGGTGGCGTTGCTGTCGTTGGAGATCTTTTGTACGTGTGCGTATGGGTTATATAGTACAGTAGCCCGTAGAACATTTAAATCACCAAAAAGGTTACCGTTTGCCGTTGTGATATAGTTATTTATTACGAAATTATAGATACACTAGCGGCCCGCCCCGGCTTCGCACGGGTGCAATGTAGTTACTAAATGTAAAACTGTGCTAATGTGGTGTCAGTGTAAAGTTATTAGATTATTACACTACAGGATACATATACCTAGAAGGACGACATATACCTATACCACGTACGCAAGGGGTGTTATAATATAATTGACGTGTGTGTGTGTCTGTCTGTCTGAGGCAACCAACCTAGCTCCCAAACTTATGGATCAATTTTAATGAGGTTTTTAAGCATAGTTTAAGAGAAGCGTATAGACGGCGGGAAGCGACTTTGTTTTATACTATGTATAGCTTTTGCCCGTGGCTCGGCCCGCGTGGCAGTCAGTAATCGTTGTAAGTCTTCCCTTGGAAACCAATGATCGGGATTTAAAAGAAGCCTGTGTTAAGTATTCCAGACTTAATCTATATCTGTGCCAAATTTCTCCTAAATCCGTTCACCCGTTCAGACGTGTAGTATGATATGATTGAGTAGGTACGTAACAGAACAACATCCAAACATCAAAACTTTCACATTTATACAATTTTGTGATTATATAGGTAATAGCTGCACCCCGCGGTTTTACCCGCGCAGTCTGTCGATTCTGTGACCAAACTCGCGTCTCACTTCACTTCGCGTGAATTTGTTATTAGACATTTGTTTACTAAATGAGCTATTTTACTGATTGCAAAAAATTTAGGTAGCCTGCGTAGCTATCTAAAATCTTTTGTGATAAAAAAATGTTCTTATCATTATCTTATTTATGATTCAAAATTCCCGTGCAGTGAAGTGAGATTCGAAGTGGGGTTCGAGTTAGGTTACAGAATCGACGCCCTGTTAACGATTCTGTATTAGTAAGGTAGGTACTTAATAAAATTTATTAGCGGTAATTTAACAAAATAAGTATAATAATATTATGTTACATTTAATACTTACCTTATAGTTAAAAATTCTAATATCTTTGCTTAATAGTTATCTTCTTTATAAATAAAAATCGATGTATGTATATTTGTTTCCTTTGCACTCCTAAACCATTCATCCAAATCCGATTATGATGAAACTTTGGTGAATGTTTGGTGAATTGTTCTGCTTACTACTGAAAAGGTTTCTGGCTAAAAAAACGTGACATTGCAACGCATGCCGGGCAAAGATTTATGCCGGGTGCAACTAATGTTGTGCATTATTATCAGGCTCTCCATCGAAACACTTCTCTAAATACCACATTCCTTGTCACGTTATCTGATATTTGCCAGATGTTGCCGTTTTATTTGACTAATATTTCGTAAAGTAGTGAAAATAGGGATAAAATCTTATACAACATTATAAGAATCAAAGCTTGTCTTGAAAATCGGGAAAATTAGAGATTAAACGTCAGCCCGTGCAGTGACAACTGACTTTTATTTTTCTTAATCATTCAAATGCACTAAGAAGTTTTGATTCCGATATCGAAGTCAACCACCCTAAAAATAGCTTTCTACCCCTTTTCAACCCTGTTAAGGGATACATTTCAAAAAAATACGAAACACGTGTTCAATTAATTTTGTAAAAGAATGTCTATGCCAAATTTCAAGTCAATCGGGCCAAGGAATCGCGTTCTCCCATACAAACTTTGCCACCCTGTTTCACCCTCTTAGGGATTGAATTTCGCAAAATCCCGTCTTAGTGAGCACCTACACCCTAAAAGGGACCCCCATGCAAAATTTGAGACTCCTAGCACTTGTAGTTTCTGAGATTTCGTGATGAGTCAGTGAGTGATTTACGCTTTTATATATATAGATTAACCCAAGTTTTACAGATCGCAACCCGCCGTAACCTATATTTGTATATCTCCAAAAATGTTATTTTTTTATTTTTCGAGGTTTACCATATAGTTTAGCTATTGTCGTGTTCTACAGCTTGGTTTGATTGCCACAGATAAAAGTAAAACTATAAAAAGTATCCATACACAGATTTAAGACCTAATGAAAATGGTTGGACTTTATCTGGTCTTAAATCTGTGTTTGATCACTTTCCATAGTCTTAATATTATCAGTGGCAATCAAACAAAGCTGTAGAATACGACAATAGCTAAATCTTGTGGAAAATCGTGAAAAATAAAAAAAAACATTTTTGGAGATATACAAACATAGGTTACGATATGTAAAACTTCAGTTAAAGTATCTATAATTTCGTAATAAATAACTATATCACAACGGCAAACGGAACCTTTTTGGTGATTTAAATGTTCTACGGGCTACTGTACTATTATGTTCCCGGTTATTTTTCAATTTCAAAAAATGGTTGATAATAATAATTGTAATTATGCAAGTTGTAGTAAGTTACTTAAAGATTGAAGAAGTCAGATGTGTTGGAAGAAAAATGATATCCACGAAAATTCGCTTCCAAATCCAAAAATTTATAGCAAAAATAACAGGTCTACATTTACACTAGCGCCAAGTTAGCAGTAGTGCGCCGACTAGTGGATGATTTGTGAACTAGAAAAATTATCCTGCCATTGAAAACATGTGAATAAGGAAAAAGTATAATAATAATAACCTTTGACTTCAAGGTTACACAACACTTTCGGTATGCCTTTCCATGGTCTCCGGCGTAGGCGAGCCATATTTCCGCGTACACAAAAAACTTCTTTGAAAAATTCAAAGCATATCAGAAAAAGACCCGGGTCTAGTAAAATTATGCGAGTCATGATAAACGTGCAGTACCTGTACTATTGTTAATCCTTCCAACACAAAAATAAGGAAATGAGAAGTAAAAAAGAATCTGAAAGCGGTCTACACAATGGGTGTCGGCCATATTTTCCGCGGCCTTTTAAAAAAAACGCCTTTTGTTTGTCCTGTCGGCATATTACATAGCACAAGACGGGTGTTCGTTATAGCCTACGAAACTCGGGAACATATATATTTTTTAAATGATAAATGGTAGGTAATACTAAATAATACTAAATAATATACTAGAAAAAATACGACTCGCACCAGATCAATACTCAGACGGGAATCGAACCCGCGACCTTTGGATATCCGGTCCAATGCTCTGACCGCTGAGCTACCGAGTCACTAGTGACATCGTCGAATTTTTCCTAGTATATCCTAAACTCTTACGCTGTAAGTGGTAGGTAATGTTTATACATTATAGTAAAATATAAGTTTGCCGATGACAAATAATTTTATTCCTTTTTGGTGACAAATAATTTGGTCTGAATCATAAACTTATGAGTGGGTGAATCAGTTACTATTTCAATTTTGTTCGAATGCCAACGTAAGCATAGACGTTCAATAGTCTTAGCTTTGGTACAGAAAACTAAACGAAACCTTTTTAGGGTTCCGTAGCCTAAATGGCAAAAAACGGAACCCTTATAGATTCGTCATGTCTGTCTGTCTGTCCGTATGTCACAGTCACTTTATTCCGAAAGTATTAAAACTACACAGTTGAAACTTGGTAGGTAGATGTACTCTGTTAACTGCTTAACGAATTTAATACAAAAATAAGAAAAATAAAAGATTAAGGGGGGGCTCTCCATACATGGAAATGAAACAGAAAAAAAATTTTTTCTTCAAACCAACACGTGTTGGATGTCTATAGATAGGTTTTTAAAAATGACATTGAGGTTTTTAAGACAACATTTTCTCAAAGTCAACCGGTTGAAAGATATACACCGCCAAAGTGGTAAAATGTGAGTCCCCCCCCCCTTTAACTTTTGAAATAAGAGAGTGAAAAATCTAATAAAAATATATGCTGTAGATCTTAATAAACACTTTCAACTAAAATTAGTTTGAATAAGATGTAGTTATTAGTTTTTGAGATATAGCACATTTTCCAAAACCGCAAATATAACTTTGTCATTCATACCAACACTGTGAAAAACAAAGTTATTTTTGCAGACGAAAAATGATAGATGGTATTAAATATGGTATGGTATAAGGTAACTACGGAACCCTACAGTGCGTGGCCCGACATGCACTTGGCCGGTTTTTTATTTATATATTTTTTTCCTGTTGTTATCAGGCCCGAATTAAAATTGTTTGGTTTTCATTCAACCATACCTATTCTCTTATGATTATTTGCTAGTTCTCTCCCCGCGTATTTTAACTATTCTTACCTTCCTATGTAGTTATAAGCGTCGAATTAAAGTTGTTTGGTTTTCATCTAACCAAAGGGTTGAACTAGTAACCTATTGTTCTGTAATTTATTCGCAAGTTCTATCCTCGCGTGCCATTTAGTGCTTTACCATGGGAATCTTAAATCGAGCACTGTTGAATAAATTGCTACTTGTTTTACTGTAGACATGGTGATTTAATGTGTTACATTTTGTAGTTAAATAGTCGGCATTTCGTGTTAGTATTTCATTTTAAAATACATATAAATCCATTTGCAAATTAAAGTTCGTCATCATCATCATATCAACCGCACGACACCCATTGCAGGGTATAGGCCTCCCCATTAAAGTTTACTACTAAATTAAAGTCACGAGTATTTAAATCCTAACTAATATTGAAATACGAAAGTGAGTTTCTTTATTTGTTTTTTTTTCACTACTCACGTTATCACGTACTATGCAGAACAGGTCATAGGTTAACTTTCATCCAGAAAAAAGGACTGTTCCTGAGGGGTAAAAAAACTGACCACTAATCTAGTTTGAGAAAAAAAAACATAAATAAATAAAAATACATGAAATAGAGCCGTTAATTCTTAGGTATTATAGTAATTAATAGTGTTAGTATTTATGAATTTGTCTCCAGTAACTTTACTTTAAAATTTAATACAAAACAAAGTATGCCACATGAAGCAAGTATATAAAATTGAACTAAGGTGTTTTATGTGAGTTGTGACAACTTAAAGGGGAAGTTTTTATCAGAACCTTAAAACGCATATCAAAAACCTTATTTTTGGATTACAGAAATATCATAGTAACGACCAGCCTGGCGCAACTCTCTCAGTAAAAAACGATCTATGAAACGGAGGTGAATTTTTAACCCGTCTATGTTTGAAAGAACGTTGACAATCCACAAAGCAGTAGATAATTGACAACATTCGAATTTAGGCGTATTATACTTCGCCCCATCAAAGAGTATTCTATCATCTTTGACTGTTTTAGCGCGAATGCCGTTTGACGTTTCTCTTTTGTTTGTTTTCGTTGAATTCGCCTCCGTTTCATACTCACGCTTTTTGTATGACACTGCCGTCTCTTATAACGCTAGTTATTTTTACATTCTCTTTGTGTTAACGCTTGGTAATACTGCCATCGAAACGTCACCTGTCAACCTCGCAAACGTCAACGTCATTGTCAAGAAACCAGAGAGGGCGCGCGGCCGGCCGGCGCGCGCGTCTCTTCCCCTCTCGTCATCTTCCATCGTTCAAACACTAACGACACATCTAAAAATCCTATGTACTAAGTTTTTGTAATTTAAACAATTTCAACTGAAGAAGTCGTAATTCATTTGCATGAACCAGCACTCCACCCTAGTGCATACAACGACTATTAAGAGAGCTGATTAAGATATCTTAGCTAAGCCTAGTTTAGTCCTGAGAATTTGTGATTATGAACCTCAGACTCACGCTAAACATACATGTACTAATCGTCTGTGACAACTGTTGACATTATAGATTAACGAGGATTAGTTGGTATGTGTATTGTGGATATTGTGGAGATATAATGCTAAGAGTTATGTGTAATTATAATTACTAATCATTACATTCGAGATATTGAAGATATCGAAATAGAGAAGACAAAAAGTATATTTTTGATAAACTTTAATATTTTTTTTAAAGTGACTTCTAAAAAACTAAGAACTAGAGTGCTTCAACATGCAAGAACATTTCCATCAACAATATTATTGTAGTCATATTGTCATAATAGTCATTTTCAATAGCTTTAAATAAGTATATAAAGAATTATGTTCCAGTTCGTTCACAATTCTCAACAAAATGTAAAATTTCTAAATCAGAATATATTTGAATAGTAGTTAAATAAGGCACGTTGAAAGATTTAGTCAGGCTGTCAACAATAGTAGTCTTTGAAACCAAATGACATTACATTTCGAATTGAAATAACAAAAATGCCTACTTATTCCTCTAAATTAATCTGTGATGGTATACAAAATTGGATAAAGATCCTACCCATTCAAATCCCCGGACCCTAATCACCCAAGTGGAATGGAATAAAAGATTCCAATCCCCTAATCAAAAAAGACCTCATAATTGGGAAAGGGAGCTCCCAATACTCTCTTTTCTGTCCGTTTATTGAACTACGAGCAATGCCTACCTTATGAAGGGTGGGATACATTCACCAAACATATCGCACCACAGATTATAACTTATTTGTCATCATAACGAACTGGCAACACTGTCAACAGTGTAATGTCGTTCGTCGTTTACACAGTGAAGGGGTTTCGCTACGCCGCGAATAATGTTGAATAAAGCTGCTACGCCGTAGCACATCGTAGTATTTACGCCCGTAGCAACACAATCCACTCACCTACAAGTAAGTTATACAGGAATTCTTTAAGGAATTTTATGTGAAAAGGAAAATAAGATTTTCTTTATATCATATTCACTTAAATTATATTCCAAAAAAGTGTGTTAAAACAATTAAGGCGGTTGTATGACCTAAAGTGGCGCCGAGGTGAATTTTATTTAATATTTTAATTCAAATACATAATTTTAATAAAACTTTACGTTAAATTTTTAGGGCCTATTGTCTAATATTTTTAACGGTATCATTTCATTCTCTTGTAGTCACTGCTATAAGTTGATAGCAAAACTGCTAAAAAATAATAAATTTAAAAAATATTAAAAACACGACTGGCCTGCCAAAAACGAACTAAAAAGTTAAATAACAAGTGTCATTGCAGTCGGGGGACTGTTTTGTGGAAAAAAATTTAATCAAAGAGGTCCCCTGACTGCAATGACTCTTTGTTATTTAACTTTTTAGTTCATTTTTGGCAGGGCAGTCGTGTTTTTAATTTTTTTATTTTTTTTATTTTTATTTCACACATTTTAGTGACAAATTATATAGTTTTTAAATGTGTTCATTAGGACCTTTCATTTGATGCCCATATTGTAATAATTGAAGAAAAAAAAGTTTTTTTTTTTCATATTAAAAAGTGGCGCCGTACAGTCGCCATATTGACATTTCTCAAAAAAATTATAGCGAGTGTCACTCGGAACAATGTTAAGATTCTAACGATACCCCATACAATCAAATCCGTTAGGCTTATTAGAAGTTATGGTGGAATAAAGAAACTCACATACCCACAAACATACATGAACCCTGAATACACTCCTCTTTGGGCAGTCGTGTAAAAAAGAGGCCGTTTTTGACACATTTGCTACTTCTACGAATGACTATGAGAGAATATAGTGATTCCTTCTGAAAAGACTAGACCATGGGCCCTAAAAATTCCACGTTAAGTTTTATCAAAATCATTTTCTATTAACAACTTACCAAATAAAAACCTCTGAGGGCGCCACTTTCGGGTATAACTTTATAATTTATGACATAAGAGCTAGGAAAAAAACCTTCAATTGTACTTTAGAGTGTAGCCATAACAGATACTCTGATTTTAAACCTTTAGATTCCTTTTTATCAAATTCTGAAAGTTGTGTCTAAAATACAAAATAGAGACATATTCGTTTTCTTATGTCAAAATTATTAATACTACTTCTTATTCAAGACACCTAATTAACCGATTTTACCAACACTTTCTTTCTAAGCAAGGCTTACTGGTTTCGTGACAAATGCCAGTCCATTTTGTAAGCACCGCTCCGGTAGACTTCACACCTTATTAAATAGGACGTGGGTTTTTTCGTTAATTGAAGCTGTATATTGCGTTAATGACTACCTTCGTAAAAGCGTTAAATGCGAAACTCCCTCCTGTTGCCGCCATAATTAAAGGGTTATTGTACGTATGAATCTATGACTGTCATTAATAACCGACATTGTGAAGAGTTTCGTTATTATTATTTGGGTAAGGGTGTGCTTTGTAAACTCCCTTACTCAAATAATAATAACAAAATTTCTAGCAACAGTTGGTGCTGACTTTTGAGGTGATTTTTAAGAATTAGCTGATCCATTTGCTATATTATATTCCGAAAATTTTAGCATTGCATTTTCCGAAGACCAACATTATTGTGAGGTGATCTGAGACGTTTGAAGAACACTATTTGATGATCGTTGAAGACTTTCGATAGCTCTTTGATATTGGTACCTATTGCAAGTCGGTAATGCTCATGTAAAGTATTCATATTTATACTTTGAAGATATTCTGACATTTTTCCGATGTTTTGCGATTTTTCTAAAACTAATGATCAAAACACTTTACTGAATAATTCAACGACGCGTGGAATAACTCCGCTTTTATATATTCGAATAATTTAAAATGTTTTAACCAAATCATAGAATAATAACAACATAACATATCGTATTTTATTTCAAACAAAGTAGCAATTGAAGATAGTGGTAGGAAAACTAATGTGGGATTTACACGGGTTGATTTTCCAAGCGACTTGCTAATGGATTTTATTATCGACAATCGTTTGTAAAATCCAATTGCAAACCTAATTTCAATAAGATGGCGATTTGATTTTACAAGCGATTGTCGATAAAAAAAGCTATTCGACTAAAAGCACCTGGAAATTCTAATCGTATAAATCTCACATTATAAGAAATCAGTTTTTATTTATAAAATATTTTCACAAGAAAAGTTAAGTCTTCTTCTTTTTGTTGATATTGATAACATAAAAGTTTTTCATAAAAAGTTGAAAACAAGTAAAAAAGAAAAAAATATGTCAACTCAAGTAACATGTCACCTGTTTTTTTGTGATAAAGAATTATGACTCGAGGCGTAAAGAAAACTTCGTAGGCGTATAGGAAAGGATGTAATTGAATACAGTACCTAAGTACTCGTTTCCTTTTTATAGCCCCGTGAAGGATCTGGCATAAAGATTGGTTGGATAAACATATATACAGGGTCACTGGAAATATGACGTATTCCTGCTAAAGGGTTATAGATGAGGTCAAAACAAATATTTTTTGTTATATTACTTTTTCTCAAAAAGTTCATAGTTTTTGAGTAAATTAAAATTAAGTAATTTTTTACCAAAAGTACGTTTTCAGATACAAAAAGTTAACATAAAAGATAACTACTCGTTCGATTCCGGTTTTTTTATTATTTTGGTATAGAAAACAGTCTAAATGTTGATAATGAATAAAAAAAGTTACAAAAAGTACATGTGTTTATTAAAAAAATAATCCTTAAAAACATTTTTTATTTTTATTTTTTCAGATTTTTTTGAAAAGGCAGCAAATATCTTTAAAAAATTCCTAGTAACTAAGCGTGCATAATATTTTAAAAACATCATCATCTATTCAGCTTTCAGTTGAGGTATAAAACTTATTAATAACTTAAATAAAAAATGAGAAATTAAGACTTAAGTAAATTGCAGTCCCATTTCATGTAGCAAAAATTTCCTACTTCGAGCGCTTCGGAGGTGGCCGTATTATCCTACTTATATCATAAATGTGAAAGTTTGCTTGTTTGGATGATTGTTAATCAATCACACAAAACGGCTGAACCGATTTGGATGAAATATGGCGCACGGATAGTTTAAAAGCCGGATTAAAACATAAGAGGATACTATTATCTTGGTTAAAGGTTCCCTAGGGATTTTCTCGAATGTAAATGCGGATGAAGTCGCGGGCGGAAGCTAGTTTGCCATAAATGGTCGTGCTTACTAAAAATACTTTCGTCCGAGTGAGTTTCGAGACAGGATTATTTTCCGCCAATGAGTCAAAATTTTATACAGACGGCATCAAAAATAACCATGCATATGCATGGTTATTTTTTTCAGCCATTTTTAATGCCTTTATGCCAGGCCTTCCTTTTGGCTTGTGGATGGATAAAGTGGACGGGCCAAAACCCACCACATGGGCCCAATGCGGGTTTGTTGGTGTTAACACAATGTACCTTACATAGAGCCGTTATGTAACTTCTGGCTACATTTACAGTCGTTAACACTGACCAATCCATATTGGGTCCACGTGGTGGGTTATGGCCCGTCCGCTCTATCCATTCATAAGCCAAAAGGAAGGCCTGGCATAAAGGCTTTAAAAATAGCTGATATGCATGGTTATTTTTAATGCCGTTCGTAAAAATTTTGACTCATCGGCGGAAAATAATCCTGTCCCCAAACTCTTATTATTATTTTTAGTGAGCATGACCATTTATACCAGCTTCTGCCCGCGACTTCATAGGCATTTACATTCGAGAAAATCCCTAGGGAACCTTTAACCAAGATAATAGTATCCTCCTATGTTTTAATCCGACTTTTAGACTATCTGTGTGCCATATTTCATCCGAATCCGTTTAGCCGTTTTGCGTGATTGATTAACAATCATCCAAACAAGCAAACTTTTACATTTATGATATAAGTAGGATAATACGGCCACCTCCGAAGCGCTCGAAGTAGGAAATTTTTGCTACATGAAATGGGACTGCAATTCACTTAAGTCTTAATTTCTCATTTTTTATTTAAGTTATTATTAAGTTTTATACCTTAACTGAAAGCTGAATAGATGATGATGTTTTTAAAATATTATGCACGCTTTGTTACTAGGAATTTTTTAAAGATATTTGCTGCCTTTTCTAAATAATCTGAAAAATAAAAATAAAAAATGTTTTTAAGGATTGTTTTTTTAATAAACACATGTACTTTTTGTAACTTTTTTTATTCATTATCAACATTTAGACTGTTTTCTATACCAAAATAAAAAAAAACCGGAATCGAACGAGTAGTTATCTTTTATGTTAACTTTTTGTATCTGAAAACGTACTTTTGGTAAAAAATTACTTAATTTTAATTTACTCAAAAACTATGAACTTTTTGAGAAAAAGTAATATAACAAAAAATATTTGTTTTGACCTCATCTATAACCATTTAGCAGGAATACGTCATATTTCCAGTGACCCTGTATATCATGTATAGAAGGTATCACAATACAAACTTCTCACAATGGCGTGGACATAAAAGAATTGGAGTAAATAATTTTCTTTTTCAATATACCATCTGATAAAGTTCCACTTTGAATGGTAGTAGGTAAAGATTATATCTCTGTAATGTGTTTGACTTGGCCATGAAAAAGCGGTCAAGCGGCTATTTAGCGATATAGTTTTCTGATAACTGTAACTTATGTATAATTGACACTGATTTTCTTAATGCCACCATTTTAGGCCGATAGAGTAAAGCTGGATTTAAATGTAGGTATTAATGAGTAGGTACGTATTAAAAATATATTTTCTTTTTATGTTTTGTACCTAATCTTAGTAATTCGATAAACCTGTACAAATTTAGGTCTTTATTTCTAAATGTTTGTAAAATTTTCATACTCTATGGTTCGTTTTGAAGTTTTGTTGATACAAATATTTCAATCATAATACAGTTCACAAAATATGCTTTGAAGCACAACAACTTTACTAGTTTGTTGTGAAAATTGTGTTGAACTTTAACATTCATAGTACTGAAGTTATATAATCCAAGAAATGCCGTCAATACAACTAAGTTTTAAACATTCAACGTTTTTAGCCCAAGGGCTTGTTGTATCAACTTTAATTAACTTTGATTCTCCTACAATTGCTTTAACTGTACTTAATAGAGTAAAATTGATCCACAAGTTAAGACTATCAAATTAATTTAAGTTTAAGTAAAAAAATTAAGTAAGAAATAGAATTAGCAGTGCCACTTTCAATTTGTACCGCTAGTAAAAGGTCGCGTACATGTTAGAGCTATAAGAAAAAAAAGTAAATTAAAATAATTAATGAGGACAATGCTTGCTGTATTTAATTCAATGATATTTCTTTGTGATATCTGTAGCTCTTGATGATTATATAAATTCCAAGTTTTTTGACGTACATAATAAAATTTGACCAAAACGCTCAGTCTGGTCACAAAACTTAAGTACGCTACTTAGCACTGCATATAATGGCCAAATGAACCATTTACTCGAAAGTGTGGAATGACGGAACACAGTCCCCTAGCCCTTTATGTCCCGAGAGAGAGAAATTGTGGATACTGCGAGTAATCTAGTTCTTCCAATCCCTTTGTGAGGACATCCCGAGGTCTTTTGTGTAAGACAATTATCGTTCCGAACATTTCTAGCGTGAAAACGTATTTACGGGCGCCAAAATAATATGGCAGAGAAGTCGAGGGTTGAATCGCAACGGATTAAAGTCCTTCAGCTAAAACATCCATAGAAAGTGCTTCCGTTGAGCTTACTGGAGTTTTGAGTTTGTTGAAGAAACTACAAGGAGTTTTTAATCTGAAGTTTGAAGTAAAAGATGCTAAAGCTATTTGATGTAGACTCCGCAGTTCAACGAAAATTTCAATATTTACCTAATAAAAAAACTACTGGCATAGGCACAATACCTACTGTATTACATAACCAAATATACAAGGAATTTGAGGAACCTTGAGTACCTACGCGGTAAGGTTTCATACTTTTCATTATCATATAATGCAGTTTTCACAAGTCTTTTTTATTTTTGTTTGTTATATTAATACGAATGTTCATTAAAATCTTTGCGTAAATAGCATGTTGACAAAATTATTTCAGTAAAGTCAGGTTCCACTAAATTTTTTAATTTACATATTTTATTCTATATACGTACTTAATGATTCCGCTGTGGGTTGTGTAATTAAAAGAGTAACAAAATAAAAATATTGAGTGGGTAATCGAGAAAAGAACATCGAAAACCATTCTACACATTTTTACTAGTATAAAAACTAATAAGGTCTAACAAAAAATGATTCAATCGGCAACCGTAATAAATAATTACTAGCGACCCGCCCCGGCTTCGCACGGGTACAATGCAGTTACTAATGTGGTGTCAGTGTGAAGTTATTAGACTGTTTATATTTACGACGTACGCAACTTACGCAAGGGGTGTTATAAGTTTGACCTGTGTATGTGTGTCTGAGGCAACCTAGCTCCCAAACTTATGGACAGATTTTGATGCGGTTTTTATGCATAGTTTAAAAGATCTAAGCATACTGACGGCGGGACTCCTAAACCATTGATCCGATTATGTTGAAACTTTAATGAGTTGTTCTGCTTACGACCGATAAGGTCCCTGCTAAAAGACGGAACATTACAATACGCATGCCGGGTGCAGCTACTTCTAAATAAAAATATTATGTTGTTTATTATCAAGATAATCAATCTCGATCATCTAACACTTCTCTGTATACCACATTTCTTGTCATTTTATCCGGTTGCAAAATAAAAAGGCTATTCTGCGAGCTGACTCTCGAGCAGGCGACATAGAGCTGGCCATGGGAGAAACAATCACTGCGCAGATCTACACCAGCCGCTCTTAGACTTTGTCCCTGTGCTTTATTAATTGTCATAGCATAGGCGACTTTGACCGGGAATTGAATTCTTTTAAAATTAATCTGATAATCAGATGGAATTAGAGGTATCCGAGGGATAAATACGGTTTCTCCTTGACCGACGCCTGTGAAAATTGTGGCTTCTATTATGTTGCTTTGAAGCTTTTTTATCAGTAACCTCGTACCGTTGCACAATTTAGGAGGCTGAAGGTTGCGCAGCAGCATTATTGGTGCTCCTACTTTAAGGAGCAACTGATGTGGTGGTAAGCCTGGGGGATCGAGACTATGTAAAAACTCTACAGGGTAGTGTACAGCATCATCCGTCTCCAGCACTTGGTCAATAGATTGATACTTTACCAAACTGGATGGCAATTTTTGAAGCAAAAAATTGTTGATAGAGTTGACAGAATCGTTTGTTGTAGTTAATATGGCCCTCTCTCTTAGCCATGTGGTATCAATTAAATCAACAGTCTGATTGAGATTTGGATATATTTTATTGGTTAAGCTATTGAGGTCACTTACAATTGTGCAAAGACTCCTTGGAATGATAATTCTACCATCAATCTCTTCGATACTGCCATTACCAATTTCTAGCAATAACTTTGAAAATGTATCTGCGTCCAAATCTCGATATAGATGAACCCGCATATTGACTCTTAATTTCAGAACTTTAAAGTGAGGCCATAGAAACGACGACTTGAGACAGGCTTTTACTTCATCTGCCCGTGTTCCCCTTGGTACCACGGGTAAAGTTTGTCTGAAGTCGCCAGCTAAGAGAACGGTAACGCCACCCATAATACTTCTACAATCTTTTATATCCTGCAACGACCTGTTGAGTGCCTCAATGCCTCCTTTGTGAGCCATTGTGCACTCATCCCAAATTATAATTTTTGCCTCACGTAGCACCTTAGCTATATCACTTTGCTTAGAGATGTTGCATATTGGCGACTCACAACAGTTCAGATTTAGAGGCAGTTTAAAAGCGGAGTGAGCCGTTTTGCCTCCATCGAGTAAGGTAGCTGCAATACCGGAAGAAGCAACGGCAATTGCGATCTTTTTAGAGCGTCTTATAGTTGCTAACAATAAATTTATCAAAAAGGTTTTTCCCGTGCCACCGGGAGCATCCAAGAAAAATAAATGTCCCATGTCTTGCTCTACACTGTGCATTATTTCATTGTAAACACCGCGCTGTTCTGTATTTAATTTAGGAACATTTTCATAGACAACTTTGGTCAATTCATATGGATTATAGGATAACTCACTTAAAAAGAGACGATTTACAGTCAGACTGTTTTGTTCACGCGAAGGAGCTGGAAGTCCTAAATTTGTAAGTGATTTATCTGACATTGCCATTATAATATCTTCAAGAAAAATAAGGCATCGATTGTTGACTATTTCAGATAAATCACTTTGAATATCTCCATTTTCTCTTTCAATTTGTCTCTTTATGTCTTCTGATAGACTTGCTTTATGATTTTCCCAAAGAGAAAGTGGGTCTGATATCTGGCAAAAAATTAACATTATTGCAAACAGTTGCCGTATTTTTTTGGGAGATTCTGAGAGAGACGCTTCATCCAAAGTACAGTTCCAATGAGCGTCATCTTCCAGCAAGCCACGTACTCTACATGCTGCCTGATAAGTAGGTTGAACCACGCCATTAACAGTCTTTAAGTCAGCGAATGATGTGGGACCCCTAACTTCATGTAAGAGAATGCGAAGAAAATAGCATTCTCCGTTATTGGGATGCACAGTGTATACCCTTCCCAAAACTTGTTCTTTTTTTACACCGGGAAAGCCGCTAACTGGTTTTCCTTTTTTCCTCCTAGAGAACTTATTATTGTTCCATGTATAAAAACATGGAACCTCGCAATAAAGAAGCGTCTTAGCAAATTCGTCTACTTGACAAAGGTCAAAAAATCCCATTAATGTCGTTTTTGGTGGGTGATTAATCCTATCAACAACACTATCTTCGGTAAAATAGACTCTTTGACCATTTTCTAGATGTACAGCAAGATGAATTACGGGGGGAAACCTCTCATGAATAGGAAAGCAGAGAATTCGCCAGACCGCTTCAGAGCTGCTAATGTACCGTCCTGTCTCATACTTCGTCACCTCATCCAAATCTTCAACTGTGAATGCCGCTTGGTCAGACCCTTTATTTATGTACTTACATATGTATTTTATTGACTTTACAGAATTACAATATTCCACATTAATGTGGGCCGAGAATGTTCGTAAAAGTACCGGGTTATACGGTACAACCCAGCGATTATCAATATCGACTCCACGTATATTTGCAGTAAATCCATTATCACCAGGAGAACGTCTGCGATATTGAGGATAACCATCCTCGCCAGATTCAGTCTCTTTCAAGAAGGGTTTTGGGTATTTTTTTGCACAGGAGCCATCCTTCATACATGGCGAATTTCTGTTTATTGCACCGCAAGGCCCATGAATCATTGTCGTTTTGACAATATCATGGAGGACTGGGTCATGGTTGAAATCCGGAATCTCAGCAAGTATTACTTTGTCGATGGATTCCGGCCTGATCTTCTCCTCCAACCATAATAAAATGTGTACATGAGGGAGACCACGTTTTTGCCATTCGATACTATGCATGTGACACTTGGTTACCCCGAATATGGAGCCCTTAGTAAGGAGTTTCATTAGCTGTTTTACTTTTAGGTGAAACACCCTTGCCACCAAATCATGCCTATCTTGCGGTTTTTGTCCTTTTTTTAAGTTTTCCGTGATTTCGGGCCATTTTGGGTTGCAGGTGAAGGTTATAAATAAATCGGGCCTTCCGTAATGGCGCACGTAGGTCATAGCGTCCTGCGTCCTTTCGTGCATGTATCTTGGTCCCCCCGTGAAAGATGACGGTAAAATAACAATTTTTCCGACCTCCGTCAGCTGACAATCAGATCGTGACATTGCGTCTTTTAAATGCACGTACTCCTCACTTCTCAGCTTTTTCTGATTGTAACGTATAAAATTAAGCCTTTCAGATTCGATTTTAGCGTACATGTCAACCAGATATTGGTTGAAAAGATTACGGAACCTTAGCAAGTAGCATTCTTCGTCACGTTCCATAATTTTAAAGCTATAGAAATCAGCTGCAGATACAGTCTTACTAAGGAGAGCTTTAGTATTTGGATTTCGCTGTAAAATATTTGAACAATAGCCATCTTCTCCACGGCAGAACATAAGAGGGTACTGAAGAGTATCATACGCTCGATGAATTTCACTGATTCTTATCAATCTATTATTTCTACTGTGCAGAACAATATCTCTTTTCTCAAATTCTTGACCAACAATAAGAACAGCTACTTCTCTTACAGCCGGGACATTAAATCGACCCTGGTGTTCTCCGTGTGGTTTCTTATCAGCGTTTATTATTACATGAAAATCCTCCTGACCCGCAGGAATGGACTCAACAGCTGCTTTAAAGTCCATAATGTATTTATTGTGACAGTGTAGCATGCTTTGCAGCTGACTCACCAGACCCGGTTTCACGCCAGGATAAATTCCACATCGAATGCCGCTTTCACGTTCATGTTCACCTACAAAATAAATTTGTAAAAAGGACGGTTGTTGCTGGGGCTCTGCTAATAAGCTTCCTATTCTATGATAGACTTGGCCCTGAACTTTAAAAGTTGGCATAAAATTGCCCTCCCTTACCTCTTTAGCTCCAAAAGATGTCATCTGGAAACATCCATTATAATTACGGACAGAGGAAAGAAAATGCTCTGATAACGGATGTAGATCCGTAAGCAGACTGTGTAAGGGCTCAGGATAGGGCTCAATAGGATCTAGCTGAACTTTACCACCATGACAACATAACCCAGCTGGCTCGTCATGCCATTTCAGGGCGTGGCACCAGGTACATGGAATGCGAGGTCCAAATTTAATTGATTTATCCGAGCAATAGTCAGTGAGATGGTCATAACTAAAACCTGAATTATGTTTATTAGTCCAAGGTAACAATATCCTTTCCCTGTATCTTCTAGCAGAAGCTTCATTAACGTGCGGATTACTGGAAGAATACCGCTGTACAGCTTGTTGATTTACGTCGGGATTTTTTTCGGTGTACCTTTTGGCAGCTTCTCGATGAACACCAGGATTATGTTTTGCGTATTTTACACTCGCAGTTCTTAGCTGTTTATTGCGGATTGCAACGATAAACCTTTTCCTGCGTTTCTTTCCTTTCTTACTAATCGATGGAATGGACTCTTCTGAAGTAAGATCAATTACAGTTTGTGAGATATTTATAACGGTTGAAGACTCCTCAGTAAGAGTATTTACCTCTGAAGAGATTTTCGACTCTTCTATCTCAGGAACAAAAGTTACTTGTGTATAAGTCGGTGACTCTTCAATTTTTGTAAGAGAAATTTCTTCCGTATAAGTTGGCGATTCCGTCTCGTTCATCCCTGGATTGGGCAACGCGGTTGGTGTTAAATTGAGGGGAATCATTGGAATGAGGACATCAAAATGTCCTGCACTAAAATGACCAGTGAATCGCAGCATCTTTACACCTTGCCGTACCTCTCCTAAATTGAGAATAAGATGGCCATCACGGAATACCTGAAACTTATATGGATATATATCACTTGCTGCCATAAGTTCGCAGGTAGTTCCGTACGTATCGGAACGTGACATTTCAGCAATGTAACGACTTTTTGTGCCGTATGGAGCCCCTGAACGGTCCTGCGTGAACGGCTGAAATCTCACCCAATTCTGAGATACGTGACGTACAATTTCCAGCCGTATCTGAGAAGATATTGATACATTTTCGTACATTAAATAAGAAAGCGAAGAGAACAGACATGCTCCATCCCCTTGTATATTAATTAGCCAGCAACGGATTTGCATGTTGTTAAAGTAAACCACTTCAAACTGCATTTTTATAAAATCCTTGAAAGCCAAATCAAAAAATAAAAACAATATAGAAAAATAAATACCAATCAATAAGTAATTTAATTTATCTGTTTTTTTTTTCTATACGGATGTAGAAAAAACCTTCTATTTTTTAATATATTTATCTTAGGAGTTAATTCAAACGCACAAATAAATCAGAACAAACGAAAACAATAAAAGGAAAACAAATAAGTAATTTTATTTATGTGAAAATTTATTCTATACGGATATAGAATAAACCTTTTATGTTTTATTTTATTTATCTTAGGAGTTAATGTAAACGAACAAATTAATCAGAACAAACGAAAAATTGAAGGAAAACAAATAAGTAATTTAATTTATGCGAAAATTTATTCTATACGGATATAAAATAAACCTTTTATATTTTATTTTCTTTATCTTAGGAGTTAATGCAAACGAACAAATTAATCAGAACAAACGAAAAATTAAAGGAAAACAAATAAGTAATTTAATTTATGCGAAAATTTATTCTATACGGATATAAAATAAACCTTCTATATTATTTTTGTTATCTTAGGAGTTAATGCAAACGAACAAATGAAAAAGAACAAACGAAAAATAGAAGGAAAACAAATACCTACTTAAGTAATTTAATTTATCAGAAAATTTATTCTATATGTATATAGAGTAAACCTTCTATTTATTATATTATTTATCTTAAGATTTAATGCAAACGAACAAACGAAAACAATAAAACCAATGCAAACGAATCCTAACAAACGAAAACAATAAAACTAATAGGTACAAACGAATCAGACAGAACAAACGAAAACAATAAAACTAATGCAAGCAAATCAGAACAAACGAAAACAATTTTCAAACGAACAAATAAATATTTTTTTAAATAATAAACGTTTCATTTAAATATTACAGAAAATCGGGAAAATTAGAAATGAAACGCTTGGTATCTGAGATAGATTTAAAAAGTCCAAAATGAAACGTCAGCTCGTACGACGACAACTGATATTTATTTTTCTTTTAAAAAGAGATTATAAGAATCAAAGCTTGTCATGAAAATCGGGAAAATTAGAGATTAAACGTCAGCCCGTGCAGTGACAACTGACATTTATTTTTCTTAATCATTCAAATGCACTAAGAAGTTTTGATTCCGATATCGAAGTCAACCACCCTAAAAATAGCTTTCTACCCCTTTTCAACCCTGTTAAGGGATACATTTAAAAAAAATACGAAACACGTATTCAATCAATTTTGTAAAAGAATGTCTATGCCAAATTTCAAGTCAATCGGGCCAAGGAATCGCGTTCTCCCATACAAACTTTGCCACCCTGTTTCACCCACTTAGGGATTGAATTACGCAAAATCCCGTCTTAGTGAGCACCTACACCCTAAAAGGGACCCCCATGCAAAATTTGAGACTCCTAGCACTTGTAGTTTTTGAGATTTCGTGATGAGTCAGTGAGTGATTTACGCTTTTATATATATAGATGATTGTCAAAAAATAAACACTCAAAACACATGGCGATATTGCATTTGCAACTTTTCACTCTATTCTAAAGATTTAATGGTACAATTTCACCCCCTTTTACTTAGAGAATTCCTGCTGCTAATCACACTACATGCTTGCTTCTCATTAAGGCAGGCTCATTAGAACCCTAGCACAGTACGTAGTTCCAAAGTAAAGTGAATCTTAAGATTGCTTACAAAGGGTTCGTACTTTGACAAAGAGATGAAAATTGACGAACTAGTTTTAGATAACAAAAAATGTACACGTTATTTGTAACTGTAAATTGGAAATTTCTATATTTGACCATCTATTATATATTGGGCTCTCTGATATCGCGAAAAAATCAGCTATTCCATACAAAAGCGCAATACTTACTCGACGCTAATGTATGGAACAGCAGATATTTTTTTGGTTGGCCCCATAGTAAAAGTTGCTTGTAATCATGAGTGGAACCACCCCACTGCGGGAACTAAACATTAAAATTTCACGATGTACATTTACCAACATAAAATAAAATCATATTTAGCAATATAACTTAATCATTGTGAAGATTTGTTAAAAGCATAGTATTTACTTACAAAACATACAAATATGATATCCTTATTTGTCTGTAAATGTTCCATGAAATAAATAAATAAATATTCGCGGAAATAAAAGTCAAAATCACATAATTAAGCTTTCCCACTGTGGATAATAATTTAATTGAATATTGTATAAACTTGACATAAAATTTTTACAAAACAATTTCACTTTGCTTGAATCGAGCGATTGTAAAAATGGTTTATGTACTCGTAAAATTGTGGAAGGGATAGTGGGTGTATTACGCAAAATCCATAAACATCTAGTATAATATGTTTTGGCCGGGACCTCGCATAACTGCGGGGGATGAATATTACATAAAAGCCGATGGCGGCCAAGTCCGTCCGCCGCTGACACAGCCACTCGGCTGCCATGCGGTGTGGCCATAAAGTTGACGACAAATAAAAAGAAAGAATCTTGAAAAAAATTACCCTTGTACATTTTAAGTTCGTATTTAACCCGACTGACCCGTGATCACACTCAGTTACCACACCAGTGTGACAACGGTGTTTTTTTTTACCCATAGTCACACCAGTGTGACTAAGGATAATTTATCCCGACCCATGGTCACACCCACACACCCATGGCCAAATTAGTTTTTTTAACCCTGATAATTATTTCAATATTTATAAGTAAGAAGCTTGCGCATGCGTACAGACAGAAACGCACCATTTTCATAAAATCTTGTACCGTTTTATAAACAATACAACCTGCGCAGTTAAAGATTAGGATTAGATATAGCGTCTAACATGTTCTCTTAATGCCAAGTTTACACGAACTTATAACAATGTTTAGTTCTTGTCACTAACACTAATACCTTGCATGTAAACATATTGACTAAGCTCTTGTTACTAAACTCGTGTAAACATGATATCGACGGGTGAAAGCCTATTTGGTTTAAGCGACATTTTTGGAACTTTACAGGAGAGCGTTTCAAAGTTTTTAATTTCGGAAAAAAAATTATTAAAACAAAACGGTTTGTTAATTTTGCCTGAAAGTGTTACAAACTAGTTTCGTTTTAAAAGTCTCAAATTCCGGTTACATTTTTCACTTTGTAAAGATAAAAATTTTGAAAAAAAATGTCGCTTCATTCAAAATAGCCATATAATGGAGTAAGGTAAAATGATTTAACCGCCACTTTATTCTGCTGACAGTTCCAAGCAAAATGGCTTAAGTGTTACTTTGATTGTCTTTCAGAGTCTGGCTAAGTGCTTTAACCGACATTCTATCAATTGGATAGAATAAATCTATTTTGTTCAAACTTCAAAATTAAATATTTCAGAGTAAAATCATAATGGCTTAAACAACAATTTGAAAACAACAGCATTTGTTTTAAATCGCATCTGTTTGTATAACTTTTTAAAGAATGGTGAATGATACCATGCAATAATTTCTCATTTAAAAACTTCAATGTTATTATTATTTATTATTATTATTATTATTTAGAAGGGGGGACACCAGCGAAGCCAGACGGGTGATCAGTCACCTTGATTGGGACCATTTCACCCATTTCCCCAAATCCCCGGAGGGAGAGGTGGGTTATCATTTACCCCACCGGCGTCGGACCCTCGAACCTACCTGTACGCTTACAGTACCTGCTGAGTTGACTTATCGTTAACTGCTTTAGATCCTCTTCCTTAAGCTTATCCACCCCAAAGAGCTCCCAGCGCAGTGATGCGTATATCGGGCATTCTGCCATGAAGTGGTAGCTTGTTTCTTCTTTTTCTTTACATTGCGGACAGATGGGATCCTCTGTCCGTTTGATCACTGATAGGTGTCTGTTTAGTGGACAGTGTCCTGTCAGTACACCTACAATCGTTCTTATATTTCTCCTGCTTCGTTTCAGCAATTCTCTAGTTTTCTTCTTGTCAACCGATTTGATGAAGATCTTGGACTGTCTACAGTCCTTTCTTTCCATCCATCTTTGGTTGGTTTCTTTGATTGTTCGAATTTCAATAATGTTCTTAGTAATTCTATGTGTGATTGGCAGTCTTGGTCTGAACCTTTCATTGGCCCTGAGGCCAATGAAAGGTTCACCAGCCCCTATCCTAGCCAATTCATCGGCTTCATCATTGCCTTTGTTACCTTCGTGTCCAGGTACCCAGGCAATTTCCACCTCAACCAAGTTTGCAAGTTCCTGAATGCTTTGTTTGCATTCCTTCACCAAGGCTGAGGTAGTCTCCGTTTTGTCAAGGGCTTTGATGGCAGCTTGACTGTCACTGTATATTATTATTTTTCCTATGTTATGGTTGTTTATCTCACTTTTGATCATGTGCGCACACTCCAGTATCGCGAATACTTCCACCTGGAATACGCTGGCGTATCTGCCCAGATTGAAAGTGGCTCCTTTTGTATCGGGTTTAGCTATGTATACCCCAGCACCCGATAGCTTAGTCGATTCTTTTCTTGACCCATCAGTGTAGCATACCGCGGTGCCGCGGTGCTATCATGATCGTCTTGTTCTAGTTTCCAGTTTTCTCTGGATCTGATGCTTATTCTGTACTTTTTGTCGAATATCCTTTCCTTTTTTATTAGGTCATTATTAACCAGTATCATAGAAAGGTTATCTTCGTACTTCTTCCCTATTTCTGCGTGACCTTTATCAGTATGTCTTCCTATCCATAGATTAGTGCTTTTCAGCTTAAACCATTGTTCTGTAGCTCTCTTTTCGATTTCAAGATCTATAGAACTAAGGCCTAGTATCATTTCTAAGGCGGCCGTGGGAGTTGTTCTCATGGCTCCTGTTACCATGATGCTAGCTAGTCTTTGTACCTTTGTGAGTTCTTTTCTGTTATATTCTAGTTGTGCCTTATGCCACCGTACTAGTGCTCCGTGGAGAATTCTCGGTAGGATGATTGCCCTATAGATCCATTGGACCACTTCGGGTTTGATGCCCCAATTCTTGCCAACGGCTCTTCTGCACTGCATGAGAGCTGTCATTGCCTTTTTGCTAGTTTCTTTTATGTGTGTTCTATAACTTAGGGTGCTGTCTAAGACTATCCCTAGGTATTTAAACTCCTTTACTATCTCAAGTTCTACATTCTTAATGTTTATTGGGATCATGCTATCAATCTTTCTTTTATTTGTGAACAACATTAGTTTAGTTTTTGTAGGGTTGAGGTTCAGTCCCTTGTCCCTACACCATCTCAATGTTGTCATAATTCCGCTTCTCATTATATCTCTGACCACGCTTAGAACTTTGCCTCTTACAAGTAACAGGCCGTCATCCGAGTACGCTTGGATGTATATGTGCATAGCAGTGATCTTTGTAACTAGTTCATCTATTAAGATACACCATAGCAGTGGAGACAGACAACCTCCTTGGGGAAAGACTCTTCTAGCTTTGATGGTGTATTTGGTGTCTGATAGTTCTGCTTGTATAGATCTGTGTTGTAACATGTTGATGATCCAACCTGATATTTGCTTTGTTACACCTTCTCTGTTTAGGGCTTCCACTATAGATTGCGCAGACGCTTCGTCAAAGGCGCCTTCAACATCGAAGAAGCACGCTAAAGCGTATTCTTTGTTTGAAGTTGATCTCTCTACTGTGACTGCCATGTTGTGGAGGGCTGTCTCGATGGATTTCCTTTCCATATAAGCATGTTGGTTGTCATGTAGTGGTCTTTTACTTTTGCCTATAGTTTCTCTTATATGTCTATCTAGTATCTTTTCCAGTGTCTTCAGTAGGAACGAGGAGAGGTTGATACATACCCGCGCGAGTCAAATACGTCGGCGGCAAACAATCATTGTTTGATGCAACGTTGCAAAATTGACACATAATAATATTTGCATGTCTGAACGGACATAGATATCACTATTTTGAGTTTTGATAAGTGCTTCAAGTAACACAAGGAAAACTTGAGATATGTTGAACCGACACTCAATTAAGTTATAGAGTGCGGATAAATTTCTGAAACGACATTATAGTCAAGTCTTGCATACAGACGATAATGATTTAAACAACATGTTATGATGAAAATATATAAAGGCAAAAAGGTTGAAGCGACATGACATATTTTTTTTAGATTCAAGCTAAATGTTTTAAGCGACAGCCTTGATGATTTTTATGTAAAGCAAAATGTTTTAAGCGACGGTTACTCCTAAAAAGTAGTTGGAGGCAAAACGCTTTAACCGCCATCGAGTACTATTATTGTGAAAACACAAACAGTTTAAACGGGTTTTAATCAAACATTTGTATGGTTCATATCCACTGTCTCTAAAAATGGCATTGATTTTTTGGCGTTTCATACACCAATGCTCTAAAATGAGGCCGAAATTTTCATTGGTTTAAGCGCCAAAAAAGTGCTCCGATATTTATGGGACCTAGCTCAATCGACGCAGAAAAATCCGCTGATTCCAAATATGTATATAACTCTATATGGCCCTAGGTGTCGCTTAAACCAAATAGGCTTTCACCCGTCGATATTAATATTGAACTGTATGAATTAATGGTAGTTACCTACAGTAGCGTAACTTTATCATATCGTTGTTTCTTTATATTACTGATGATTACTTAATAGAGTGATTCAAGAGGAAGGTTTATATGTATAAAAAAGGTAGGCACGGAAGCGAAGCAAGGGCGGGTCGCTAGTATTTATATAAAAATGAAACACCATATTATTATTATGTTTGTACTTTACAGAACAACCCCATTCAATGCATTTGAAATTTCGTTCAAATTAAATGCGCAGTTTCCTGATTTAATTAAAAAGAATACCCATTGTTGAGCCTTCAGCCCGCTCTTTTTATAGCCCAAACCGTAGTAGCTTTGAGTACCTTTTCTTTTGTGACAGATGTCAGCAAACCGAGGGGGGACATATTAAAAATGCGTCTCAATGGCCTAAAACGACTCCTCGGTCGACATAAATGAGCTGTCCTTATTCTTGTGAAGTACGGCTTACTAAGGGATTAATGAGAGACCCGAATTTGTTGACCCCTTTAGTCGAGATTAAAGTTTTGTATTCTATTTTTAACATTGCTTCTGGAGGTTTTGGTAGAGGAATTTTCTTTCTTGCTTGCTTAAAGATTGGTATTGAGAGGTTTTTTTAATTTTTTTAACAAATTCAACCCATTACGTTTGTATTCTGTCAACGAGATTCCTATTTCAAAGCATTGAAATATACCACGACATGGGTACAGTCAGCATCAAAATTATCTGAGCATTGAAACCTACCAAAACAGCTAATCATTTGAAAAAAAATCAACCTTATCTCAAGACTGTAAGATGCACTTTCGTTTGTTCTCAGATTGAGATAAGTTCGATTCTTGTCAAATGATAAGCTATTTTGGTAGGTTTGAATGCTCAGATCGTTTTAGCACTGACTGTACCTATTGTAAGATCGTCATACCTAATTATTATAAAATCAGACAAACCTATTCATCATGACATTGTAGGTATTGTAACTACTAACCATCTGATCTGCAATATTTTTTTACTGAGTTTCAAAAATAACTGACACGATTTTGCGACAAACGAAATAAAATCATGAACTTACTCCGACTATAAGTCTTCATGACATGTAATGTACTTTTAACAAAGTTATATTTCGGTCCAGTACTTACGTGTGCAAGACTTGGGCTCGTCGCTTTTGTCTCCGCAGTCATCTTCACCGTTACAATACTTGTCCAATGATATACACTGCCCCGTGTCACACAACAGTTCGCTAAGCCTGCAAGGGCTCGAACCACTCTTCGGAAACTGTACTTTAGTCACTGGCACCACCATACTCAAGTCCGAAACGTCTATACTATCCTCGTTCACGAACTCCTCATTCAAGTCCTGAGGGCTACACAACTTGAGTGACAACAACACTATTATGAACAAAAAGGTTCTATTATTCGTGACTTCTTGGAAATTCTTTAGAAAACACATTTTCGAAGGCCCGCCTTTACATCAAAGTAAAATGTTTGTCACAACATTTTGCAGGACGTCAGCTGGTTTTCTTCCGTACCTGAAACAAAATTAATTGTTATTAATTGAAATATTTAACATTATTTAAAATTGCATCTTTTTATTCATTTAACAAAAGATTTGTTCGAGTCAAAAAGCTAGAAAATATTCGAACGCAGCACACTTGCTCCTCTATATCGAGACATCAGTTTAGAGATAGAGAAAAGTATTAAATGCTGAAATTCACTCTAACATACCTACATGCATTTCAATTTTCATATTTTTATAAAAGTCACTGCTTTTCATTTTCATATCTTTTTATTCTGAGCAATATTGCAATTCGTGTCATCTCCGTGTGTTTGTTGTTATGCAATAACCGGTACCCCACGTTACCGACTTTATCGATACCCCACGTTTGTTTTATTAAAAACTATAAAAGTTTCACACGGAAAACACCTATAAAACGGGTTATTTCTTTATAAGCTTTCATTCCAAGCTCTCAATCCGCCTTAAATCAAACTAAGTGCATACTCTTGAACATAAATCAGTTTTATGCAGCAAACCATATATTAAATTTCTTTATCCAACGCTGATCTGGCTTACAGGTGTGCACTATAATTTATGTTCGGAGTTGAAGGAAAGGGTGCCCCAATATGTGCCTGCTTGGAAGGGTTTGGTTTAGCACTTAATTGGTGTATTTTATGTATTCGAGGAAGATTTATGGTTTATTTGCAATGCTAGCTAAGTCGGCAAATATTTAGCTCTGTAGTTTGTGAAAAGAGATTTTCATAATCCTTGACAAAAATATGAAACTCGTATATAAAATTTTGAGCCCGATATACCAGCCAGATTCATTGCAATCCTTTTTTAATTCATTATTGTTTTTATTTTTATTATAAAATTGTGTTTTTTTTACAACAAATGGTATTTTCAGGCTGCATTCAAACGATAACGCACGACTCGCTCTCAACCTGAACTCAACTTAAACTCAACTCAACCGGAGCCCACTTCTTATTGTGTGATTTTGTACTTTTAGATATATAATATTGCCTTAACTTTGCCTTAATACACTGTTTTCAATGAAAGAAAACCGTAAAACTTAACAATTTCTCTTTGTCGGAAAAAATCAATGCCTCAAATGTGTCTATACCATTTGCCTACAAAACCTGATCGAGCTCAGAAGTGCTTACGGTAATTTATGTCCCCCACACATGTTGGGGTACAATGGGTAGATTGAAATTGTGCACTTGCGCCCACAATGTTTACTTTGAGATTTGCCCCTTTTCACAGCTCTGTGTTCTTTGCGAGTGAGATATATTTTAATCTCTATTGCAAGTATGATCTTGTGGAATTAAAGCCATAAATTATAATGTACGTTATTTTCGCTGTTGATTGTTGTTTTGTAACATGGTTAGTAACTTAAGATATCGATTTTGGATATAATAGTTTGAGCTAAACAAAAATTTCAGTACCTACGTAGCTAACGTACAAAAAGGACTTTTCATATATTTTAATTTTCTAAACACCGAAATTGAAAATATTGTAATGTTAAAAAGAGATAACTTTTTCACTCAATGTAGGTACTTGTTCCTTATCCCTTTTGCCTATTCCGATCTACAATACGGGACCAAATTTTCATAAGCGCCTGTAATCCAACTCAGTTCCGTCGTTCAAATGTAAATTTTCCAAATTCCTTCATTTCAATCCTTTGGTGAAATCAAGAATTCAAATCGAGATTTCTGATTCTTCAGTACTGAAATGAGTTTGGTTGTTTCTTCTGTATTATGGTAATAACCTTGTGACGTACCTAATAAGTATTAGGGTTTAACCAAGACTAATATTGCTAACTAAAAATACAAAAATCAGTCATCATAACTTAATGTTTTAACGGTAACCGCTAACAACAAAAGTAGCATAAAAATGGCTAAGCAATAAAAGCCGTGTGTCGAATACATACTGGCTATAATAAAATCACAAAAAAACCTCCTTCAAAAAACCTGAAACAAAAACAGCTTCAAAATTAAATACCTCTAAAAAAGCGAGAAATAATATTCAAATCATTAGTTACGCATAACATTATTAATAAAACACGTCTATTGAAGTCGGGTGGGGCTGGAAGACAAGTATTTTTTTTTATATTTCTGAAAGCCCCACTCGACTTCATTAGACGTGTTTTATTAATAATGTTATGCGTAACTAATGATTTGAATATTATTTCTCGCTTTTTTAGAGGTATTTAATTTTGAAGCTGTTTTTGTTTCAGGTTTTTTGAAGGAGGTTTTTCTTTTTTGTTAAAAAAGTTTTTTATTTTCAACTTTTTAGTGGCAGGTATGTAAGCATGTAAATATTTTTTAACTTTATAAAATATTTTCAATGGTAAAATGCCCACAACTCAAATTCCCAATTTACGCTGTTTGTTTTTGAGGAGTTCCATTGTGTCTTCGTAGTCCAAGTCTAGTCCAGAACCTTGCATTGCAGACCATGGTTTGGTTTGTTTTGGATTGTCATAAACCTACCAAAATCCAAATCACTTTACATATACTATTTGAATTTGAGGAGTTCCCTTGTGTATCTTCGAAGTTCAAAGTCCAATACCGATAAAATTAAAATGTGACCACTCTTGAAGTATACCCTTTCAAACAAAAAAAGAATCATCTAAATCGGTACATAAACAAAGATGTTATGTTCGAAAATCCGTAAAAACACGTGTGATGGCAAGCTAAATAATTGTCATTTTTCAGGATTATGAAAAAACTACCAGCCAGATCTCTGTAATTTTTTTATGGGACCACACACAAACTATGTTCTTTAAGATAAAAAAAGAATTGTATAAATCGGTTAACAACTGACGAAGTTATGGTAAAACATACATAAAAAAAATACCGACGACTTGAGAACCTCCTCCTTTTTTTGAAGTCGGTTAAAAAGAAATATTTTTACTACTATGGTTTTCGTCGTACACTCGTTTCAAATATTTATTTATTTTATTTTATTTTATTTTATTTTTAACACAATACAGCTATTTTTACAGGGGTTCCTAATACAATAGTGTAGTCATCTAAAGTTTACAGATACTTATTTAAAAAAAAAAAATAGTTTCATTCAATTATTACAATTATTAATTACAATATATTTAATTTAATTAATTTTTATTATTATTATTATTTACTTATTATCTATGAATTCATTTAGTTCAGTTATAACAATAATTTAGCTGGCCGATGTAAATCGGTATCAATCATAGCATAACACTTTTAAAGTTACTTTCTCGAACTCGCTCTTTGAACAGGTGAAAATATCAATTTTTTCGGCAACTACATTAAGCGTGTGCAAAGTTCGTGTCAAAGGGGCTTTGGCAGGCAGGCCAGTCCTGGCATGGGGGATCGCGAGCAGCCGCGGCCGTCGCCGCCTCCACACATATCTATTCGGCACGCATAAACCTAGCTGCTCCAATATATACGGGTTGGAGACTATACCTCTTAGCACCCTAATTATGTAAAGAGCGATAGCCAAATCTCTTCTTGTTTCAAGTTTGTTGTATCCAACCATGCCCAAAACGAACAAGGTTGGATACATCAAAGGATAGAAAGGATATACTCCATAAAGCTTAAGATACAAAAACCTCGTAAATTTGTTTTGTATGCGCTCCATCATCAGTTTATATTTTGATTCATGTGGAACCCATACTGCAGCGTTAAACTCCAGCTGACTTCGAATGAGTGCATTGTATAGGGCCGCTATTGCTTTTAAATTCGTGAAACCCGCCGACTGTCTCAGAATAAAACCTAAAGTTTTATAAGCTTTCTTGCATATTCCAGTTACGTGAGTTTTAAAATTAAGTTCACTGCTTAGTCGCACGCCCAGATCTTTGACTGCCTCTGTCCTATGTACTTTCGAGCTATCAATTTCGTAATCGTAGTGAAGCGGCGCTCGTGCTCGGCTAAAAGATGTTACGGAGCATTTGTTAAGATTAAACTGTAGTTTATTTTTTTGACTCCACTCCACTACTCTGTTTATGTCCTCTTGCAAGCGATCACAATCCCTACTATCTTTGATTGCTAATAGTAATTTAAGGTCGTCTGCGAAAAGTAAGCATCGGGCTTCCTTGACAACTTTGGGTAGATCATTTATCATAATTATGAAGTTTAAAGGCCCTAAATTGCTACCTTGACCCACTCCAGTTCTAGTAAAATAGGGGTCTGACCTATACCCAGCATAATCTACATATTGCATTCGGTCCTTCAAGTAGCTCGCAAAAAACTTTAAAAGCTGCGTAGTGCAGCCGATTTCTGCCAACTTCGTCAACAAAATATCGTTATTAACCAAATCGAACGCTTTTTTGTAGTCGAAGTAGGCGGCGTCGACTTGTATCCCCGCGTCTACATGAGGTACTATGTAAGCCATCGCACTGAGGAGGTTACTGGTGGTGCTGCGGGCCGGCCGAAACCCGTGCTGTGCGTCAGAAAGCTGGGCTGATACCTGCGACTGAACACTTCGCTGTACTGCCCCCTCGAACACTTTGGCTGCTGTCGATAGTATTGCGACGGGCCTAAACCCATCTACCTCAGACCCCCCCTCCCCTTTAGGAATCGGAATCACCCGTGTAGTTTTCCAGCAATCCGGATCAAATAAGCGTGGTTATTCCTCAAAAGGAATACCAATACTTAACAATACCAATTTTCTGTTCAACCTTGCTTTTCGGAATACTCAAATCAAGGCAGTGAAAAGTTATCACCTCATCAACAAATAAATCCACAATAACCCGACCAGATTCGGAAGTCACAGATATAGCAATAAGCCGGCAACATGCAAATGACTGTAAAAGCGAATTTGTGTTCCCAAATGCAGAGAGCTTACAAAGGGTTTAAATTTGCAATTCTATATACGAGCGATGAAGATAATACGGTGAAATGTAAAACCAATGGAATAGTTTGACGAATACATGAGCACTTATGTGGACCTATTTTGCACTAGAGTTGCATATTCATGAGATCGGTTTCAAGCGTGTATAACTTATTTAACGTTTTTGATTAGTGTTAAAGGCGGCACACCAAATGCGTGTGTGTTGCAGCACAACGTCACACAACGTTGCGTTTCACAGAATATGTCACGTGGTTGTAGTCGCGCGTACAATGTGACATTATATACGGCAGGAAAAGAAAATAAGGGCTACGATATGGATTTCTATACAAACGAGCTAATTTATGAAAGTTATTTTTCCTATAAATTCAATCTGATTTTATTTGTATTTGATATTGTTCGAAAGCTGTAATTTGCAGACTTCCCTGTTGTATTTACTGTATAATTTCTCCTATTAGCTGTGTGTCAGTTAGAATTGAAAAATGTTAAAATTCGCGTATTTTGTATGAAAAGCCAATTTCTTTCTATTCTAAGTGACACATATTTATAGGTACCGTGTAAAATATATTTTGGAAGAGTTTATTTTTAGTTAGATAACAAGTTGTTTGTTATTTTCTGTGTAAGTGTATTTTTGGTTAATAGTGTGTTGATGGTCTCACTTACATGACAAAGAAAGAAATTATCGTCTCACTATTTATACCTAAGTTAAAAAACCAGCCAAGTGCGAGTCGGACTCGCGCACGAAGGATTCCTTACCAAAAAACAGCAAAATAAATACGTTTGTTGTATGGGAACCCCCCTTAAATATTTATTTTATTCTCTTTTTAGTATTTGTTGTTATAGCGGCAACAGAAATACATCATCCGTGAAAATTTCAACTGTCTACATGTTGTCGTTATTAATATCAAGCAACAAGCAAAAAACGGCAAAAAATCACGTTAGTTGTATGGGAGCCCCCCTTAAAAATTTATTTATTTCCGTTTATAGTATTTGTTGTTATAGCGGCAACATAAATACGTTACCTATGAAAATTTCAACTGTCTAGTTATCACGGTTCATGAGATACAGCCTGGTGACAGACAGACAGACACTCAGACAGCGGAGTCTTAGTAATAGGGTCCCGTTTTTACCCTTTGGGTACGGATCCCTAAAAAAGTGTATACTTATGTAGTTATTTAATAATCTGCTAGGTACAGACTTCCAATCCCCAACAATATTTTATTTGTATGTGCGCGTAAACAAATAAATATATACTCGCTTTTTACATTTTATGATTTTTGAACACTTTATAAAAATACAATTTTCATGCCAGCCCGTGTTAATAAAGCTTCCGTATGATAAGACACTTAGCTAATTATTTTCTCATTTACAACCTTATGAATATTAGCATTAGCATGCAAATTGCTTTGTACAGCAATGTTACACTGACATTAAGATTATTTGCATAAGCACCTAGATATATGCCTCCATTTACTCTATAATTATACATTCAACTCCATATTGAATTCGCATAATCGAAAGCTTAGGTAATAATTGACTGGGATTATGTTCGTATTGTAGGATTTGAATTATTGAAAATAATAAATGACAAAGTTGAAAAATCTATAGATAACTAGCATCACGACTTTAATGTATTTTTTGCCGTGCACAGACCCTTGATACTAAAGGGATGGCATAATACTCAGAAAAAGAGATTGACCATTTTCTAAGGACAAAGCATACCGCCTATATATTATATTGTTGTACCCTAGCTATTGTCATTAAATTTAGTAGCTGGAAAGGCTTTAAGCTATTATAAGTAGGTAATTAGTTTTCTTTTCCTGGTATTATTTATATATTACATTTTATGTAGCGTTTTGAGATTAGACACTATAGACAACATGGAGGATGTTGACTGAGATAAGCCAAATCAGTTAACTACTCAATAAAACTGTATCTAGTCTCAGGTAACGAATGATAGTTACAAATATATCATAGAGAATTAAAAAATAATAGAATATTATTGGATTTTAGGGCAAAAGAAAAAACAGTGCCATAAAACGAATTAAATAAAAAAAAATTAAGCTTCTCACTAAAACTGTCTTTAAATCTCAGGAAACAAAAGATACTTGTAGTTTCAAATATATAGTTAAGAGGGCTCCACACTCGCGCTGCGAAAGCCCGCGAAGGCCGCGAACCGCGAGTGTGGAGGGTTTCGCGGCTTCGCGTATGGGCTTCGCGGCGTTCCCCGTCCGGTGGCGGTTTTTTGGTCCGCGTCAAAGAACTTGTGTGCCGAACTAATGTTGCCGTGATTCGCGGCCACGATTCACGCGCGAGTCTGGAGGGCTATATTTTTCGCACCGTTTTCATGCGCAAACCGCGCCGGCGCGAGTGTAGAGCCCTCTTTTGGAATGAAAAAATAATACAATATTATTGGATTTTACGGCTTACAAAAGTAATTTAGGCATTATGGAGGACGTTGACTAAGACAAGTCAAATCAATTGGGATGATGACTAATGAATAAAATAACGAAATACTAATAAAAATCGTAAACATATTAAACTTTTAGAGTAGCTTGTATACCTCTTGGTTTTATATATTATATTTATACTTGGTTTTATGCTTTATATTTATATATATTTTAAAGATCTCCAAAATGGTAGCTTTGATCACCCACCTTTTTAAAATTGCTTGCTTAAAGAATAATTTATTAATATTTCGCTTCCAATAAAATTCTTTGTTCAACTTTAATAAGCATGTTCAACAAGAATAAAGAATCATCAGCATAATAATAGCTTTTTCCATTCGTATTGTTATGTGTGCAGATTTTATGAATTTCACTTTTTCATCTTGATGTTTTAAACGAATAAGTGGCATTTTTATTTCCGCCCCGTCATTCCTTTTTTTATTTGGGTAACAAAACATAGCATCATTTGCAAATAAGAATCGTCCAATTGTATTCCACTCTTTTGAGCTAAAGTTTTTTCAGAATTATTAAATTATTATAACAGGAAGAAGATATTTATAATAATTCTCATGGATTCATATCATGGGTGTAGATAAAGTCTGGAATGCAACTGTACATAATTAGGTATTAAAACACTCACGTGATACTATTATCACACGAGGAAAAATACCGCTCATTATACAACAGTTTCATAAATACCTATTGAAATATTCAAGCACTCTTTGGTACTTTGTGAATTCTAAAGTTTATTTCTATTCTATTTTTTACCAGAGAGTAAGCTTCAAAGTCTCTATTTTTATAAAGCCTAAAAAACAAATCAAATCCCGAAAGACACAAATCAGCCTCCCTCAACACAAATTGAGCCATCGATCCAACTGAGCAAGACAATTTGCTGGACAGTGATAAATTAATGAGCAAATAAATAAGCGCTGATAATGATCGCTGACAAAAACTGCAGAAGGGAAAACGGCGAGCCCAGTGACAAATGAAGGAACACTGGAAAAAATAATTGGCCCATTTAAATTCCACCTTCTGCCTCTAAAGCCAAACAAATGGACTTTTTCTATTTTATGCCCGGATTTGGCCCGGAATATAGTTAGCCACTACAAGCTTGAATATTAAGCCGGCCGTTAATCACTCGTGCTTAGTGGCGAAACAGTCAAAATGTTTGTAATATCTAAAGCTAAAATAGATGGTATCTTTTGTGAGTAAATATATTTCGTTCATGGGAAGGCGAAAGGTAACAATTAGCAATATAAGTCGGTAAATGTTGGTTTATTTATACAAATCAAAACATTTATGAGAAATATAAATTCTCGTGAATGAAGCTAGGTGGTTAAAGGTTAAATTAAAGTAATCATCTATAATTATTAGCTTAGAACTTCGTGTTATTTTTAATGAACTTACAATACTTAATTATTTTTTATACATTACTTATACAAAGTGAAGAAGATAATATGACAGTAAATTAAATATCGTTTATATGAAATAACACTGCCAGTCTGCATTAAACAAAAAACAACTCTTTTCTTTCTTATCGAATGAGGATTAACTCGCCTCTAACTTGGCTTAACGACTGTTATCAGATGACAACTGCCGGGACCAACCGACGGTTTAACGTGCCCTCCGAAGCACGGAAGCGCTCAGTTATAATTCCACTTTAACGGTCACCCATCCGACACCTGACCGGACCGAGCGTTGCTTAACAAACGTGATCAAGTACGATCAGTCTGGCAAGTTACGCCATGAGCGCTTCTTTAAAAATCAATTAAAAATATCCAATTGTTGAGTCACAGGAAATATGTTTTCAGTTACTGTTTCAGTACAATCTGTTTTCATGCTATTTATTTAGTTTGTTCGTTTTTTATTTCGATCCTAGGTATTATTTGATAGTTTCAAAATACTCCTATGAACCACTCACTAATTGTTGACATTATCACCAATGTATTCATTTATTGTCGCAATGTCGCCACATTGTATTTGTTTCGCAAAAGAAACAAACTATATTCTGTTATAACTACTAATTAATAGGATAATCAGTATAAGCTGACTACTACAGATTTTTTCAGTACGTAGCCTTTCTACTATGAAAGCTACGTTTAAAACACGTACAACACTTATTTAAAATAAAAAATCAATACAGTAACATTTAGCACCAACAAACGAATAATGCACACATAATACCAGATGAAATTACGATTTTGTTAAGCACAATAAGTTGCATTTTCCGAGGGCATAACAAGCTTAATTGATAGCCTGTCGTTACGGCGTGTGGTGCCAAATGTTAATTACATTTTAATTTATGGCCGGTATAAAACGGCTTCAGTATTGTTATTTTGTTTCTAAAATTAACTTTAGTGAATATACTGATGCTGTAGAAATGTTGTTTTTCCCTTTGATTTAACTGCTAACTAATTGGGTAATTCTAATGAACGTAAAGTTAGGGCAGGAGATGGATATTAAAATTTAAATTATTAATTTTGTTAGTTTAAATAAATATAGGACAGCAGATGTTTTAGAATAAAGCTACATACATTTCAAGAATAATATAAAATTCTACGTCTGGAAACAAAACAATCAAATGAAAAACCAGTCAAAAAAAATAAGTGAAAAGTAGAAGTAAATCTAAGAAGTGTAAAAAAAAATATGAAAAATAAATTAGCAGCGAGTGAAAATGGAATTGGTAAACGCATGGCATGGTTTGTTATTGATGTTCTAAAAAAAAAAACAGGATTTTTTTTATTAATTATGTGTAATTATTGTGCATTCAATAACTTAACTATAAGATTCATTAATTATATGTAACTATGGCTGTAATTTGTTGATTTCGCCTGCGTGCAAATAAACTTCGTGGCAGTTCGTGACACGAAAGCTTTGAAAACTGCAGTAGCATGATTTCATATAATAAAAAACAACATCGCTATTACCGCAACCGCTTAAATATAATCAGCTATGCTCTTTAAATTTCTTCGGTTTTACTTAAAGTAAGTTTCAACACGTAAATCAGTATATATGACTGTTCCAGAAAGCTGACTACAAGAATTTATATGTTTTAGATACTACACTAATAATGCTAATGATACACTAATAACAATATTAGAATTTAAGAATCAACGCTCCAATTTGATAATTCTGTTTACAACTTCCAATAAAACCAGTTCATTGATACAAAATTAGTGTTCGATTCACTAGTACAAAAACGCTGTGAGTGATCGTTTGTTCAATTAACCTTGTCATTAAGTAGAAATCGTTTGATCAGGACATTGACCTCATCAAATCATTGACCTATACAGGGTAATGTGCCGAACTGCAGTGTAGAGTATAGAACTAGGGAAGTATTTTTGCTATTACATTGAAAACAAATTGCAAAAACAAAAGTTAAATAATAAAAAGGTTAGTTTCACATCAAATTCTGTTCTATTTTTAAATTTAAGGTGTTATGAGTCTGAAACAGTCAGTGTTTTTTTTATTATTAAAGTAACTTCGTTACATAACAGAAATAAGTTTTTTTTTCTACATGCGCTAAAAATAAGACGGAACTTGATCAATGCAATAAATTGGGTTTTATTTTAAGACTAAATCCAATCGCCAACAAGTTAAAATATTTTTTCAATAGCGAGTGCCGCTTCTCCTTTTTTCAAATGGCAAACTAAACGTGTCATACCAGCCTGAGTCATAGTATATTAATGAGTACCCTGAGTACTTAAATAAGTATAATATGCTAAAACTCTTATCCCCTTAATGAATAAACAATAATTCAAATGACTACTGAACCGACGGGTTATTATGAATTACCTTGCATCGTGAGCGGTTGAAAAACCAAAAAACTTTTCTGGCAAAGACTCAAAACTTGTTTGTAAAAAGCAGGAACGTCCAAAAAGTATTTGCTTCATTATTATATAACGGCACGTTTGTATTGACCCATTCCGTCAAAGTCACAAATACATTTTTTTACCTTTTGACGGAGCGAGTGCAAAGCTTCTCCGTTTTAGTTTGGGCAAAAATGCTTTCGTATGTTTGTTCCGTTGTCCGGCTGTCCGTCTCGCTCCTCTACATGTCTCTGCATTTTCCAACCAATTTTCGTGAAATTTTGTGAGCAGGTTCGATAATTTTAATTTATTTTGGCGATTAAGTTTATGGAAATTATTTGAAAAAAAAAAATAAACTGATTTTAGTCATTTTGAATGTTCAAAAATGTCACAAACGCGAGGTCTAAAAAGCTCACAGAGCCACTAGTGATATTAAGGTAAACTTAAACTAATATTATCACATTTCGTTATAAATATTTTAAACACAGATATAAAATATATAAATGAACGTTATCGCCCTTGAATATAAAGGTCTAACCTATGTTATGATAACAGAATGAATTACGAGCTACTATCAATCTTTTAAAATTAATAACAGACAGGTGTTTAAATAAAAATAAATAGTTTTTTTATGTTGGTAAATCTCGTTTCTCTCCCATTCTCGCATCAACATGCTCACTTTTGCGCACTGTAGGTCGGTAACAAACTATTTAAATACCTCAAACTTTTAGCACTATTCATTGCTTACTTACTCAAAACAGCAGTATTTTTTTTTTAAATAGGATCACATAGATCCTCGTCTAGTAAATGAGTTCACTTAATCATTTTATGTATCGCATTCAGTTATGGTTATCAGACCGTACGTAGTTAAATAGATGCAGTAATTTAGTGATGATCCAGAGCGGAATATTGGTTGCGTGTGACAAAACCGCATTAATTAATTGTACTCCGAATATTGCTGGCACTTACGAGGGTGGTTTGATAAGTCCGTGACTTTGTGAAGAAGAAAAAATTTTTTAAAGAATATTTTGTTTTATTTTTCTACATAATCTCCTTTCAGCTCTATACACTTCGACCAACGATGTTCCAACTTCTTCAACCCATCCAAAAAATAGTTTTTATCAAACCCTGAAAAATAGGCTCCTGTTTTAGCTATCACTTCTTCATTGGATGAAAATCTTTATCCACCGAGCCATTTCTTCATGTTTGGGAAGAGGAAAAAGTCACACGGGGCCAAATCTGGTGAAAACGGGGGGTGTGGCAATAGGTCGTATTGCAATTCCACAAGTTTTGATGTTGCGGTTGCCGACGAGTAGGCCGGAGCATTGTCGTGATGAAATAAAACTTTTTTCTTTGCTAGATGCGGTCTTTTCTTCAGCAGCTCTATATTGAATCTATCCAACAAAGTAACATGGTAAGCTCCGGTAATTGTCTTGCCTTTCTCCAAAATCGATGTAAATAACACCTTTGCTGTCCTAAAAGACAGTGGCCGTCTCTTTACCAGCCGAACAAACAGTTTTTGCCTTCTCCGTGGCACGTTCACCGGTAGAAGTCCACTGTTTTGACTGTTGCTTCGTCGTTGGCGTATATGGTGGACCCACGTTTCGTCAAGTGTTACGTACCTACGAAAAAAATCACTTGGCTTGCGGTTATACAAACCTAGCATTGTTTAGAAGATGTTACACGAGTTCGTTTTTGGCCGACTGTCAGCAAACGCGGCACCCATCTTGCAAAAAGGTTTTTCATGCCGAGAATATCGAGCGAAATATGAAAAATTCGTTCGGTAGAGATGTGAATAGCATCAGCTATCTCGCGTATCTTCACTTGACGGTCTGCCATAACAATGTCGTGGATTTGCTAACAATATCTTCAGTGGTGACCTCAATCGGCCTTCCTGGGCCGTCGGCGACAGTTGTGGTGGTACGACCACAACGAAATTCAGTAAACCACTTATGAACCTTTCCATGAGATGGAGCAGAGTCCCCATAATATTTTTTCAGTTTATCCTCCGTCTGCTTAATGGTTTTACCACGTAAAAAGTAGTATTTTATCAATACGCAAAATTCGTTTTTCTCCGTTATAAAAGAATATCCCGACCTCACTTGCATAAATCCTTCCATTTTTTTTAATTTCGCGCCAATTTAAAAAATGCAACAGCATAAGCTCAGCAAAGAGTTTTAAATTAAGACAGGAAAATTGAATTATGAAAAAATATTGTATTCAACCTTAAAGTCACGGACATATCAAACTGCCCTCGTACATAAAACAGTCATAATGAAAAGTTTTATCCCTTTTTTGGGACAAATCTTTTGTTTACTATTGAAAGGTCGATTAATTTCATTGATAGTAGATAAATTTTCCGCTAACACTGACGGCAGCCATCTTGTCTAAGTTGCTGTCAAAAACTGTAAAAAAAATTAAACCCACATCACATCTGTGTTCTACTGAAAAACGCTGCAGGCTGTGGCTATATCGAAAGCACTTCCGAGATTGGTTGTATGTACCTAATTTATTTGTACGTAAAATAATGATTTGTTCCAAGCGAACCTTCTCATTGATAAATTATATTTTGTGCCCGCGCGGGAAAGTCGATTCTGAAAATGTTCTGTAATAGTCGGCTTCTTTGGGCTTTATTTAGGTCTTCTAATCGTTATGAGTAGGTACTTAAATAGCTGAAGACATGAGTTATATCTCTTACCCCTTTCTAAAATGATAGTTACTCCCGGCAGTCGTACTCCACTACCTCGGCCACAATAATTAATTACCCAGCTCTTATACGACGCTACTTCAAGTTGTGGAACAAACGCTGTTTATTAATGCTGTCCATTACTCAAAGGCAACCACAGATGAGACTCCGGAGCATAAAACATTCCCTGAATAATATTCATCTTGCCTCGTTAAAAGAAAGTTTGAGAAAACTCGACTTCCATGATAGTTGTCGTTTGTCGGATTTAATTATTCGCCGAGTTTGGATTTTATCAAGATCTGCTTTGGTTTGATGGCTTGGTTTATCTCTTGCATTAACCCAGTTCATGTTTTGAAGCGAATGGTCTTTTTTATCGAGTGCGAATCTTTTTAAGTTTGTAGAGTTTTTTTTATGTTTTCTATACACCGCGTAAATTAACTAGGTTTGCCAACTTGATTTTGCAACGATTATTGAAAATAAAACACTTAATAGTTAATTATTCATAGTCCTTAAGTGAAAGATATGCTTTATTTGGTTGTCAATATGCCTAAAGTTTTTTATAATATGCATCGCACATGTATTTTCACGTATATGTATTAAGTTAAAGGTCTAACTAGATATTCAAACATTAGTTTCCAATTCATTCCATCACTAGTTACAAATATTATTCAGAATGGAATACTAATATATTTATGAAATATTACTTGTGTAATAAGCAGTAACAATGTGTAGACAGCTGTATACAGCCCCATACATCATTGACATGAAATCTCCATTTGTGGAACTGTACATGTATTTCCAGAGTAGGTACATATATTTCGTATTACAAAAGCAACTGCGTATACATACCTACATCTTATTTGTACATTGGGCTCAGAAAACGATTACGTTTTCTATATCTTTAACATAAATAAGGTCACAATAGTTTTCGGAGATGTTGTTTTCAAACAGACTATTTTAGTGGGTACGTATCAGAATGTCTAAAGTTAAAATGTCTAAAGTTAAAATGGCAAAGTTCAAAATGTCAAAAATCAAAATGCAAATGGTTTAAAATGTCAAAAATAATTATGTATAAATTCATAATAGCAAAATTCAAAATGTCAAACGGTTCAAACATCAAACTAGTTAAAAAATCAATGGTCCATAAGTCAAAGGTTTACAATGATTTGAAAACAACAGTTCGCTTTTTTTCATTTATCGCCTTGCAAAATTTTGTGAGCAATTCTTTGTAGCTTCTAGTAATTGCGTTACAATTTTTAAATTGTAACATGGAGGAGGGTATACTTACGTTTTCGAAATTTGTGATTATTTACCTAAGATATAACATTATTACACTATTGTGTAAAAAAAAATGTTTTTTTACTATTATAATATACTTACTGTGATTATTTAGGTACTTAGATGTAAAGCTTTTATATTATGATGTAAATATAAATGATGATTTTCTTACCTCTTTATCATATTTATTTTCTATTATTTTAAGGACATGATTTTATCAATTACCTAATAAATGCGTTTTCAGTGACCTAGTTAATAATATTTGTTCCTAAAATAGTAGATCTCTCACCTAAATCGAATCACCAAATAATGTTAAAACGATTACCTAAATATTAATTAAAAATTACTTGGAAATAATATCAATTATCAAAATAATAAAAGTGTCACTGAAATTGAATCACCAAACAATATCAAAATGGTTTTGAAAACTCCGTTATAAAAACTCCGCCCCTATTAGGAATTTTTGTATTAATTAGGTAACAGATCTATAATTTCGATAATTGAACGAATTAATCGATGCTAATAGTTAGCTGATTAGATTTATAGTGACAGGTTTATTATTTTAGGTAGGTATATTATTCCTGCCCGTAACTTACTTTTTAGAGCATTGATCTTAGGTATATTCAGGCTATAGAAAAAAGTGATCAAACTATAATTTAAGATACATATTTACATTAATCCGATGATTTATACTTTAGAGACAGTTTTGGTAAATATGATAACTAATATATTTCTTGGAGATAGATATTATTATTAGGGTATTGCAGATTAGTGACACATCTAAACTTAGGTGACAGAAAATGTTGTTCCCTTTTATTTTCACTTTTGCTATAGTATGTACCTGTGCGAATCAAGTTCGCATACGTACACACTGTGGCCAACTATTTTCAGCACAGGATAATATTTTTTTTGCTGCAGGTTTGCGAACCTAAGTGAGTACCCACCTTAACGTGCGCCTATTGTCCTCCAGTTTTTTATGTGCATTTCTTTGATTCATTGCAATATATCAATTGGATGCACTCGCCGAGATCACCAGTCAAGACTAAGCCACCACGAGACGCGGAGCGCACGCCGCTCAACCAATGCACCGCACCCGTGTTGTGCACGCGCTGACGTTGTCGTAATCAAGTTGTTATTATTTCTTAACTTATTCAAATCACACTTTCTCAACTTCAATTTTGGTAGACTGCTACACTTATTACCAAACATTAAAGCAGGAGAATAAGCGATCCCCTCCATGAAAAAAGACTCCGGCAAACAGTGAGCTTTCCATACAAACGTAATATATAATTATCTGTGGTAGGTAATACCAAAATGATTTGCGATTGGAACATATTTAACCCTCACCACTGAGGTACTGGCTTACCTCTTACTGCCGGAACACAACAATTTTCAAAGTCCCCCTAGACTATGGCTATGCTGAAACGTCAAGAAAATCCAAAATCAAACCAAACACTAACTAATTATCAAACTACTTTTAATAAAACCGCAATAAAACCGCGCTAGTATCCGTTACTCCGGCGAACCGTGAGCTTCCCATACAAAGTATTAACATAACACCAAAATGATTCGCAATTTAACCATAATTAACTTTTTTGTGATGTTATTAATTGGATAAAGAAAGACATTTTTTATCTAGTAATATTTAACTAAATAAAAAATCCAAAATACCAAACCAAACAAAAATTATTGCAATTTACAGTTTTGTATGAAAAAATGTAATTGGAATTTATTAGGTCTTTACCTATGAAATTGCCGATATTTTGTCACATACAGAGAAAATAATAACTTCTATAATTTAAAATTTTAACAAAATCGTGAATATTACATCGAATTATGATCATGATAGTTAACTATCAGTAAAAATAAAGTCCATATTTTAGCTTTCGTGACATTAAAAAAAAGATCTTGAAAGTGACTCTTTTTTTGTGAGCAAAAAAAAGGGTGACCGAAGGGGTTGTAACTTAACCAAAACTTATTTTTTCGCTTATCTTAAATAGAAATAAGTTAGCATAGTGTTCAAACATTAGTACATAAAAGTTTTGTTACATGAGTGTTCATGGTTGTTAAATGAACAAAGAAAATGCTATTATGAAAAATGCAACTTCTTGAAAAATCTCCATACAAATCGGCAATTTCATAGGTAAAGACCTATTATTATGAATTGGTAATTTGAATATTAGACATTTTAAGTTTTGATCATTTGAACTTAGACATTTTAATTTAGGACTATCTGACCGTTTGACATTTTCGTTTTTGACATTTTGAACGTTTTACATTTTAATCGTTAGACATTCTAATTTTTGACATTTTGAACTTTGCCATTTTAAGTTTAGACATTCTAACTTTAGACATTCTGATACGTACCCATTTTAGTATATACTTTGGGTAAACCTTTGAAATAAATATGTTAATGATATTTTTGTAAGACGTCTTCTAATTTTTTTATCCGCCAAATAATCCTCAATTCTCGCTTTTTATTATTTATTATCTTTAATATGGAACGGCAAAGTGAATGAACTGACGGAAAAGCAGTATTTCCTTAATATATTTTGTAGTAACAAAATATAAGCAAGTAATAAATAACATACAGTCAAAAATCTCATTTATAAATATAAAGTCCCAGTACCCTATACGTTACTTATAAAAATTCATCACCGTCCGTTTTATCTCTACTTGTTACAGAACCACATTGCTACAATCAAAACTTTTTTCAGCCATCAATATTCATTGACACATTCGGAAAGATTTATCAATTTCTTTTTTCCCATTCAGAAGTTCGTAAGACGCAAATGGCTAAAGCATGTCATCCTTCGAAATTCCTATAAGATTGTGCAAAATTAATGGAGCTCTTTCCTAACTTTATTATAATCTTCGCAATCGCCCAACCAGCCACATGATCCAAATTATATGGACGACGGAGAAAAATAGATCGACATTTTTCATCGGAAAACTTCCGTCAGTAACTTGAGAGGTAGTATACTTTGTATTATTAAAGATATATTTTTAAAACCAATTTACAAACATGTTTCTTCTAATATAAGACTCGAGTTTTATATGTTTTGTATAAGTAGAACCGGTTCTCATTTCTTATAAAGAATAACAAATGAGAGCTGACAGAACAGAGAATTTTTTAGGGAACCCATATGAAATCCCTTTTTTATATTAAAGAAAAATGTTAAGTGCTCAAATTAACGATGTTTTCTTAGTAAATTATGATTCTCGTTACCTACCTCAGTTATCATATTTCAAAAGGGTAACATTTAATGTATTCAAAATTACCTCGGTTTTGTTTGCTAAAAGTAATATACTTTCCCTGCTTTTGTCATACCTTTTATTCTTTTTGCCTAAGATAAGGGGCGATATTAAATATACATGACCCATCTTTGTATTACAGTAAAAGCCTCAAAAAATATTCATGGAATAGAATAGCATAAAAATGAGACATAAAATTACATATATTAGGTAAATGTAACACTTAGAAAGATTTTCAAAATATTAGTATTAGTATACAATGAATTATTGTAACTGAATATGGCATTTGATATTAATTTTTGTGTTACGGAGTATTAAACATATGTATTAATAATCGCAATACAAATATCTCTCATGATAAATAATATATAAACATAGGACTTATATACATATATTTATTTCGTAAATAAATGGTTGTAAAGCGATTTTGGCACGGGAACTTACGTTAAAAAAATTTTCTATAACACTAAGCAAGTCATTTAAATAAATGGGAAGTGAACAAAATATTTCCAAATAAGAACCACAAGACACTGTTTTTCTAAACAAAATACAATAAGAAAAACAAGGTCCAACTTTGCTTTATCAGCAACGTTTATATTTTTCCACCCACTTACATCTATCAACGTAACTTAGATTACTGAACAAACAACATTCAAAAAGGAATAAACAGAGCATTGAGGAGCCATGAAAGGCCACAATTTTCGCAACAAACAGAATATGTTGGACACGGTTCACTCGTTCGCGGCAGTATTGTATTTTGTTAGGGCCGTCACTGTGTTTTCGAGCATTTGTTTCCTTACGAAACGGCAGTTAGGAATATTTATTGGATGAACTTGTGGCGTGACGTCGCTTTTTAGCCAATTGTAGCCATTTTTGTACCGTCGCAACGCACTTCGAACTGAAATATCGGAGGTTATAAAAGTTCTCGATCGCATTTCCGATTGTACACTATTTTCTTGCTTCTAACTGTTAGAGTTCGAACAGTTATTGCCGATGGCTTATGAATAGCGAAGATTTAAATCAAATATGGAACTGGAAAGCTCAATAAAATGGTGATAGCTTCAATTTTATTGTTTGTTTAGCATTCTAAGCCATTGGACAGTCATAATTCGATATAACTCTAATATTCAAAGACGAGTTTTGGCGTAATGGCCGAAAGACGGTTTGTCAAATCCCACTTTTACGACGTCAAGTAAGTGAAAAGCCAGCCCATTAGATATAGTTGGAAAAGAAAAATGCGAATAACTTTATTTAATACGTATTTGATCTGTCTAGTTAATATTCATATAACATTAATAAAAGGTACGTTTATTATAGGATCACTTACATACAGTTCAGTAAGTATTTTTCGTGGTGAAGTGGCGTAAAACGAAGAGGAAAACAATATCCTATTAAGTGCCTTAAATAATAGATAGCGAGAAGGAACTATTTATGGCTCTTATAAAAATTAACGACTCATTTTTCTTGCGAAGAAAGACGAAAGACTCTTTCTAGCCTTATATATTCTTATAGTCCGAGAAATTATATTTTTATCACGAAGTTGATGCTTAATTTAATTGGGAAAGATATTAATATCTTAATTACTTATAGTATATGTGTATCTCTTGATATGTATAGAACAAAACTATCTACAAGCAATTGCCATTTTCGTAATAATTATGTTAGAAATGTTTACTAATTATTTTAGCGTTGTTATCTTATTTAGGACAAAATATTATTGCTTTAAGGTACCCTGAGCGAAAGTGGCGCTGCGGTGAATTTTATTTAATATTATAATTGTAATACACAATTTTAATAATGTTTATCGTGGAGATTTTAGGGCCCACGGTCTAGTATTTTTAGACGGCATCGTTACATTCCCTAGTAGTCACTGCTAGAAGTAGATAGAAAAACTGCTAAAAGTGGTCGTTTTTGACACATATGCTATCTACTTCTACAAATGACTACGAGGGCATGTAGTGATACCTTCTAAAAATACTAGACCATGGGCCCTAAAATCTCCACGATAAACATTATTAAAATCTTTTTCTATTAATAAATTATTAAATAAAAACCTCTGAGGGCGCCACTTTTGGTCATACAACCGCCTTAAGTTATTTAAATCTACCATTGCTTTTGAATTCAATGCAATATCTTTAAAGTATCAATAATGTCAATTCATGTTCAATTTTGATGTTTACAAAACCATTTTTCTTTTATTTGAGGGTTGTTTTAAACGGATTTAACGACTCCAATCGTGATTAGTACATTCAATTAGCGCAGAATATTGACTCAATACGATGGTAGTAGCACAAATCAAGAGGACAAAATGTTACGTTTTAATTAGATCGATCTGTTTTCAATCAATCGAAATCATTTAAGGGCTGGTTTATACAGGGCCAGTGATTCAGAATTTCAGACCCAGTAACTGGGTACATGTAGACAGGATCAGCAGTAAGTTTCCTGTGCTCAAAAATAGAATAGTGGCTAGTCAGCTGGACTGGCATGCGAGTGAGAATTCAGCACAAGACTGGATTGAAACACGAGCCCAGTAGCAAGTCAGCGCTGGACTGGGTTGCTGTACTGCCATGTTACTGACCCCATATAAACCAGGCATAAGAGTGAACCTCCTATAATGATTGATTGAAAACAAAAGTGTACTCTTTGTGTTAATCGTATGGCCATTTAAAGCACACTCCACAAGGGGTTCCGCATAATTCTCGTGACATGTGGCATTGTAAAAACATACAGACCCTCTTAATCCGGACGCCGTCACTCATTTACATAAGCCCGCCCCAGGAAGATGGGTTGTAAACTTTAATAAGACCCTGATGGTTACGGTGGAATTATGGGATGGACGGATTAATCGGATTTCATTTGTTTATTTTTTGTTTAAATTAAATGTTCATATTAAAAGAAAAAGAAGGCTTTGGTTTATCTTTCACAAGCGACCCGCTTTCACTTCGCTTCGGCGTAGTGTGGAATTTGAAACCATGTGTTCATATAAACCTTTCTCTTGAATCACTCTATGTATTAAAAAAAGCCGTATCAAACTCCGTTGCGTAGTTTGAAAGATCTAAGCGTGTATAGGGACAGACAGCGAGAAGCTACTTTGTTTTATACTATGTAGTGATATTATATTGATGATATAATTATCAAAGTCTTTGGAAGTCAGTATAATTTTTATAAAACGAAAGTAAAACACTTTGTTTTTGTCGCCCAAGATACCGAAATTACTTTTATATCAGCAATAAATCATAAAAAATGGTTTAATAATATCGAAATATAAATGGCCGACCTAATTCGTTAATATCAAAGACTCTTTGCTCTCATCCAAATAAGCCAGAGCCCTTATAATTGGCACTCGGTAAAAGATAAGCTACCAAATTAGGGCGAAGCGGTAAGGCCTTAATCTCTTTCAGTAATAGGTCAATAACCTAGTCACTAAGCAAAAAGAGTTCAAATACAAAAGCTTATATTTGCCAAGATAACTTTTTTTACAACCAATGGCGGAGATTCACAGTCAAACAAAAAGTTTAATCAGTGGTTTTTAGCATTATTACATAATGTTAAAAACTTTCGATTATAAGAATCTAGGCTAATATAAAAATAAATGTTTCCTCTATTGGCAAGACCATTTTGTAAAAATATCTATAGATAAAGGCATATGGTATAAAACAATTCAAAATAAGCTTCCTCGTGGGCCTTGGTTTGATGACTGTAATTTAAATAGAACATATATTAAGTTAGCTTTAAGACTCCGCGCTGGACACTATCCGTCGGCAAAATTTGCATTTCTATTGAAAAAAGTGCAATCTGACAAAATGTACAATGTGCCAAAAAGTTGAGGACGTGCAACATTTGCTGGTGGAGTGTGTTAGAAACAGCAATGAGAGGCAACTATTAATATACAAATACAATTTAAACACCTTTGATATTGGCCTTGTCCAAAGTATTTTGTCTGAACCACTATCAGAAATTGCAATAAGCCTTTGTCGCTTGGTTCCTGTTTTGCAATAGCTACCTCTCCTTTGAACAGAATAGTATAAGGTCACGATGGGGTTGGCATGTCTAAAAGACAAAAACCCCGGTACTTTTCATCTAGATTAAAAAAAAAGAATCTAGGCTATCGATATATTGGAAAACGACAATTAATATCTTCCGTGGCCCGCCCATGGTAATCGTTCTCAGACCATGGAGTAGGGTTGGCGACTCTGACGAGAAAGCGCCCAAGTCGGATCGACGCGATGGCCTATGCGCTAATAACTCAGTTTACTGTTCCTTTTTTTTTCTGTACTGTACTATTAACTGGAACTTACGGCTAAATTTCACCGTGTGGATAGGTCAATAACCTAGTCCCTAAGCCGAAAAGAGTTCAAACTCAAAAGCTAATATTTCCCAAGATAATGTTTTCTTTTTACGGCCAATATATTTATCTGGAACGTTTTATCTCACCCATACTATCCACAAACTCGGTCGTTAGGATATAATTTAGCTGGCACGTCGGTTGATATGTGTGTATCACTTCTAATCTCGTATTTTTACGTCCTTGTTTTTGGTCGGATCCCTTGAGGTTGTCTGGACACGACTTATTTTCAGATCATTCGTTTTATTTTGTAAAAGAATATAAAGTTCTACTTATTTTTTTGATTTTATTGGTCTCAAAATGGATGTTTTGAATGAATAAATGATTTTCTTAATAATAAATTGATGGGACATTATAATTGTTTACTGAAAATATCCCATTACCTACATCCGTATGTATGCTGCGAATAAAGACGAATAAATGTGTAAAAAAATATTCGTAAATAATATCAAACTACATACAAATATTTTTTTACACATTTTTCATGAAAAAAATTAACTAAAATTATTTAATATTGATAACTCAGACTTTATATTTAATAAATAGTAGAATTATCAGTATCTGAATAATGTTGGCCACAGAAAATGAGCAACTGTATTTAGAGTGTTAAACTACGTCACAAAGAGATAAATATGTATGAAAAGTTGCTTTGAGCTTACTCATACCATTAGGGTTCTTATGAATTTAGCTAGGTAGTTATCCAAGCAAGATAATCTCCTAGAATAAATAATCTAACTTTCTAAATAAACACAACAAACACACTTTAGTACTATATTTGACTCTAAAGTCATAGTCCATCAGCCATTTTTTTTAATGTCCCCACTGCTGGGGCACATGCCTTCCTTATGGGGTGGATTAAAGAGGACAGGCCATAACCCACCACCCGGGCCCAATGCGGATTGGTGGGTGTTAACGACTGCAAATGCAACGGCTTAACGTGCCTTCCAAAGCACGTAGGAGCTAGAGATAATAAATTTTTGGTCACCCATCCCATGACCTACCCTTGCGAAAGTTGCTTAACCAGCAATCGCTGGGCCAGGCGCTAATCACCGAGCTCCTAAAGGCATACATCGTATAATAATATCCTAAATTGAAAAGTATGGATAGAATAAATAAAGATTTAAGTGCTTAAAGGCAGCGTTTTACCCTTTTATTATCAAATGGAGTTTAACACAATGATAAAAAGCGCATAATTACAAATCACACTATCTTGAACATGAAACTCTTTTAAAACACGAGCGCTTCCGTCTACAGTCCCTTGATCCTGTACAGTACATTATCTGTGTCAATACTCTGAAATGGAGGAGGCATTTTAGGAAAGTATTTTGCTGTATCGCGTGTACTGTTATATTAAGGGCCCATGTGGGACACATTATGCCGAGATTTCTTATCCCATAACAGCCTGTAATATAGGTATGGTTGAAGTAATGTGCTTGGTTATCTCGTTTTTTCGCATATGCGATGCAAAGCGTTTATTCCGTTACTAGCGGCCGCCCGCGACTTCGTATGCGTGGAAGGATTTTTGCTCTCCCTCGGGAACAATATTTTTTTTTTTCAAGATAAAAGGGCCCCTATGTTCTTTTCTGTACCCCCGACAATGTGTATGTAAAATTTCATGATGATCGGTTCAGTAGTTAAGACGTCAATGCGTAACAAACAAACGGACTTTCGCATTTATAATATTAGTAAGGATAAGGATACGAAGACAAATACTTTTGTTGACTGATTATCCTTTATTTTTATATATTTCTCCTGTTGTTTGTTAATGTTTCTACCTAATAAAATAAAAACAAATAAAACTCGATAGGTAAAGAGTGTTAGAAAATAAAAATAAAACATATTATAAATAATCAAAATTAAATATGTACAAGAAAATAGTGCTCCACGCTCTGTTGTAAAATTAGGTAAATATTAAAAACAATTAAGAATGAAGTCAACAATCTAGAATTTCTATGAAATTAAAATAAAAGCTGCTAGAACTATTAATCAAAGAAATACACATATAAAAAGATTCATTTAAAATATCATTTTGTAAATAACTGTTTTAAAGCAGCTGGCTGCAAATAAATTTCCATTGTCATCTCCCTTCATGTTTCAATAAAGGGATCATTATTTGAACAAAAGCCATCAATGGACTTTTGTATACAATGGACAATGATTTTATTCTAGTTTAACATGAGATTAATAGAGGGTGGTCTATTTAGACTTTCTTTCAGATTCGGTCTAAACTTTAATTATATGATCAAATTGTGCTCCCTAGCTAGAAGAACCCTCTTTATCTTTACATGTAGAGTTACAGTTTAAATTATCCAGTAACTTTTCAGTATTAACAAAAAAACTGTGTCAAAATCACTGTAAAAAAACTGTGCATGCCTCAACTTTTTTAAATTAAGCTTTAAAGCACTTCGTATTAAACTTTATTAAATAAAAAAATATCAGACATATTTGTGTTGTCTATACTTTTGTATAAGACTTGTTTTTTATAACAATGGAAGTTCAAAAATATATATTTTCTTACTTTTAAATAAATTACCAGAAATAAATTTTCTAACTTAACAAAAAAATTGGGAAAATGTCCGAACCGTGGCGGAAAACGGGAGCGAAGTGCAGCCTTAATCCGTTTCGCCGACCAAGCAATTATCTACGTGAAATAGTGTACGTATTAGAAGCACTTACTTTGTAGAGGCTTAAACAGGATCAAGTTAACTGCAAGTAGCTGGAGTTGTTCGGAGAGTAACAGTATTAGTGCAATCAGCGGTTGCGGGAAAATAAATAGTACATACCTATAGGATTTTTTTACCCGTTTGCCACTTGTACCCTTCCCAGAAAAAATCATGGATCCGCCTTTGCATTCTATTACTTTCATTGCTACATACTTTGCATTCAAATCACTTTGGATGACAATCATTTTAAACATTGTAAAAATAGGAATAAAGAGCCCCTAGGCGATTTTGCCGCTGACTGCAGCTCTCTCGCTCGCACATTTCATGTTTTCTCAAGATTTCTTAAAACTGAGTGCGTAATTGAAAACTATGTCTCGGCCACTTTTCGCAATGTAATATTACAGACATTTTAAAATATATTTCAGTTTTTGTTGCTAAAGTACAAAAAGTTGCCGTTTCTAACAGTTATTTAACTGGCAAATACGATAACTTTTTGTACTTCAGCAACTCGAAACTGAAATATATGTTGAAATGTCCATAATCTTATATTGCGAAAAGTGGCCTGAGACACATTTTTCAATTACGCACTCAGGTTTAAGAAATCTTGAGCAAACATTAAATGTGCAAGCGAGAGAGCAGCAGTCAGCGGCAAATTCGCTATGGGCTCTTAAGTTTCAAATGAAAAAACTAACTGAATGAGAAGTACTTATAGCATTAGCTAAAATGTACTTAAAATAATTATTATAATATCGTAATGTTGCCTTAAAAAACTGGGTCTCCTATTTAAAGCAGTGATCAAGAAATAAAGGACCCTTAGCTACACTCTCTTAATCGTTCACTCATATCTGAGGATCGTGATCACTGGCTGATTTTATGATTTGCCTCCATCGGTCTCGGTCCATGGTTGCTCTCACTGCTTGATGGGATTTGGTTGATGAGGTTGCTACTCTTACTAGGGCAGACCATCCGATTGGCGAACGACCTCGGACTATCTTGCCTTCTATTCCACCAACCACGACCAGCTTTTTGAGACTTTCATCTTCTCCTAGTATTAGAGTAATAGTAGAGTAAAGTATGGTTATGGTTACACACTATAAAGATAGTCACCTACAACACATTAGTAATCAGAGGTCCATTTAAAAATTACAATATTCGAAAATAGACACTTTTTATTATGATCTGAAATGAAAAGGTTTTCTTGAAATCAAAAGAGTTTTAAAACAGTAAAATTGCTTCATTAAAAATACAAAGAATTCATAGATTTGAATGCGCACGTATGCACAATGTGCTGCTATCTTTTTGTCAAATAAAAAAAGTTATTCATACGACCGCAAAGTCCTGAGCATATAGATCAACCCATTAGTATTCATGCCTATTGGGCGTATTTAAAATTCAAATAAAGTTTTAACTCGCGTCCTCCCCAATTCGTGCCGTTTGATTACTATTTTGATTACAAAGGGGCCGTTTCATTCACAAACGAGGGGTCCGTATACGGTCAGTTGATCAATGTCTAACCAACAAGGGTTGACGACAATAAATCTTATTCTAATGAGAATAAGGGTGACTGACAGGAAGAAATCACTCAACTTCGTCATCGTTGTGATTATTTATTCAGTGTCATTATCATGACGAATATCGAACACGAATATTTTATTACAATACTAGTAGATGAAAGCAAATACAAAAATCATTTACTATGAGTCTACAGGTCTCATTAACTTTGCATTGGGTCGACATATTAAAAAAAATATATGTATAAAATATGCATGCGGATTGCCCTATGGATTTTGATTGATGGCAATGGTATACAATTAATATGTCGTCAATGAGACCTTTTCATTTACTTAGTGATGTAACAAAGAAATCAATGGTAGATATGACTTAAGTACTTTATTTCAAATCTAGCTGCCCCGCTCCGGCTTCGCATGAGTGGCGCCATCTCTTAGTTATGTTGCAATTTAAAAGGACGGAAAAGAGAAAAAAGAGAGATTTTTACTTCTTTACGTATGTACATTTTCTCAAAAAATATATAAAAACCTTGTCCTGATTATAACAAAAACAATAAAAAAAGAGTAACCTAATTTGGTGCAGTCGTTCTAAAGTTATGCGCTTACATACATTTCAGCGATTCATTTTCATTTATAAAGATAATATACATAGATAAAGTAAAGTATACTTTGGTACCGAAACTTGAAAATACAAAATAATCTTTCCTACAGTAATATTTGAAAACCAAACTATTTTCTTACGTCGCGTCAGCTTATTTTTTAAAATGCTTTTTTGATATACGTTAAACCCAAAAAAGTCCCAAAAATGTATTTATATATTGACTGAATAAGTAAATGACAACCTTTCCCATTTTATACCCACTTTCACTACGAATTGGTCGTCAAAAAGTTTGAATTCGTGTCTGTCGACCCTAACTACGCCCGCAGGCGGTTATCTCTCCCAATTCTTATGTATCTACGATAATCTCGTCCGAATTCACTTTATTGTACTCAAATGAGATTAAAAGATTGAATATTTAATTTTGGAACTCTCCCCTCTTCCTATTGACGATCTACAAATTACTACCATACAAATTGCAGCTGAGTTTGTTTTAATAAAATCGTTTGGACACAAAGCGAATGATTTGAATAGGACCATAATTGATTTGTAGACGGAGTCGCGTTGGCATGAAATCGACGTCGAGTAGCCTGTAATGTGCGAAGAACTTAAGTAATAAACAGAATATTGTAATCCGTTTACATAAAAACCGAAGAGAAAAGTAAAATAATAATTTAGATCATTAAAGCAAAATGGTAGGAAATCTAACAAAAGGGTAAATAAGGAAGAATTTCGAAATCTCTGACCAGCATATGGCGGCAGAATAAAATTAAAAATTATAATTTTAACAGCGTTGCTGCGTAATAATAAATGGGGACCTTTTCATTTCTTACCATCAAATTATTTCAACCGTTATGGTGGGGGCTTCATTTAAATACGAATGGCTTTTGTAGGGAATTTTATAAATATTTTAATCAATAGAGTTTTGATATATTTTTCTGTATATTGCTGAGATTGTAGCTTTTGATTATAAACTAGAGCAAACGAAGTGTGCGATTACAGATTACACAATTAAAATAAATACTTAGAGTTAAAAAGTAACATAAATAATACTTGATTTAAAAGCTGTTATACAAAGGCTCGGTAGCACAGTGGTTTAGCGCCTGGCCCAGCGATTGTGGAGGTTAAGCAACTTCCGCAAGGGTCGGGCGTGGGATGGGTGACAAAAAAATATCATCTCGAGCTCCTCCGTGCTTCGGAAGGCACGTTAAGCCACTGGTCCCGGCTGCATTTGCAATCGTTAACACCCACCAATCCGTATTACGCCCGCGTGGTGGGTCATGGCCCGTCCTCCTTATCCACCCATAAGGAAGGCCTGTGCCCCAGCAGTAGGGACATTAAAAATGGCTGATGGACATGACACATACAAAGGTTTTATTCAGAATCTCTAGGCACACAATTGCTAAGTGCTAATTGTAAGCAATCATCAATGCTACCCTAAATGGGTGCGTATAGCTCTAACATTATTAATTGTACTTAGAACGAACAATGCCGCTAATGAAAAATCTAAGTCTCGTGAAAATATCATCTACATAAGCATAAAATATAATGACTGACCTTAATTTGCTGTAATTAATTGTCTTCATTATGTAGGCGTTACTCTAATTACATCTTTTATTTTTGACGACGACAAAAATAATCGAATTTCAACAACTCTCTTATCGAGTATTAAATTATTCCCACTTCAAAGTGAGAACTTCGATTTCGCAAATGATCAATATCAATTTATCCGGCTTCGATCAGAATAATGAAGATTCAGAAAGTTCGCTAACTGTATTACAAAATAAACTTTCTTTGGTGTTTTCGTGCATGATAATAGGCTAAGTTGTTTATAATTCTGAACAGTTGCCAAATCTAATTCGGCTAATATGTTACAATAATAGCGAACCTCGTTTTTAGGGTTCCGTACCCAAAGGGTAAAAACGGCACCCTATTATTAAGACTCCGCTGTCCGTCTGTCAGTCTGTCTGTCTGTCTGTCTGTCACCAGGCTGTATCGCATGAACCGTGACAGCTAGAAAGTTGAAATTTTCACAGATGATGTATTTTTGTTGCCGCTATAACAGCAAATACTAAAAACATAATACAATTAATATTTAAGGGGGGCTCCCATAAAACAAACGTAATTTTTTGCCGTTTTTTGGTACGGAACCCTTCGTGCGCGAGTCCGACTCGCACTTGGCCGGTTTTTTCTCAATATTTTTCTACTTCATCATATCAGCCGCACGACACCCACTGCTGGGTATAGGCTTCCCCCAAGGATTTCCACGACGATCGGTCCTGCGCTTCCCACATCCAGTGGCTTCCAGGTTTTTCTACTTATATTATACTAGCTGCTGCCCGCGACTTCGTCTGCGTGGAAATTTTTTTTGCTATCCCTCGGGAACAATACTTTTTTTCGGGATGAATGGTACCCTATGTCCTTCTCTGTACCCCTGACAACGTGTATGCAAAATTTCATGACGATCGGTTCAGTAGTTAAGACGTGAAGGCGTAACAAACAAACAAACAAACAAACAAACGGACTTTCGCATTTATAATATTAGTAAGGATTTTTTGCATCGTTACTTTAATTAATGTTATAAATGCGAATGCGATTTTGTTTGTCTGTTTGTTTGTTACGCTTGTACGTCGTAACTTCTCACCGATCATCATGGAAGTTTGTATGACACGTTATCAGGGGTGCAGAAAGGAGATAGAAACATTTATATAATAACATTCAAATTTCAAAGGACATCAGGCACATGAGACCCAAAAGTGTATAAACATAATTCTGTTATCTATAAACACTTTATGTTACTAGAATCATAAAACAGTAGCAACATTATTTTTTAACTCCTTCATTTAGCTTTAATTAATTATTGAAAAAAGCAAAAGCATATCAGTGAAACGGACATCTTTGTTAGTGATTTCACAAGTCTCCCCTGAGTATATTTGTTCTGTGGCACGAGTGATTGCGCATTAAATAAAAAGTCTGCCGGATGTCAGTCAACTCAACCGTCAAAAGCGTTTTGTTACGTGCGTCATATGCACAGATTTTCCGTTTGATCTGTTCCAACTCGTACATTGTGGTGCTAATCTGTATCACTAACGCAGCTAACGAAACGTAATGTCGTGAAACTGGTGTTGCTATTTAGTGTCGGGGTTACCAAAAAATAAATCTTTCAAACGTAAATAACTCTTAAAACATAAATATTCGTAAAAATCTGAATATTTTCTATGACTTACTAATTACATGCCTACATTTTGAAAAAAACAGAAACTTTATACATTCTTTGGTTTTTTTCTATGGGACTCTGCCTGATGTCCTTTGGCATTGTACCTACATATGTACAATTCAAGGTTCCACAGAATATCAGTGTTGCAGATGTTGATCATTCTGCAACGTAAGTTGAGTGGCGACTTTTTCGGTTTCATAATATACCTAACATAAGCTCAGATACATTATCTGTACTTACTTACCTACCTTTACTTTTACTTTATTCGATTCCAAAATTATGGAATCGAATAAAGTTTTTGTATTTGTATTTGATAAAATGTTTTCGTGAGGTGTATGATATGTGAAATAAAAAAACCAGCCAAGTGCGAGTCGGACTCGCGCACGAAGGGTTCCGTACCAAAAACGGCAAAAAAAAACACGTTTGTTGTATGGGAGCCCCCCTTAAATATTTATTTTATTTTGTTTTTAGTATTTATTGTTACAGCGGCAATAGAAATACATCATCTGTGAAAATTTCAACTGTCTAGCTGTTGTCGTTATTCATATAAAGCAAAAAACGGCAAAAAAATCACGTTTGTTGTATGGGGAGCTCCCCTTAAATATTTATTTTATTATATTTTTAGTATTTGTTGTTATAGCGGCAACAGAAATACATCATCTAAGTACAACTGTCTAGCTATCACGGTTCATGAGATACAGCCTGGTGACAGACAGACAGACAGACAGACAAACAGACAGACAGACAGCGGAGGCTTAGTAATAGGGTCCCGCTTTTTCCCTTTGGGTACGGAACCCTAAAAACAGTATCGCTTACATTTGTTCAGGCCCTATAGTCAACTTTCTACAACTTAAATTGAATGAGCGGTTTTCAAAAGGCAGTTTAAGAAAAAAGTAGTACATAAAAAAGAACTAGATGTCGTTGAACTAAGTAGGTAGCTTTTTATGAAAAATATGAAATGTATTTTTTTTTATTATACGTTTGTTGAGTATGTGGTTTGTTGCGTTGTGCATTGGTTGTCCGTTGGCGTGTTACGAAGAACTTTTCTATGACCAATATGACCGTTAGTGGGAAATAATATTTAAAAATCTACCTAGCTGAAGTAGCGCCATCTATCGACATAAAATTATACTAAAATTCTCTGCTGTCAGAAAACCGCTCATTGGAATCAGCGACATATGAGACAATATGAGATTGACGTAAGATGTCGCTGACCATAGACAATCACGGTGTTTTGAAATGTCAATCTGACATACCTAATGTCACTTCTAGTCTATTCGAATCAAGAAGCTTATATCTCCAATGGAGATTGCACGGCCAGTGTCATAGTGAAGATTGAAAAAAGGTCCTTAAGTGACGTGACGGCTTATTGCTACCTCTTTCTTTAGTGTTACAATACGTTTTCGTTTCTCACGAACGAACGAACGACGAACAACGAACACGTATTGTAACACTTAAGAAAGAAGTAGCAATAAGCCGTCACGTCACTTAAGGACCTTTTTTCAATCTTCACTATGACACTGGCCGTGCAATTTCCATTGGGGGTATAAGCTTCTTGATTCGAATAATCCTAAAGCCAAGCGTTTGCCACTTTTCTAAGTCCTTATATCTCAATATAATTAAAACACCTCGCCAACCCCGGCATTGTTAAAATACCTCCATTAACAAAAATAAAAAGCATGAAAACAGCATTAACAGATTTCAGTAAAATTTAGCATTATCGTTTATATGGTCCCATTAAAAGTAAATATACGATTTCATAACAGGCAAAAAATGTATCAGGAAAAATGAAGCAATGAAATTATCCACAAAGGAAAACCGGTTATTATTAATAAAGATATAATTTTCCCCATACGTTGCAAATAACCATTCTTTACGTAATTAACCTGAACCCGTCGAGATTTGCATACAGATTCGTGATTATAGTAAAAATGGCTTTAAATGCGTTATGGCGTTTCAAACAACGATATTGAGTAGATTGGATACGTGCGAATCGTTGGACCGCCATTTAATTAAAAAAAAACCATGATTAATACGATATTTCAATAACATATTTACGCTTTTAATGACTTTAGTCTCATATTTTGTTGCTGTATACAGGGTCTCCGAAAACTTTGTCATATGGAGAGAAAACACCTTAAATATTGAAGATAGGATTTTTTTTTCTGAAAGAAGACTTCGTTTTATTTTAAAAAATAATGCGAATTGCATTCAAAGATATTTTTAATCGCATTTATTCCTATACAAATTGATACAATACCTAATAATTAAAATTTTAATGTTTTTCATGGTCTTCCTTTTTTTAAGATGCTGCGTTACTTAACAAAAAACAATCCTAATGAGTAACCCTTTCGATCGGTATCTTAAAAATATAAGATTGTTTTTTTTTCCTAATTTGGTGGGTTCGATTCCTGGTTAAGGCATACAATTTTTCGAAAATCTTTGAATGCAGTTCCAATTATTTAAAAATCAAAATGAAGTCTTCTTTCAGTAAAATTTCCTATCTTCAATATTTAAGATACTTTCCCTCCGTGTGGCAAAGTTTTGGGACACTCTGTATATCTCAAACAAGAAATAATCAGTTTGAATTTTATTATATTGATTTATTATTATCAGTGAATTTTGTAATCTTTGTTTTTTGCGGATTCCTTAATGTTTTTTTTTATTTAATACTAGCTACCGCCCGCGACTTCGGCGGCGTGAACATTCGAGAAAATCCTTAGGGAACCTTTAACCAGGATAAAAAGTATTGTATGTTTTAACGACCTACATTATATATGCCAGGCGATACGCTTGGTGTGGACGTACCTCGCTTGCGGGGCAGGGCGTTTGCCGCTTGTGGCAGGCCTCGCGCGGCAATTATTATTAAACACCCCAACCACTTCTTTTTAAAATATTTCCTTTGTATAGACACAACTTTTCTACAGCTTTATTAAATGTATAGAATCTATATAACTAATAACTATCAATCATCCAAAAAAATCTTTAAAAAAAATCTTTTAATAATCGTGCTGAGAGCGTCTAGTCTAGCTTAATGTTATGCGTCAATATCAATTCCATCAATCAATGCCAAACTATAGTAATCAACCTATGTCCCATAGTTTTTATATAAATGATTTTCCTAGGTAATTACGAAAAGCCACACTGTACTTATCATCTATCCATAATGATACAGTAACTTTTATGATTTCACCGTAGTTATCTACTATGCTTTTGACTATCGGTTAACCATCACTTGTGAAAAAATTTCAAAATGTCGCACCCTAGCAATAAAACAAAAGACGTAGAATAACTTTCATTTACCGCCGAGAGGGCCTCCTGGGTACTTTTTAATTTTGTGCCTATGGCCTTTAAACTGCAGTGGGATTGATATTTTTAGGCCAAAACTATAAACAGACAGCGTTTTGATATTTTAAAGCCAAAACTATCTATTCTTCTACTATTTAAAATATCAAAACGCAGTCTGTTTATAGTTTTGGCCTAAAAATATCAATCCCACTGCAGTTTGAAGGCCATGCTCGGCGTTTCCCTGCGTGATCGAATCAGAAATGAGGAGATCCGCAGGCGAACTAAAGTAACCGACATCGCTCGAAGGATTGCTCAGCTAAAGTGGCAGTGGGCTGGACACATAGCGAGAAGAACCGATGGCCGTTGGGGCGGAAAGGTTCTTGAATGGCGACCGCGCACCGGACGACGCTCCGTGGGTAGGCCCCCGACAAGGTGGACCGACGATCTGGTGAAGGTTGCCGGAAGCCACTGGATGTGGGAAGCGCAGGACCGATCGTCGTGGAAATCCTTGGGGGAGGCCTATACCCAGCAGTGGGTGTCGTGCGGCTAATATGATGATGATGATGAATTTTATATTCGAGTTCTTGGTAAGAATCTTATTGGTTCTTGGCCATACACAAAAAACTCGATTTCTTCTAAACGGGCAGCAGCATAGACAAAAAAACTCGATTTCTTCTAAACGGGCCTTATGTAAAGACAGATTATCAGAACTATTTCGTGAGGTAGGCTTTCCGTGAGAGATTGCTGTCAAAATCTTCACACTTGGCAGGCGAGTTAGGGATTGCAGTATGTGCTATTTTCCTCGGAAAAGCGCTGCTGTCTTTCGCTGTATTTTGTAGTAAGTACACGAATTTTACTGTTCTTAACAACAGAAAGCTAAAAAATACCAGCTCATAATGGTACTGTTACTAATTAGTCACAGCTATAGATACTATTTATCATAAAACAACAATGTCTATAAATCAAGTCTATAAAACAAGTAAATCTATCTCAGCTTTCAAGTTATTTTTCCTATGAAATAAATTGACTTTTGCTTTGACGTGGCGAAATCAAGTTTCACTTAGTTCAAAATACCTTATTTACTTAAACTTTACATTGTTAGAATATAGCTTGGTAGGTAGTTATTCTGTTCTTACTTTAAACAATTTTAGTTTCTAATTATTGAAGTAATAATTATTACTTGATAAGGCTCCATTTGTCAAATAGTATACTTTGTAACTGTTATTTTTATCATACCATACAAAGCAATATAGATAAAACAAATTAATAGCATGCAAAATAGCATTTAATTTTAAGCCCTATAATAAAATAATAGACATTAAAAACAAATTCTACAATGTTCCATTCAAAAGAGGCATTGATAAAAGGAAAACATGTTCAAACTCCCCATAATTTGAGAAAATATGACTCCGCTCCCGATCCAATTGATATCATTAGTTTGGAACGGCATTTCTATAATTGGACGCGCTGGACTAAATTCAATTTCCTAAGCGAGCTAGGACTCGTCGCAAGCTAACATTTCCGTTTACAATGATCACAGTCTACCATCCGTGAATGTACCTGACCACAAAGATTTCTATGGTCAGATTCTTCCGATTCTCACCCTTAAAGTTTTCATCACAAGCGCTATAGTACCGTGAACCGGATTAGATCGTGAGCGTGAAAAATGTGTTCGATGACTGTAAAGAAACGGTCGCCTTATCACCTGTTCGATGAATTTTGGGGACTCCTTTTTCAGGTTGAGATAAGCTTTATTGACCATTATTTGATAAGCAAGTTCTTTTTTAGGGTTCCGTAGCCTAAATGGCAAAAAACGGAACCCTTATAGATTCGTCATGTCTGTCTGTCTGTCTGTCTGTCTGTCTGTCTGTCTGTCTGTCTGTCTGTCTGTCTGTCTGTCTGTCTGTCTGTCTGTCTGTCTGTCTGTCTGTCTGTCTGTCCGTATGTCACAGCCACTTTATTCTGAAAGTATTAAGACTACACAGTTGAAACTTGGTAGGTAGATTTATTCTGTTAACCGCTTAACGAATTTAATACAAAAATAAGAAAAATAAAAGATTAAGGGGGGGCTCCCCATACATGGAACTGAAACTGAAAAAATTTTTTTTCTTCAATCCAACACGTGTTGGGTGTCTATAGATAGGTCTTTAAAAATAACATTGAGGTTCCTAAGACAACTTTTTCTCAAAGTCAACCGTTTGAAAGATATTCACCGCCAAAGTGGTAAAATGTGTGTCCCCCCCCCTTTAACTTTTGAAATAAGAGAGTGAAAAATCTAAAAAAAATATATGCTGTAGATCTTAATAAACACTTTCAACCAAAATTGGTTTGAACGAGATATAGTAATTAGTTTTTGAGATATAGCACATTTTCCAAAACCGCAAATATAACTTTGTCATTCATACCAACACTGTGAAAAACAAAGTTATTTTTACAGACGAAAAATTATAGGTGGTATTAAATATGGTATGGTATAAGGTAACTACGGAACCCTATGGCGCGTGGCCCGACACGCACTTGGCCGGTTTTTTACTGGAAACATTAGCTTCCCATCCTACGAGTACCTCAGAATTACCGAAGTTTATATTCAAAGTTTCAAAATCAAAAGTATTAGTGTCGCAAGCACAGAACAAGAAAAAAGGTGAGCTGAAATTTGTTTCAAAGTGCCTTAAATGACTGAAGATTGATGAGTTAAAAACTAATTAAAGCACCTCACCATCTATTGATGGACACCCACGACGTCTCTCAAGTCTTAATTATTCCAGAACTCGATCGGCAAGTTCTACAGCTATAACAATGGCTACCGAAACCAGCTTTGAGTCCGGTGTATTCTTGCAACTGTTTGCGATACCGCGATTGACTGGTCGCATTGTCTACCTCTCTATTGTACCGAGAAAGCGTCATACAGACTGGTATTGTGCTGTTGTATGACAGAGCTCGTTTGCTCGCACTTCGTACATTTCGCAGGCTCGTTTTATTAAGTGCGTCTGTGTTAATGTTGTTTAAATAATGTTCTTTTTAACAACTTTTTGTATTTTCGTAACGTAACTTTTGTATGAAACAGAATGTTTTCCAGCAGTACTTCTGTTGCAAAAAGAGTAAAAGCATTTTTGTGAAACTGAAAACTTAAAATATAACTTCAGTATTCGAGTTTTTCGTGTACGTTAAAGTCATGACGTTGTCAGTCGACCTATTTAAATTGCTCCTATTTATTTTACTTTTCTGTATTTCCATTTTATTAGGGTTCCGTACCAAAATGGTAAAAAAGGAACCCTTATGGTGTGACTCAGTCTGTCTGTCTGTCTGTCACAGCTAGATATATCGAGAACTACTAATGGTATCAACTTGAAATTTGGAATGGTTAAGGATGACATTTGCCCAACTATTTTGCAAATAAGAAATTAATAAGAAAATCAATTTATTTTTTACAACAGGGACTGAAAAGGGGTCTTAAAAATTTGAAGTAGGGCTATTAGGGTATGTGGGGTATCATATTATGAAAGAGCACCGTTTGCACGTTTTTAATCTTTTTTATTCTTTATGCCGCATAGTTTTCGACATATGATAAAAAATGTAAAAAAATACCGTTCCCCCCCTTATCTCCGAAGTTTGCAAAGAGAAAAATCTGAAATAATTCTATGTAATAGCAGTTTGTATAAAGATGTCAGGAAAAATAAAACGATGTCTCAATATAGCACACTTTTTTAGAAATTATCAAATTTCTAAAAAAGTTAACAATAGTCCCACTATCGGTCAAGAGATGGCGCTGACCCAAAACTGCAATACTAATTTTATTATTCTTTTCTGCAGTGTGGTTTAATGGTGCAAATATGATGGTACGGAACTCTCGGTGCGCGAGTCTGACTCGCTCTTGACCCCACGGCACTTGTACTATTAGTTATTCTGTGCCACGGCATATAATATTAGAGTATTTAGAAAACTAACAATTATTTCATTATATGGAATTACTAAAGAACACAACCCTTTGCAAGCACTTTTTCAAATGTTTGAATCAATTCATAGAAATTAGTTTGAAGATTTTACTCTTTCTCGGGACTAATTATATTCAGGTCAAATTAAATTACTCAACTGTAAGTTCAAAAGATAAAACTCAAAACAGTAAAATGCAATCTATACTCCACAAGTGTCACCATTTTATCACATTTTTATTCTCACCATGAGACAATTTTAAGAAATTTCATCTCAACAAGTCGTTGGCTGCAAAACTGGCGGCAAACGAAACGTCCTGTTCCGAAATTGGCCTATTTTGTACCACCGCTGACCGGAACACAACTGTCCCCTGAATCAATACACTTTTAACGATATAAAACACTTCTGGCGCGATCCGTGAACGGAAAATAGTTTTAAATCTACCCAGCAAACCCATTCGTTGGTAAAATGGAGTGTCCATTTTTGCTGTTCGAAATTGAACTTTGGGGTGTGAGGGCAATATTTAATTAAACAAGCAAACAAATAAACTTACTTTCGCATTTATAATATTTGAAAGGATAAGGATTTTTTATTATTAGAATTAAATAATATTTATTCATTTATTCAGATTATTATTCACATGAGTAGGCCGCCTTGTTATGGCGGAAAATCATCGTACTAAATTTTATATCGCTCAGGAACAGTATTTTTTTTAATGTAAGGTACTCTATGTCCTAGGGTTCCGTACCCAAAGGGTAAAACGGGACCCTATTACTAAGACTCCGCTGTCCGTCTGTCTGTCTGTCTGTCACTAGGCTGTATCTCATGAACTGTGATAGCTAGACAGTTAAAATTTTCACAGAGGATGTATTTCTGTTGCCACTATAACAACAAATACTAAAAACAGAATAAAATAAATATTTAAGGGGGGCGGAACCCTTCATGCGTGAGTCCGACTCGCACTTGGCCGGTTTTTATACATCTGACACGTGTATTAAAAAAAATATAATGATCGGTTGAGTAGTTATGACGTGAAGTCGTAACAAATAAACAAACAAACTTACAATCGCAATTATAATATTATTAGCTTTTGCCCGCGACTTCGTTTCCTTGATTAAGATAGTGAGTGGTGCATTTATTTTGAAAGTCTCGAATTACCAAACTATAGGTATAAATAAAATCTCTGACATTATGGGTTAGAATCTTTGTTTGCTTGTTTCTAGGGTTCCGTACCCAAAGAGTAAAAACGGGACCCTGTTACTAAGACTCCGCTGTCCATCTGTCTGTCTGTCTGTCTGTCTGTCACCAGGCTGTATCTCATGAACCGTGATAACTAGACAGTTGAAATTTTCATAGGTGACGTATTTATGTTGCCGCTATAACAACAAATACTATAAACGGAAATAAATAATTATTTAACGGAGGCTCCCATACAACAAACGTGATTTTTTGCCGTTTTTTGCTTGTTGCTTGATATTAATAACGACAACATGTAGACAGTTGAAATTTTCACAGATGATGTATTTCTGTTGCTGCTATAACAACAAATACTAAAAACAGAATAAAATAAATATTTAAGGGGGGCTCCCATACAACAAAAGTATTTTTATTTGCCATTTTTTGGTACGGAACCCTTCGTGCGCAAGTCCGACTCGCACTTGGCCGGTTTTTTTACTCTAGCTTTACTTAATTACAAATCGGGCAACCGTTTGTGCTATAGGTACACATGTACGATATGACGTCAGTAAATAAGTTGCAGAATAGTTTTTTTTATACTTGCCTACGTTACTAAAGATTATTTGCCTTGCCCATAACATCACACATTTGAAATTCATATACAAACTGGAACACCCTGTAGCACCCTGTATAACGATAATTTTCCAAAATCCTTTCTTAGAGCTCACCTACATCATAAAAGGTATCAATCCTCCAAAAATAGTATCTCTAACTTCAGCCGTTAGGGCTTTATCTATCAATTTTTCTTTTCAAATTCCCGTACAAACTGGAACACCCTTTAACACCCTGTATAACGGAAGTTATCCAAAATTCTTTCTAAGTGCTCATCTACACCATGAAAGGTATCTGCCTTCAAAAAAGGTGTCTCTACCTTCAGCCGTTAGGGCTCTATCAATTTTCCTATTCAAATTCCCGTACAAACTGGAACACCTTTAAAACCTGCATAACAAAAATTATCCAAAAACCTTTCTAAGTACTCATCTACACCATGAAAGGTATCAACCGTTCAAAAATAGGTGTCTCTACCTTAAGCCGTTATATAGGGCTCTATCAATTTTCCTATTTTAATTCCCGTACAAACTGGAACATCCTTTAACACCCTGTATAACAGAAGTTATCCAAAATCTTTTTTAGTGCTCATCTACACCATGAAAGGTTTCTACCGTCCAAAACTGGTCTCTCTACTTTCAGCCGTTAGGGCTCCACGATTATGCCAACAATCAAATTTAAATGTATATGTTACGGCTAATACCCGAAGTGCGGCTAAACCTAGTTCTAGCCGGATAAAACAAGGTGTAGCCGAATGCTGTTGGCTAAAACTATGTGTAGCCGATTTGCTCGCGGCTAATACTAGGTGTAGCCGGCTAAAACTAGGTGTAGCATGGGGTATTAAGAAATTTATTTCTGTTGTCTGTTAAAAAAAATAACCTCGAAATTTTTTACCTATATTCGGGACCTACAGGAGTAAAGCAGATCGGTTCACCTAGTTTTAGCCAACAGCTATCGGCTACACCTAGTTTTCGCCGGTTAAAACTAGGTTTAGCCATACTTTGGGTTAAAGATTAGTAAGGAAGTAACGATAATAAATAATAATGGAAACTGGAGATTTTTAAGGGAAATACTTTTAGACAAATTTGACGTGTAAAGATATCGGACAGATAAGTTTTTAAAAAAGGAAAAATAAAGCCTGATTACTAACCTCCCTAAGTGCTCTGTGTTTCTTATCATTAGACACACCCACATATTTTTAGTCATTCAGTGTTACTATTGATTACTTACTTAACTTATTACTGTCACATTATAATCTAAAAATAACTCATAATAATTTAGTGTGCAGCTGCTTTTGAAGACTATCTCAGAAAACTATTTCGTGCACGTTCTTTTGGCATTGATAAATAAAAATATTACCAACGTCAAAATTTTTAAACTGGCAATATTACTATTGGCACCAATAAAATAATAATACAATAAATTAAATTAACCCTTTAAAGAAACATAAAGGGTGGCCACCATGCGGGTGGTCCTTTATCGATGGGGAGACGGGTTTTAGATAAACAAATACTAAATAGACCGTTTGATATACAGGGTGTAGTAGAAAAGGTAAAGAACCCAAGACTAAAGAACCCATAAAAATATTATTATTTTGTTATCTACGGAACTCTGAAAGATTTGATCCTTTAAACGAAATCGTCTAGCTAGGACCTAGTCTTTAGGTACATCGTTAAATTTGTTAAACTACCTACCATTTATATGCATACTGAAATATTACCGATTTTTTCTCACAAACAGAGGCTCTCATATCTTCTATGATGTTAAAGATGCTTCAGTTTCTAGTTATTATTTCAAATTATGATCATGACGGCGCACTATCAGCAATAAAAATATTTCTGATTTTCTTTCCTAAAAAATATTTTTAAAGTTACTCCTTTTTTCATTTAATTCGTTGTAACTTAGCCGGTACTTACTTTTTTCACTTAAGCTCAACTGAGTGTTTAAACATTTGTGCATAAAAACACTGGCGTTCATGGTTGTTAAATAAATTAAGACCATGTTAGTATGGAAATTAAAGTTCCTTAAAATTATCCTTACAAAACGGCATTTTCATACTTAAACCCCTAATATGTACTGTAAGGTAAGTAGCAGATATTCAATGCCTTTATTGAGTAAAAACCTTTATTAAATAAAATCACATTTTATTTAATAAGGTTCACATTGTGGTTATTATTGATACTAACAGAACCGACGCTTAATTAATTATTTTTAGTAAAAAAAAACTACTGAAACACCATGATGTAAATAGCTAGACGAGGACGAGCATTGTTATTAATAAATACAGAAGGGAAACATAAGTATTTTATTTTAAAATCTAAGAATAAATGTTAACACTGTTTAAATATGAAGTCTTAAAACAAAGACATTTATAAAGAAACAATAATATCAACAACTGTTTAGCATGCTATAAATCCAGGTTTTATTATAATATGACTAAGTAACTATTATATTTACCTCTCTCCCTCAAATTTATAGTGGTTTTGTTACTCCATTACATCACTGGGTGCTTGGTTTGTGTCTTATTTATAATACACCAGCACAACGTCACTTGAATTGCTAAATTCGCAGGAAATGCGAAAATAGCACTAGTCCAGTACAACACAGTGTAAGTTAGAATAATTTACATCGCGCTCAATTTACCGCAACACGCCTAACCGGCCCAATTTGGCTATTCGACAAATTAATGTTCAAAAATTGCATAAAGTGTCCATAACAACAGCCTTACACTAACAAAGCGTAAGGGTACAGTCCGCTTTCACAAGTGGATGTCACAAAGAGTCGCTTTTATTCACATCTAACAAAAAAATAACAAATAGTCACGATCCACCGAGGCTTTTGTCCGATGAGAAAGAATCGGTCTACGCCGTAGTCGCGTCGTAGTATTGCTACGACCTGCTCGGCACTGGCGGGGGCTACGGTCCCGGATCGCTCACTCACACACAAAAAGCGAGCTCGCGGATACGAACTCGCTAACACACACACACTTCGCTCGGAGAGCGAGAGCGAAAGAGAGAACGGCAGTTACGAACCTTGTAAATGATGTACACACCGATGGTGATTTACTCACACAGTCGCGAATAGCGCGCAACTTCTTTCATACCCGTACACATAGACGAGATTTAAACTTGTAATCCCTAACGATGATTTGAATTTAAAGGGATTTAGCTGCAGGAATGAGTTTTTTGAATTATTTTATTTATATCGATAAAGCCTTATCCAAAAACCGTAGAAAAAAAAATATATTTAAGGTAATGAGCGTGAAAGGGCTGACATGTACCGAAATTTCTTTCGGTGTAACCGCATTAAATTTGCATCGGTATTCGCACTGGCTTACATTTTAATTTGCTTAATGACTCTTATTGAAAAGTCTGGCCAAGATTGGCAAAACCCAAATTACACAGAGTAAAATTCAATTCAATTCAAAGACTAAAATTGTATCGAAATTTCTGTGTACAGAATTTCTCACATCGATAAATTGTGTGAAAATTTTCTTTCTATTAAATGTTGGTAAGTATTATTTAGCATGACATATTATTAATTAATAATATCACATACTAAAATCTTGTTCTGAATCTGAACTCTATTTTGAGGATAAATATTGCTTATAAAATGTTTTAAAACTGAACAATTATGACGTCGATACTTGGATTGCAAAAAATTATACAAGATCGATAATGATGCAATAAGCCGTTTAACCTGACATCGGCATCGTAAAAAATGTGACAACTTAATCATCTGACTGACAATCATCACTATTTCTTCGAATGAGAATTTATTATAAGATATGGTATATTAATTTATTTTATTATTTTATTTCATGTCTAGTGAGCGCGTAAGCTTGAGAAGTGAATATTAATTTAGTGACTAGTGAAGGAATAAAAGATATGAGTTATAAATACTTATACCGCTCTTTACATTCATGAAAAAACTTAGCAAGCATTAATTAAATACTGGTTCCATTATTTTTTTTTATACCTAATTTAGTGGTAATGTGACGAAATGCTCTGGGCAATATTGGGCGTAATGCATGTCGTAAAGTCAATGTATTTAACTATAATTATAAGTTGCGAGGTCAAGTTTTAGCATCAACTAAAAAAGTAAGAGATCTTGGGGTTATAGTAGACTCGAAATTGATATTTGCTGATCATATAGATAGTATAGTTAAACGAGCCTCAAAAACACTTGGATTCGTCATTAGGTCATGTTCTGATTTCAACAACATTAAACCCATTAAAGTGCTGTATTGCTCTTTCGTACGTAGTATCCTTGAATATGCTTGCGAAATATGGAACACTTTGTATAATGTATATATAGACAGAATCGAGTCCATTCAAAAAAAGTTTCTCCGATTTTTACAATTCAAATGCAAGCAGTTTCTTCCAAGCTATGAAGCCAGATGCCAAAAAGTATCATTTCCTACCGCTTAAAATGCGAAGAAATATTGCTGATCTTGTTTACCTCAATAAAATACTAAACAACGCCATTGACTCCGCAGAATTATTGAGCGAAATATACATAATCACGCCGCCTCGGCAGTTTCGTAAATATCGTCCGCTACGCATACCAACATGTAACACTAATTATAGAAAAAACTCGTTTTTCTGCAGAGCCGTTGCACAATTTAATAATTTTGCTTTGGATCATACCTCTAATGATGTTTTTAGTATAAAGCCTGCTGCGATACGTCGCTTGATCGCAGCCTCATTTTTCGACAAAGATTAAAATGTTTCTATATTTATCTTTAAGTAAGATTATAAGTTCTACATGTATTTCCCTGCAACTTGTAATTTACTCCCTAGTTTTTAATTACCCATAAGTGAAAACTTGTAAATGGCTTTTATGGCTCTATTTTGTAACTTCTCATACCGTGTCTCAAAGCTGTTAGTTTTCCTAACAAAATAAAATAAAAATAAAATAAATAAGTAAATACCGAAATTTTGCTCCTGACTTATCACATGCACTTAATTATACATATTCTTTGTAGTTCTACAATTATGTTTAAATAGGTAGTGTATTATTAAAGTATTAGAAAAATATATAGCGCAATTATACAAGCTAGGTCATTTACTTTGCTATCTTGGTAAAATCTTATAGATTTTAGTCATTATCCAAAAGATAAGTTTCATTGATATTAAATAAATAACGTTACTTTTATTATGTTATTCTGCATTCTGCGATAATGTAGAGTAATTCACTCACTCGTTTGCAGTTAATTGAAGAGGAAATTTGTTTAAAATTTACTTGGCCGAAGCTCAATCACCCTTCTCTGTCTTTCACAGCAGACACACAGCATTGTGAAAGTTTCATCGAAGAAAATTTAGGTATCAAACTCGAGTGAAAAGTTTCCAATGAAGATGTCGCAATTAATTTTCGATAAAATTTAGCTCGTTAACGTTGGAAAATTACAGCCTTAAAAGGGCTCTAATTGAAAATGCACAAAGTTTTTTCATTAAGACTGTATCTTCTCTTTATGACTTGGTCATGTTATCAAAGCACTGGACCGTTAATGACTTATTAAAAAGGAAACTTTAAATATGAAAGCGTACCTTTTGGCTTTAAATATAATTTTATAGCCTTTTCAAGTTTCTTACGATCATTAGATTTTTTCCAAACTTCAAACTTGGCAACATTATAACAGCTCTTATCTTTAAATGTGTATTATCTATCATCATCATATCAGCCGCACGACACACACTGCTGGGTTTAGGCCTCCCCCAAATGATCTCCACGACGATCAGTCCTGCGCTGCCCGCATCCAGTGGCTTCCCGCGAAGGCAACAGATCGTCGGTCTACCTTGTCGGGGCCCTACCCACAGAGCGTCGTCCGGTGCGCGGTCGCCATTCAAGAACCTTTCTGCCCCAACGGCCATCCGTTCTTCTCGCTATGTGTCCAGCCCACTGCCACTTCAGCTGAGCAAACCTTTGAGCGATGTTGGTAACTTTAGTTCATCACTGGCAACACATACTGGTCATAGACTTTCGTCTTAAGACACGGTAAATCGGACACGAAGATTTTTCGAAGCTTCCCGAATGCTGCCCATCCGAATTGGATTCGACGAGAGATCTCTTTCTCCTAGGTATACATAATGGTCAACAACTTCAAGTGTAGTGTATTACCCATAGTTACACAAAACACATTACACGAAAACAGAAAATTTCTTGTAAAAAGTAAAATTTTATTCCCATTCTTTGTTCTTTCATTCGTTCCCATTCGCTCGTCTCGATTAGGCGTTCGATATAATGAAACATTTCTAAAGGCGCGTCCCGGCTATTTCACAGAAAGGTTGCAATAAAACTGCATGGCAACACGGACTGCTCACCATTTCGGAGCGAGCATTAGCGAGCGATCATTCTTTTAGCGCCGCACTTACCGGCCGATTCAGGGCCACAACTATAGAACTGAGAATATATAGAAAAACTTATCTTAAGTGAGGGACATAAAAAAATACTATCATACTTTTTGAAAAACGTTTGTTTCCAACATTCTTCAATTATGTATCGAAAACCAACAAAAAAACTACTTTAGATATGAAAATGACATATAAGTAATGTAAAAAATGTGAATGAGCAACCAAGAATAGTCAAAAAGTAATTGAAATTATTATAACGTTATAGAAATCATTGTGTGACAAGAATAGTAGATTGTTATATAAGGGTCAAAAGGAAGCAATACCCATACGAGATATTTAGACTGATGGAATTGATGACTTTTACCCGTGTTTAACACTCTACTTTTCATTTCGAATATAAGGAAAGTAAAAAAATCGTAGTTTTTTCCAAAATGTTTATTAATAATAACATGTAGCTGGTACCTTATACTTATTATACCTATTTAAAATTAATCGAAAAATTTGAACAATTATATAGTGTTTACATTGTGTTTAGCACTTAATGTGCTCTTGAGCATAGAGTACTTGCTCCATAGAGTGGAAGGCAGTATTTTCTTTGATAATTTACTGAAATACGTGAGAAATACTTTTTCTGAAAATGATTTTATTTTGTTGTTTGCTCGCCACTTCATAAAATCATTGTACGCATTTAAGTATTTTTCCTTCGAAACTTCTGGCAAAAGATTTTATATTATTTTGTTTGCCTCGTTTGTTACTGAATCCGGGGTCAATATTTCAAAATCGCTTTATGAACTAATTTTTAGTAAATATAAAATCAACTCAACACACACAGCTCAAAGTCACAGAGTAAGGTATCCCGCCAATACTTTATAGTTTTTCTTATTTTGAATTTGGAACACGCCGCGTCGCCGGCCGCTTCGCCCAATATTTTTAATTTTGCACTGGCTGGTTATACCATGTTTCATTTTTGTTCGTGAATGCGCCCTATCTATTTTTTTTAAACCATTACCAATGAGGTAACTCTATGGTTGACTATGTAACCAAATTCAGTTCTATTTTTAAATTTCTTTTACTCCCTAGGGTGGAACGAAGAGTTTTGGACCCGCTGCTCAGTTTAAATATACATCACTTTCCGAATATGAGAAATGAAAAATATATTTTCACACCACATGCTCGACAATGCCAAATTATATGTCACGTAAACCTTACCGAAAGCAAGACATTATATCTCTTGGCTTTAGCCGGGTTTATAATGTTCTATTATAACCCGCTGGTCAATAATGTGATTTTCACTTTCATAATTCTTATTGCTATGTACATAAAGTCTAATTTCACTAAACAGAATGTGTCCTCAGCGGGCGCGGCCAACTCGATTTTCGAAGACCGAGGCCGTGGCCCACTAGATTCGCACTGAGACGAACATCATTTGTTTGTCAAATCGAGTAGGCCACGCCAGCTGAAAGAAGTTGCTATAGCCGTGGCTTTAGAAGATTCTATAAATATTTCAAAGAAAAAATAAAAAATGTCGAGTGATGAAAGTATTTTGACTCCAGAAGCTATTACATTAGATGCCATAGGCATTGTCAATAATCTACTCTCATAAAAGTCAAAGGAAAAATACCTGAAAGCCTATAAAGATTTTGACACATGGAAAACTGCAAAAGGCGCAAAGTCTGTGTCTGAATCAGTGCTTCTGGTCTATTTTGAATATTTATCAGGTACAAAGAAGTCAAGCAGCTACAACTCAAATAAACTCTAGCTCTACCTCGATAAACGTACCAAATAAAAATATAACGTTATCTTTCCATAATTGGACTAATGTCTCCAATATCAATTTGCACTTTTACACTGTAATAAACACTATCTACTAAGCCTGGTTTTTTATTGTCTCGCATAAAGTGAGAAAAGTAGAGTATACACCACCGGGATAAAACTATTTTTTTCTTGGGCGCTTGAATCCCTCACTGCACTCAGGATTCAATGTAGCGCCCGTGAAATAAAACAGTGCTTTATCCCCTTGGTGTATAATCTACTATTAGCTATGACTGAGGTAAAAGAGAGTAAGCAGTTGAGTAATTATACAAGATTATTTTTTATATATACGAAAGCCGAAATACGGGTCACAAGTTTACATTTTTAAAATCAGTATAAAAAAATATAATGAAACTTTAAAAAATCACGAAGCTTTTTGTGTTGTGCGCGCGAGAAATTTTAGTATGGTGTGCGTTAATTATGGTTTTGTAAATATTATTTAGTCAAAATATAACATGATATAAAAAATATTGCAATCGATTCTATTACTGATTCTTAACAAACAGTTTTCAAGTTTCGTATATACTAAAAATAACTTTGTATAAAAAAAAGATTATTGAAATAATAAATTAATAAACTTAACTAGTCGAAAAATATAATAATAGCATGATTATAAATGCTAAGATAAAAAACCAAAAAAATCTTATTGGTTTTCTAAAGGTTGTTTAGTCTATGATCACCGAAAGGAAACGACTAGAAGAAGATCGCGAAAACTGCTAAGACGGAAGCATGAACCGTATCTGGCATGTGACTGGTTGATAAGGAATTCTCCGATATTTTATTATACGAGGAAAATGTATTAGAGAAAATCACGAATTTAACATCTTTCATTTAACATCAATGAATGAAAGTGTATTTACTAATGTGCAAGTACAAGTATTAAATTGCGTATAAACCTCACAAATGATTGTAAAAAAAACAGAATTTGATCAAAAGCGCTTGTCGCGGCTCATATCTTTGGCGTAAATAATAGCGGAAACGTATTGAATTCTACATCAAAATACACTTTAACGTACTGTGCAGTTGCTCCAATAACTTTTTTTCAAGAAAGATAATTGTGCTAAAGATAATGAGGAAAAAATAACGAAAAACATCGAAAAAGTGCAGAAGTGAGGCTATTTTCCATACTCTTTACACGTAAAGCAAAAGACAGAGACAAATGATTTCGCATAACGGAGCCTTAATAAAGCCTTAAAATTTTCATACACAACTTTCAATTTACCTAATCATTAAGTACAACAGGTTGTCATGTCTTTCTAAAGTGAGACACCACCAATTAGGATTTTATTCAAACAGGAAAGCCCCGCAAATAATTTATTTACACAATGTACTAAAAGCTGCCGAATTATGTTCTTGAAAATTTGTTTTGTCAGTAAAGCGTCCTTGCTTACATAATGTAATAGTTAAGAAAGCAAACTCTTCACTGAGAAGACCACGATCGGCCTTTGTGCTATACAGACTTTATGTTGTAACTAATCGAGAGTAGAAAAATACTGGCAGGATAATTAAAAGAGTAATTTATTCATCATAACGGTGGAAAAGATAACACGTCTTATGCTACGGCTCCACCTGCGTCTTAGTGCATTGCTTAAAGCGTTAATCTAGGCGTTACGCAGATGTAGCCAAGACTTTAACGTGTTAATTTAAGAATGACAGTACTAAATTTACATAACGCTTTAGCTAAAGCGTAGTTGGACATTATTAACGTTGACGTTAACGCAGGTGGAGCAGTAGCATGACAGCAATAATTAGATATACTTTCATAAACATACTAAAACCAGTTTTTTTTTATTTCATTTAAATAAAGTTCAGAAAAACATACAAATACAAATAGCAATGGTTGAGTGACGAACTCTAATTACTAAAATTTATTTTTAATTTGATTCTTTATGTTTTTATATTTTGTACCAAACAAATATTTATTTCTTTCCATATTATACAAATCTGAAACAAGTACATGGAAAGTTATACAAAATCAAGCACTCTATCCATAGACTTATTATACACGCTGAAATTTTAATCATTTGGTTCCCGCAGTGGGGTGGTTCCACTCACGATTACAAGCCACTTTTAGTATGGCGCCAACTCTGATATCGCGAAATAAAAATCAGCTGTTCCATACAAAAGCGCAATACCTACTCGAACAGCTGATATTTTTTTGCGCTATATCAGAGTTGGTCCCTTACTAATAGTTGCTTGTAATCATGAGTGGAACCAGCACACTGCGGGAACCAAATGATAAAAATTTCACGATGTATTATTGGCTCTATGTAAAAGATTTTGATCAATCTTAAAGCATCCTAGCAAGCTAAATAGACTTTCTGTATTGTTCACAATTAAATTTTCGAACGGTTCCAACATAAGGGCTTAGCTTAAGATATTGCGATGATCGCTCTACCCTTTGAGACTTCTTACTAGCGGAAATTTAATTTAATCGCATTTCTTCTTTGCTAAACGAGCTCTAAAGCATATGAGGGAGAGTTTTCGAAAGGATTTTCTTTTTGAAAATGTTGCTCGAAGAATTCCGCGGCAAAGCGCAATGCTCTTTTGTCAACGGGATGGCTTTAAAATGTCCATATTTTACTGCCACACAAGACGTAGACTACTGTGAGATACTTTTATATTTAACTGAATAGTGAAAAGCTGAATTAGACAAGTTTTCTTGATTTCACGCCGCGTCGCCTTATTCCTTGAATGAACTCATTTTTCAGAAATAACTATATGGCTCCGAGTTGCGTATTTTTTTAAAGCATAAATATAACATAACATAATAATAACAATACTCAAAAACATTTGCTTTAGTTTATACAGAGTCATTTTGTATTCACAAAACAACACACGGCCAAATATGTAAAAAAATCGACAATCCATACAAATCAAAGAGATCACGTGATCAATTTAATATGGGATGGCCAAAATTTTGTAACGAAATTCAACACATGTTTCTTAAAGAAAGTTGTTTAGTTAGGACTGGACATAACCTTTAAATTTAGATGGTAAATTCAAAATTACCCGATATGACACTAGTGGCCGCCCGCGACTTTGTCTGCGTGGAAAGTTTTTTGCTATTCCTCGGGAACAATAGTTTTTTCGGGATAAAAGGTCACATGTCCTTCTCTGTACCCCTGACAACGTGTATGTAAAATTTCATGATGATCGGTTCAGTAGTTAAGACGTGAAAACATAACAAATAAACAAACAAACAAACCGACTTTCGCATTTATAATATTAGTAATAATTTTAATAATATAGGATAAGGATAGTAAGGAAATAAGGATAAGGATTAAAAATAAAAATATTTTATGTAGGTTTTTTTTTTATAAAATCATCAAATATTTTGTATTACTTTAGTTTAAGGGATTTTATATTATGATTTTTTGATTTAAAAGTGATCAATATTTTGTACGATTAGTCTGTGTTTTCTAGTTGTACCTAAAACTATCTAACATTTTCAACCACCGGTTTATGGGTCACCTGGTAAGGGATGGATTACAAGATTCCCTGTATTGTTATTACAGCGATATCTCTTAATGATGTTTACTTAGTTTAGGTATGTTACTAATAATAATCCAGCTTGCTAGAGCATATTTAGCCACATAATGTTGTGGTTTTAATTTTCAGATTAGGTAGGTAAGGTATGTCTATAAAACTGGCTGCCACTTCGCTTACGTCTTGGTTTTATGACTGTGTTTTTTGTGAGAATATACTCTGTGATGCGATTCATGCTATAGTATTTATTTCAAATAAATTACCAAACTATAACATGTCTAATACAATCCAAAATTCGCCAGCTAATAGTATAACCACTTAATATCCCGACCGTTGTTGGACAAAAGTCCCACAGTGATTTTAGCTATGTTTCTTACAACAATATATCATCCAAGTCTCGATATTTAGCGAGAAATGCTGAGAGAACAAGTCAATAAATCATTAACCGCTACCTATTACGTTTGCTTATATACAAGATTTATCACGTGAAAACTATGCGCTGACAGCTTTAATTAATGAAGAAAATGTACACAGTATTTTTATGGACGTGGAACGAAGTGAAAAATTCTTATGAAGTATTTTGCAGACGAGCTTGAAATTAGTAAGAGAAAATGTTTATTTGTTTTCTTTTTTTGTAAAAGGAAAAAACAATCTGATGCTAGGTTCCATTATATTTTGTATAATTTAATTTTCATAATTAGTAAATTAGTTTTTTTCAATAGCGGGCGTCAGTAAGTAAATATTTTTGCAAAACTATAATTATCTCCAATATAATACCAAATTCGTGTGTAAAAGATAATATATTTGATTATATAATATAAGTTACTCACACCAAACGACTTTTAAATATTAAAAATAAGGTAGGTTGATTAGTTTATTAATTAAAATACAACTCAATTAGATAAATACTTCTTCTTTTGTTTACACCATTGCGTTTACTTCCAATATAAACCCTTTCACTGCCACCATGGATAGAGCCCTCTTTCAGTTAATTGAAACGAAGACAATGATAACTGTGTTAATTAAAATGCTTGATTATGGATTTCTTGAGCTTAGTCACTGCCTTACCTTTAATTGAATTTGACTCGAATGGATAATACTTCCGATCCTACGCTTTGCTTACTTTGTCGTTTGAAATTATGATTAAAACAACCCGCAGATCAATTTAAATTTAAAAGCTATTACTTACATTTAAATTTAATATTCTTGAGTAAATGTTTGGTTAGATTCTTCGATCAAGAATACCCTAGATGTCTGGTCAGAATCTCAAAAATGGCACCTTAAATAGCGTCCCACTTACAAACTGGGGCTTGTTTTGCACAAAGTACCTAAATTATAAAAGATGTGTTTTTGTACAAAACAAAATAAGCTTATTTTGTACAAAATAAGTGACATAAAATGTGAGTTTGTACAAAATAAGAGTTGATTATGTACAAAATAAGCGCTTAGTTTGTAAATGGGATGCTATTTGAGGTGTCATTTTTGCATACTGTTTTAGTTCTTGAAGCGTTATCTAGGATATTTTTGATCGAAGGCTAGATTTTATGAATTACCTATACGATCGGCAACTCACGTTCTTTACCACTTTGCATAAAAATTAGTGTGGGCGCGTATCACCCATGCACAAACTAAACGTATAGTGATGGTGGGGCATGCAAGCGATTTCAACCTTACGACAACGGAAGTGTTATCGATAATACGTGATCTAGACATTTTATGATTAGACTTAGGTTTAAGATATGACAAATTATGGGGATGGCAATGCAAAGCTAATTGTAGATGTTGCTGCTTACGCTTGTTTCTAAGACAATAGACGTTCAGAACAAATCTTTAAGAAAATAAGTATTTATTTTGTGATATTTTTTTTACCGAAAAGAACCCGTTGACCAAAAAAGGATATATAATACTGTTCTACGCAAATGCTGCAATTGAAAGCCAAATTAGGGTGTTTTTATTCTTACTGAATTTATATATTTTTTTAAGTAAGTGCCAACATTTTTACAGCTTATTACACATAATTTGGTCATTTTAAAGCTATAAAACGATTTTTAAAGTAAAAGCCCTTTGTTTTGACGGTTTTTGTGGAACAAGCGTACGTAGCGCCACTTTGAAAGTTTCCTTCTCCATTAGATAACCTATCATAACGAATTTCCTGTGACCACGGCAGCTGCAAAGGTGCCAAAATGTCGGCAAAATAAAATCAAATACCAACTAATTACCAAAGTACTTTCCCGCGCTAGTATCCGTTAAAAAGTGTTTTATTTCAAATCTACCATAAAAACTCATGATAAAAACTCTGTCTACAACCCTAAGGGCTCTGGGTTCGAATCCTGGTAATTATAAAAATAAATAAATATGGGACAACAAATCAAAAAACCAAGTTCCAAAATAAGTAACTAAAGCACTTATTGAAATCAGAATCAACGATGGTAACACAGACACTCAGACCTAAAATAACATAGAAATGTTTATTTTCTAAATTAACCCAGCCAGTGTTGAACCAGGGACCTTGGAAAAGGCATTATATGGAAAGTAACTTTTACTAAAGATTAAAACCTACAATATTTGCAAGTCATATTCTGATTAATTTCTAAAATAGATCATTAATTCAGGATTGGAGCTCAACATTTTGTATACAAAAAGTTGGCCAAGCTTAACTACTTAAACACGCCAGCCGACTCTCCCTTGGTAGTTAGTTAGTTATATTAGTTGATAAGCATAACGGAAAACAGAATATAATCCTATTTAATCGATATGAATATTCATGTTTCGTTAAATTCTTTAGTAGGCTTGAAAGTTTGAATTGATTATTCAAACATTTTGTCCTATCAAAAAGCAATAAGATGCTTTTCCGTTTTAATATTACATGAGTTCTAGTACATGCAAATGTGCTGCTTCGTTTTAAATCCCAGAAGTAATCAGTATTTCTAATCCACATTTTTTAATAAAAAAGGAAAATGTCTTGTTAAAAAGAAACAATATCTTCTTCGTACAATTTATTATAATAACCATCAAAGTCAAAGGAAATTGAGGAAGATGCCACATGCTAAACAACAAAGATGACAGGTGTCTGTTGAGAGAACGATCTCAATTTTTTTTTCAAGTAAACGCGGTATTTCGGAAATGGGAAAATGTCATTTGAGTCGTGGGGGAGTCTCGTGTGGTAGCTGTGTGTTATTTTATAAAAATAGAATTCCACGATAGTAGCTATGTTGTTTTAAGTACAAAGTCGTTTGCTAAATGTCAAGGGTATTCATAATTATCGACAGCTGGACAAATTCGTTTGACTATCCAACTGGATCCAGTTTGACCACGTGGAAGAAAGGGACATTTCATATCAAATATGCCGACGATTACGTGATTGATGAATCTTTTCTTTTCCTTTCATTTTTCGAATTACCTACTTATTATAATTATATTATTCAAACTGGTAGGTAATCAAGTTTAACATTTTATTTAAATTCAATTTCACAATTTGTACTTATATAAATAACCAATATTGAATAATAGAAGCAAAGTTCGAAAATCGAAAAGCCATTTAATAAATTATGTCGAAAGTCTTTAATTGACGATTTTTTTTATGAAAGATTTTACTGATGCCAAAGTCAATTCGTATCCGAATTGACCAAGAGCTTAAGATAAAGAAAAACAAAAAAGAACAATAAAAAATTACAAGATCCGAAGTAAATTGGACTTTTCTGTGTAAGTATAGCGAATCGGGGCTAGCTATAAACTTGTGGAAACTTTTAAAGAGAAACATTCTGAATCAGTACAAAGAGGAGTTCATAATAACGCCGCAACTCCATTCTGTGTACTGTAATCATCCCCCATTCCCGATTTCTGGAAACTTTTTTCATCTTTGTTCACATCTGTTTGCCAGCCGCCTTTCGGTTTTGCGAGTTAAGGCTTATATTGTGTGTAAAATACCATTTCATTTTGAGTACACTTTCGAAGCGTTGTTGAGAATGAAGTTGAAACGTTATTACTTGCTTGCCTATCTATATTGAGCTAATCGTATTTTGTCTCAACCTGTTTGAGCTTTGGAAAAAACCGGCAAATAAGTTCTTTATTAAATACATTATCTATTTGTATGTAAGCTTCGATTATTATTTTAACTGAGAGCTTCTAAAATATCAATCAGCGATTTAACTCTGTATAATTTGGAATAAAAATGCTAAACTATTTTTAAACTTTTAAAAGCATACATTTATAGTTCCATCAATAAATCGTTTACGTCCATAAAATACGGTGCGCTATATGTAAGTAATTAATTTATTACTGTTTTCGTTGTAATATATTACACACATAGTCACATACTAGATTCAGAAACTATAAAATGATAGTGTTTATAAAAGAGTGTTATTTTACGAGTATATTGAAGAGAATTTTTAATTGATGATAAATTTTTCAAGGCGATCAAACGAAAACTAAGTAGGTATTCGCTGAATTCCTTTTAAAAATGTGCAATAACTTGGAATGTTCGCTTTACGTATTCTCGCGTTAACCGTCGGTGATTGGTGGAACAGTTCTGAGGAAGCTGCACGTGATGGGAATGAATCCGGGAAGGCAGGAAGAACCGAGAGTAAAACGTTAGAATAATTCCCCATTCAGTGTTTTGTTCTGGAATGTTCTTTTGTCCTGCGATGTTATGCCTGCGCTGTATAGATATTTTGTTAGCTGTCCCCCTAGCATGACGACTGAAACATGATGGATATCGCGTGATATAGCGTTTTATCGACACTCAACTCTCAAAATCCTTTTTCTTTTGACAGTTAAATTGCTTTATCATATCGCGTTTCAATGGTCATGCTAGGGGGACTAGGCTGGTTAGTGAAACCAATTTTGGAGTCGAATTATGCAAATGGCATTTTTTTTATGAAAGTGTCACGAAAATTTTTCATTACACCCTAATACATAATTATGTATGTAAACCTATGTCTAAATTACATTTATACTATTTTAAGGTTTAGTTATCTTATGACAATTATACTAGAAACAAAAAACTCCCCTTTAACTCTGGGCATCAAACCCACGTCCTTTTTCAATCCAGTTGAATGCTCTGACCGCTGGGCTACCGAGTCGTGAGAAGAGTTGTTGCAATTTTCTTGTACTTTTAATTTTTTTCGCTGTAAGCCAGTTATTTCATCAATCTCAGGAGGCACTCTGCGACATTCGAAAGAAACATCTTAAACTTTTAAGGTTTTTGCACATACTATTCTCTGAAATAAAACAATTTTACGGAATACAGCGCATATATTGTTAATTAAAGTGTTATTTTAGAATTATTTCGTTAGAATTTCTTGGTTTTTCCCGAAAAGCAAAACGCTGCTCATAGTTTTATGAAATTACTTACTTGGAACTATATAAAAAAATGTATTCAAAACGAATATAAAGTTTTCTCCGGTGTTAGTTACCTATGAGGAATTAAAATAGTACTAGAAAAGTCATTATTGAATTTTTATATTTAGGTATTCACTATACTATTTTTATATAAACGGGACCGTCCCGTCTGAGGTGCTACGAGTGAGTCGATTTTACTAGTATTTTTCCCAAAATATTAATCAATTTTCTGCACCAAAATAAACACATTCACCCGTCCAATCGCAATCGTCATAACAATACTTATTAAAATGAAAATATACTGTCACGTTAAATACGCTATTAATTTGCGCATCACTGACATATAAATGCCGACTCTGTAATATTGCACAATGAAACGGCGGCGGGTGGGAGGCGGGGGGTTAGCTGTCAAATTTCACGCAGAGCTCTCTGTATGGTCTTTCGACCTAGTGGATGGGCGTGTACAGTGATGCACATATTTCAAAAGGTAGTTATGTATTTTATTTTTTAATTAATTTATTTATATTTCTATACTCTTTAGTATATACACACAAAACAAACAAGTTACAATTCAATTCAATTTATTTATTCGCAGATATAGGTAAAAAAAGTTAATAGGTACATAATTATCATAAAAACGGCTATATCAGCATAAATATGCATGCGAAAAGTCTTTTGTCAATTTAAAGAATACATCATGTTTACATACAAAACTTTTACAAATACAAATTAATGTGAAAATAAACTAAAAAAATAAAATTTGATGTCAAAGTTACTACAAAATTAAATTTAAGTAACACATTCTCAAATTAATGTCATAATAATTACATGAAAAAACAAAGATTACAATTACAATTAAAAAATACATTTAAATCTTTATAATTTACAATGATCTGTCTGTCAGATATTCATTAATTGTATAATATGCTTTTTCTAGTAACAATTTTTTTACATTGGTTTTAAAGACTGAAAGTTGTTCAATATCTCTAATGGTCTGTGGCAAGCGATTATAGATTTTAGGTGCCACACAAAATACACTTTTCCTATAAAGTGCACTCTTGCTCGGTATAAGCACCAAGTTCTTATTTCTCCTTGCCGATTTAAATGTTTTTAATAAGTGCAAATCGGACTTTACATAAATGGCAAACTCAAAAATATACAAGGTAAAGTAAGAACTTTTAAATTTACAAAGTAGGGCTTACAACTGCCTGTTTGTTGGATTCTACATATGCATTTTTTTGAGCCTTGAATACATGTCTCCTTTATGTTTCTACAATACAAACATAAAGGAGACGTACAAATGGCGGCCTTGTCACTAAAAAGTGATTTCTTCCAGGCATTCTTCCAGGCTACCCGACTACGAGGCAGCAAAAAAGAGGGTTTGGTTTTGACCCGTATGTATGTACTTATGGTTATCTGTTCCCTCATAACTTCTAAACTATACTTTTCATAATTTGACAAATGAGGTACGTATTTATTGAAAAACGTATTCAAAAATGAAAGTCAAAATCTGTACCTATTCAAATAAGCTTAAAAATTAACGCTTTTGAATAGACAATATATTTACTAAAATAACTATTTACGAGTATTTGCAGTATTAATTTACTGCAACAGAATATACCTAGTGATTTTCTAACCAGGGACCCATTTTCACTTATTTAGAAATGGAATCGGTAAGCATAAAAATTATTGAATTTTTAGATTTTAGGCATTGCAATGCTATTTTTATATTAAGTCTATTTTTCTGATATATAAATTATCGGTCCCATCTGTGGTGCTACGGGTGAGTCGATTTTTCTTGTATTTTTTCCGATTTATAAATTATCTTAAGTATAAAAATAATAAATAACGATTGGTAAATACAATTTGTAAAATGGGACCCCAGACTGGTTTAAAATATTTATTTTAAACTAACTAAATTGTACGCAATCATCATTTTATGTTTAACAATCAATCACTAAGAGTCTTGCAAATAATCTTTGTTGTCGTTAATATCATTTTGTTTTACCAGTCAATGCATTTAGGTACAAAGTACAACTTTCTTTTGAATTTGCAATACTTGTTACGTTACCGAATGTAACGCAAACAATGTAATTGAAAAAATAAAAAATCAAGAAAGAAAATGAAAATCATGCACGTTTTCAAATGGAGCGCTATTTAAATACCACGTCAAGCAAAGAGTTTGTGTTTCTAATTTGAGATAAAATCAAATCGCAACGGTTGTACGAGATGAGGATTCGTACGTGACTGTACCGAGTGCATTCCAGCAGACGGGGCATCGGTGGTCCGTTTTATCTCTCCCATACAGCTCTTGATAAGAAGCTTACGAGCCAAACTTAATAAGAGTTGACGTAGACCAACGCTGCAAATGATAATAAACCTTTTGTATAAAGCTTCATGGCTTAATTTAGATAGCGGCTGACAGCCTGCCAACCCAGGTGGGTTGCAGTATGCATAATGTTACAGGGTTTTTAGTGCAAACTGGACAGTAGGTAGTGATGATGCCAACCTACTTGTATTTGTTCCGGTGTGTATTGGAAAATAAGTTTACAAAACTTATAGTGTTTTGGGATAAAACAAAAATTGTATTCATTTCCATACCATAAGCAGCATTTATACGCTATTAAAATTTCTTAGTCGTTACTTTAGTAGAGTCAAGTAGAGTGCATTAGTATAAAAGTGTAAACTTATTTTTTTTCTGAAATAAAACAAATTTTAACGGATACTAGCGCGGTTTTATTGAAAGTACTTTGGCAATTAGTTAGTATTTGGTTTGATTTTTGGTTTTCCTGACATTTCGGTACCTTTGCAGCTGACGTGGTCACGGGGGACTGAAGCTACACGTGAGCCTACCCTCAAGCGATGAATTTTTTAAGACGTTCAGAAATTAATATTTAATTATTACACGGCAGCTGCAAAGGTGCCGAAACGGCGGGAAAACTAAAAATCAAACCAAATACCAACTAATTACCAGAGTACTTTCAAAAAAACCGCGCTAGTATCCGTTAAAAATTGTTTTATTTCATGTCTAGTGAGCGCGTAAGCTTGAGAAGTGAATTATCTTTTTATTACAAAAATATAATTTTTGAGGATGAAAAGAAAACAGAAATTTTAAAGAACGAGACATTGTTTTTTTCATTTCATTATTTCGAGTAAACGAATAACGATAACATTATTATTGACCATCAGCTATTTTTAATGTTCCTACAGCAGGGACACAGGCCTTCCTTATGGGTGAATAAGGAGGATGGGCTATACCCCCACGCGGGCCCATGCAGATTGGTGGGTGGTAACGACTGCACATTCACCTGGGACCAACGGCTTAACGTTCCTTCCGAAGCACGGAGGAGCTCGAGATAATGACATTTTTGGTCACCCATCCCATGACCGACCCTTGCGAAAGTTGCTTAACCTCCGCAATCACTATGCCGGGCACTAAACCACTACGCCATCGAGCTCCTCGCGCCTTCAATATTTAGATAAATTACATTAATAACATTATTATTATCAATTCCGAAAGTAAATATTTATCATTCGAGGGTAAATTGGATTTGAAAAGTTAAAAGAGTTAAATAAAAAAGAGTTTACTATTCTTGTATTAAGCGTCCCCGCTGACGGGCGATTGATCGCTGAGCGCTTTTTTGTCGCTGAGCGATTTTTTGTCGCTGAGAATAGAACATACGGAGTTCTATATGTAAACGCCCACGAGCTACTTTGTAGCTGCGATAAATGCGGCGTTAATCGCGGCGCTTTTTTGTCGCTGGCTAAATAAAACCTTTGTCGTGTCATTTTGCGGGCGATTATCGCCGCGATTAAAGCCGCGATTATCGTAGCTACAAAAAGTCGCCCGAGAGTGCTTACGCTAATACTTGTAGCTTACAACCGAATTTAGAGGCTGCAATAATATTATACTTTTTATAAAGAGAAAACAAAATGCTGCATGTTTCATAGCGCTTAAAAAAACTTAACCATGCTCTTTCTGACAGTAGCCTAAATGCTCAAAAACATTTTTCACCTTTACTGATTACAAAATGCTAGTAATGTTTTCCTTATTTCATTACATAACCAAAACATTGCTGACCTCCAGCTGACCTTTTCTGTTTTCCACAATATTATTTAACACCCGTCGCTATAGCATATTGTTCCACACCCCGAGCGAGAACAAAACATTACGAAACCTCAAACAATTTATCATCAGACTCATTTGAAACTAAACGTTTTGTAACTGAAATTACGTATTATTAAGTTACTTTTCACAGTTTGGACTGAATTTTTATCGTAAAAAGGGTTTTAGGTTTTTTTTGTGTGGCGTAATTATACAAACCGTTATCTCCCTTAATACGGCATCTAATAACACTACTTTAGATAAGTAAAAAAAACCGGCCAAGTGCGAGTTGGACTCGCGCACGAAGGGTTCCGTACCAAAAAACGGCAAATAATTACGTTTGTTGTATGGGAGCCCCCCTTAAATAATAATTTTATTCTGTTTTTCGTATTTGTTGTTATAGCGGCAACAAAAATACATCATTTGTGAAAATTTCAACTGTCTACCTGTTGTCGTCATTAATATCGAGCAAAAAACGGCAAAAAAAATTACGTTTGTTGTATGGGAGCCCCCCTTAAATATTAGTTTTATTTTTTAGTATTTGTTGTTATAGCGGCAACAAAAATACATCATCTGTGAAAATTTCAACTTTCTAGATATCACGGATCATGAGATACAGCCTGGTGACAGACAGATAGACAGACAGACAGACAGACAGACAGATGGACAGACAGACAGACAGACAGAGGGACAGCGAAGTCTTAGTAATAGGGTCCCATTTTTACCCTTTGGGTACGGAACCCTAAAAAAGATAGGTTTATAAAGTACCTACAGCTGTTTATTAATTTTGCCTCCCTTACTTTTTTATTATGTAAGCTGCTGTGTTTTTACTACATTTATGCTAGCTATTTTAGCAGGTATAACTTAACAATAGCAAAAACTTATTTTTCCTTTCTCATATTCGGAAAGTGATGTATATTTAAACTGAGCAGCGGGTCCAAAACTCATCGTTCCACCCTAGGGAGTAAAAGATATTTAAAAATAGAACTGGTTTTTCGAATTTGGTTACATAGTCAACCATAGAGTAACCTCATCGGTAATGGTTTAAAAAAATAGATAGGGTGCATTCACGAACAACAATGAAACATGGTATATACCATACCATGGTATATACAGCCAGTGCAAAATTAAAAATATTAGGCGGAGCGCCGGCGACGCGGCGTGTTCCAAATTTAAATTAAGAAAAACTATAATTTAATATTAGCGCGATACCTAGCTCTGTGACTTTGAGCTGTGTGCCAAGTGTGTGCCGTATTAAAGTTTTGTGTTGATTTTGCATGTACTAAAAATGAGTTTAAAAATAAAACAAAAAGTTCAAACTAAATAAAAGAAAAATAAACCTACGCTCTAATTCGCCTCAAACAATTACTTCAGGAGAGTCTCTGCCATGGACTTCACCGTCTAATCAAAGACCAAAGAATATCTGCAACTTTTACAGTTATCCAACAAAGTCAAATCTGTCATCATAATATTTCAAACTGTAAATATTCCAAGCAAGAATTCAACCTTACACAAATTTTTGTATTTTTTTAATTACATTTAAATGGGTAAGGTAAGTACGTTAGTATAATAAATATAAGGTCTACCTATGTAGTTACTAAGTACATGTTTTTAATAATAAACATTTTGGATAATCTAAACACGGGTAAAAGTGATCAATTCCATACTCGAACTATAACCGCCCTCGCTATGCTCGGGCGTCTAAATATATTGTATGGGAATTGCTTCCTTTTGACCCTTATATAAAAATCTACTATTTACCATCACCACTCGAAAAAGTGCGTCTAATTGAACGTGAACGTGAATAAAATCGCATTTTATTCACCGAGTGAATAAAAATATTTTTAATTTGGAACAAGCGCCCATACGTGCTGAAAGTATGGAGCTATATAAAGCTTAGCTTTGCGTTTCTTTCTATCTTTTATAGGGAGATTACATGTTCAGTCTGGCATCAGTCCATTTTTTTAAGGGTACGATCATCAGGTCCGGAAAAAATCAAACGGATGGACTGATCATGTAATCTCCTTCTTATCGTGGTTGTTATATGCAATGGAAAACTTCTAATTTCACTATTTTCTAATGTTTAAATATTATCGATTTCCTACCTAAATATTAAAATATGATTACTTTAAATTTTATAGGTATAAGTACTGTTATTTGTTTTCTAGCAGTCGATGGTAAAAAGTAGAGTTAACAACTCGCGAAAAAAAAATCATCTCGGGCCTTTGTATCCCTCGCTTTGCTCAGGATTCTACTCTTGAATCCTTCGTTACTCTCGAGATCCAACTTGTTGTAAAATCTACTATTATTTGTCTTAAATGACAATTTATTCTACGAGATTTATCCAAAGATTAATTAAGGATCGAATGTGCGCATCGATGTGTTTAAACAATTTTTAAACACATCGATGCGCCCATTCGATACCAAAGTGGTCAGCGTGTTACAAAAAACTCCCTAAGGCCGAATATAGTAGATATGGTATCTTGCATACAACCCCGGAAAATGATTATAAAACCTGAAAACCACCATTAAAAAAATTCTTCTCATGATTATAAACTGCATAGTAGCAAGCCAAGACCCTAAATGTGGTTTGGGTTGGATTTATCAGAAACAATAGTCCGGACCGGATATCCAAAGGTCGCGGGTTCGATTCCCGTCTGAGTATTGATCTGGTGCGAGTCGTATTTTTTCTAGTATATTATTTAGTATTGTTTAAAAATAGCATTGTAAATGCAAAAATCTTAAATTTAAAAATTATATAGCTATTTCATCTTAATCAATTGTTAAAATATCTGGAAAGATATTTCAATTGAATGTCGAGGTAATTCCTCACATTGGTGAAATAACGCTGGCTTACAGCGTAAGAGTTTAGGATATACTAGGAAAAATTCGACGATGTCACTAGTGACTCGGTAGCTCAGCGGTCAGAGCATTGGACCGGATATCCAAAGGTCGCGGGTTCGATTCCCGTCTGAGTATTGATCTGGTGCGAGTCGTATTTTTTCTAGTATATTATTTAGTATTGTTTAAAAATAGCATTGTAAATGCAAAAATCTTAAATTTAAAAACAATAGTCTATTTGCATCTGGTTGTCAATTTGCAGTTTTCCATACAAATAAAAATCGATATTTTACGGGTTATTATAAAACACCTTGTCCTGTATTACAGCTGATCACACACGCACCACATTCCATAGAAAAATCAGCGTAGATGCGATGTTTTTATAAAATGCGTTGCGTGCGGCTATTAAAATATCTATGTGACTATACGTTTGACTTAAAAATTCATTTTCGTACAAATTAGTACCCGCCGTCTTGTCGTTGTGTTATGCCTTTACATGTGATTGTTAAAAGTGTGAATCTATTATTAGCTTTTTAAGTTTATACTTTGTAATTTAAAGATATTGTTGTGTAAGCTGATGATTCACCGAATAATAAATAAATAAATAAATAAATAAAAAAGGCTGCGTTCGGACGATAACACACGACCCGACCCGACCTCAACCCGAACTCAACTCAAATTCACTTCAACTGCAGCCCACCTGAAATACATCGCTTACAATTTTGAGTCCCGTCGTCGTAATAAAAAAATAGAAAGAGAGAGAAGGCAAGAGTCTGACTATAAATTAAAATTAATTTTTGAATTCAAAAACACCTGCGCGTGTAGACAATAGTAACTTCTCTTATAGATGTTAAACCGCTTGCGGTGCAATTTATAACACGACACGTGTGAAACGCGGTTTTAATATCAGTTGTAAATTAGACTGGGCGAGCTCGCAAATTGGCGAGGAACAGAGCAAATCGTTTTATTGCTTCACGAGTTTCACGACTCAGTAACTGGTACGTGCAACTCCTATTGCTTTGATCGATTTTAAGATACAAAATAGGTATATAGGTACTTATTTTATCACTAACGACCCGCCCTCACTTCGCTTCGGTTCCTTTCTTATTTTGCCAAATGTGACCTTTCAACGCTTGACTCTAACAAAATTTTGGACTTCGTCATCGTTGACGTCATAACAAACTTACATGTTTTTAGGGTTACGTACCAAAATGGTAAAAAAGGAACCCTTATGATGTGAATCAGTCTGTCTGTCTGTCTGTCACAGCTGGATATCTCGAGAACTACTAATGGTATCAACTTGAAATTTGGAATAGTTAAAGATGACATTTTGCAAATAAGAAAAAAATTAAAAAAAAATCATTTATTATTTGCAAAGAGAAAAATCTGAAATAATTCTATGTGATAGTAGTTTATGTAAAGATTACAGGAAAAATAAAACGATGTCTCAATATAACACACTTTTTTAGAAATCCAAAAAACAAACAAAAATTCTTTAGTATCACTACCAATCAACAGATGGCGCTGACCTAAGAATGCTGACCTAAGAAAAAAAAATATTTCCACTATCGGTCAAAAGATGGCGCAACCTAATACTACAATAATAATTGGTGGCTGGTTCTAATATAATTACCTACTATTTGCCGTACGAATAAACGAAGAATAAGTTCCTACTTAGTAATATAAACAGTTTGCAATGTGGAGTGGCTGAAACGTTTTTCAGTCACCATAAGCAGCTGTGGTTAAGATTTGTAAATTAACTGTCCGCCTGTTCGCCCTTCCACCTGTCTGCCATTATCCTACTTTTCAAAGACTGTTCTAAAGTAACATATCCAAATATATTTATGATTGTACGGAACCCTCGGTGCGCGAGTCCGACTCGCTCTTGACCGGTTTTTTCTAAATACTATCCAGCGAAATCCCACTATATGACATTGATGTGAAAAATTTTTTTATCCCCACTTTACACATGAAGGGGAGGTACATTAGAAAATAATTCTACCACTTTTTCGGCATTAATAATATACATAATTATTGATGTGAAATCATCGTCGTAGAACAATCGTAGAACAAACGTTGTTGTTTATGATTTTGGTAATCTACTCCTGTGAGGTTGTTGGTGTTTTACAAATAACCCTGTATATATTGTTCCTTGTTGACTTGACTATGGAACCCTAAAAATGATTAAATATATGATTAAAATAGTATGCATAACTAGTTTTCTCTTGAAGTGAACACTGTATGTAGAGTGGAAATGAAATTAAAATTATAATAGCTTTGTGAGTAAAACGCATTATTATTTTGCAGTAACACTATCTAGGCGTCTCGTCGCGCGTCGTAAATAAGGCACCAGTGTGGTGCGTTCAGATCAAATTGTTGAATGGCAATGTATTGCGTTTCGCGTTGTTTATTCTACGAATTGTTGGATAGGTTCTATTGTTCGAATGTAATTATAATATTATTATTCTTCTAAGTAAATATTGGGGTAATATTGATGAGAAAAACTTTAAATGCTACAATTACGTTTTTATCTTTTTGGTTAAGCATAATAGAGCAATTTTGCAAAGATAATTATCCGATCCGTACTTTGTACTAAACTGGTAATTTACAGGTTATTTGTATTACAGAAACAACTTCGCAGGAGTAGATTATTAACATCATAAACAACATATGTTTTACGACTTATCCGAAAACAGATAAAAAAAAACCGGCCAAGTGCGTGTCGGGCCACGCGCAGTAGGGTTCCGTAGGTACTTTATACCATACCATATTTTAATACCGCTATCATTTTTCGTCTGAAAAAATAACTTTGTTTTTCACAGTGTTTGTATGAATGACAAAGTTATATTTGCGGTTTTGGAAAATGTACTATATCTCGAAAACTAATTACTGTATCTCGTTCAAACTAATTTTCTTTGAAAGTGTTTATTAAGATCTATAGCTTATATTTTTTTAGATTTTTCACCTTCTTACTTTAAAAGTTAAAGGGGGGGGGACACACATTTTACCACTTTGGCGGCATATATCTTTCAAACGGTTGACTTTAAAAAAAAATAATCTTAGGAACCTCAATGTCATTTTTAAAGACCTATCTATAAACACCCCACAAGTATTGGTTTGATGAAAAAAAATATTTTCAGTTTCAGTTCCATGTATGGGGAGCCCCCCCTTAATCTTTTTTTTTTTTTTTTGTATAAAAATCATAAAGCGGTTCACAGAATACACCTACCTACTAAGTTTCAACTATGTAGTCCTAATACTTTTGGAATAAAGTGGCTGTGACATACGGACGGACAGACAGACAGACAGACAGACAGACATGACGAATCTATAAGGGTTCCGTTTTTTGCCATTTTGGCTACGGAACCCTAAAAAATCGACTTTTAATACAAAGCTTGATAAGCTATTTGGACATTTTCGTATAGAAAGTAGACTGTTTTGTCTGTTGAGAAGACGTAGAACAAAATGTTGTTGTTTATTATGTTTGTTGATAATGTACTCTTGCGAGGTTGAGGCGTTTTACAAATAACTCTGTATAAGCCTCTTTTAGTGTGATCATAGTCACTCATAGTACTACTCATAGTAGTATGTGGTTTTTCATTGAAGAAGTCAATAAGTCGGTAAAGTCGTACTTCTAAAAGTTCTATTGTCTCACATTGTAACAAAAAAACTGATGCATTACATACTACTTACATTTTGTAAATTTTAAGATTATGGTGAGAAATAAAGGTTATTATTATTATTATTATTATTACAAACCAACGTTGCTGCACTTTTTCAAAACATTTTTATTACTTTAATCGAAACTTCGTGCAACAGTAATTCTATTCACCTTTTAGGGTTCCGTACCCAAAGGGTAAAAACTGTTTGTCTGTCTGTCACCAGGCTGTATCTCATGCACCGTGATAGCTAGTGTTGAAATTTTCACAGAAATTGTATTTCTGTTGCCGCTATAACAACAAATACTAAAAACAGAATAAAACAATTATTAAAGGGGGGCTTCCATACAACAAACGTGATTTTTTTACGGAACCCTTCGTGCGCTAGTCCGCTCGCACTTGGCCGGTTTTTTTATTAGTATAAAGAGTGCCACCTGATTCAAATTTTCACTAGGTAGCAAACCAGCTTTTCAAAATTAAATCACAATCCAACCGTTGTCCAAACGGTCTTTATTCAATCTAACTTTGTGAACGAAATAAGGGTCGGTAATTTGGTGTTATTTCCTCATTAATGCGACTCTGGATGTTGGGCCGGATTAAAAACTCCCTTGGGACACAGTGCATATTAAAGCTAAAGCAGTATCTTAACTAAACCATTTTCTTACGCCGCCGCCGGCCGTCCCGTCGGCGTCGGTCAGCGCGGTAGTGAGAGTTGGGATTCTAAGTACATGGCGGTGGCTGACGGGTGGAATGAGTGTGATACAGTTAGGGTAAGCGTATGTTGCCCCTTAGCAGGCCAACGAATCGCGATATGATATAGCGTTTTTACTTTAAACTGTCAAAAGCCAATGGATCTCGATAGTTGATTGTGGTTAAAACGCGATATTTTGTGGTTCAGTGGTCATGCTAGGGGAGCTGAGACGCAAATGGCGCAGACGGCGCAGGCACGTCCTACGCAAACATATCTGTCCTGCTCTGGCCTACGTTCGTGGCTGCCCTGTTCTAAAAAATCTGTACTACGCTGTACTGCACAGTGTTGCGGCTAATGCGGCAATTACCGTAATCTATGGCAATCCCGTTCGAATGCGACTCAAGCAACGGCATCATCCAACAACGCTGTCCAAACAAATACGGCAATTTTCATTGCTAGATTTATGATATTTTTCAAAAATACGTAATACTAGATTTATGATATTTTTTAATTTATTTGTTGCCGTAAAAAAACATAATTTTTTAATTTATGTTTTTTACGGCATTTTTAATTTTGAATACGGCAACTCAATTTTTTTGCAATCCCAATACTGCACTGGTGCTGCATCGCCTGCCTCTTTATATACTAGCCTCACTGAGCCGCACACGCGACCTATGCTCGCGACTGAGTGGCTGGGACACACTCCGAAAGGTTCGCTTAGAGCTCTCATAGCGACTTAGCGTAACCGCTCACGGGCGACTTTTTGTAGCTGCGATAATCGCGGCGTTAATCGCCTCGATAATCGCCCGCGAAAAAGACACGACAAAGGTTTTACTTAGCCAGCGACAAAAAAGCGCCGCGATTAACGCCGCGTTTATCGCAGCTACAAAAAGTAGCTCGTGGGCGTTTACATATAGAACTCCGTATGTTCTATTCTCAGCGACAAAAAATCGCTCAGCGATTAATCGCCCGTCAGCGGGGACGCTTAAGTCTATGTATATGTCTGCGCTGATTCGGCAGTTTGTAATAGTTGCGTTACTGTTAAGGCTATGTTTATTATGCGCTTGGATCTACGCCCGTGCAATTACCTCGAACAAGGTAAAGGCCGCTCAGTCCCAGACCTTAATTGAGAATAAGAGTCTTTAGCCTTTTAATTCTTATGCAGTTTAGCCGAACGTGCTGGGATGGACTCAAAGTGTTTCTTTATACAGTATATGTGAGCCTTTCTTGCGATGAATTGATTTTGATACTATTTTCAAACTATAATTTAGTTTTATAAGTATGACAACCAATAAAAAATCTGTGCATTGCTTGAGAAATTGTTAAGTTTAACAATTATCCTAATTGCTGGTAGAATCATGTTTTACCTACACTAATAATTTTAAGCCTTTTTAGGGTTCCGTACCAAAATGGTAAAAAAGGAACCTTTATGGTGTGACTCAATTTGTCTGTCACAGCTGGATATCTCGAGAACTACTAATGGTATCAACTTGAAATTTGGAATAGTTTAAGATGACATTTGCCCAACTATTTTGCAAATAAGAAATAAATAAAAAAATAAATATCTTTTTTACAGCAGGGCCTGAAAAGGGGTCTTAAAAATTTGAAGTGGGGCTACTAGGACATGTGGGGTATCATATGAAAGAACGCCGTTTGCACGTTTTCAATCATTTCTTTTTTCTAAACTGCATAGTTTTTGACTTATGATGAAAAATGTAAAAAAATACCGTTTCCCCCCCTCCCCGTATCTCCGAAGTTTACAAAGAGAAAAATCCGAAATAATTCTCTGTGATAGCAGTTTATATAAAGATTACAGGAAAAATTAAACGATGTCTCAATATAGCACACTTCTTTAGAAATTATCAAATTTCTAAAAAAGTTAACATTAGTTCCACTATCGGTCAAGAGATGGCGAAGACCTAAAACTGCAATACTAATTTTATTATTCTACTCAGCAATGTGGTTTAATGGTGCAATTATGATGGTACGGAACCCTCGGTGCGCGAGTCCGACTCGCTCTTGACCGGTTTTTTTTTCTAGTCGATTGGAGTTGGCAACGCAAAGCTAATTGTAGATGTCGCTGCGTACGCTTGTTCCTAAGACAGTAGACGTTCAAAACAAAATGTATGGGAAAATAGGTATTTATTGTGTGTTTTTTTTACCGAAAAAGACCCATTGACCCAAAATGGATATAAAAGACTATTCTACAATGCAAATGCTGGAATTTAAAGTATATAATAAGCCACCAAAATAGTTGGCCAAATGTCATCTTAAACTGTTCCAAATTTAAAGTTGATACCATTAGTAGTTCTCGAGATATCCAGCTGTGACAGACAGACACACAGACTGAGTCACACCATAAGGGTTCCTTTTTAGGGTTCCGTAGCCAAAATGGCAAAAAACGGAACCCTTATAGATTCGTCATGTCTGTCTGTCTGTCTGTCTGTCTGTCTGTCTGTCTGTCCGTATGTCACAGCCACTTTATTCCGAAAGTATTAAGACTACACAGTTGAAACTTGGTAGGTAGATGTATTCTGTTAACCGCTTAACGAATTTAATACAAAAATAAGAAAAATAAAAGATTAAGGGGGGGCTCCCCATACATGGAACTGAAACTGAAAAAAAAGTTTTTCTTCAAACCAACACGTGTTGGGTGTTTATAGATAGGTCTTTAAAAATGACATTGAGGTTTCTAAGACAATTTTTTCTCAAAGTCGACCGTTTGAAAGATATTCACCGCCAAAGTGGTAAAATGTGTGTCCCCCCCCCCCCTTTAACTTTTGAAATAAGAGAGTGAAAAATTTAAAAAAAATATATGCTGTAGATCTTAATAAACACTTTCAACCAAAATTAGTTTGAACGAGATATAGTAATTAGTTTTTGAGATATAGCACATTTTCCAAAACCGCAAATATAACTTTGTCATTCATACCAACACTGTGAAAAACAAAGTTATTTTTACAGACGAAAAATGATAGGTGGTATTAAATATAGTATGGTATAAGGTAACTACGGAACCCTATGGCGCGTGGCCCGACACGCACTTGGCCGGTTTTTACCATTTTGGTACGGAACCCTAACAATGTACATTAGCGAAGTAGTGAGCTATTTGTTTTGTATTGTAATGTAACTAGAAAGTGCGCCATCTTCGATGCTCGCATCATTACTCCGGGCGCGACCACACGTAGCCGAAACACGTTCGCGCTTCAGATTACTTTGCACCACATTAGGGATGCCAAAAAATTGTTTCAACTAAAATATTCGTCGTAGAAAATATTCTGGTTCGATGATGATTTTGTTTTAATAAGACAAATCATCATCGATCCAATTTAAACAACTTTGTTAATTATTTGTTTTATTTAACATCTAGTAAGTATTTTATGTTTTTGTGAGTATGAGGTTATAATTATTCTAATATATTATTGATAAACAAAACCTCGAACATCAACAATTCCAGATCTTGCATATTTCAAGATTGCGTTCATTTACGCAAAATAATTCTTCTGACTTTATACCTAATACACCACCAAGTACCTATAATCGACGATTTAACCCATATAGGCCCAGAAAACGAGACACAATAGATTTTTTATCGTTGTTCGGACGTAGTTGTCCGAACGCCGGCGTCCGCGCGAGCATTAATGAATTATATTACTATACTTACCTGTATCAATAAACGTTTCACAAAACAATAAACTATTTTTTACATTTTTCCAGATGTTGACAACCCTGCGGAACTATAAGCGAACAACTTTTACAATTAATACCTTCCATCCCCCAGGGCTTGTACCGATCGATTCGTTTCCTATCTCTCTAATAAACACGTTGTAGTTATCTCATGTCATAATTTACTGATGAGCTTCTAGATTAACCGCTAACATCATCAATAATAACAATAACGATGGCTTTTATTTCCTTGTTACTAAACTATTTATAAGTCGCTTTCATATCATTATGATTTGCCTTTACATCGTACAAGAGTAATTATAGACATATAAGAATATTGTATGAAAAATTAGCGGTAACCCGCGACTTCGTTGGCGTGGAAAAGTTTTTTGCTATCCCTCGGGAACAATATTTTTTTCTTGATGAAAAGTACCCTATGTCCTTCTCTGTTCCCCTGACAACGTGTATGCAAAATTTCATGATGATCTGTTCAGTAGTTTGGACGTGAAAGCGTAACAAACAAACAAATAAACGGACTTTCGCATTTATAAACTAGAAAATTACAAGCAATGAAATTACTATAACTTTTCTGTCTTATAGAAGATAGTATTGGTTTGTTCAATCAATGTCCTAAATAATATGGAAATACAGTATGGTATACCATAGAATTATGCTTATGTGTACTTCTATATATAGCATGATAATTAATGATTAAACGAACTTACCTGTAAGTGAAGTTCTATCATAATTATACGAAGGATTCGTCCGAAGATATTAGTATATTAACACATGTAGTATCGCTTGCATGTATCACCACTTAGCACGTTATTTTAAAGTAATAACCTAAAAAAAACCTGAAAAGAGAAGGTTTTTGACTTAAAATTGACAGATATTTTGACATTTCCGGTCCAAGCTCGCCCCGTCACTACTACACGCCAAACACTTCATTTAGTTTAAAGTTCAAATCCTATGATATTTCCTCATTTTCTTCAGTGGGTAAATAGTTATTGTAATTTGTAATTAACAATAATGAGTAGGGAGGGTGGGATTCTATACTAATATCTTCGGACGAATCCTTCGTATAATTATGATAGAACTTCACTTACAGGTAAGTTCGTTTAATCATTAATTATACTTCAGATTCGTCCTTTGATATTAGTATATTAACACACATGTAGATGTTGAAAGCATTATAATAAGAAAATGGAAATATCATCTCTTGTGTAATTAGTCTTTTAAATTTAGAAAGAAAACCAGTCACATTTAACATAATTTTTAATGTTTTGGTAGCAAAGATGGTACCTACAGATGGTAGGTACCAAAAAGAAACAATAAGCAAGATTGGTTTGGAAAATTCAGTTTAATTATCATTAATCGATGTAATCGATGATATCTTGCAAATATAGTGAAATCATCTACCATCTGTTACGTGGAACGTCTACAATAAAGAAAAAATGTGATAGCAATATAGGTATCGGCGTACGTCGAGTGCTAAAACTGGTTACCATGTACTTGAGTCTACTCCACTATCATTGAATTTTACATTTCAGCAACCCATTATCTATATTACATATAAGGTTTTTTTTTTTGTATTCTTATATTTATTTTATATTTATAAATAAAGAGAAGTGATTATAAATTGTTTATTATAATAATAATATGTAGCATTCTCGAAAAAGAAGGTAATTATAAAATGGTTTACTTGTGTCAAATTAAAAAGAATTAATGTTTCATACTTGAACTAAACAAATAATTAATTGATTATATTATTTGCATTCTATTTGCAATAGGCTAAGTACCTAATCAATCTGAAACTTCCTTTTTCTTTTTAAAATCAATAAGTTGAGAAAGAACTTTGAAAATATTTAATAAATAGTAATAAATCTAAGATATCCATTGTATTTGAGCAATGTAAGTCTACGCAAAGGCGTAGTTAAATTCTTTACTGAACCTTGAGATTAGCTCATATTGTGCAATTGTGTTGCACACTTCTGTAAGAAAATTTGTGTTTATTCTGTCTATATTATTATTTGGTGAATAATGGAACCATTTTTATAACCAAACTCTGTACTTTCTGATAGTATTAGCAGACAGAGAAACTTCAATAACATAGTAGTATACCTGTAAAATAATATCACCTTGATAATGTTGTACAAACCAGTCTATTGTGCATAAATTTCCGTCCCTGGAATTGGAAGTTATAAAATAGCATTGTAAATGCAAAAATCTCAAATTTAAAAAGTTATAAGATGTTAGTATTTTAAATTAGACACTATATTACATGTGAACTATGGGTACCAAGGCTTAAAGTTGTGACGTCATGATGGCACAATTATAACAACTCTAGACTAAAAAACTGGTGGAGAAGAATAAAAACAATAGCTTGTCAGATTAATAGTGACAGAATTGTCTTTGTAAAATACTAAACAAAAATAGCGTTGTGAATGCTAAAATCTAAAATTCAAAATAATCATCTTTGGGATCCAAATGCTAGGAATAAAGAAAAAATATTTCTACTATTTTTTATTTCTACTACCTAATTCTACTTGTGTTCGATTTTACTCAATTTCAGCCCGAAAATACCAAAACTGGTGATAATTTTTGAATTAGTGAATCGAATAATTTCTATTTAGCATCAGAATAATAATGTCTAGAATACTTTACACTGAATACAATAAGAAAAAAGGCAATGAAAATATAATAAGCTACATGTTCTAGCTAGATAATTTATATGCAATTATTTATCAATTTTTTGATTCCTGGCCACAAGTGTCCCCCAGTCTACCCCATTGTTGAGAGGTACCAGAGAAAATAGTCCACAACTATGTCATCTCTAATTCGGTGTAAGTATCAATGACATTCAACTATATAAAGAAAAATATAATACTATACCGGTATCTACAGTTTTAATCAATTCATAAAATAGTCATAATTTAAGATATTTTGCAGTTTTGTGAACGTTGTTCTTGTGAAAGACCTAAATGGAAAGTTGTTAAGGTAGTTGCATAAAAAAATGAATTTAAATGTATTGTGCATTTCAATTCTTTAAAAAATGAACTGAGACACATTGTTAGAGTAAATATAATGTCCAATATAACAAGAAAATAATGCTGTCTAAGACGTCATAGATAATGCTGTAAAAGACGTCATCAATTTGTAAAATTATGGGCACTACAATACCCAAAAGATAAGTATATTTCTAACACTTTTCTATCAATATTAGAACCATAAAGTTGATGGGATTTCTAAAATGTGTTTTCTTACAAACGATTACAATTTTTAATATAGGTTAACTTTTGTACTGTTTATAATAAATAATACGACTTCTGGCATTTCTAGAAAGTGTTTTGTTGCAAACAATAAGCATTTTTTATTTTTATTATAGGATAACTTACACAGTTTATAATAATATGACTTCTGTTAGATTTTAACTTAACCTGATATGACAACCTGATAAAACATTTTTTCTCGAACAGAGATGTTGAACCTTCAACTAAATGTGTAGTTGACAAATTATTGTCTGTCACTAAAATACATACGTATTATGTGATTGTTATGTATTCCGCCCGAATTTTAGTCATATTAATGTTAGAATTTAATATATATCTGATGATTGTACAAGTTAGTACGAATGAGTATAAAAGAAAATAATAATTAGTGTCCTTCGTAGCGCAGCGAAAATATTATTTCCACACATGCCGAATTTAGACGATTACCGGCTCACTGTCTGTGTGACGCCTATGTGACTGTAGTTGGCGACCACTGCCTGTATTCTCTGAACACAGATAAATGCCGCACCAGATCCTTACGAGTGTCCTTACCCATCCCGTGTACGATGATCGAATGTGAACGTTGACGAATGCATCATCAGCAACTGTTTCAATGGACCGTAACGGCCGCCTGCAGGTCTGCTGCGGCCTACGATCGACGAAACAAATCTTTGATGGGGCTTCCTTGCCGCGTCTCGCTGTTCGTTTGCCGTCGGAGATGAAGCATATGGTATACCTGGCTGCATGTTTCTTTTGTTGTTTTCAAGTTTAAATTGTTTTAAACAAAATGTACCAGCAAATAAATATATAAATCAGTTTTAAAATTTATGTTTTATTTAAGTACTGCGCCCGGTTTACTTACAGTTTTTTCGTTGATCAATATCGTTAACCTCAGGCCTGTGGCCAATGCATCATATTCGACTTAACTGTTGGTGGCCTTTTAAGTTAACAGCATCAATTACACTAGAGTTGACCGTATACTGTCTATAATAGAATGTATGTTGTGCACAACAAATGAATGTTGCAATGCCCCATTGTGTAATGTAAAAAGTGCAAAACACTGTCTTAAATTACTGTCATAAAAAAGGTGTTCTATATTGGAAAGCTGCTCCTTAAGCTTCATAATTACTATAATATATATACTTGGCTAATAATTTCTGCACATAAGAATCATTATCATTAAGATCAATCAATTTCTGTTTTACACACACAAATTCAATTTGAAAATTAATAGAAAGCTAATTTGTACATTGTACAAGGGCATAGCTTAGAAATAAACATACTAATAAGTTAGTGATTAAACATAAATAATAAGCTTGAAACATAGGATCTCCTAGTTAAGGCAAATGTTTAAAGTTTTTACTTATTAAAACTGTGTACCAATAAACACTAACTGCATTTATGGAAATGTAAGGATTCTATTATTCAATTTCTTATTGAAATTTCTATCAGCAGGCCCATGTTAGGCTTACCTATATTAATAGAAGCTATTTCACATAAAATGTGTAATATCAGGTATCAGCTAGTTGCTGTATAACTTATTATCTGGTTCCATGAAGTTGATAAATTTTAGCATTTATTTATATCTCTGCTTATGCACGTTATACTGGCAGTTTTTCGTTACAGTTGTAACGATGTGTGTAATAAAATCATACATCATTAAATTATATCAATTTTGCAATCTCAGTACCGATGGTACTCTATTATTTCGTTGGGATCAACTCAACACCAAAGATATCTATGATATCAAAATTCATACCTGATGAACTTAGCTGCTGTCAGGGCTGCTGCTGCAGCTCCAGCAGAGCAGCCGCCTGGCTGGAAGGCGGATGGCGGCGAATTCAGCGGACGGCGGAGTCACCCGATTGGTGCTCAGCAACGGTTCCAACGTGGTAACCTTTGAGGGCAGCCCGCTTTTTACACTGTCGCGTCATCAGGGGCACTTTGAGTTGCTGCACTTGTTGCAGTTGCGTTGTCTGACCTATCTATGCGGTGAAATAGTCCAGTGTGACTATTTCGAGTGCAATAGATATTTGGTTCATGCCTTATTAGACACATGCCTTATGACAGAAAGTACCCAGTATGATAAGTTCGTGTCAGACAAATAATCAAATGGTAAAAGCCCAGTGTGGCAGTTACGCATTTTTAAATCTCAGCAAACAATGTTGTCTGGGAAAGAATGCTATTAGCATTAAGTCCGCTCTTTTTGTACTCATGTACATTAAAGTAAAATAAATATATATGGTAAAAGCCCAGTATGGCAGTTACGCATTCATAAAGGTAAGAAAACAATTATGCAGTTAGGCCAAGTAAACGGTAAAAGCCCAGTCTGGCAGTTACGCGTCCAAGCCAAGTAAACGGTAAAAGCCCAAAATGGCAGTTACGCATTTAATAGTGTTTCTCCATCTGGTATTCTTCTTCTTGTCCTCTTTCGTCTTGAAAACTTTTTTCCTTTCTGCACGAAGCATTTTAACTAAGTATAATTAAATTTTCACTGTATAAAATATAATTCTGAAAAAATCTCACTTTGAGATTGTATGCGTGCGTCCGTGGCGAAGCACGAAAAGCGAATGAAGTGTTTGGCGTGTAGTAGTGACGGGGCGAGCTTGGACTGGAAATGTCAAAATATCTGTCAATTTTAAGTCAAAAACCTTCTCTTTTCAGGTTTTTTTTAGGTTATTACTTTAAAATAACGTGCTAAGTGGTGATACATGCAAGCGATACTACATGTGTTAATATACTAATATCAAAGGACGAATCTGAAGTATAATAAGTATTTTCTTTGAATTGCCCTTAAACATACAACTTTTTACTATCTGTCATTGCACCTTATTTTATGCACAACGGGATAGTGGGCCTTCACCTCATCTGATGTTAAGTGACGATCAGGCCGAAGGTAGAAGCGCACTACATCCGGAATGAGACGTTAAGGCCGAAGGTGACAGCGCACTACATCCGGAATGAGAATTCCGGGTGTAGTGCGCTGTCACCTTCGGCCTTAACGTCACTTAACATCAGATGATGATGAGGAGGATAATGATGATGGTAATGAGGATCACTGAGAAACTAGCTATCTTACCTCTAACTGCCGGAACACAATAATTTTTAAATTGTTGTTATGGTGTCATACTTAGGTAAGATGATGGTAGCTAGCCAAACTTGAAATAACCCTTACCACCACTGTTTAGTGGTTTGGTTAAACCGAGTACAAATTGTTGTATAAAAAACTTCAGATAAAAAACGCTTATAAATTGTAGACTCATTGCCTTCTGTCTAATGAAGTAGTTGAAAATGTTGATAGATTACATAGGCAGGTGTTGTTTTAGCTGCTAGGTTATTTTGGCAATAATGATGCCTTGTGATTAATTAACTAGCCTTAAAATGAAGACTAACTAAAGAACTTCATAAATAAAAAAGTAAAAGAAAGTTTAAAATAATTCTTATAATTAATACCGACAATAATAATCTACCCATGTTTAAAATTAAACAAAGGACCAACTATTCCGCTTAACGGTAAAGGTTTCTGAGATTAAGAAAGTCGTATAACAAAGTTTTTAAAGCTTAAAGGAAGACCTCAAAAGATAATAACCCTCATTTGGAAATGACTCCGGAGTTGAAAACTATCTTTGCAGAAAGAATAGAAGTTTATAAATAGTTCGTAGTTCGCCTTTTTGGATTAAAAGCGATCCGAGGGTCTATTACATGAAAAGAGTCGCAATATTCGGACGATTTTCGTCCCACTCCAGCCGGCCTAACAAGCGCACCACGACAAAATTTTATCGATAAATTTCTCGCGGTAGCCTGCTGGCTGTCCCACTCGTGCCACACTGATGTGAGTGGGACAGACATCGCGAGACGTCACAGTGCGAATGCTGACAGGACACTATTAACTAGGGTTGTCAACTGTACTATTGGGGTTGTCAACTGTACTATAATATTATAGTATTGTACTATATTTCGGATCTGCGTACTATATAATGTTGAAGAAATAAATAGTACGCAAAAATACTATATTTTCAACATCGAACGCTTAGAAACAAATCTTATTTTTTTTTATTTGTGATTGTGCATTTTGACTAATTCGATAGCGTGTAGTGTATACGTGTCTGAATTCTGAACGTATCCGACTTATTGCATTCCGACCTTGTCAATGTCAAATTCAAAAGCTTCAAACGATAGTTTGGTTATTAGTTGGTCTGCTCTATTTTTATTTTGAGATTTTGTTGGTAATCATCTGCAAAATATAAAATAGTTCTTTCTTTGAGAAATATAAGTCTTTGATGAATTATATGTAGTTATATGGAAAGTGGTAGCGATAACGAAAGTGAGTCAAATTCAATTCAAGAGCGCCGCTAACTTCGATTAAAAAACCAAAGATACAAAAAAGACTCCAAAAATATCCAAAACTTATTGAAAAATACAAAAAGTAAAAAAATATAGCTTTTATAAAAATAAATAAGTAAAACAATATATTTTCCTATTAAATACAATAATTTTTAAGTGTACTATGTTTGTATAGCTTAATTTGAAAAATACTATATTTCGCCAAAGACATGTTGGCAACCCTAATATTAACTCATGTATGAGGTCCAAAATCAAGTAAAACGCCTTCGTTTTACTTGATTTTGGACTTTATACACGAGTTAAATATCGTTTAGGTGCATTTGGTCCACTTGCCGAAAAAACGTCTCTTTCTATTTTAGTCTATTTCGCAGAAATTTTGAGACATTGTCCGATTATCGCGAACCTTTTTTTACCTAATAAGCCCTCCAGGCTTGGATGCAGGTGCTGTGCTTCTCACGGATACCTGATATAACTAAAGTTTTCCAGCTTCAGGTTTTTTGAAAATCTCTTGAAAAGTTGTAAAAAACGTTACATAGGTACTTCAAAGCAAAAGTTTATTTTGAAGAAAATAGCATGCAACGTACATCACTGATGCGACCCTTAATAATATTGTTGCATTGTAAAAATAAACAAACCATCTAATCTTATTGCACACTACCTTACTATCCATACTAATATTATAATGCGAAAGTCTGTGTGTTTGTTTGTTACGCCTTCACGTCTTATCTACTCAACCGATCATCATGAAATTTTACATATACGTTGTCAGAGGTACAGAGAAGGACAAAGGGTACATTTAAACCCGACAAAATACTTTTTGTTCCCGAGGGATAGAGAAAGAACTTTCCACGCAGACGAAGTCGCAGTCGGCCGCTAGTTAGTATACAGGGTTATTTGTAAAATACCAACAACCTCGCAGGATTAGATTAGTAACATCATATACAACATAACATTTCGCACATGATATTCAACATAGTCTTAACTCAAAAAACGTATTTTTCTAGATACAGCGTTTCAAAGATTTAAAAAATCATAGTTCCTAACTGTGAGTTATTTATAGCCTGATTGTTATATCGTTAAAAAACTACATTCTTCTACTTTGTATACTTTAAAAATAAGGTCTTTGGGACCAATACATAAGGATATACAAGCTACTTTCTAGAACCACCTAGAGTGCAAAGAGTATTAATTAAAAAACAGGAGTAAAGATAAACAAGCAAAACAGTAATAACTCAGAATACCAATAAATTTTATATAAAAGTTGATAGGAAATACAGTAGTAAATCACAGTTAATACGCTCACATTTGTATGTAATTTTCTGATTTGGTGTGTTAACTCGAGATACAACAAAAACGGATGTTTTGGTAGCCTCGATTACAGGCAAGACCGTCTTAAAATGCAATCCAAAGGACCTAGGGCCTACACACATAACCGCGTTGTGGCGCCGCACCGCAACGCAACGCCAAAATCGGCCGCACCACGCGGCGCCGCAGAAATGACGTCACACATGTTAACAACAGTTTCAGTCCCACTCCGGACACTCCATACCATAGTACTTGTTGTATGGTCTGTGATACTACAAAACCGACGCATTGTAAATAAACTACCTAATTTAATTACACAGATGACGTTTCTTCATTTACTTATAACAAAATAATAATGAAAAAAGAATAAATCGAAACAAAAAACACCAAAAACAAATATGGGTCTGTGAGTATAAAATTGCCGATATTTTGTCACATACAGACAAAATAATAACTTTTACGATTTAAAATATCCTTAATAATATTATAAATGCGGAAGTCCGTTTGTTTGTTTGTTACACCTTCACTTGACGTCTTAAATACTGAACCGATCATCATGAAATTTTGCATAGCTACACGTTGTCAGGGTTACAGAGAGTTTTTTTGTACGTCATATTTTCGCGAAAAGTACTCTTCTTCATCAGGATTGATAACTTTATTAAGTCAATGTACCCAATATCTTCTCTGTTGTCGTTTATTTAATTTGGCGTTATGTCTACATGATAACAAAAGATCTATTCGCTTCTTGCGATCCATTGCAGAGACACGCGTATCAACATCAACACTCACTAATCACAGAAAAATGGTCACCTCAAGCAACGCACCGCAGAAATTTGCGTTGCGTTGCGGTGCGGCGCCGTAACGCCGTTATGAGTGTATGCCCTTAGAGTTATGACTGTTTTTCCAGATTGTAGAGAAAAATGGTGATTCTGAATACATAAATAATTCAAAATTCACATTTTTTGAGTTAATGCTATGTTGAATATCATGTGCTATTTGTTCTACGACTTTTCCAAAAACTGACAAAAAAATCGACTTTTCATACAAAAGTCGATCAGCTGTTCGGAGATTTTGTATAGAGAGTCGAATTATTTTTGTCTGTTATCGGAAAAGTCGTAGAACAATTAAAGTCGTTGTTTATGATGATAATAATCTCTTATTGTTGGTGCTTTACAAATAACCCTGTAAAAATAAATAAGTATTAAATAGAATTAATTATGGCTCTCTTTTTTTACACTGTTAATTTTTAAGTATATCTAAAATGAAATGGGGTTTTCAGACCACGTAAATGAACAACTTTTACTATGGGGCGAACCACGAAATCGCGAAAAAAAAATCTGCTGTTCCATACATTATAGTCGAGTCGATGTTGTACTTTTCTATGGAACAGCTGGTTTTTTTTTCGCGATTTCGTGGTTGGCCCCATAGTAAAAGTTGTTCATTTACGTGGTCTGAAATACCCATTGCATTTTTAGATATAGTTAAAAATTAACCGTGTATAGGACGTTTCAATAGTAATAATAATAATAATAATAATAAGTTTATTTGGCAATAATTACATGTGTTTGCAACAATCAAAGTACAACTACATTCTTACCTAGCATCCAGTTTGTCAGTTTTCTAATTCGAACAAACAACACAAAGTTAAGTTTACAATGTTTACTTATTTTAGATCTTCCAAAGGTATTAAATTTCCAATATTGTTAAAAAATTTAGACAAAATTGTAAATTGAGGGTGTCACAACAAAAAGTGTTCTTTACCTTCCGTGCTAGTCGAGACTGTGTTACGGCAAGGTAAGATTCTCACTCCATGGTAAAAACATCTCTAATTCATAAGATATATGGACGATATATAGTATATATAGTAGGTTACTAGACGCATTTATTCGTGCCAAACAATCTTAAATAACATACTAAAACATTCTTCTTTCCGTAAAAACTACATCAGCAAAATAGTTAAGAAAACCGGTCCATAGTCGTAAAATTTACGAGTGGACACGACACGGGTCAAACGTTTTCCCGGTACACTGTCCGGGAATTCGGTTTTATAACTTTATTCAGCTGTGGATAAGCTGAATCGCTATAAGTGTCATGGCGGTCTTCAAAGGACCATCTATCCTACATCAAATTATGTCGGACTTGCTTCCGTCGGCGACTTCGTCCACGCGGTCTTTTGAGTTAAGGAACTGAGATAAACATTATTCTGTAAGATAATCTGAGCCTTAAAATGTGCACCAAATATCCAAATTCATTCACACTTTTTGCGAGTACAAACGTCCAACATACCAATGTTGCCAGATCCGATCAAAACTTTTGTCCCCGCAGGATGTTAAAACTGCCCTTTTCGACACAAAATCGCCCATTCGACCTACACCGATAAAATTCTTTTTATCTGTGAAATCTTTAACGGAGGTGCTAAGACATTCCTAGATGGCTCTATAGGAAGAAATGTTAACGGATACCCAAACGAAGCTGTGGATTTTGTGCTTTGTAATCTGTGCCAAGTGGTTTCTGGTTAGCGAGTTCCGTGATTTCCAAAATTTTACCGGTTCCAAGACCTTTCCACCCTTTTTGCCCTTTTTTCTAAAAAGTCCTAAAATTGCCCATGGCGTGGGCAATTGCCCACGGTCTGGCAACACTGCAACATACAAACTTTCACATATAATATTAGCACGATAGATAGCTTCTTGTTCTACTGAAAATAAATTTTGATAAGTAATTGTAAAATGTATTGTCCGAATTAACAACACGCTTATTTTTAGCTGTTCCCAACAAAAAAAAACAAGGTAACTGATTCAAAACCAATAGCAAGTAGATATTAGTTTATTTCCGTTTCTTGCGAGTACATTACATTTGAGTGTAGGTATTCTATGAAGTATCATACCTATCTGTCCCAACTACTATTCTCTGAGTTTCTGAAGATCTCGCCCCCAGGGAGTTAGGTACGGCAAAGGCATTAATCTCACGTACTGAATTATTGGTTTAGTCCGAGTGATAGCTAAATATTAGTTGCAGTTAGGATGACAGCCCCAAAGACACCCCCTGAGAATAGCGATGCGATTCGAATACATGTAGTCACTGGTTTAGATAAAATGCTTTGAATTCAAAGTCAAGTCAAAGTCAAAAATAGCTTTATTCAAATAAACTTAATTATTTAGTACCTTTGAATCGTCAATATTTACCTACCATCCGTTCAAGACTTTTTTAACTGACAAGAAGAACGGGCGCAAGAAACTTATCAACTTTAACAGCAATAAGTAACGATATTTACAAACTTATATATATCGTTATCAGATAATTACAACAGGGTGACAGGATTATTGGCAACAAAGTACTTATTAGTAGCAAGTCATGTGTTACATCATTTCCACGCATGTTGATCTTTGAGATAATCGTCTACTTTATAATAACCTTTACCCATGAGCGTCTTTTTAACATGGTTTTTAAATTAATGCAAGGAATATCAATCACTTGTTATGGAACTTTATTAATAAAAGCTATGCCTTTCCCCATAAATGAATTTCTAGTTTTTGCAAGCCTAAATCTTGGAACGGCAAGTTTATCTTTATTTATTGTATTAAACTGGTGATTAATGCTGTTCTTAGCAAATGAATCACAGTGTTTCCTTACAAAAATAAAGATAGCTCAGGAAAGTTCTTATATTTTTTGTAACTGGAACTTGGTTTGTCAAGTATTTTTTATTTCATATGGCCGTGTCGAAGAAGCTTAAATTATTTTTCGTAGATGTCATTTTAAATTTTAAATAAATACAACATCCAATTTATCCAAACAAAATAATATTTTAAATGAAAACAACCATTATCTTTATTAAAATAGTAAACAATAAACAAAATCCTTGAGTTACGAAAATCTCTTAATTTTCATTAGATTGAATTGCTTGTTTAATTAGGTTTTATTCTAAAATGAAAAGGCTAATTATAAGCGTTTTTAAAGGGTACTACGCTATCAACTCAGAAAAACTCTACAAAAAAATGCACTGGCATTTGAAATTAAAATATTAACGACGGCTTAGGTTGGTGATTGTTTCTTTACAGTGCATAAATATGATATCATACAAAACCCAGCTAAACATTAAACTGAAAAATAACCCTATTCACTACGAAAAATGCTACCCCGTTTATATAAAAAGAGCAGTAACGCTATCACAGAACGGTGAGGTTACAAATTGGCGTTTGTTTGGATCATTAAGCAAATAAACACTATTCTGCTCAGGCAATCTGGCTCTAATGGCGCGTAGCTACTGAAGAGCTGGATGACTTGCTACAATTTTCTTTCACGCTGCATTGACTTGAATATGGAATCGTAGTTTTCTTATTACGGTAGTTTTTGAAACTTTGAAACAACTGAGCGTAACTTCTTTCAATTACTTACGTTCTACGGTGCATTGAACGCCCAAATAATGGAATGTATCATTGTTTTTTGGTTATCGAAAAGTTTTAATCATTTTTACGTGTGATCGGACGGGGAAGATTTAAAATTATTTTGGCACAGAAATTTAACCAAATTTTGCCATAATCCTTGCAAGTTGTCAGTCATTAGAAAGCATTTTAAATTTCTATTATTTATCGAGTTTCCTTACTTTTGCCCCACCCCTAAGCGGACGGTGGGTACGCCCATGGCCAAAACTGAGGTAGCTTGATCTCACTTTAATGTTCACATAAATACAGGGTGCATTTGAAATCACTCTCCAAATTTTGAGGAGGTGTTCAGTCCATAAAACTGAACAACTTTCTCTAAGAAACATAGGGTCAAATATGTAAAAAAAAAATGACTTTTCATACAAAACAAAGAGATCACGTGATCAGTTTAGTATGGGATGACCAAAATTTTTTGGCATATTTCGACACATGTTTCATGGAGAACGTTGTTCAGTTTCATGGACTGAACACATCCTTAAAATTGGGAGAGTGATTACAAATGCACCCTGTAAATATCGAAATGAAAATCTTATTTTAATGTTTTAAATGAGCTACTTAGTTATTTCCCATCACTTCGAGATTTATTTTAAGAGAGTTTAAGTTTAGGCAATAAGAGAATAGCGCTACGTCATTTTCAACACTCTTTTAAGCAATATCGAACTGAAAAAGTACAACGAGGCTACGTGAGTGGAATGCAAACTGAAACTATAAAAAAAGGTTTAATGAAAGTCGTATTTCGCAGACTAGATATTCACTTAATTAAAAAGAAAGCTGTGTTATTTCGTTTCAACGTTGTTATGTTGACGAAAAAACATTGAGTTAAGTAATTTCTTTAAAACAATCAAAATATGGAAATCCAGATGTTTTTCATCCTTGAATAGCACAGATTAATTTTAATGACCACAATCTTTCTGTAACGACGATCCCTAGTATCACACAACGATTACTTAAAAAGAAATAACCTTTAGCACTTAATAGTGGCGAGGGGTGAAACGGTAATAAGCAATTTTACAAAAATATGGACGCTTAGCTCAATCCCTTTTTTGATAGGTACCAGACCCCGAAATACGTAAGGCTGTTGCTAACAATTCTCGATTGAAATCGATTGAAATCGCAGTTGCATTGCTGCTTTAAGTAAGATAGTTGTCACATTGGTTCTTCTAAAGCAGCAATGTCACTGCGATTTCTGTCAAAGTTGATTGCAACAAAGTTCTAGACAATCAGCCTACTGGCCTCCTTCACTCGCTCAAGGTCGCGCGATAAGCACCTACCGCCAGCCATTCGTTTGAACGAACAAGTGAGCAGAGGGCCGCCACACGCCCGCCTGTGTAGTCGCGCGGCATCTTACTGCCTGCGTAGATATTGCCTCTTTATAATAGTAACAATGTGACATTACTGTGTCGTGTACGGATGTCAAAATCAAAAAACAATTGTCGTTTTTCACATTATGATATGCTACGCACTTCATTTAAAAGAAGACAACCCTAACGTTGCGTCGTCAGAAAAGGTCAGAGCACGCGATATAGAGGCAACTACTAGGCGAACTGCCCAACCTGAATTGCACTTTATTGTGTCGGAGCAAAAGTCGCTATTTATTTAAATGACTTTGCCAAGACCAGGGGCCGTACCGGCTAACGAATCGAGCTTCGGAAAATTTGCCGAGTTTCAAATTAAAAAAAGATAAATTGAAGTAAGGAATTTCGTATTGTACTATTTGTTGAAGTTATTTGGAAGATATGGATGTTTGTATGACCTCATGAATTAGGGTTCGCCATTTTGGCCCAATTGGAGCTCGATTTATCTGTTTTAATTTGAAACCCGGCAGACTTTTCGAAGCTCGATTCGTTAGCCGGTACGGCCCCTGCTTCTGTACTTGTACTATTAGTTATTCTGTGAGTGTGACTGTACCTCTAGCACGAACATCTGTCGAGAAATAAAACTCGTAAAAGTATTCAATGGAGTAGACACATTTAGAAGCAAAAGCAGCAACATCCACTTTTTTCACTATAGTATCTTTGAATGCAGTCTACTAATGTGAAATCAGCTTCATCGTTTGACTTAATGAGTTTGCAGCAAAAACAGCAATATCCCATAGTAACTGCACTGCTTCGAAACCAAAAACATTGTTTTCTGCCAATTTGCAAAAACTGGATGATGCTGCCTTACATACAATTGGATTACTTATTTTTTTCGCTTTTCAGCGTTAGATGGCGCTGTACAAATTTTCCATATAAATCTGCTCTATCGCAATTTTCACGCGCGTTTTTTCGATAGATGTTCGTACTTCGGGTACTGTACTCGTAGCACGAACAACTATCTAAAAACACTCATAAAAGTACTCGATGGTGTAATTTTGTTTGGGAAATTTGTACAGTGCCATCTATGACCGAAAAGCGAAATTGAATTCTCATAAAAAATTACCTACTCTATTGAGTACCTTTTCTCGTTTTTTTCCCTTATCACGAACAACAAAATTAGTTTGCCATTGGAATCTAAACATACTTGCATTTGAAGCGATGCTCACTAAATATCTTCAGGACCAAACTAAGTGGTAGCACGATAGTTTGCTCTCACACTTGACACGAAACACTTCACGACCGATCTCTTTCAATTAATTGGAGGGCTCTACAGCTGAGAGACCGAAGTGTTTTAGAAATTCGGTTCAGACTTTTAGCTTGTACATACTCGTACATGAAAAAAACTGGTCGTAGCTGAAAATGGTCGTTTCGAAAATTGACTTCGTGGAATTGATCCGATTTTTACTCCCCTATCGATTGGTAATGAGAATTTTATAAGATTACTAGCGACCCGCCCTCGCTTTGCTGCAGTGTAGTGTGGAATTTGACACCATGTATTATACATATAAACCTTCCTCTTGAATCACTCTATCTATTAAAAAAAAACCGCATCACAATCCGTTGCGTAGTTTTAAAGATTTAAGCATACATAGGGATATAGGGACAGAGAAAGTGACTTTGTTTTATACTAAGTAGTGACTAGGCTATAATGCTGTTTATGAGAAAAAATTGATTAAGGTTAATAATATTTCGGCACAATAATACAAATAGTTAAACAAATACACATTAGTCTAATTGTTATAGAATACCTGCTCGTAGAACTCAAGTTAATATTTTGGGTTTTTTAGATGGAATTTCATCAAGTTTCAATCAATTGACTTGTTAGATTTTATAAACTTTTATAGGATTTACAGTTATAGGTATCATGAAAATAAGGTCTGTCGCAACACTCTTGACTATTATCGTTATGTTTTCAGTATATGTGTTTTTATAACAAATTAAACAATTTAACAGCTTTTATTTCTCTTATAGGGTGCTTATTGAATATTAAAGGTGAAATGTAATAAAGTATGAGCACTTTCCTATAAATCTCTTTGACAGCCCCACAATATTGTGGCTGAAAATTCAATTAGGCATTTGTCATCGGTTGGTTGGACACGAGCGGGTCGTGCGTAACACGCTCGGCATTCACGCGAGTGACGACCCTTATTTTTATTTTATGTACCAAATATGACAGGGTTGGCACTTTAGTCACACCCCGGACACTACATACAAAAAGTGTGTTTTAACTACAACATAAACAGATTACGTTTGTACACGCTGCGAATGTGTGCGTGAACCTTTTAGGGTTGATATTCAGCACTATCTAGTCCACGAATATCTGATTTTACTACCGATTGTGGGGTGAGATGCGGTATCTCGGATCGGCGGGAGGCGGAGTGGCCGTTCTGTACGTCAGTAGGTACTATACTAAAGGCCTACTCAAACCTGACCAGTATCCTGTACCGGTGGTGGTAACGGTATACCCGACCGATATCCCGACCGGTAGTTTGTATGGCATTACCGCAGCAGTTGCGGAGCACCTTTGAACAGCGCGTTACCGCATACCCATCGGGATATCGTTACCGCCACCGGTACAGGATACCGGTGAGATTTGAGTACGCCTTAATTCTGTGATCGAGCATAACTTGTACTATACTAATTCTGTGCTTTAGTTTTACCCCACATATGCAGCACCCAACCAATTGCGGCCCTTATTATCGAAGAATGATAAGCGGCTGAATATGGACAGCACAAGACTTGCGTGTGGCTGATATAATGGGTTCCCTATGTATTTGCATAAAATTTTAAGGCATAATATGTCATAGCATAATATGATTTCGCCGAATGATGTTTACGCATAATATTATTTAGTCATAACAGCTTATGCATAATTTTTTTAAGCATAACTACTTTAAGCATAATCATGTTTAAGCATAATATTCTTTAGCATAAATTTAAACACGCATAATGTTATTTACGCATATTTTTATAAACAAAAAATCACGACGTTTAAAATCACGAAAGAACATTTTACCTAAAATACAAAATCCCAAAGCTAAACGAAAGGCCGAAGGTTAATTGAGGGTTACATGCCAGCAGGTCGGTTCTGGCACTTCGCCGGCCGCTGCCGCGGCACGCTCGCTTCACTCGCTCAGCTCGTGCGTTGTTGGTCGCAATGGAACCTTACCTCCTCCTCGCTCGCTACGCTCGCTCGTCGTAGCACCTAATAGACCTAAACAGACTTTCGGGATTTTTAACTATCGGCATTTTAACTTTCAGGATTTCGAACTATCATCAGTCATTTAATAATCGATCTTTTGAGTTTCGGTCTATTGGATATCGACATTAAAGATTTTCGGTATTTTAAAAATAGGTGTTTTATGAGTCGATTTTTAGGTCGTATGTGTTGTGAGTTTTTGGCATTTTAATACAATACCTACCCCTTTTGCATGAAAATAAATAAGTGCGTAAAAATATTTATTCTTATTGTTTTTGATTTTTATGTCTAAATAATATTAGGCGAATAGACAATATGCCTAATAACATTATGCGAAAACAAATTAGTCTAAATGATAATTATGCTAATATAAATAGTATGCCAAAAAACAATTATGCGAAAGTATTATTATGACAAAAAAGATTATGCCAAATCCGTTATGCCAAATCAAATTAGGTATAAAACAATTATGCGAAAACAAGGGATCCCGATATAATGATGATGATAAACACTTTCAGTAGGTACCGCGTACGACTGCTCCTGAGGAAGATTTATTTCGCTGCTCTTGAAAATTTGTTTTTTTTTGTCTGGGATACATATTATATTTTATTTTAAATTACAATATTGTATAGAACAAATAGATAAATGGCTCATCTTAGTATGTAATTTTCACGATATGTTATACAATCATGATTCAAATATAATAAAAAAAATCTTAGTTAATTCTTCTGTTGTCAGCCCTATAAAGGCAAGTTCTTCGAGTGTGTTCGTGGCAGGCGCGTTTAGAAGTCCCCAGATTTATCGTAATTATTACGAGACTAGAATCGCAATAGGTGTAATATTTATCCTGTTATTTTTTAAATACATATATCGTAAAACTTTAATTGTTTAGTTCCCGCAGTGGGGTGGTGTTTCCCCGTTCCTTTAATTTTCTGCCTCCTTTGTTCAAAAAGTCAATTAATTTATAATAAATAATAAAGCAATAACCATAGGTACAGTTCGAATCACGAAAGATGACCACAAATGGCGCCCATTTACGCATCATAACTCATGAAGAAAAGACTTAAGACAAAATAATATTTCATACATTTAAATATACTGTAAAATATCTATAAGAATATGAATGTATTAAGTCTTTTTTCCATGAGTTTTTATGGTCATCTTTCGTGATACGAACTATACGTCTAAGGAATTCCTGTGAAAGAACTAATAATACTTAGCACTTATAAAGATCAAACTTCAGGTATGAAGAGGAATTCATTCTATGCTCTCGTCATTTACTTATAGCTCTTGTACATTATTTATAAGAAGCCTTTTACATATTTTTTTATGTTTAACTATGTCATATATAATATTTTGTGGTTAAGTTTATTGTTAGTATATTGATTCCGTATGTAGGTATTGAAGAAAATGGTCTCTCAAAAGTCTCTAGTGGCTCCGTGAGCTGTAGACCTCGCGTTAAAAAATTACTCAAATTGCAAGTTGTTTAAAAATTCATAGATGTCACCACGAGGTTTTCAAAGCACATAGTAGGTAGATACAACATGCTGTTTCATATATTAAGTAGTTATTTGGTATATTCGCAGCTAGAAACCTACTTAGCGCTTCTAATTTTGAAAATTTTTCGAAATGTGTGATAAATGAAAAAAATCTTTGTTCTGTGGATGAATGTGTGTCATTGACCTCTATATTATTACACTGGACTGGCTCTGTGCTGTCAAACTGCTCTTGTGCCTATTTGATTTCCGCCATTTTGGCGCTGTAGGACGTAGCGTGAGTATAGCGTGAGGGACATGGTACTAAAGTCTAAAGTCTGGAGAGACCATCACGGCAACCATTTTCATTGTACACGTCAAAATTAGTTCTTTAGACTCACCCTAGTGGCGTTTCAAATAGGCACAAGAACTTCGCTGTCAAATCATACAGACAGCCAGTCCAGAAGAAAAAAAAAAAATGTCAGTGAATTGTGTGATTTTGGAAAATTGGCTTGACTAAAAAAATTTATAAATATCGGACCTCCTCCCAAAATTTCACGAGAATCGTTTGAGAAATATGCGACCTGTAGAGGAGAAAAATCGGACAGACAGACATCCGCCGGACATACAAAAGAATTTTTGCCCAACCTGAAGCAGAGACACTTCGCGCTCGCTCGGTCAATTACTAATGTAATGATATCCCCATTTAATTTTTAGCTACACTTAAAATCAACAATTTATAGTACCAATACGTTCTGTGAAAACAAACATAAACTAGATGCATAAGTAAGCTCCTAAACAAACTCCACTGTGCCCCAGCGCAGTTCTGTTTGAGTGAGAAATCAATTTGTTCCACCGTTTTCATTTATGCGATTCGAGAGATCCCATTTATTCCAACGTAAATTGAATAGGGACTGACTGAGTTGTCAGTTGCGGCTTATGCAGTTCGTCTCGACTTAACATAGTAGAGTAGGCAATAAAAAAGAATCATTCTGTGGGTGAAGAACGTATTGACAGCAATTTTCATTGACAAAAGGCTAGGTTTTTGGAAAAAAAAGAACTATTTCCAAAATCATACAAAATTTACTTTTTGTAAAAAATAAACAGTTGCCTAAAGCAGTTTTTTAATCCTGTAGGTTTCTTAACTTTAATAATTAACTATAATACTACTCTACTTTACTAAGCATTACTGAATTAATAGCAGGAAAATTCCTGCTATTATCTTTAATTATAGATGCCCATTCTATGCAAATACGCCATCTGTAACAAAAGTGATTACGAAAATAAAAATGTTTGCAGGTATTTTTCTCAATCCTAAATTAACTTTGACGATAATCTGTACCATCAATACTAACCATTTTACTCCCTGATTGAAATAGAGACTAGACAAATCTGGCTAGTCTGCAGACTGGCTAATCGGGTTCCGTAATGAATCAAAGGCTCGACCCGGCTCTATTTTTTTTCTTTCACACTTTCCTCTAGTCTAACGTACCAACCAACCCCATTATGTTGCGTATTTTTTTATGAACGTAATCAATAGACATGAGGCCTATACCACGGTGAAATAGTTTTATTCCAATCCAATAAAGTTATTTCTTTTATATTCAACTATTTATAAAGTGAGAATGAATAAGTCACTTATTCGGCGAGAGCCTTCACTCTCATTCCTCTACGACCCACCGACGAGGCTCCACCTGGATCGAAAGATATTTTTTTCCTCTTCGATCCACCGTAAAGTTAGCGCTCGTACCTACTTTTTAAGCTGACAGAAAGGCAATTCATGGTACACCGTCCTTATTACGACAAATCTATTGAAGAAAATAAATAAAATCTTGATTTTAAAAGTAAACGAATATACGTAGGTAAGCTTAAAAGAGGAAAACATTTCCTTAATTTCTTAATTTTCCATAATATTCCGCTTAAAGCTGATAAAGTAAAACAAATATCCCAGATACAGCACACTGTATCGAATTCACAAAAAAGCGTAATTTCAATAAGAATATCGTTGAATAATAAAACGTCCACGGCCCCGGGCGAAAAACTCGACAGATTATTGAAAAGCTTAATTCCAGGCCTGCAGAGTCAATAACCGAGTTTTTCTATTAATTCCTACTCACTGTATTCTCTCATCCGGCCCGGAGAATCGATTTAATACCGTCTTTCCATTTATCTACATACAAATCGGAGTGGGTGTCAGTCGCGGTTGTGCAGATGTCTTCGCGACAAAAGGCTGGCATGCGACGGTGCCTCTTTTTGCGACCTCGTTTGAATAACGATGGCAGATTGTGAATTAGCGTCTTCAACTCCGCACTTTCTGTTTGTGGGCAAATTAAAACTTTGACTTTGAGGAAACGAGCCTTAAAAGCTAAACAAACGGAGGTTAAAATAAACGCAACCTATTTTATGGTCGCGTTAAAAATTTTAATAATTCATTTTGCGATCGAACTTTTTGGATTTATGATGGCAGTCCGTAGACTCGACAATATTATAGGCTTTAATCAAAACTTTTAACTTTGTTTCATACTTGACTTATTTTAACGTGCCATAAAATTAAAGGAAATGAACAATCGAAACTTAGTTTTTCCAAAACAATAAACTTAAGCCTGTTTGTAATTATTGTGTACAGAATAATATAGTAGATAGAAAGATAAACACTTAATTGCACACATACGTTATAGTAGTATTAGTATAGGTAGTATAGTCCATAGGAGCTCGGTGGCGCAGTGGTTTAGCGCCTGGCCCAGCGATTGCGGAGGTTAAGCAACGTTCGCAAGGGTCGGTCACGGGATGGGCGACCAAAATTTATTATCTCGAGCTCCTCCGTGCTTCGGAAGGCACGTTAAGCCGTTGGTCCCGGCTGCATTTGCAGTCGTTAACACCCACCAATCCGCATTGGGCCCGCGTGGTGGGTTATTGCCCGTCCTCCTTATCCACCCATAAGGAAGGCCTGTGCCCCAGCAGTGGGGACATTAAAATAGCTGATGGACCATATTTTTGCATGCTTGTGCTTTATCCTCTTAAAATAATTATATGATGTGTATAAATAAACTTAAACATTCCACCTTATTTTCACACCACAATTGCGTTCTAATAGATTGAAGGGAAATTGTAGATTTTATGTCGAAAATTTTTATTTGTTATAACTATGACCGTTTGGTTTTGATTAATTGGTCAACTTAGACACTCGATAACACAGTATTATTGAAAAGAGTCTCTCGTAAGATTTGAAAGAATTGGTGTCCGCCTTTTCAGCCCCACTGTGCAGAAATGAAACCACTGAGCGTTCAGCGAAGCACTCAGTGGTTTCATTTCTGCGGGTCTATCGGCTAAAATTAATGAGGTTAAAGTACACTGTGATTTTACAGATTTAGGTATGTGATACATTGCTATTTATTTTATTTAGCACAAATAAAAACTTACCATAGAAAAATAGCAATGAATTGCAATTGCAGTTGCAATCAGAGCTTAATAGCTCTGATTGCATCGTATCTGATTGCAATGCATCGTAATCGATAGCAATGTAAGTTAGCAGCTAGAGCCCCTGATGAACATACAGCATGAAAACAATTCTAGACTTATTTACATTTCAAGGCAAACATCTTGAAATCGGGTGGGGATTGCGCGGAACGCGTATTTTGGGTATGCGCAACGGTGAGGTACGCTGATGGCGGGAGAGGGGCGCGCGCGACCAATAGGTCACTCGCAAGTCCACATGCGCGAACTGATCCCCACTCCGTCGAAAAAGTGGCAAGATGTTTGGTTCATACTGTACAATGGTGCCGTTTTTACTACACCGTGTGGTAAAAACAGGCATCTTGGGCAAAATTCTATCACGTTTAAGTATATCAATGTAAAGCTTACGCTCAGCAGCTTAGAAACGATCACCCTTAATTTCAATGAACGCTTAAAAAACCTTTTTCGAACTAAATAATAAAACAATTTAAGCGGTTGCTAATTTCCCCATTCATCGGGTATTCTCGCCTATTTTTTGAGTCAAACCTGACGCGCCCACACTTATTCGGTTTTCCTCCTTTGGAGGTTTTTGCGCGCCTCCGTGACACTTCATTTATAATTCTGCTTAATCCAAGTGAGTGAGTTCTTACTGAATGAATTTGTAATGTAAAGATTAATGATATATGCTACAAGTTCTTTGAAAAGCCCCCTCTCTTGTTATATTCTTATCGTATTTATCAAGGCTGTCCTTTTGTACTCTACGTAAGAGGTTTCTGGCACGAATTTAATTATTACGCCAGTGCTAAGACGCTTTTGAGCTCTTATAAATAGTTTTGTAAGTATTTTAAAGAACATTCTGATTTTCGTTTCAATGCTGTCTTGGAACATTAATGTGGTTTCAATTTTGTTAATGATCTTACATGTATTTAAGTATAGACAGTACTGAAAAATCTTCACAAAACAGAGTTTTAAGATAGATATATATGATATTTAAATTTAATCAAAAGTGACGGGACACATTTTTAAAAATCTCTATCGTATTTGCATTGTTACCAATAAATTAATATGCAAACTTAAATCGATTTTCACAGTAAAAAGTAGATATAGCCTACTCCCGGCTCCAATCCGAATATTTTTAAATATTTCATGTCAAAAGAATAATGAATACAAATAAATACGTTGCCGCTTCAAAAACGCCATTCATAGAATCATATACATGGCCATAGGCTTAAGTATGCGTCTTTACATTTACGCGAGCATAAAAAAAACATCAAAATCCATTCCACAGTGATGAAGAAAATGATTATATAAATTACCAACACAATTACAAAGTCCCATTTTAAAAAGCCCGCGACGGCAGCATTAAAAGTTGAAGAAAATTATTTCCACCTACGCCGAAGAGAGTCTCGAAAATTTCAGCCGTAAAACTCGAGAGGGGTACATTAACCAAATTGTACAAAACAAACATATCTAATAATTACGCTCGAGGCACCGGTCTCGTTTTCTGAAATTATGAGGCCGCCATAACTTTTTCAATCTGAACTTCGACAATTAAATTTACCCGGTCTCAACATTACATTTCAATAAAGCCCGGATTGGTTAATGTTGTGTTTGTGTATCTTTGTTGAAGCCTACTTGTCTTTTAACAACTTTAAGTACTTTTAATTGGTTGTTTTAATGAACAAGAAAAGCTTAGAATAGTTCAGTTTTTAATCCTGTGTGTTTTATGCAACAATGTCTGAGTGATTTCCAAATGTTATTTAGATAGGTAATTATATCGCTGTAGATATTTATAGTATAGTAGATACTATATCTGGTTTGATGATTTCAAATACAGACTTCATAAATAGGATTTTATAATTTATGTTATAAGTGAGAAGAAATGTTCATTAGTATGAATTTTTTTGTCCGTTTTGAATCCAAGGCTTTACTACTGTTTCAACTTTTTAATCGCCCTGTGTTAAGAAAGAACAATAAAACATTTCTTAGAAAAAATACGAATAAATTCGTGACGAGTTTGAATTTTATTTCATTGTATTGGAAAGTCAGCAATCTACTGAAAGTTTTCTGATGAGAAATAAATTATAAAGCACTAAAGAAAAAAGGCTTTTAAAACTTTTGTACAAAGAATCATCAACTTCGCATTATAAATTAAAAATAAAGGACTAGAAAGAATAAATGTCTAAGTTAAAAGCTGAAAAAATGAAAAACGAAACCTCATTATATTAGATTAAAATTTATTACAGATTTATTGCTTTAGATTTTCTTTTATATTGAATTGTGGATGACTTGAGAATTCGATATCAAATACTTAATGCAATAGAAAAAAATATTAGTTGATATTTTATATAATAAAATATTTAAATTGAAAATTACTTTACAAGATTTTTCGGATGTCTACAAAAAATGTTATACTTCAGCCAAAAGGATTTATTATGATAACAATGTTTTTTTTTATCTTAATATTTCCAGGTCAAATTAGTATTACCTAAGTTATCGTCTAGCGTCTAGCATTACTTTGTCGTCGTTATAATCATTATGCACAACTTTTACAAGCGAACAGTTAGCTAACTTGGAAGAAATTCAACTGTTCCATACACGTAGGTGAGGTAAGTTAGAGAGTTGGTCGCCTAGTAACAGTTGTTCGTAATCACTGGTGTACACCTTCCTTTAAGTTGCTTGTACTATTATAATAGTTACGGTTACACAAAATTACAAATACTCGTTTGCCGATTTTTTAGGAGAGAATAAACTTTATGAAAAAATTGGACGATTCAAAAGTACTACTTTGTTAGTAATGCACATTTTCGCAAAATCACAGCAGTAGGTACGTTAAAGAAGTATGCAGTGGTAACGCTGTCCAACAATGTACCTACATTGTTCATGTTTATACCTGGATAGCTCGGTGGCGCAGTGGTTTAGCGCCTGGCCCAGCGATTGTGGAGGTTAAGCAACGTTCGCAAGGGTCGGTCATGGGATGGGTGACCAAAAATGTATTATCTTCCTCCGTGCCTCAGAAGACACGTTAAGCCGTTGGTCCCGGCTGCATTTGCAGTCGTTAACACCCACCAATCCGCATTGGGCCCGCGTGGTGGGTTAATGCCCCGTCCTCCTTATCCACCCACAAGGAAGGCCTGTGCCCCAGCAGTGGGGACATTGAAATGGCTGATGATGATGACGATACCTGGTTAAAGAAAATCTTGAACCTATTCTATTGACATTTTAACCCAATTCAATCACTCAAAAAGCACGAAAAAGAGAAGGGGACTGAGCGAGTTGAATGGTCCAGATATAATCTTTATAAGTACTTTTTCATTGTGATGAAAAGGTTTAAAAATCTGCTGTTAAACCTATTTTAGCTAAACAGAGTCTTTTTCATCGAGATTTTAATTACTCTTTCGCATTGAAAAACCCTTTTAAATCAAAAAACTAACACCAATATTGGAGCAAGCATGAATGTAAACTCGGCTCGGCGAACAATCCAATCTGCGCCTAATTTAATCCGTTTGACTGCACGACACTGCTAATACTTCGAATGAAATAAGGCTCTATTACTTACTCGGCTATAAATGGAATTTAGTTGGAACATTTTTGCACGTACGTTAAAGCAATGAATCAAAACCGTTTGAGAAGCATTGTTTTTAAAATAGCATATTCACTCGAATTTGCCTGAAAGCGGCAGAACCGTTTGTAGGAAAATACTCTATTTCAAATCTGCCGACCTGAAACTCGATATCAAGTGCCTACCTAATATATCAAATAATATAAAATGTTAATATTTTAATTTTTAAATGTATACTTAGATTGCAATTCCCTACCAAGTATCATGTATCTTTTATAGGCCAAATGTCTGTCAACCCATCACAAATAATAGAACTTAAGTCTATAGACAACTTGGCAACTAAGCTACAACATGGAAGGTTTCTATATTTGTGAGGGACTGGTGCCCGAAATAGGTTTCAGAGAAAGAAACCTGTGCTACAGGTCGCCAGGCCCACCCACTGACAATAGTTTTACCTACACATTATGTATGCTTGATACACCTAGTATATAGAAGAAGGTGAACTAAAGCAATATAATTTCAGGATTAAAGATTAAGCAAAAACAATGTAAACTAAAGCTAAGTTGCAGTAGATAAACCAAAGCTATGGTATGTATATGTGAGTGAATAAGTGTGTGTGTATTTGTAAGTATGTGTGGATGATGTGTGCATGTGTCTACGTGTGTGCATGAACGGGTCTATGGCTGCGAGAGATACTATCACCAATCTATACACGGTTAATTTTTAAGTATATCTAAAAATGAAATGGGGCGTTCAGACCACGTAAATGAACAACTTTTACTTTAGGGCCAACCACGAAATCGCGAAAAAAAAATCAGCTGTTCCATACATTATAGTCGAGTCGATGTTGTACTTTTCTATGGAACAGCTGATTTTTTTTTCGCGATTTCGTGGTTGGCCCCATAGTAAAAGTTGTTCATTTACGTGGTCTGAACACCCCATTTCATTTTTAGATATACTTAAAAATTAACCGTGTATAAAATGGCCAACTATGTTTTAACTGAGGAACAACATGAGGACGGCGTTCATTATACGGATAATCCATTCGTGGTCGAGTTTTAATCTGTTCTGCATACTGCAACGCTGTCCGCCGCCGCGAGCGTGCGTGCGAAATCAGGTATCGATTCATGATTGAGAAATAAATCATCATTCGAAAACTTAATGATTTTCGGCATGTTATTTGGCTAGCAGGTTTGTCATTGACCGAGCGAGCACGAAGTGTGAACGAAGCGTCTCTACTTCAGCTTGGGCAAAAATTCTTTCGTATGTCCAAATTTTGTGAGCAGGTTCAAAATGACGGATATTTGTAAAAAAAACATATTTCAGTCCGGCTTTCCGGTGCTGTTTGTTCTCCTCTACAGGTCGCATTTCTGAACCGATTCTTGTAAAATTTTGTAAGCAGGTTTAAAAATATATATAATTTTATCGTCAAGCCCGTTTTTTGAATTTTTTTAAAAATGGCGGAGATATGTAAAAAACGTTTTTCAGCCCAGCTTTCCGGCGCGGTTTGTTCTCCTCTACAGGTCGCATTTCTCAAGCGATTCTCATGAAATTTTGTTAGCAGGTTCAAAAATTATATAGAATTTTTATTCAGGCCACTTTTTGAAATTTTTCAAAATGACGGAGATGTAAAAAAAACATATTTCAGTCCGGTTTTCCGGCGCTGTTTGTTCTTCTCTACAGGCTGCATTTCTGAACCGATTCTCGTGAAATTTTGTGAGTAGGTTTTTTAAATATTTATAATTTTATCACCAAGCCAGTTTTTTGAATTTTTTTAAAATGGCGGTGATTGTATAAAACTTATTTGAGCCCGGCTTTCCGGCGCGGTTTGTTCTCCTCTACAGATCGCATTTCTCAACCGATTCTCGTGAAATTTTGTGAGCAGGTTCGAAAATAATATCGAATTTTTTTGTCGGGCCAGTTTTGCGAAATATTGGATATATTTGGAAAAACTGGTTCTAAAAAAATAATTAATTGACACATTTCGATTTTTTTTCAAAATTAGAAGCAGCATCTAGTTGCGAATATATCAAATACCTTAACATCACCTAGAAATAAGTCACTACTGCTCCTAAAAACTCAAATTGGCGCAATTAATCCATACTTATCCTTACTAATATTATAAATGCGAAAGTCCGTATGTTTGTTTGTTTGTTACGCCCTCACGTCTTAACTACTGAACCGATCATCATGAAATTTTTTATACACGTTGTTAGGGGTACAGAGAAGGACAAAGGGTACCTTTTATCCCGAAAAAAAAAATATTTTTCCCGAGGAATAGCAAAAAACTTTCCACGCGGACGAAGTCGCGGGCGGCCGCTAGTAATATTATAAATGCGTAAGTAATTCAGTCTGTCTGTCTGTTACGCTTTCACGCCTAAACTGCTTGACCGATTTTGACGAAATTTGATACAGATATAGATGGGACCTTGGGGAAGGACATAAGCTACTTTTTATCGCACTGCTGTGCAGGTATAACCTGTAGTCCACGCGGGTGAAGCTGAGGGCGGAAAGCTAGTTACATCTAAATGTTGCATTTTCACAAGGGTAGGTCGCAAAGACCTGTTCTATTTCCTCCGTTATATTAAGCCGGTGACTGACCTGAACATTTTGCCGTGATGTAACATTCAAGGCGAGCGTGTTACGTTACGGCAATGCTTGATTGGCCTGAAACCTTGCTCGTGGCGAGCACTGCGCTTGACTGCGGTCCGCAACAGAATCGAAGTGTCGGATAACGAAGTAGTGTTTCAGGTTCTATGATTTATACTTAATTATTTAATTATTACTAGAATATAACTACCGTCAATGACAAAATTCGAAACTTAAAGACAGTCCGATGCCCGATATACATGCGCTCGCGACAACGGACGCTTGGGGTTGCACTGACCTAAAATGAAGGCGTAACGTATCACTCAAAGGGATTCGCAAAAATACCGACAGTTGGGTGGAGCACGCAGCGCTCGCAGCGAGCGGCTCGGCTAGCTGTACTGACCTATAACATTTTGTCGTAACGTAACGTTACGTTACGACAAAATGTTATGGTCAGTCACCGCCTTTACAGTCATTTCTTCAGTAATTAAGAACCCACACAATATATGAAATTAGAAATAGTTTTAACAAAAAAAACAAATTAAGTTCGCTCTGAACAAACTATAGCTAAGCTTAAAATACTTTACAGGAATTTGCCAGCGAAGAAATTGTGAAAACACTATTTATCTGAGATCTACTCGATTCAATCGTTTTACCGATGTGAAGCGAGCAAACGACTTAAATATCTATCCGTTGCTAGAAACTCTTAATGCCATGTCGATTCCTTTTGAGAGAAAATGAATCACACTAAATTAAATAATGTTTTTTGTATAATCTAGTTCTGTAAATACGCCAAAAGAATATCTCAAATGTAATAGAAATGCTATTGAACATGGAAACAGGTCCGTATCAGAATGTCTAAAGTTAGAATGTCTAAACTTAAAATGACAAAGTTCAAAATGTCAAAAATTAAAATTCAAATGGTTGAAAATGTCAAAAATCATTATGTCTAAAAATAACAAAATTCAAAGTATCAAACGTATCAAATACTTGACGAGTTAAAATATCAATGGTCATTAAGTCTAAGTTCACAATTATTTATTTGAATTGAGTTGGATCTTAAAACGAATCGCCTTCTTTGAGGTTAATTGAGTCTGTGGAGGTGTCTTTGGGCTTCGCCAGAAATGCTGTATAGCAAATTTAGCTGCTGGAAATGAGTCTAAACTAGTCTACTGGGACGATCAACTCCAGTATTGTCTACGAATGCCACCAAGTTTTGGATCGTTTAGCATCCAAAAACAAAGTAATCCTTCAATGGATTAAAGGGCATAGTGGATCACACGGGAACGACGCCGCCGATGAGCTGGCTAGAAGGGGATCTTCCACAATAGTGGCAGGACCCATACCCATCCTGCCACTCCCGTTCAGCCAACTGCGCTCATGGGTAAGACAACGTACTCGTGCTGCACATAATACTCGTTGGGTAGATCTAACAAGCTGTAGACAGTCCAAGTTGGCGATGACCTCGGTCTCGCCGCGGTTGACCTGTAGACTGCTCAGCCTTAATCGTCCAGACCTCCGAATAGTTGTAGGTACACTTACAGATCACCTAGCTTTAAACCGACAACTATTCATCATGAATGCGACAGACAGTCCCCTATGTAGAGGATGCCTGGACGCAGAGGAAACAGCCGCCCACGTAATCCTGGAGTGCGTGGGTTTGGCCACACACCGGGCAGAAATCCTCAAAGACGTGAGGTCGCTCCTAGAAGCCTGTGAACGCCCCAGGAGGCTTCTGCGCTTCTGGAAGGAGCTGGGATGGCTTGACTAGCCACACCATGCTGTGTTCATGCATAACGGACCAAATGGGAGTCTAAATGCGGAGAAAAGAGCCCATCACCAATACCAATACCAATAGTCTACTGGGACTTAGAAACCGTAGACCGTAGGTCACGAGATAGGTGCGAGGAGCGTAGCGACGAGCATGTTAGGTTGACATAAACCCAGCGCGCGAGCCGAGCGAGCGAAGCGAGCGTGCAGGGGCCGGCGAAGCGCCAGAAAAAATCTATTTCAAACTCGATTGGTGGATTTTGTTCGCCGGCTACTGAATCGTGACTGGCTACTGAATCAGGGAGCGGCGCGGCTATGGCGATGTGCGGCGGAGGCACAGAAGTCAACACACAATTATTTAACCTAATTAATAAGGTACCTTAAGGGTCCATAATAGGATAACATGGTTTGCGCGGGCCATATTTTTATATAGAAAACGTAAAGTTGTAGCCACAAAAAAAAACTCGCGACAAGCTAAAGAGATTATCTAGTTGCTACAAGTATTAATTTGCGTATAAACCTCACAGATGATTGTAGAAATAAATTGTCGCGGGCCATATTTTTGGCGTAAATAATAGCGGAAACGGATTAAATTTTACATCAAAATATACTTAAACGTACTGTGCAGTTGCTCCAATAATTTTTTTTCAAGAAAGATAATTGTGCTAAACGTAATGATGAAAAACCAACCAAAAACATCGAAAAAGAGCAGAAGTGAGGTTATTTTCCATACTCTTTACACATAAAGAAAAAGACAGAGACAAATGATTTTGCATATCCGAGCCTATTAATGAAAGAAAATAAGTAAATTCTATACGTCATTATACGTATTTGGACTATTAGACATTTTAAGTTTTGATCATTTGAACATTTTGAACTTAGACATTTTTATTTAGGACTATCTGACCGTTTGACATTTTCGTTTTTGACATTTTGAACTTTTGACATTTTAATCGTTAGACTTTCAAATTTTTGACATATTGAACTTTGCCATTTTAAGTTTAGACATTCTAACTTTAGACATTCTGATACGTACCCCATGTAAACATATTATAACGAAACAATAAATCGGGAGTAAAAACAAAATAAAATTTTCATTTTGTCAAGTAAACATAAATCCCAGTAAAACACTATCTAGACTATAATTAAATTATCATTTTTAATTAGTATTTTATTTCTTTTCTACAAATAACAAAGGCGAGATTTTAATGGATCCAGCATTATTTGGAAGGCAAACATTTGCCAAGCCAAATGAGTTCACATCAATAGATTGAAATTAAATTTATTGCTTTCGTTAACAAGAAATATTAATGAAAATATATTCTATTATTTTACGTAAATATACGTACATATTTTACGTTATACACTAGTATAGTGTATTCACAATTTATCAAAATATTTGAGTTCCCAAAGTGATGTTTTCCGCAAAATGATAATACCCTAGAGGCTATTTTGTTGTGAGGCTTCGACTTCCATTATAATAAATGTCTGTTTTATTAAGGCTATATAACAGATTTTGAACGATTTTTCAGAATTTAGCGTTTTTTGAATGACGAAATCTAAAGAATGAAAGCATTATTATTGATGATAACCTTAGGTTTAGGAAGTAAAAATCTTAAATTAGTGCCGTATAGAGAGAAAATAATAATATATGATCAGTTTTTTTGATACGAAGACAATCTGTTCAAACGGAATTACAAATTTGCTTGTCAGTGGCATTTTTCACGAATGTTTTAGCTGTATTGAATGCGAATACGCCTCTTATATAATTTTAAACTTATTGTGTGTATTGTCAAGGAATTCCCTATAGAGCAAAAATTACAAAAATGATTTTAATTACAGAGAAAATAAGATATAAAAAAATGCTTAAATCGGTACCTTTTAACACGTTTTTTTACTAGTATTCGAAGGTTTTAAAGACGTTTACTTACTTTAATGAGAATAACAAGGTAACCGTCTAATACACTGCATATTTTGTTTATCAATATTTATACTTGGTTATTTGTGAGGAATTTATAAAATTCACCTATAAATTGGCTCTCGCAAAATTATTACGATCAGACGACCGCGGGCCTTTCCAACGTGAGGACATATCGCTTTTCTCCAAATTCGCAAAGAGTACAGTTTTACTCTTTACACTGTTGTTGACTATTATAGCACAGCCTAAAGTTTTGATATTTTGGTACCTAAATTATATTACTTGCATTATTTTTCTAATTTTGTATGAATCTTTTAGGTACATTAAATTATAAAAAGGGTAGTATTTAATCAGGTAACAATAAATTTCCATGTTGGGTATCAAAAATACTAAGTGGGCGACGGACTGAGGGCGACTACAAATGTTGAAAATAGGTGACTTTAAAATACAAATTAAGTAACTAGTTATTAAAAACGGGCGACCAAATTACTATATAAAAACATTTGTTTTGTGTGCCCTAAGGTTGTCACCAATGCCGAATGCCAAACTGTATTTTTATATTAATTTTAACAAGAATTCCCGAAACTCGAGAAAAAATAAAGGTCGAGAAATCAGAAACCCTAATCGAAACACAATAAGCAGCCAAAATAGTTAGCCTAACCTGAGACATCATGCGCGCGCGCACGCTTGCTTCGAGCGCGGGTGCGGGTAGTTCAAATGTATGTACAGTCAACGGCACGTTAGACTATACATGTTGAACTTGAGACTATCTTTATGCGGTACGTAATAAATAAACGGGACGCATAGAGATAATTTGCACCATGCTTAACAAAAAATATTAATAGAATATTCAGGTAGATAATATATTGTAAAATTAATAATCAGCTAAACATGACAACAAAAAAGTATCCTGGGACGAATTTTGATAATCTTTTGCCATAATCATGTGACAGGTATGTACTTTCATTTTCCTTTAGTCTCAATAATGGAGGTTCTTTTACCAAGTTCTCAATATTTTTGCCCAATGTCATTTCTACGAAAAATGTTTTTTGCCAGAGCGAGTCGAGTCCAGAAAAAATTCAAAGTTTCTGTATGAAATTTCGTTGTAATTAAACTTTATTATGATTACTGTGGAAAGTAACCTCATTTTATATGCGTTCACTTTTCATTTTGACGACTCTGTATGAAATATACAGAGAGTAAAAAGCAGCCCTTGACGAGTTTCTTGCGGGTCCTTCTCGTTACAAGGTCTGCCATTACACACGTCAATCTGGTTTCAATCTGATCAAAACCGCAGATTGATGGAATTTGATGCGGTTAGTTTGCGACGTTACACGGTCAATCCAGCGAGATCTGGATCGCAGTAGATCTTGGTAAATTGACAATCTACCACGATCCACGGTGATCTTTGGTACGGTTGCCAACTTTTTGCATTAATTTTTGCGTGATATCGATCGATGACCTGAGTGGTGCAGTATTCAACATGCCAGTCTACCACGCAAGAGATCCCGGGTTCGATTCCCGGACGTAATTGAAATGATGAATTTTAATTTCTGTGATGGTCTGCGTATAATAAGTACCTATCTATTTCGAAAAATAAGTAAGTACCTAGTAAAATCTGTTGTCTAGCACCCATTTTATGCCTTGATTAGTTAGGGTTAGATGAATATCGATTTTAATTACGATATTAAATTTTACACACACAGGTGTGTAAAATTACCTAAATATCGATATTTATAATACGATATTACCCAGGTATGAACTGAGTGCCAAATTTCATCCAAATCAGTTCAGCTTCAGAAGGCTGAACTGATTTTGATGAAATTTGGCACACATCATATTATATAGTTTATGGCCTGGTATAGTAATAACATCGAGGTAAATAGTATTTTTCAAAACATTGCAAAAATATAGTAGGTAGGTTTATGGGAAATTTATGAAAAAATATAGTCCTCATTTATTTTTAACTAGCTTCCTTTAAAAATTAAAAATAGGGTACATAGGGTAGGTACTTCCTAGGGTACCAAACTAACTGTGTGCCAAATTTCATCATCTTTTACTGCAATCCAATATTTTAACCGACTTAAAAAAAGGAGGAGGTTCTCTTTTCATCTGTATATTTTTTAAGGGATTCTTCAAATGCCCACGCGCATTAGTCACGGCCGGAAAGCAAGTTAAATATAAATATGGGCTATATTTTATATAAATTTCTCAAAAGAACTTACTAAAGTATTTTAGCCTAGGGTACCTTTGATTGACCAGGATAAAACAAATCCTATAATTTAATCCAGGCTACAAACTGTGTGTCAAACTCCATTCAAATCAGTTCAGCCTTAAAAACTAATATAACTACAGACGAACAGAGAAACAAGCTCCTGCTTTTATGAAGTCGGTTAAAAATATTGGATCGCAGTATATTGTGCTAGATTGTCAATCTACCGTGGTAGATTGACAATCTACCGCGATCCGATACAAGCAGATTGTGGTAGATTGACAATCTACCACAATCTAATGCGATTCGATATTTTTAACCGACTTCAAAAAAGCAGGAGGTTGTTTTCCTGTTCGTCTGTATGTTTTTTTAGGGTATTTTTCAAATGTCCCCCCGGATGTAGTCACGGCTGGAAGCTAGTTAAAAATAAATATGGGCTATATTTTTTATAAATTTACCAAAAGTACTACAAAGTAATTTCGATGTTTAAAAAAAAATCCCTAGGGTATCTTTGACCGAGATCAAAAATATCATAAGTTTTAATCCAGACTATAAACTGTTTTCCAAATTTCATTCAAATCAGTTCAGCCTTCATGAAAAACAAATATACAGACGAACAGAGAACCTCCTCCTTTTTTGAAGTCGGTTAAAAACATCGGATCGCAGAAGATTGTGCTGTGCTAGATTGTCAGTCTACCATGGTAGATTGACAATGACAAGCCTTAAAAACTAATATACAGAGAAACAAGGTCCTGCTTTTTTGAAGTCGGTTAAAATATTGGATCGCAGTATATTGTGCTAGATTGTCAATCTACCGTGGTCGTCCGTGGTAGATTGACAATATACCACAATCTTCCGCGATCCGATACAAGCAGATTGTGGTAGATTGACAATCTACCACAATATACTGCGATTCAATATTTTTAACCGATTTCAAAAAAGCAGAAGATTGTTTTTCTGTTCGTCTGTATATTTTTTTAGGGTATTTTTCAAATTTCCACCCGGATTTAGTCACGGCCGGAAGCTAGTTAAAAATAAATATGGGCTATATTTGTATAAATTCCCCTAAAGTACTACAAATTAGTTTCATTGTTTAAAATAATAAAAATCCCTAGGGTACCTTTGATCGAGATGAAAAATATAAGTTATAATCCAGACTATAAACTGTTTGCCAAATTTCATCCAAATCAGTTCAGCTTCCATAAAAAACAAATATACCGAACAGATAACCTCCTCTTTTTTTGAAGTCGGTTAAAAACATCGGATCGCAGTAGATCGTGCTAGATTGTCAGTCTACCATGGTAGATTGACAATCTACCACAATCTACCGCGATCCGATACAAGCAGATTGTAGTAGATTGACAATCTACCACAATATACTGCGATTCAATATTTTTAACCGACTTCAAAAAAGCAGGAGGTTGTTTTTCTGTCCGTCTGTATGTTTTTTAGGATATTTTTCAAATATATACCCGGATGTAGTCGCGGGCGGAAGCTAGTTAAAAATAAATATGGGCTATATTTTTATCAATTTCCCAAAAGTACTACAAATTATTTTCAATATTTTAAAAAATAAAAATTTCAATATTTAAAAAAATAAAAATTTAGTAGGCTTACACCTACTTTTGGGAAATTTATGAAAATGTTTAGTCCTATTTTATTTTTAATTACCACCTACCTACCTAGCTTACGCACGCGACTTCGTCCACGTGGACATTTGAAAGATTTGACTAGTATAAAAAAATTATGAGATTTGTCGAATGTCCATGCAGATGTATTTTAGTCGCGGGCGGAAGCTAGGTAGTTAAAAATAAATGTGGACTTATATTTTTTTATAAATTTATCAGAAGTAAGAAATACTTACTACATATCAATTTCTATGTTAAAAACAAATACCTAGGATACCTTTGACCGAGATAAAAAGTATCCTGTTTTAATCTTGGCTAATAAACTGTGCGCCAAATTTCATCTAAATCAATTTAGCCTTCAAAAAAATCATGTATCGGACAGCACAGCAGTAGATTGCGATGAACAGACTGCAAGTTCTCTGTTCGTCTGCATGTTTGTTTTTTAGTGATTTTTCGAATGTCCACCCACGCGGATGAAGTCGCGGGCGGAAGCTAGTTAAAACTAAATGTGGACTACATTTTTATAAATATCCCAAAAGTAAGTACCTACATACTATAATTTTTTAATGTTTTGAAAATAATACTATTCGAAAAAAAAGGTGTCAACCCTAAGCCAGATTGACGTAGATTGACAATCCAGCACAATCTGATCACGCCAGACCGCGCCAGATTGAAACAGATCACGAACAACGTTACACAATCAATCTCTGTCAATCTGGCGCGGTCTGGCGCGATCTGGCGTGATCAGATTGTGTGTGTAATGGGTGCCTTAGGGTATGCGAACCGACGGCACAGAATATAATCCTACTAATATTATAAATGTGAAAGTTTGTGGGTTTGGATGTTTGTTCCTTAATCACGCAAAAACTACTAAACGGATTTGGATGAAATTTGGCACAAAGATAGTAGACTGCCTAGATTAAAACATAAAATACATTTTATCCCGATATTCTTACGGAAACGGGAACCACGCGGGTGGCCGCTAGTATTAAATATAATATTATATTCTGTCTGTGCCGTCGGTTCGACAACAAGCTACAACACCGTACTATATTATTATATACATTTGACATTCACAAGTGCTTGTTACAGCCTGCATAAGTGAATAATTTTGAATTACCTTACATTCCATGTAACATGAAACTTTATGATCGAAATATTAAAAGGGTTTTAGCAGTTTTTCGAGTACACCCAAAATTTACGCATACTGTATAATAATTCGTGAATGTACCTAATACCTAAATAGGTAGTCATTTTGTCAGTTTAATCATAATGCAATTAATTCATCTGAGGTCAATAATTACTTAGATAAAAAAAGTGTTCTAACTCTACTAAATAAATAAAATAATAAATTAAAGTATCAACTTAGTATATAGTAAGCACTATATTTTAAAGTTTGATATAAAATATTTCTCTGTGATTTCAAGTAGCCACTGCGCATGTGCACAAACGCGATCTCGAGATCGAGCAGGATTTTGACAGATTTAGGCTTGTCAGAATTTTGATATACACTCTGGCCTTTATACATCAACTTTCATACATTTTATGCTTTTTAAATCGAGTTAAAAATAAAAGTTTTCATTTTTATCAAATTTTGTTCTAGTCGCCTATCTAAAAACATTTGAAGCGCTCATGGCGGAACTTGACAGACTGATCGTACGGATGGTGTCGGATGGGTAACCGTTAAAGTGACATTACAACTGAGCGCTTCCATGCTTCGGAGAGCACGTTAAACCGTCGGTCGGTCCCGGCTGTTGTCATCTGATAACAGTCGTTTAGTCAGTTAGAGGCCTTTCAGGCGGCTTGATAAACTCTAACTAACACTTCCTCATTCGATAAGAAGAAGAATCTAAAAACATATCCTAAACACGTATCACATTCTAAAAGATCAATCTCGTATCGCCAAAAAGTCCTTGTAAGACTGAAGCATACATCACTAGGTTTCAAAGCGATCCCCTAATCAGGTGTATCATTCACTAATGATCACATCTCGTCGCTAATCTAGTTTTATCCGGGTCGGGGGCAGGGGCACTTTTTCTCTTTAATCCCTTCATTAGCGCATGTCTGCTTAGAGCCTCGCAAACAAACGACTTAATCCCATAAAAGTCCCCAATCGTGCATTACAGCCTCTTTGCTTAAAAACGGCTAAATTTAAAAAGTTTTAAGATTACGTAGTCGATGGATTTTAAAAATTTAATAATGAACGATTTTTCAAAGTACATAGCAGCCGTTTGCTGTCTACGTAAAACGTAGTGTAGTGTAGTGTAGTTATAGTGATTATTTCCTATATGTGTCTACGTATGGGGATGTGGTCTAGGTATGCAAAGAAGTTAGGATTGAATAAGAAAGCTTAATTAATCTAAGAGGGTTGCTCTATCTATATTTATATAAAACTCTAAATTGATTGATTGTTGGGATAGGTGTAGAGCCCTAACGGCTGAAAGTAGAGACACCATTTTTGGAGGGTAGATACCTTTCATGATGTAGATGAGCACTAAGAAAGGATTTTAGAAAATTCCCGTTATACAGGGTGCTACAGGTTGTTCAAGTTTGTATGAGAATTTGTATATGGTTGAAGGTAGAGACACCATTTTTGGAAGGTAGATACATTTCATGGTGTAGGTGAGCACTAAGAAAGGGTTTTGGAAAATCCCTACATACAGGGTGCTACAGAGTGTTCCAGTTTGTGCATATTTTTTTATAGGAAAATTTAAATGTGTGAAATTAGGTCTACTGATAAATACCTAGGTCTATTGGTAATCCGTGACTTTCAAAATAAATGCACATCTACCTTATTCACGCGAACGAAGTTGCGGGCAAAAGCTAGTTTAATATAATAAAATATAATATTTGAAACAAAAGGCTAAGTAGATTTTTTGTATGCCGTTGGTTCAATGATCAGAACACTTATAATGAAGCAAATGTTAAAACATTCTCATGAAACTGACACAATTTCATCTTCAGTAGTAAGTAAATAAAATTCCAACTTGAACGGAACATCTCGCAACTTGTTACACAAAGCACGCTTCTTCAGTTCTTTTAATGATTTGCTTGTCTAGTACATGCTACTGTTGGATGGAGGAAACAATGTTAGCTTTAGATGTGTTCCCATTCCTTTTACTGCATTATTACGAGATGCTTTTGTTTTAAGCAAAAAAGAAGAAGATAGTTTTCTTCAAACATCTATAAACAAAAGAAGAAAGAACTGTCTTCAGTACCACTCTATTCACGCATTGGGATAAAGACATTGGGTGTACAAAGAGATACAGTGGCGTTCCACTGTATCTAGTATACACCCAATATCTTTATCCCAAGGTCAGTGTATCCTTAGGTGTACACACATACTCTGCCACCCCTTACTTCAGGGCCAGTGTATCTGTGACTATTCACGTTTTCATACTTTTTACTATGGCGATTGGCGTTAGATTCTGATGGCATCCACAAATCGATCAGTACCTTTGAGTTTTGTATAGGACTTTTGGTACAAAAGTTATGTCGAATAAAATAAAGAAACAAAGAAACAAACTTGGCTCTGAAAACAAAAATGGCTTTTTTAGCTTGGCGCTGCCGTTACAACCTACCTACTATACTTAAAAACCGTTCTATCATTTGTTTTTGATAAATTATATATTTTCTCAACCTTTTTAGGGTTCCGTACCCAAAGGGTAAAAAGGGACCCTATTACTAAGACTCCACTGTCCGTCTGTCTGTATGTCTGTCTGTCACCAGGCTGTATCTCATGAACTGTGATAGCTAGATAGTTGAAATTTTCACAGATGATGTATTTCTGTTGCTGCTATAACATCAAATACTAAAAACAAAATAAAATAAATATTTAAGGGGGGGCTCCCATACAACAAACGTGTTTTTGCCGTTTTTTGGTCGATATTAATAACGACAACAGGTAGACAGTTGAATTTTTCACAGATAATGTATTTCTGTTGCCATTATAACAACAAATAATAAAAACAGAATAAAATAAACAACGTGGAGAGGACAATGCAACAATAAATGATAACACTGTAGACACTAGTTTATAGAAGTATTTTGAAACAATCAAATAATTCCTAGGAGCGTAAAAAATGTGTATCTCCTTTTTTCGTAAGTAATTTAATAATAATAAATACCACTGCAGGCAAATAGGTAAACGTGTAAAGAAGGTGTAGGACTTTGGCACGTAAAAAGTGTTTGTTTGGACATTTCATGAAAATAAAATTTTGGAAAAGGAAAAAATATGTATCTCCTTTTTTCGTAAGTAATTTAATAACAATAAATACACATTTTTACACAGGTAAAAGATTTTGAAACGTTGTCAACTTTATAGTCTGTTCGAAGTAGATTTTGTCTCATTCGCACATTTTTAGATGACACGCTTAAGCGTCTCATTTAAAAAATGATTCTTACGGCTTGAGCTTAAAGTACAATTTGGCAACATTGTGTTAATTTATACTGTGTAGGGGTTTTTGAGTTGTCCCGCAATAGCCTAGTAATAGATACAGCATGTAGAAAATGTTAAAAACAAAAAAATGATTCTTGTGTCTAAACTACTGGGTATTTTTAATTGATATTTTACTGGCAGACTGGGAGCGTTACTAGATATACGAAATTTAATTTATTGTCGCATTGTCCTCTCCACTTTGTATATTTAAGGTGGGCTTCCATACAACAAACGAATTTTTTTGCCGTGTTTTGGTACGGAACCCTTCGTGCGCGAGTCCGACTCGCACTTGGCCAGTTTTTTTTACTTATGGGCGCCACTTTTGGAACGTTTATTTGCAAAGGAAATAACCATTTATTCCCATACTTTACTATTACATATTCATTTTATTCCGCCGTACCTGAGCACTAGCATATACCATTTGGCTAGACTAAGAGTCTTTGGAAAATTCTGAACTGGAATCCCATCTGCAGTCGCACACAACTTTTATGATTCACCAATAATCCGCCCATTGCGAGACCTCATGCTATCCGCTCTGTTAAAGTTAATTCGGACAATCAAATATACGAAAGAATCAGTTCCAAATAAGGAGTTATTTCGATCCACTCGAATATATATCATTGGGTTGATTTGGTTCCATTCACTGACCTCCATTATAATTAAGCAAGTTCGCTGGACACGCTATGTTACAATCTACACTGGAAAGACTGTTTTAAAAAAATATCTTTATTAAATAACCTAGCTACATTTAAATGTATATTCTAGGACTGCGAGTACAAGACTGGACTGGTTTACAATTTGTTCTTAATTTATAGTTTACTGATAATGAATTACCTGAGGGAGTGGGAACAATGCCCTCCTTTACAATAGTTACTAATTGGTGGTTTAGATAAAGTTTATCAGTATTCGAACGGATGTTCCTTGTATGTTTCCGGGAAGCGGTTATGATAAGCTTTATCTTAATTACTTCTAGTGAAAAACAACAGATGTTCCTTGTTACTAACTTTAGGTAAGTTATAATTTTGGGTGTCAAAGGTTACTAGAGATTAATAAGAACAATGAGGGCTTTGATTAGGATTAGTCATCATTGGTCATGAATCTATCTTATATGATATTATCAAGGGTTTAACAGCTATTGTCATAAAATGACAACGAAAATCGACATATTAGTATATATTATATACTTATTAGTTCCAATGATATGCGTTCATGCGTTAGACAGAGTACTGCGGGGCGAAAGGCAAGAGGGAAACCACCGCTCTAGTGTCCCTAAACTAGTAGCATGGAAGGTCATAAAAACAAAAGTAACGTTCTTGACAACGGGCTTCCACGATGTCATATCCCGTGGCGGTCTGAGTCCGGCAGCGGCAGACGCCCTTGCAAGGCTGCCTCAGTCGTCACTATGCAAAACCCTTGCACCATAGGCACATGGAATGTGAGAACAATGCTGGAAGAAGGAAAAATGGAAGAAGTGAAGATGGAAATGAGAAGACTGAAGATTGATATACTTGGCCTAAGTGAAATGAGATGGGAAGGAAGTGGAGACTACTGGAGTTACAACTATAGAATAATTTACACAGGGGAAAAACAGGGAAGGAATGGAACTGGAATAATTTTGAACAAATCTTGGGGAAGTAGAATAGAAAATACCATTCATCATAGTGATAGGATTACAGCGATTAAAATTAAAGCAGACCCAAAAGATCTTTTTATAATACAAGTATATATGCCAACAGGAGACCGTAAATACGATGAAGAAGTTGAAATAATGTATGAACAATTGGATACTATAATAGATTCTACAAAGAAAACCGATAATCTAATTATAATAGGCGATTTCAATGCAGTAGTGGGAGAGGGAAGAGAAGAACACATTGTGGGTAACTATGGGTTAGGTAAGAGAAATAGCAGAGGTGACAGATTGGTACAATTTTGCAAGGAGAAAAACATGACCATTTGTAACACACAGTTTCAGTTGCCAAAAAGAAGACTTTATACTTGGAAAATGCCAGGGGATACTGGACGATACCAATTAGACTACATATTAGTACAAACAGAAAATAGAAATCAAGTCACTTCATGTAAAGCGTATCCAGGGGCTGATTTGAACACAGACCACAATCTCCTACTGAGCAAATTTAATATAAGAAAAAGCTTCACCAGGAAAAAGTTTAAAAATAAAAATATTGATCTCAATAAGTTAAGATGTACCAAATATCAAGTGCAATATAACAATAAAGTTAAAGATAAATACCTAGAATATAAGAAGAAATGTGATATAGAGTTTAATAATATAGAAGATAGATATGAAAATATTAGAGACATTTTAAGAACTACAGCAGAAGAATGTTTAGAAATAGAAAAAGTTGTTCCTAGAAAGAAATGGTTAAGTCAACAGATAATTGATATTATGCTTAAGAGAAGAAGCTTGAGAAATAAGACAGATGATGATAGTGTAAAGGAATATAGAAAACTCACTAATAGAATCACAACAGAATGCAGGAAAGCTAGGGAAAAGGATATAGAGAAAGACTGTGAACTTATTGAGCATTACATGAATACAGGCAGAATGGACATGGCATATAATATAATTAGAGGTTTGAATAAGCAGAGAAAAACATCGAGCAAAACAATACTAAATGAAGAAGGAAAAATATTAATTGACAGTGAAGATATAGCTAACAGATGGAAAAAATACATAGAGAACCTATATGAAGGTGATGGACTGAATGAAGAAGACATAGAAGACGAAAATAATCTAGAAGAAGATTGTCGTGGCCCAGACATCCTAAGAGATGAATTCGATAAAGCTGTAAAAAGTATAAAAAATAATAAAGCTGCAGGAGAAGACAACATTTTCATAGAATTAATCAAATCAGCAGATCCATTAGTATTAAATGAAATTTACGAACTCACAAACTTAATGTACACAACTGGAAAAATACCAAGAGACTTCCAAATAAGCAAAACTATGGCGATACCAAAGAAAACAAATACTTTAAAATGTGAAGAACACCGAACATTAAGCATAGTTTCACAAGCATCAAAGATTATTCTTAAAATTATTCAAAACCGACTTAGACCTAAATCTGAAGAATGACTGGGAGACGACCAGTATGGATTCAGAGAGAAGAAAGGCACGAGAGAAGCAATACTAGCGCTAAGACTTATAATAGATAGAAGATTGGATTTAAACATGGACACCAGCGTGGCATTAATAAACCTAGAAAAGGCATTTGACAAGGTAAACTGGAAGAAAATGATGAAAGGACTAAAAGAGGTGGGAGTAGATTATAGAGACAGAAAGATAATATATGAACTGTATAAACATCAAGAAACCATAATACAAATAGGAGAAGTGAAGAAGAAAGCTAAAATGCAACAAGGTGTGAGACAAGGATGTTCCTTGTCCCCACTCATCTTCAACATATTCATAGAGGGTGCCATGAAAGAAATATCTGATAAAAGCAAAGGAATAACGATTAATGAACAAAAAATAACCAGCATTAGATTTGCAGATGATATTGCAGCAGTAGCAGAAAATGAAAAAGAACTAGAAATTTAACTTAACACAATGCATACAATTTTTCAAAAATTTGATCTCAAAATTAATATTAATAAAACCAAAATTTTAACAGTTTCCAAAATTCTAAAACACAACTCTCAAATCATTAAATTAAACAACATTCCACTAGAAAAAGTAAATAACTTTAAATATTTAGGCAGTATAATAACAAATGATGCTAAATGCGCTTTGGACATCAAAACTAGAATAGCAATAGCAAAACAAGCCTTCCACAGGAAAGGATGTATATTCAAGGCAAAAATTGCTAAAAACATTTAAGACGGTGCATCAAAACTTTCGTATGGAGTATAGCCCTCTATGGATGTGAAACTTGGACAATGACACAAAAAGATAGAGAAAGATTGGAAGCATTCGAGATGTGGTGTTGGAGAAGGATGGAGAAGATTAGCTGGACTGAGATGGTTACGAATGAGGAAGTACTGAAAAGGGTAAATGAAAAACGCCAAATATTGAAAATCATAGAGAACAGAAGAGGTAGAATGATCGGTCACTTGATAAGACACGACAAATTTATTACAAACATCTTAGAAGGAAAAATAGAAGGAAAGAGAGGAAGAGGAAGACCAAGAAGAGCCTACATGGAACAGATAAAAGAGAAGGTGAACGTCGTGTCTTATCAAGAAACCAAGGAATTGGCTTTGGAAAGAGACGAGTGGAGGAAGCTGCACAGACAAGAGCGCGGCTCTTAAGTTAAGAAGAAGTTACAAGTTCACTCACTACTGCCATAGTAGAATCTACTGCTCTCAGCGCCAATATGGGGATTTTCAAATTGGTGACGTTCGCCTGTCCAGCGTACTTGTTTAATGGAGGTCAGTGGTTCCATTTAAGCAGTTAATGTAAACCTATATCACACTACGTGATTATATCCTGCTTGTACCAACGGATAAAAAACAGTAAACATTTAAATAGGTAAGAATTATTTTCTTTCTACAATGATTTGTTCCGGTCATTATCTCTCCAAAATGGTATGTGTATTTTTCTGACCGTACTTTTTGGTTTGTAGCAGACCTAAAATTATCATAAGTATTGTTATACAACTTTCTAACCGCCTCTGTGGTCTAATGGTTCGCCCACCCGTGTAAGACGCAGGGGTCCCGGGTTCGATTCCCAGAGGGGGTACAATTTGTACTCGGTTTGGTTGGTGGTAGGGCTTATTTCAAGTCCGCCTGGCTAGCTACCACCATCTTACCTAAGTTGTTGTCATAGTTGCCATGTTGCCATAGCAACAATTCAAAAATTGTTGTGTTCCGGCAGTTAGAGGTAAGATAGCCAGTTCCTCAGTGATGAGGATTCCGGGTGTAGTGCACTTCCACCTTCGGCCTTATCGTCACTTAACATCAGGTGAGGTAAAGGCCAAACACGCCATTGAGCATAAAAAAATATCAATCAATGACAAGTTCGGGAATAAATATACAAGGTGTATTTGTAACCACTCTCCAAATTTTAAGGATGTGTTCAGTGCATGATACTGAATAACTTTCTTCATGAAACATGTGTCGAAATACGCCAAAAAATGTTGGTCCTCCCATACTAAACTGATCACGTGATCTCTTTGATTTGCATGGAAAATCATTTTTTTTTTACATATACGACCCTATGTTTCTTAGAGAAAGTTTCAGTTTCATGGACTTAACACATCCTTAAAATTTGGAGAGTGGTTACAAATACACCTTGTTTACTGAAAATACATCTTGGAATTTTTGGCGCCATTTTGTCGAGTTCGATTCAGTGACTATTTTAATTATTTGCAAATTGATTCATAGTGGATATTGTGTCTTAAAATTTATGCAGTTTTGTGGTACAAGTGTCTACGCAACTGAACAATATGTGAGATATTGTTGAAATAGGCGCGATCTTGGTCGTGTGAAGCTGAGACTTTTATTGTAGTGGTGGCCCTTTCAAATCGGTGTACCTTACCTAATGCGTAGAAAGACTAAATCGCGTTATGACTAGTCATAGTGCGAAGTAGACATAAATTTAGATAGACGTAATGCGACATAGGTTAAAAGAGAAGAAGGCAAAGAGATTCATAGACATACTGAATCATAGTTCAACAGCTACCAAGTACGTGATCGTATGACGTCATGAAAGTTAGACCCTACTGCCATATAGGTTAGAAGAGAGAAAGGCAACAAGTCCTTTCACTGACTTGAAAAAAATTTTTTTTGTGAAATATATTGAAAATTAAACTTTAATCATAAAAAAGGCCTATTAATTTAAGATTTTAAGTCTAAATAGACTGACACCGTTCTAGGCATAAAGTTAATACATTATGACATTTAGGCAAAACGCGCCTTAGACTGACGAATATTCAGGCAATCTGCTAAATAGACTAACGCCGTCCTAGGCCTAAAGCTAATAAATATGACATTTAGGCAAAACGCGACTTAGTCTGTCTACGCATTAGGTACACCGAGCTTAAAGGGTTTCACAATCTATCACTGAACTATTCAACACTAGACACTGGCAAAAATTACTCCCTAAGGAGGAGAGTAGATTGCCAAACTAAAATAAGAAGAAGAAAAAGAAAATACATCTCAACGTAGAAAACTTCAGAGCGATTCCCAATTACAACGTTTTCCGTGGCCAGTCGTGGCCAGCTCGATTCGTTCGAGTAGGTTGTAATATTTTATAGGTATTGGACCGCGCTTTCTGTCATTATCGTAAAAGAAGCGTCAGCAAGAAAACTATTCCCTCTCTTCTATTACTTTCATAATACTTAAGTGGATCCTATACTTGCGTAAAGGAAATTGAATCATTTATTGTAACGGCATAATACTGCTTTATCAGATAGGTTTCGGATAGAGAGATACCTACGCTTGTTTACTACAAAGGAGCTTTGTTAACCCTTTCTATGGGAATGTGGCCCCTTTTCTCATTGATATTGAATCCTTAGTACTTAATTCAGCTAAATAGTATTATGTTTAATCGATATGACTTTTTATTGGCCATTATTGTGCTGAGACTCAGAAAAATGCGCCTTTATTGAACCTAACTAATAGGTACTTATAATCCTTACTTTGTTTATTACGACTTTACGTCTAACTTAACTACTGAACCGATCATCATGAAATAAAAGGGCGTAGGTTACCTTTTATTCCGAAAAAAAGGTTTGTTCCCGAGGTATAGCAAAAAAGCCTTTCCACGCAGACGAAGTCGCGGCCGGTCGCTAGTCATTTATAATAATCGGTTACTTTCCTGATTCTCGTCCCATATTAATTTATAGAAATGGACTAATACAAATTCTTGTTACTGTCTTCTCCTTCATATTTTTAAGATAAATGGATTGAATTCCAATTTGATTATTAGATCAAGACGCGATTAAAACGATGAGTTTGTCGACAACCACTCTGAACTGAAGATACAAGCTACATTCTTGTACTAGGTGATTTATAAAACGGCTGATTGTCGTCTTTAATTTCAAATTCTATCACAGTGGTTATGCAGGAATAAGATATTGTCCAAGGTTCTAACTTACATTTTTGTTGTATCTGCTAGCGACTGTACTTAATGGCATTTTTAGGGTTCCGTAGCCTAAATGGCAAAAAACGGAACCCTTATAGATTCGTCATGTATGTCTGTCTGTCTGTCCGTATGTCACAGTCACTTTATTCCGAAAGTATTAAGACTACACAGTTGAAACTTGGTAGGTAGGTGTATTCTGTTAACCGCTTAACGAATTTAATACAAAAATAAAAAAACTAACGATTAAGGGGGGGCTCCCCATAAATGGAACTGAAACTAAAAAAAAAAAATTTCTTCAAACCAATACGTGTTGGGTGTCTATAGATAGGTCTTTAAAAATGACATTGAGAGTTTTAAGACAACTTTCTCTCAAAGTCAACCGTTTGAAAGATATACACCGCCAAAATGGTAAAATGTGTGTCCCGTCCCCCCCCTTCCCCCTTTAACTTTTGAAATAAGAAAGTGAAAAATCTGAAAAAAAATATATGCTGTAGAGCTTAATAAACACTTTCAATGAAAATTAGTTTGAACGAGATACAGTAATTAGTTTTTGAGATATAACACATTTTCCAAAACCGCAAATAAATATAACTTTGTCATTCATACCAACACTATGAAAACAAAGTTATTTTTGTAGACGAAAAATGATTGTGGTATTAAAAATGGTATGTTATAAAGTAACTATGGAACCCTACGGCGCGTGGTCCGAAACGCACTTGGCCGGTTATTTTTATTAAGATAATGAATGAAATAAAAAAATCCTAGAAAAAATCGACTAACCCGTAGCAGCTCAGACAGGATGTCTCGTCTCGTATATGATCCCGTCTGAGCTACTACGTGTGAGTCGATGATTTCTAGTATTTTTTCTATTAAATTAATTATCTTAATATAAAAATAGCATTGTGAATGCCTAAAATCTAGAATTTCAATAATAATGGCATTTTCCCTTTATTCAGTTAAATATTCTACACTAGCTTTCCGCCCGCAGTTTCACCCGAAAAGACCTCGGTTGTATCGTGTGGACGGAGACCCATGCACAGCTGTGAGATATAAATTTCCTTCTACAAGGTCCCATCTATATCTATACCAAATTTCGTCAAAATCGATCCAGCGGTCTAGGCGTGAAAAGGTAACAAGAGTTACTTTCGCATTTATAATATTAACTAGTATGGATTAAGTTATATATTTTACATGAATCGCAATTAAAACTTAAAAAAATATAATAGTGAGTAGCTTAGTTTTTGATTACACATTGCTCTATCATAAAATGCTATAACCATAATATGTGATCAAATTTCCAATAATTACCCAAAATATGAACTCACTATCAGATGTTCCATAATAGATAATGAGCTTATGAATACCGTACTAGGCTATAATCGGCACACAAGTTTCTACTACGCTATTACTGAACCGAAATGTACCCCAAACTATTATCTTATTGGAAACTAACCAAACCCATTTCAAAGGAAATGTTATTGACTATAGAAACAGAGACAGACATGTGTCTACTCAAGTTGGGATATGTTTCTAAGATTGGACTCTAAAATGGGAACGTCTGGTACGTACTGAATATCAACTCTATCTTATACTGAGTTATTCATCGTTAAGTCAACGTGCATATAGCCATAAATTAAAAACCTTTTCATCCTTATCCTTATTGATATTATAAATTCGAAAGTAAGATGTTTCTTTGTATGTTTTTGTATGTAACTTCATCTTCGGCCTCTTCTTAGCCTTATGACTCTCGAATGTGGCCAAGAGTAAGCCCATTAAATGTAAAAAAAATGTCTGTTACGCCGCACCCTCAACCAATCATCATGAACATATACAATGGTCAACCTTTCAAAAATATAATATGTCGTTTTTACTTTGTATAATGAAAGTAGATACAAAATTAGGGGACACGTATTTTTTATTTTAACTTTTAATCGTTTTATATATTTTATTTTATTTAATTAAATTACATCAATAATAATACATTATGAAATTACTTAAAACAGTGTCACAAAAACCTATTTAGGTTTGACCGTACACTGTCTGCATTCATCATCTTGTACAATAAATCATTGAATTCACAATAAACAATCAATAAAATTGTAGGGTATTCATTCATTACCTACGATTTGCTTACGAATAGTACTTTATTTTTTCTCTCTCTACCTGCCCAGTCCGACCAACGCACCAACGGCCGCGAGCGCAAGCTCACCGGTGGATTTCTCTGAGCATTCCATCTTCGTGCAAATTAAAACATTTTAGAAATTAACGTTAATATTAAATCACTGTTTGAAATCTTACTCCATTCTAAAAGAGCGTAAGTACATTGTCAGGAAGTTGAATGTGTAGCGCTTTTACCAAAAAAAAAACGGCAAAAAGTCACGTTTGTTGTATGGGAGCCCCCCTTAAATATTTATTTTATTCTGTTTTGAGTTTTTTTTGTTAGAGCGAGCGGCAACAGAAATACATCATCTGTGAAAATTTCAACTGTCTAGCTATCACGGTTCATGAGATACAGCCTGGTGACAGACAGACAGACAGACAGCGGTATCTTAGTAGTCTTAGTATAAGGTCCCGTTTTTACACGACTGCCCAAAGCAAAAAGAGTGTATTTGTGTTCAAGGTTCATGTATGTTTGTGGGTATGTGAGTTTCTTTATTCCACCATAACTTCTAAATGCCTGAACTGATTTGGATAAATGGGGTATCGTTAGAATTTTTACAGCATCCCGAGTGACACTGGCTATATTTTTTTTAGAATAAATCTATATGACGACTGTACGACGCCATTTTATAATGTGAAAAAAAAAATTTTCTTCTATTATTACAATATGGGCATCAAATGAAAGGCCTTGATGAGCACATTCCAAAACTATACAATATGTCACTAAAATGTGTGAAATAAAAATAAATAAATTAAAAAAAATTATTAAAAACACGACAGCCTTGCTAAAAACGAACTAAAAAGTTAAACAACAAGTGTCATTGCAGTCAGGGGACCTCTTTGATCAAAAATTGTTCCATAATAAGGTCCCCCGACTGCAATGACACTTGTTGTTTAACTTTTTAGTTCGTTTTTGGCAAGGCTGTCGTGTTTTTAATATTTTTTTTAATTTATTTATTTTTATTTCACACATTTTAGTGACATATTGTATAATTTTGGAATGTGTTCATCAAGGCCTTTCATTTGATGCCCATATTGTAATAATAGAAGAAAAAAAAATTTTTTTTTCACATTATAAAATGGCGTCGTTTTGAGTGTAATTTATCTTAAAAATTCCAACCAATTAGTGCTTTTCTGTATCTACTACTAAGTATGGAAACTACAAACTCTCTTCTATTCAACTTTCGCTCAAGATTCGTTTATTCGTTTGCCTATACAAAAAAGTGCCGGGTATCACGAAATCCCACGGTGCGGTGTAGGCAATGGTCAGGAAATATAGCCAAAACAATAGAAACATATGCGCCGAAATAGTTTTTTCGATGCTCACGTGCAACTGCAAGGCAAAGCCCGGCCTTTTGCATAAGTATAAAGAAACGCGTTATTAACCAAAATAGGGTTAATAAATACATGATATCTTGTTCGTCGTATTGGTAATACTAATTGTGTTTATTTAACTTAGTTGTTTTACGTTAGATTTGACACCTAACCATTAAAAAGTCATAAATAAATAATTATTAAAAAATCACATTAACAGAATTTAATACAAACATAATCTCATTTAATCTAATTTAACTTGATTAAAGAATTTTACATAAGTATCAATAAATTAAAAAAATATTTTTGTTTTGCTTTTAAAAACACTTTCATTAGGTACCTATCCGATTTTTTATATTAAGAAAATAACATTTTATTACATTTACAACTCAAAATATAACTATAAACAAACATTTGTCTTTCAGACCATTAGCGTTGATAGGCACGTACGTACACTACTGCTCACTTACACGCTCCGCGCAAACTTTACTTCATAAAGGTTAAGCTACAGAATTATCCTTTTATGTTATTTACCTCAATTTTTTTTTTTAAGTAGACCAATGTTACATCTCGAGGTGTTTTTAAAATCGACCCGATATCGCGTTTCGTTTACGAGATATGATTTTTTTCTCGCCGAAACCGGGCGAAAATCGATCACATTTTTCACATTTTAGCGATTTTCAAAAAAATATTTTGAGATTTTTGAAAAAAAATTCTTTTCAGTTTATAGCCCTTGATTAGACGCGTCATTTGATATCTCAATCATTTACGTAGCTCTAATATCTAATATCTATCGACACCAGGGTGATGTCGCACTTTGGCTGAAAATCGGGCCTAGATAGATGCCTCAAAAAAACATTTTCAATGTTAAAACAAACGGACTTTCGCATAATTATAATTAGAAAGGATTAAATGTTTCACTACTCTAAATACGTCATTAAAGAAATATTTCAATGATAAATCATTCCGAATGCATGTTCGAATATTTATTAATTTGCTGAATTTATAACTTTAATTGACATCATTAGCTGAGCGTTGTGTTGGTTCAGTTAAAAACGAAGCCCAAATAAATGATGATACTAAATTACTGCGAATGTCAATCAAATAAACGTAATTAATGCTGCTATGATAAGCTACAAATTAGTGCAAACTAATTTCATATTTGAGGCAATATTATAACATACGAATTCTTAACAAATACTAGGTATATTTATATTTTAATGGGAACAATTTGAAAGAAAAAGAGGTGCACGAGAATGCTAGATTTTAATTTAGATTTAACAATGTATTGGAATAAAAAATCATAATGAAATATTTTTGCTAACTTTAGTTACATTGCATGTTTCAAACAAAATTCATGTAAAAGATTTTTTAGCCATTATGAAAAGGCTAAACTAAAAAGCTTTCCAACATAAAACACCAGATGAAAAATGAGTTACAAAAAGGCTTAAAACATTCCATACAACTTTAATTCTCCAAACTATTAACTACAGTGTGACGTAAAAGAGGTTTCCATTTAAAAATGAAACAAACTTTCCAATTTAATCCTTTCAGGGACAAACTGAAAGCTGCTTTCAGTGGGCTTCGTTCTGTCCACGTGGGGATTTGGGTTTTTGTGACTGTCGTATGAAAACAAATGTGTGACGGCTTCACGTTGCACGGGTCAGTTTTGATTTCACGGCTGGTCGAAAACAGTTGTTAATGAATACAATTTAAAAAAGTTTGATAATGTTTAGTTAGAAACTTATTTCTTTGATGAAACTCTATAAAATATATTGCTCTCCCAGCTAGCAGCGGTCCTTATTACGACATATTATTCTTCAAAGGATTATAAAACATGTTACAGAAATAACCCTAATGCGGATAAAATATGAGCTGTTTCATACATTTTAATATTTTCGATATTAATTTTTGTATGAAACAGCTGATTTTTTTTTCACGATTTCAGAGTTGGTCGCATAGTAAAAGTTGTTCAGTTTGATGGTCCCTATCTACCATATTCGGCATTAGGGGTATTTTTGTAACACGTTGTATACCGGCAAGGCAGCACTCACTGTTCTTCTTAGTCATTCTCGTGGACACCCCTTCCACCTAACAATCACACTCTTTTACAAATGCTTTTATAGAAGAGATATTAGGTACTATGATCAGATATTTTACTTTCAACATAGCACATGCAGGGTAAGAAACATTTTGTCTTCTTGTGACCGTAGCCTCAGATGACTGTGCCGCGCGTCATTTGTTTTGTTGCAATACTAACATGAGTTGTGTTATTATCAGTTCTATGTTTCACGGTAGTATTAGCACGCCACATCATGTCGTAGAAACATGTTATAGATTTTTGTTAGAAACAAAAGACAAAAATCTATACCATAAGTTAAGTGCAAGCGCTCGTTGGCACTAATATGACAATAATGTGTATAAGTTCCATTCATTAAAACAATAGATTTTTATTATTGTCGCTCATACCAGACATAGTAAAATAACATCACCATATTTTACGTTTAAAATATTAAAATTCATGTTCATCAAATATTTTATATCTTTATTTATTTTCAATTTCCGCTTTAAAGCGTCGCGGTTGTGGTGCCAAAAATTCGAGTCACACAATTAACCGTCACTTTGTTTTGGAGCTTTAAATATTTCCGTCCGCGGTTTCAGTAGGCGGTTAAATTTTAAATTCCGCTACGCCTTGTCGTGTGATGTTTTAAAGGCTAAAGGCATTTTTTTGTTTTATTTTCATCGGTAAAGCTCCGATAAAGCTGTGTTTATAAGTAAATACAAAATTTTAAACAATATTTGCTAACTACTTATTGTAATTCCAACTATATTCTGTAATTCATATAATAGTTAAAAGAAAAATATCAAAAGAACTTCAAATACACCCATAAAAATCAGTGAATGTTTTCCTAGAACCTTATTGAGCTAAAACAAAAAAGAATCTAAGCACACACGCCGCAACAACAAATCAAAAAAGCGTTCCAAAAATAAAAATTATCGTATCCGACAAAGTTTTTCCATTTGCCTCGATTTCCGTATCGGCGACATTTCCGTGGCCAACTTTTTCATTTTCCCTGAAGCTCAGGGTTGACGATTCGCATCTAGTTCTGTGACATTTGAAACGTATATTTTTGAGTTGATGAGTTGGTTCTTAACCTTTAAAAATAAATAATTATATTTGAAATCGTCATAATGATATCTTATATTATCGAATTATCATAAAAAAGCACCAGAAAATTCTGTTACACAAAAGATAGGTAAACGTACAAGCTACTGCTTGTGTTTACAACAACGAATAATAATACTTAGAAGCCGTGTCCTCGTATGCAAAGTGAGGCAACTAATACTGAGCCAAAATGGCTCAGTTCGCAGATTTGTATCCTTCATACGTTCATCATCATCATCATCAGCCATTTTAATGTCCCCACTGCTGGGGCACAGGCCTTCCTTATGGGTGGATAAGGAGGACGGGCCATAACCCAACACGCGGGCCCAATGCGGATTGGTGGGTGTTAACGACTGCAAATGCAGCCGGGACCAACGGCTTAACGTGCCTTCCGAAGCACGGAGGAGCTCGAGATAATACATTTTTGGTCACCCATCCCATGACCGACCCTTGCGAACGTTGCTTAACCTCCGCAATCGCTGGGCCAGGCGCTAAACCACTGCGCCACCGAGCTCCCCTGCGCCACCGAGCTCCCCATACGTTCTTCATACGTTACGTTACGTTATTATGGCTGCTTTAGTTGCCTCACTTTTAACAGTGCGCTTTGTAGGGAATTATCGTTCTAGGTGTTATTATTCTAAGAAAATCCTTATCCATATCCTTACTAATATTATAAATGCGAAAGTCCGTTTGTTTGTTTATTTGTTTGTTACGCCTTCACATCTTAACTACTGAACCGATCATCATGAAATTTTACATACACGTTGTCGGGGCTACAGAGAAGGACATAGGGTACCTTTCATCCCGAAAAAATGTATTGTTCCCAAAGGGATAACAATAAACATTTCACGCAGACGAAGTCGCGGGCGACCGCTAGTATAATATAAAATGGTTAGTTTCGACAATAAATTCTGCAATAGAAAATTCTTTACAGGTCTTTGAAATGCACCAAACATTCTAATTAATTTTATGACTAAGAATTTCGCGTGCAGGTAACAGCCCTATTTTTCATGTTACTTTACGCGAGTGCTCACTCCATTCAGAAAGCCTCCTATTGTGCGATGGAAATATTGACGGGAACTTTCATTTGTACAAAATATTCAAAAGCCATTGTATCGTACCTTTCGACGGCGACGCGCGATAAGTGTCGTTGCTTATTCGGTGACGTGTCAATTAGTGACATTGTCACTAGTCTGAGCTTCGATTACTGGGAACCGTATTCTGAAACTCTATTATATTAGTTTTTTTTAACGTAAAACACTACTATGTATAGCGAACTGAGTTTTGAAATTGTATGTAAGTGGCATGAAAGAAAATATTGTTTCTTCATTGTTGGTGGTAAGCTTTGTATTCGCTCGAAATCGAAAACTAAGCTATAAGGTAAACCTGTGATTTTCATACAATATTGATGATTTACGTCAATTTTTAGCTTGCAACATATATTTGAATTAATTTCATGTTTATATTTCTACCATAAATGACTAAACAAGATAATAGATTACAGAAAAGAAAGAAAAGATACGTAAAAACTTACACAACTGACAAAATACCTTTTCAGGTCAATTATTTTCTCTAAGATTCTATTTGTCACACAAAGCGCGAGCGAAGCGTCTCCGTTCAGCTTTTACAAAAATGCCGATACTCATGAAATTTTGTGAGCAGATTAATTATATGTAGGTACTTATTATAATTTTTTGTCAATTCAGTTTTACAATTTTTTTATAAACGTAAAAGAAAAACACATTTCAGTCATTTGTTCGTTAAGCAGCCACTCGTTCGTTAAGGAATGAAAACAGGATGCAAAAGTTTGGTATAAGTAGTTTTTAAAGTTCACACTCTTCCAAAAGCAACTAACCCTCCTTCAAGTTTAAGAAAATCTTCATAGTAAACTTTAGAGCCGTCATTTCATCAAGTTTTAAAGTAGCGAATTCCTTATTCCACTCTGAAAACTTATCATTCAAGCACACTGGAAGTTCGTTTATTCTCGCAGGTATCTCTTCAAAGTTAGCACGTAGCATTTTATACAAATGTGTAACTTAATTGCATAGAAACAAAAAACACTGGATGTGGCTTCGACGTCTGACTTATAGTACAACCCATAACAGCTATAAAGCTGATTACTTAAAAAAATAAGATACGATTTTTTTTAATTAAAGTTTTTAGCATTCACAATGATTTTAATATTAAATGAAGAGGGCCCTCCGCACACGGCTCGTAAGCGTAGTCGTCTCTGAAGGCTCTCCGAGGGGCTAAGCGTATCATCGAGACGCAACGATTACGAAACGAGAAGAGTTTCAACACACGAGTCGTAGCGTAAACAATATCTACGTAGATATTGTTCCAGAATATGACTTAGAGCTTCACGTTGACGGAAATTCATCACCAAACGTATAGAAAGTATTTTTTACGCTTGCTTATTTTACTCCTGTATGCTACGACTATCGTATTGACAATAAAAATCTCATACGATACGCTGCAACACCGCTTAGTGTGCGCACTTCTTTGAACATGTACGTGCTCATATTGCTCTCGTACGACGCAGGTAAAGTCTGTTCATCCTTACTTGTATTATTTAGAAAACAGTTTTTGACAGTTGTCATAAGTCTTTTAAACTTAAATCGTTATTTAAAAATATGTTAGTAAGTTTATGGAATTATTGTTAATTTATTAACAATTTATTTCGTAATCTATGTGTGGAAAACCATTTGATTTATTTTATAAATGATTATTTCAATAAAGAGTTGGGTGAAGATTGTTTACCATATAAGACAAGTAAGGATGGACAGACTTTATACGATACAAGAGTATCGTATAAAGTCTTACTTACGTCATCCTTACTTGTCTTGTATAAGTATAAGAATACGCTACGACGCCGTGTGCGGAGGGATGAGAGTGATTGAAAGTCCATACAATGGCAGTAGTGGAGTACCGTGTACCGATGCTCTAGAATGTTTTACAGACTCTTCCAGAGTCCATACATCAGGTCCCCTTATTCCCGATCCGAATCGCGAAGTTGGGAGCACGTTGTAATACCGATGCACTCCATGATAACTTTCCAGATCGCGGGATCCAAACGAGCTGACGAAGTTAACGTCCTACCCCTTTTGTTACATCGTGTTTAAGTACTCAAAATATTCGCTATATTATATTTATCGAAATAAAAAAATGCATTAAAAAAATCTGCTGTTTTAGAAGTTGCAAAATAATCATTTTTTTTACTTTCGATTTCGTATTTCGTTCGCGGTTTATTTATTGGAAAAGTTAGTACCTACCTACCAAAGGGAGTACCTACTTACCTACCCTTTAGGCCTGAATAACTTCGCCTTTTAGGTGTTGTTTTGTTAAATATTATTTAGTTTGGTTTTATAGATTTTGTAAATTTAGGTGTCTAATTTTTACAAAGCCTTATTGGCTCCAAACGAGCTGACGAAGTAGCGTCCTACTTTGTTTTGCAACATTGTGTTGAAGCGCTCGACTATTCCGGCCATCTTGAAAATGAGAGATATCTCGATCCCCGGGATTTCGGAATCGGACTGTCGCATGCCGCATTCTTGGGTAGGTACATACTTCTATTTAGGCCTTGGTTGACAGAATTTTCTTTTAGTAGAACGTGAAGAAGCTGCAGCTAATCTCGTATTATGCGTGAAATTTTAATCATTTGGTTCCCGCAGTGGGGTGGTTCCACTCATGATTGCAAGCAACTTTTACTATGGGGCCAACTCTGCTAACGCGAAAAAAAATCAGCTGATCCAGACATTACGGTCGAGTAGGTGTGAAACAGCTGATTTTTTTCGATAAAAGAGTTGGCGTCATAGTAAAAGTTGCTTGTAATCATGAATGGAACCACCCACCCCACTGCGAGAACCAAATGATAAAAATTTCAGCGTGTATTTAGAGTATCTGTTACTGTAAAAGCCCGTATATTGATAAATCTTAGGTTTTACTAGTATAAATCTTAAGATTTACCAACAAGAGCTGGTAAATGTAAGGATTTTATAAATAAAGAAGAAAGTTTTTCTTGCTTTTAGCATTAAAGTTTGGCATATGCTAGGTTTTGCCAGTGTGATTGGTAAATGTTGAATTATTTTGAAATAGAATGATGAATTAAGTAATTTATTTTATGACAAAATTAAGGATAATGTTAAAATCATTAATTTCAATCACTAAACTTTAATAGTAGTTTATGATAAAAGGTTGGTAAGGAGGTTTTTAAAACGAGTTGACGTTTTATCATCCCGAGCCGCAGGCGAGGGTTTATAATCGTCACGAGTTTTAAAAAACCTTAACAACCGTGTGCCATACTACGTTTTTCAATACATTTGCGAGAAAATATTATAGGTACTACTAAAATTGTAATCTATACATATAATAAAACTGTATATTCTAAATATTTGTGCGCCTATTACGCAAAAACCCTAAAAGAATATTGATGGGCTTTTCACAGTTTAGTAAATTAAGGTCCAACTTAAAATCTAAGCTATGTTTCATTAAATTCAGGTGGGTGGTACCAGGGAAACAGCTTGAACTCTCCGTAGTACTAGCTTTCATACACTAAAGAGGTCATTTTAAACTGGTTCTTATATTTTTCTACTGTCCACGCAGACGAAGTCGCGGGTGAAAGCTAGTAGAAATTAAAAAATACGTACGTAAACAAAAACGCACGGCGCGGGCGTGCGGTAAAATCAACTTACCGCACGCTGTACTAAACCGTAAACAAAAACGCACGGCGTGCGGTAAAATCAACTTACCGCACGCTGGCCGGTCATCGTAAGCTCACATTTTCGAGCAACTGTATTGAAATTCTGGGACATTCTTCAACATTATTATTTCTATTTAATACAACATGAGTATTTATTAATTATGCATTACAATGAGTCAATCCTTAACTAGTTTAAATTAGATAGTATTTTATTAGATGTAATTTTAAAACACCTTAAAAATGGGGGACTGCGTTGCTCGCGTCCGTAGGATTCTCCACCTTTCCTAGGCACACCCTACACGTGTCCCCTGGGTGGTGCAAAAAGAGCAACAACGCCGAGCAACAGGCGGCGGTTAAGTAACCTGTCAGTCTGGCTTCCACAAGCCAGGAGGCACTAAATACCCTCCAAAATAGTGGCTGTAGTACCTTGGGAAAGTACTGCAGGTTAACTCCCAACCTCTTTTAAATATGGAAAAGTCAGATTTGGAATGCGATTTGTCATGCGATCCGGCTAACCCCCGGCGCTCTCTGGTACCCGGGCCAGAGAGTGTGAAATATGTTACCGAAGTCTCCGTAGGAATAGGTGACCAGGTCCCTATGGTAGATAATGCTACTGGAAAACGTAAACTTGTGCAACAAGCTTTTCATCCATCTTTGTTCATCAATAGACCTAGAAGTGCATCACTAGGAAGCAAAATAAATTTGGAATCCAATACCCAAAACACCGAAGACAAACTACAACCTAACCCTCAACAAAAACTGGTGCAACCACCCGAGTGGCAAAGAGTGCCAACTAATCGAAACAAAAAACGAAAAAAGATTTCAGACTCACCATCTCCTGAAAGAATAGAAACTTGTAACAGGTACAGCGCACTGCCAATAGACCAAAATGAAAATTCTGAGGTCAAGGAAAAGAAAACAAGTAAGCCCCCACCTATAATCTTATATGGCATCGAAGATGTGAACAAGTTATCAGAACTATTGAGCACTGTTGCCAAAGAAGATCAATACAAATATAAAATAGTAAACAGAAATCAGTTAAGAATTAATTGTTCTGATATAGACACCTATAAATGCATCTTGACAAAGGTACGAGAGAGAGGCTTGATAGGCCACACATTTAATAGAAAAGAAGAAAGATGCTACAGAGTAGTCATTAAAAATCTTCACCACACCACACCTCTTGAAGAGATAAAAGCAGACATTGAACAAACAGGCAATATAGTATCAGGAGAAATAATCAATGCAAAATTCGGACCTACAAAAAAACCAACTTCCACATTCTTTGTGAATTTACTACCTGGTCCTAATAACAAGGCTGTCAAGGAAATTAAATATATTTACCACCAAGCAGTTACCATAGAGGACCCTAGAAAAAAGAAGACCGTGGTGCAATGCCAGCGGTGCCAGCAATATGGTCATTCAAAAAATTATTGTATGCGCCCATACAGATGCGTCAAATGTGGGCAGTCACATAAGACTTCCGACTGCCAAAAGAAAGACCGCAGTACGCCAGCAACATGTGCACTCTGTAACGGACCTCACCCTGCAAATTATAAGGGATGCGATGTCTACAAAGAGATATTAGACCGACGAACCAGAAATCCAGCACTGAGAGAAGCCAAACCTAAGCCAGGGAAAACGATAAACACGCAAAACACTAGTGAAGCTGAAAAGACGACGAACAATCCTAAGACGTATGCAACTGCTTGTAAAGAAAACTATCAACAAATGGACCATCGACAAGAAAAAGACCAACCTCGTGAAACAATAACCATAGAAGATATCCTGAAAAGACAAACAGATAAGTTCGATATGATATTACAACAAATGAGTACCATGATGGGGCTCTTACTCAAGCTCGTCGAACGTCTCACAAAATGACTATGTTCAAAGTGGCCACTTGGAACATAAATGGCTTGGCACCGAACAAAGAAGAAGTGGAACTACTCCTAGCAGAGCACAAAATCGATATTCTTCTAATATCAGAAGCACACGGTACAGAAAGCACCTACATTAAATTTAAAAATCACCAGTGTCATTTGACAAACCATCCAGATGGCACAGCTCATGGTGGATCAGCAGTAATAATCAGAAAAGGGTTGAAATATCACATACTGCCAGAATATAGGTCAGCTCATATTCAAGCCACATCAGTGGCTGTAGAAGATAGCACTGGTTACATAAATTTCTCAGCAATCTACTGTCCCCCGAAACACAAAGTGAATGATGGCATGTTTACGGATTACTTTAACCAGCTTGGAAACCGTTTTGTGGCCGGAGGGGACTGGAACGCAAAACATATGAGTTGGGGCTCTCGCCTTAATACTACTAGAGGCAGACATCTAAGATGTAGCGTAGACAAAAACAACCTTTTTGCATTATCCACATGCGAACCTACATACTGGCCAACAGATCCCAACAAAACCCCAGATCTGCTAGATTTCTTTATACTAAAGGGACTCCCGAAACATTACCTCAAATGTGAGTCATGCTTTGATAGCTCTTCCGACCACAGCTCTGTGATATTGACCATCAGCACACTGCTAATTCAATCTGAGACTAAAGAAACGCTCACTACAAAGCATACAGATTGGGACTCATTCAAGGAGTATATCGAAAACAACATAGAGTTAAAAGTGCCTCTCAAAAGTTCAGACGACATAGAGGATGCAACTATTTATATAACACAACTGATACAAAAAGCTTGCTGGGTCCATACACCCTCGCCCGAACCGAATAGTAGGCACCTAAATCATCCTCTGCGAATTAAAAAGGCATTACTGGATAAACGTAGATTACGAAGAATCTGGCAACAGAGCAGACTACCGGCGGATAAGACTGAATTCAACAAGGCTGCCAATGATCTTAAAGAACTTTTACACGATTGGCACAATAAAACATTAGAAGACCAATTGCAATCCTTATCAGCTAATGCGAAAACGGACTACTCTCTTTGGAAATTCACTAAGAACATGGATAGACCCCAAAATGCCAAGCCTCCACTTAGAACACCAAGAGGTTGGGCTCGAACACCACAGGAAAAAGTGGATACATTCGCCGAACATCTAAGAAAAGTATTCACTCCAAACATGCCCACCAACCCGCATAGTGAGGAATTTATTGACAAAACCCTTGATCAAGACTTTCAAATGTCACTGCCCCCATGCCCCATTACTGTGAGAGAGGTATGGCGAACAATTCAAAACTTAAAAGATAAAAAAGCCCCTGGTTATGATCTTCTTACTAAGGAAATATTAAAACAGCTACCAAAAAAGGCCATTGTATTCCTCACGTCACTATTCAACAGCATACTGAGAGTGCAGTACTTTCCACTTGTATGGAAAGTGTCACAAATTGTTATGATACACAAGGCAGGCAAACCACCCAATGAAGTGACCTCATACAGACCTATAAGCCTTCTTCCAATATTGTCGAAAGTGTTTGAGAAGCTACTTAAATACCGTTTACTACCTATTCTGAATAGTGCTAAAGTAATACCAGATCATCAGTTCGGTTTCAGACAAGAACATTCCACCACTGAACAGGTCCATAGAGTCTATGAGAAGATCAGAAAAAGCTTGGAAGAGAAGCAATATTGCTCATCGGTGTTCCTGGATATCCAACAGGCGTTCGACAAGGTCTGGCACAAAGGGCTCCTGTATAAATTGAAAATCAACCTTCCTCATCAGTACTACTCCCTTCTGAAGTCATATCTTACTGAAAGAATATTTCAAGTCAAAGATGGAGATAATAAATCTAAATTTCACGATATATTGGCTGGAGTTCCGCAAGGGTCTGTCTTAGGTCCAACCTTGTACACAGTATACACTGCAGACTTACCGCAGATTGACGGTGTCACTACAGCGACTTTTGCCGATGATACTGCGATACTCGCAATAGCGACCCAGAATTAGCAACAAAGGTGCTACAGAAGGGTCTGGATAAAGTGACATCATGGCTTCAACAATGGCGGATAAAAGCAAGTACGAGCAAATCAGTTCATGTCACCTTTACGCTTCGGAAAGGCAACTGTCCACCTGTTACCCTTGAAAATGTCACTTTACCACACCAAGACCATGTAAGATACCTGGGGCTTCACCTTGATCGCCGCCTGACTTGGTCTCACCATATTAAAACCAAGAGACAAGAGCTTAATTTACGATACAAAAACCTTCATTGGATTATGGGACGCAACAGCAAATTAAGTATCGATAACAAACTCCTGATCTACAAGACCATTCTGAAGCCAATATGGCTTTACGGCATTCAACTCTGGGGTAGCGCCTGCAAGTCCAGTGTAATTAAAATACAAAGAATGCAAAATTCTATCTTACGTACAATAAGTGGGGTTCCTTGGTTCGTCACTAACGCAGAAATTCACAAAGAGTTGATGATCAGTACCATCCAGGAAGAAATCCAGAAGCACAAAAGCAAATACCAAGAGAGACTGGAAAAGCATCCTAATGATCTGGCCGCAGCACTAAAGACGAGATCTTACTCCAAACGCCTAAAAAGAAAAGACATACTATAGTCGAATCGGCTCCAATAGTAATAATTAACTTCGAGTAGATGGCTCGGTGGAGTCACGCTCTGAATGACAATGATCTAACACCAAATCTGATTAAAGTAGAATACTGATTGCAGATAGGATCACAAAAAAAAAAAAAAAAAAAAAAACCTTAAAAATAAACCTTTTTAGGGTTCCGTACTCAAAGGGGAAAAACGGGACCCTATTACTAAGACTCCGTGGTCCGTCTGTCTGTCTGTCTGTCTGTCTGTCTGTCCGTCTGTCTGTCTGTCTGTCACCAGGCTGTATCTCATGAACCGTGATAGCTAGAAAGTTGAAATTTTCACAGATGATGTATTTCTGTTGCCGCTATAACAACAAATACTGAAAACAGAATTAAATAAATATATATAAGGGGGGCTCCCATACAACAAACCTGATTTTTTTGACGTTTTTTGCTTTATATTAATAATGACAACAGTTAGATAGTTAAAATTTTCACAGATGATGTATTTTTGTTGCCGCTATAACAACAAATACTAAAAACAGAATAAAATTAATATTTAAGGGGGGCTCCCATACAACAAACGTATTTTTTTTTGCCGTTTTTTGGTACGGAAGCTTTCGTGCGCGAGTCCGACTCGCACTTGGCCGGTTTTTTTAACATTTACCGTGTCTTTGAGGCAAAACATTTACCGAGTGAATGGTGGCAATAGTTCGAAACGAACCATGATCACACGACAGTTCGGACTTTACCATTAAGAGTTGTTACCCGAGTTCGAGGCTTCACAGTAACATAGGTATGTCTACCTAATTAAAAATATTTACAAAGTTTCCTATCATTAATATATTTTGGGATAACTGTCGGGAATAGTAACAATTTTTATCGATAAGAGCTGAAAACTCATTGATTAAAAAAAATGATTATCAATACCTACCGCATATCTTTATAAAAAGGAACTTTATATAATAATCAATCCAATATAAATTAAAATTATGCAACATCCGTCACATGTGATTTAGACTACTCGTATTAGAACTAGTCATTATATACAAAAACAAAATAAAGTACCTACCTTAATTAAAACAAAAAAATACCTACCGATGGATTAATTTCGTCCTCACAACTAGTACAAGTCCTAACTCAATTAAATTAATACCTATACTAAATACAAACAAGATATAATTTCAAACTTCTACAGATAAACTATATCAATTCGAGACAATTTCGATCTAATTGAATCTTCAATCGCTCACCGTGAAATCGTAGCGGCGAACAGACGTCTAGGTATTGAGCATAACTTCTCATTTCATTTTGCAAAGCCAAGCGTGATCTGCACAAAGGTGTATTAAGATTAACGAGGGAAACGCGTTGTCGACAATATGTTGCTCCATTGTACCAACTGATTGAATGACTTTCCATAAACAATGACTCTACGCTTCCTTTGAGAGCCATATTGGATTCTCCAATCTATAAAGATAAGATGGGAAAGCTTCTCGCAATATTTTTGAGATTAGTTGTTTGATCACGTCTTTTTATAAAACATTGATGTTTATCAGATTTTGGAGAAATGAAATACCTTTTTTATTATTCGCGAGCTTTCGTGTATATTCTAAATAAAAGTAAAACTAGGCAATGTTTTCTGAAATAAAAGTTGGATATATTGAACAATTTTTTTTCAAACTTAATCTATTTATTAAATTTTGGATATATTTAACTAATGTTTTTTACAACCTCAAGCTACCTCTAAAATCTAGAGTCTAAAGCTAAGTCTAAAAGCTTTCAGTAAACTCAAAAATTTATAGATAAAAAGCTAATACTAAACTACTAACAACTACTTACCCTTAAAAAGATCACTTAATTTAGAATTCCTAAAAATGGGATTAAAATAATTGTATATTAGAAATTTAAGAAAAATATCACATTAATCCCAATTCGTGCTTTTTATACTAAAGCACTAGAGTTCGGTCAAAAAATTTAACATATCTTATCTTTTTTGTTATTTAGCAATTATAGCTAAATATCTCTATTTTTAGTCAAGCCTAGTGGACATAGCAGGTCTTTTCACTCTCCCAAAACAATAGCCTTCACAACTCATAATCTTAGGGGCCTCTAAAGTCAAGTCTGAAATAGAAAGAACGCTCGAGTGTGCTCAAGCAAGAACCTCATTATTCCAAAGCACGGCCCTTTGTGTGAAATAAGGTTCTTTAACAAACCTCACACATCCACGTGTGCGGAGATAAGAAAAGTGATTTTTTTCCTGTTTCCGAAGAGTTTTCGCTTGATGCGGCCCTCGCATAAAATTAATAAAGTGTCGGATCTCGTTGAACGTATTTTTATATCAACGCGCTCTGTTAGATTATCCATGTTTCAATATTTTTAAGATGGTTGGTTATTCGACGTTGATGGGGTGTGCTTTACTTACTTTTCAGGAATTTTCTTTTAAGTAGATTCTTGTTTGTGAAAAGTTGGTTTTCAATTTTGTAAAGTCACGTATTTTATGTTTTATGTATGTCACGTTTTTCATGCAGATATTTGTGGATAACGGTGTTGACTGTACAAATACTCAAAGAACCGATTAATGTGCTATGTGTATGTAATTTCCTTGTTCAGTTGTTTGTTATCCTAAATAAATAAAAATAAAAAAAATAGATTATTTCTTTACGTAATGTCGAATGTGGTTTTCGTTCATCAGATCATACAATAAGAGATGTTATATGTTATCTGTAACTGCGTCATCTACCAACCCATAAATAAATAAATATGGGTACTGCATATTTATTGTAAGACTACTATACTCAACGCGCTATACGTAAGTGCCTGACACATTTATAGAATAACCAAAAGAAAATTGAGCAGACAACTTTTACCTTACTCTGTGCTCAGCTCAGAGCTAAATGTACAAATGCAAAATAAACTTATTATCATACTAGTTAAAAGCACTAATTGAATGCCCTACATATTTTGAATGCATCCGCCATTCATAAATCCAGTTTGAATTATTCGCGATCGCTGATCGTCTCAATAGAAAACTTTAGTCCGTCCAACTTTAAACAAAGCAAGGATACCGAGGAAAGAATGGAGCTGATTAAACTGCAGCACCGGACGAGATGGGATTTCAGGAGGTTTAGGACACGGGCCAAAGTCTAACTGGATGTGCCAAAAAAATGTATTTACTTATTTTATATCAATAATAAACCGTGTTATGTTTTGGTGTCTAGCAGTTGTTTAAAATGTTTTTGCACTGTCAATTTTCCGATACTGGCAACTCTGGAGTGGAGCGCATTCGAACGGTTGTGTTGGTTGGGAGTGGGGACATTCTTTCTTTGGCATTCTTGGCCGGTCCCTGGTACTGTGTAGACGTATACTGAAGGCTGAGTTGATGTAATTTTGTCATGTAAATTATAGATGCAGGTGCAAGGTTCCAAGGTTGGTTCCTCCTTAGTTTCCTCCATTCAGCGTTTTGAATCGTACGTATCAAGGTGATCTCAGTCTTGCTGAGCTGTGAGCAGTGCTGTGAGGTCAACTTTTTTAACATCGGAAGTGGTAACAATAATAAAAAATTGATACAAAAAATATAAAACATCAAATTGCAAACCGTTTTCAAAAATGTATATGAAATTGCATGTTGTGTATTAAAGGGTTTACAAGAATTTACAGTTTTATTATATGTATAGATTACAATTTTAGTAGTACCTATAATGTTTTCTCGCAAATGTATTGAAAAACGTAGTATGGCACACGGTTGTTAAGGTTTTTAAAACTCCTTACCAACCTTGTATCATAAACTACTATTATAATTCAATGATTTTGATAACGAAACTTCAACTTCAAATTTTTCAAGAAAATAAACTCTTAACTGGTAAGCTCTAAAAGACTTCAAAACCGCTTCTATCCAAACTCTATATCCCTAATTCCTTTGTGGATCCAGTTCGTATGCTACGTGCGCTACAAGCTATTACATGCTGCTGTTTAACTTGAGGAATATTACGTTTTTGGGCCACTACAATTTCAAATAGTGCTACGGAAAAAGCTCGAAAAATATTGCGGGTTGCGTCTTCTTTTTACGAGCGAAAAACGAAAAACGCAGTTGACATGACCATTTCGTTTTAGGGTTAAATTCTTTTGCATTTTCTGGTTTAAAAGATAATGAGGGACAGACATTTTTAACAAACTAAGTTACTAAAGATGTAGGATTTCATTAAAAGTATTACAAATCATATATATTGGATGTGTATTTGCTGACTGACCATAAGTAGTAGCTATGTGAGGCGTCAATCGACCCAATTGGCAATGCTCGTATGAACAAAGCTAAACAAATAATAAGCGAAATTTTGCATCGTATTACATAATCATAATCATTATTTTTTTTATTATATCATCGATGCCGATTCCGTAACATAGTGGGAATACCTACGCAAACTCATTGGTCCAAGAAAACAAGGTTTGGCGTTCCGGGAGTAACACTAGCTTACGCGTTACTTTTTAGTAACAAGCAAAGAATAAAGGATTTTTTTCTGTTACACATTTACAAAATGATTACAGTGCATTTTAATTGTGATTTGTTTCTCCCTAGCTTTAGGGTTTCCTGGGATGACGGTGCCGTCATATTACGGACGTAATTTAGCGGCGTAGAACGTTGCCTATGTTGACAGTTCGTACTGTCAACATAGGCAACATATTGTTTACATAGACAACGTTCTACGCCTCTAATTGCGGCCGTAATATGACAGCACCGTCATCATTTCATAGGAAACCCTAGCTTTAGCAAACAAAACAGTTCAATTTAAAGCTATAGTCTGTGTTAAAGATGAATGAACGTAATTTTCTATGTCGATAGTGAAGATAACGTAAGCTAGTGTTATACACGTGACTTCTGTCTCGGGATGCTATCATTATTTATTCTGTGCCAGGGCGCAGTATATTATTGTACCATGCGCAAACTAAATTACACTTAATTTAGTTCACGTGGTAAGATATAATTGCAAAGTTTCTAATGAGCCTCATGACCAATCGTAACTTCCAACATTTCTCGGAGTTTGTGATTATGCCTCTAATGATGACCTTATAATCTTAAAATCAAGCAACATTTGGAATTAGTAAAAGAAGAATAACGATGATCAAAAAAGTTGTAGTTCCCTAAAAACAACATTGCTTGCTCGCTAATGGTATATAAAATATTCAGTATACCCAAACCCCTTAAATACAAATAAATAAAAACAAAATGACTCTCGCGCCGTAATTGAATAAACAAATATTTGTGTGCAATGCCGAATGCCGAACGTTATTACAGCACTCTATACTGTAACACATGTACGGCGCATAAATTTCGCTCCTGCCCGTTAAAATTAGAAATGTAAGCTGTGCGCCGTGAAATATGTGCCTTTAAAATTTATACCGTATTATATTTGCTCTCGGTTACGGTCGCAATTGTTTTAACCCGTAAACCCATGTCCAGTGCATTGGAGGCCGAGAGAATGACCAGTAGCACCTGCGCCTACTGAGTGACCACAGCGTTGTTACGGGCTTCGCTAAACAGAGCAGCTACAAAAAATTACCCAATGTCAAAAAGCCTGAATTTCATAGTTACTAACCGCCTCTGTGGTCTAGTGGTTCGCCCACCCGTGTAAGACGCAGAGGTCCCGGGTTCGATTCCCAGGGGGGGGTACAATTTGTACTCGGTTTGGTTGGTGGTAGGGCCCGCGTGGTGGGTTAATGGCCCGTCCTCCTTATCCACCCATAAGGAAGGCCTGTGCCCCAGCAGTGGGGACATTAAAAATGGCTGTGATGATGATGATGTGTTCTGGCAGTTAGAGGTAAGATAGCCAGTATTCCGGGTGTAGTGCGCTTCCACCTTCGGCCTTATCGTCATTTAACACTAGGTGAGATGAAGGCCAAGCACCAACCCGTTGTGTATAAAAAAAAAGTTACGCAGAATGGCTGATAGACCCAATGGTATGTCTATCAGCCATTTTGAATGTCCTCACTACTGAGGCACAGGCCTTCCTTATGGATGGATAAGGAGGACGGGCCATAATCCACCACGCAGGCCCAATGTGGATTAGTAGGTGTTAACGATTGCAAAATGCAGCCGGGACCAACGGCTTAACGTGCGTTCCGAAGCACGGAGGAGCTCGAGTAATTAAATTTTTGGTCACCCATCCCATGACTGACCCTTGCGAAAGTTGCTTAACCTCCGCAATCGATAAAAACTCATCAGTCTGCAATTTAATACCAAATATAAGGTAACTCATAGTATGTCATAAACAACATTAAAATAATAAACACGATTCTTAACATGAAGAGTTAAAAAAAACTGCTTTTCACTGGGTCTATTTCTTGACAATAGAAATGTCACTTATGGTAAACATGAGTTCAAGTGTATTCAACGAGATAAAAATGAGTTCTTGTTGAATAAGCTTCCACCCGCGAATTCGTCCGCGTGGAAAATCCCTAGGTAACTTTCGACCCTCTATGAGAAAATATAAGGCCCCTCATATTTTATTTTAATATTATTATTTAATAAAACATTGAGTAACAACTAAATTGAAATTAAATATGATCTAATAATAAAACTACTGAAAACTTATATAGGTATACATTTGAGACATTTTCGCAATTATGAAAGCAATGCATTTCTCCATTCAATAAAATGACCATATAGGCTTTCATATTTCTCCCGCGTATTTGCAGATTATTAATCACATTTCTTGCGTCAGTTGATCAGTTCTAATTCTAATAGGTACTTTCAGGAGTTAATTCTATACTTTCACTGTCACTTGAAGAATTCATTTTTCAAAACAAAACCATGAATTTCTAATAATCCGTGAACATTGACGAAAACGCGGATCGTAGTTCGCGCGTTTTTAATTTGATTTCTTTTTTTTTATTCAACTCATGTGACTATGGGACCGTCGTACCAGCCACCAGCCAGTCTTTATTCAAACAATATTTGCGTCCGATTTCTTTGACGCTGTGCTAAAATGTTCCAAATTCAAAAAGTTCTTTGCGGCGCACTTATAAAGAGGAATAAAAACTTCTTATAGAAAACACCACCTTGAGTTTTTGGCGGGATTTTGTCGAGTTCAGTTTGGCGACTATTTTAATTATTCGCAAATTGATTCATAGTGGATATTGTGTCTTAAAATTGGTGCAGTTTTGTGGTACAAGTGTCTACGCAACTGAACAATATGTGGGATAATGGAAATAGCCGCGATCTTGGTTGTGTGAAGCTGATACTTTTATTGTAGTGGTCGCTACCTCGGCAAAACTTACCGAGTAAACTGTCTTGATATACTTGCTGCCAAATGCTTCAAGCAGCATTGGAATGTGATGCACCCGCATTTTAATGTAAACTGAAACAATCTACTAGAATAGAAAATCTAGAAATACTGAACTATTCAAAACATGACACTGGCAAAAATTACTTCCAAGAGGAAAGTAGATTGCCATAACAAAAATAAGAAGAAGAAGAAACACCACCTTTGGGTGCACTTGAAGGCGAACCAAGTCGTCCTTTTCGAATAGATGGGATGAAAAAGTATTTATTGTTTTAATCCAGATGATCTATGTGCCAAATTTCATCCAAACCCGATCAGCTGTTTTTGCGTGATTGAGTAAGAAATATTCAAACATCTAAATATCCACTAACACATTAATAGTTATAATATTAGTACCAGATTAACAATATCTTAACTACACCTATAATTCGTTTCTCTTTTGATACATGAAAAATCTAATAATGAACAATTTCTGAAATGCTTCAGATTTACAAAATAAATATTTTGATATAAAAATACTTACTTACTTACTTACTTCGCTGGCTCAGCGACCCGAAGTGGATCTTGGCCTCCGACATCAAAGCGCGCCATCCTTTCCTGTCTTTTGCCAGATCTGACCAGTCGGGCACATCCAGCTCTTTGAGATCTTTGGCGACTTCGTCCTTCCAGCGATATCTCGGCCGGCCCACCGGGCGACGCCCGGAAGGTTGACCAAGGTATGCTCTCTTTACAGCTCGAACCTCTCCCATTCTTTCTACATGTCCTAGCCAGCGAAGGCGGGCGGTTTTTATTTCCCCGATGATGTTCGGTTCGGACACTAGGTCTTCTATCTCCTGATTATATCTTTGTCTCCACTCCCCATTCTCTCCCTTGGTTGGGCCCAGAATCTTACGTAGGATTTTGATATAAAAATAGCACAATAAAATTCGACCAGTCGATATGAAATAATCACCTTAATCAGTAGATCTACTCGATAAGATTTGATTTGAAAATTCGGTCCATTCGAAATAAACTCGCAGCTTTTCATGATTATTATTTTTTTAATCTCCAGTAATCCGGAGTGATTTATTGACTGAAATGTATACTGCTGTGTGGGAGCACCTTTAAATAATATATTGTATAATTACTATCCATTAATACTTTATAATGCTGAGACCTCACGACAGCGTATAAGCTATGTACGTAGCGCTATATAAGTATGTACTGCATCGACGCGGCCAAACTACAAACCTTTGGGAACCTCCGCAGCCCACATTATGTAGTCCGATCAGATGATATAGATATATTGTGAACTTATTTTGTAGCCCAATGCAATCTCCAGAAGTGTTTTTTTCCGAATTTTGCTTAAGACCCCAAAAATAAAGTTATTCAAATTTTTGTCGGAAACATTTTTATTTATGTTTTCAAAATTTCAAAAAAACTACCCGACATAATTTCAAAATTCAAGCGCCATACGATAGATCTCCGTGTTTTTCAAATTTTGACATCTCTCTAGATAACTCCAATTTTGACCGACTTACGGCCATGCCGCATTTTTGGCTGAACATCGGGCATATACACTGGTGATAACAGCATAAACATTTTCAATTTTAAGGCATTTCACATAACGTATTCTCCGTTCGCATGTTCGCAATGGAGTATTAATACAATAACATCTACATTATTATATTATAGTTTCATCTCCCCACATTTCAAAGTGCAGGCAGACTAGAACAATGTAAGTCCCGCACATGACTGATGACGTATGTATACGACTATTATAATTTATTTACAATACCTAGTGTGTGCTGCGCATAGAGCCGCCGGGCCCCATCAACCAAGATGAGATTCATTAGCATAAATTCCTTGCCGAGATCTCAGTTCCGCAGGTAATGCATCCAAGTTTCTGCTGGGAGTGGAATTCTTACGCTCTACACCCAGTTTTGAAATGGAAATCCTGTTTTGGGATGCACTAAGACGGGTGTATGAATTTATTTTGGGATATGAGAACTTATTACGTATTATAAATGGGCTGGGAGAGGCTGTGATCACACAGACTATTATTAAATTTATATTAAATTCTTACGGACGATTGGTGCAAGATTTAGATTTCAAATGATGGCGACATTTTTAACTATATGCCTATCAAATTTCAAATCTTATATTATTTAGTTAGATTTTTATATGCCTTATATTGTATCTACATTATTGTAGCGCCATCGCGTTGCATTATTAATTTGAAATTCCATAATATAGCGTAAATGCTGTAAGCCAAATAAATTATTCGCTACTCAAAAATACAATTTTATAAAATAAAGGTCCTCATCAATATCAACATCATAAATTTACTTAATCCAAGCTTCCAATCCAATCTTAAATTATCCAAAATATTTTGTCCTCTGTCTTTTCGTCGTCCTCGTTAGAGGACTGCGCCTAAATTGTTTCCAGATTTATTAAAAAATATACCTTCATCAACTAAAACAGAAGCGTTCGACAAATCAAGAAAAATGCAAAATTATATTTTAAGCCGGTGCCCATTCTGGATTCAATTTATTATTTGTTATCGCTCAGTGGGCGTTGGGTGGATTCCCCATCAAATTTCGTAAGCAACTGATGCCTTGAGGAAACAAATTTGTCATCCACAGCAGCTTTTGTTTCGTAAAGCAATATTGCGATTCAATTAATGATGTCGATATTTCACCGTCATCCTATCTCGTTGTGATAAATCCGTATAACGTTTGATTTTCGTTTCTTCATTAGTCAAAAGTAACATTTTGTGTCATCGCTTTCTCTCTTCGTTATCTAAATCGTTGTTCTCTTTTGTGAAAAGGATGCTGATGTTTGCTTTTCTAATAACATTTTGATCTTCTTTGAATATTATCTGCTTTAAGGATAGGACGATTTTGTATAGATATAGATAAAGCTTGTAGCCAGACATGACATTTTTAAGCCTTATGTTACTTATAAATGAAAAAAGAATGAAAAAAAATTCTTTCACAAAGTATGGTACGCACACATACCAGTGTTAGTTTCATATAATAAAACTTAAGTTAAAATAAATCTGCTATAAGGAGGATAATTAGAATAAGTGATAAATGTAGTTATAAATTCAGCTTAACATAGATTTGGAACGTAAAATCTCGGAACGCACTCCTTTCACCGGAAAATATTTTGAGCATACAATTATACTTCTTTTTTAAATACGTTGTTTATTTTTATCACAAACGACCAAAAATAAAAGTATTTATACAAGATACATTCGTAAAATGAGTTCCAAAAAAATATATTACCAACCAAAAGTTTCAAGGACGAGATATAACGTCTTGATTGCATAGGTTCGAGACACTTTCTTCCTTTCCGAAATTGTTTTGAAGTCATGACATCAACAGGCGTACTTAATTCGACTTTTTCTCAAGTTGCACAATAAACTGAGGGCCAACCCCACATTTTTATATTTTACGTTTCTTCTTTTTAACTTCAATGCGCTTAAAGTTGGGAAATAAGGATGATTCTACTTTAGCCTGTTTCAGTAATATCGTGCCGTTAAAAGTGGAACTGTACTTTTGTAACGGAATAATGTTGAAATAATTACATTTACCCACATTTCTAAGAAGTAAGCAAACTTAATTAACTTCGTACAATACTCATTTTAAAATCCACGCGCTTCATTCCTGAAGTAAATTTTATTAACCCGGCGTCATTGTGGCGGAAAAAAGTTACACTAACGTTGAGGGGGGTCATTATGACCCTGGTTACAATTGTTAAAATTTGGCATAGTATAAAATAATTTTTTATTTTAAACATTTTATATTTATTATAAATACTGTATTTATAATCAGTAGCAGCAATAAAACACATTGGTAATGAGTGAAATAATTTTTATTTTTAATTTTTCCTATAGACTGTTAATTATACAACAAAACTGTAACTCTTTTCTTAATTTTCTTTTATCAACAAAAAACAATATCGTTTCTAACAAAAATGATACTTAAATCAAATTTATACTACCTAACCTCTCTATCATTAGAAGATTACGAACACTAACATAATCTTTATATAAAATATATAAAAAAGTATATGGCACCAAAACAGCAACGTCACCGTTGAGCTGGGTCATAATTACCCTGTCGCAGGTTTACACACGTTTTGCTCCTTGCGCGGGTGATGGACGAATGAAGTGAAGTACGTGGCGGGGAGGGGTGATCCTTAGCTGCAGCTACTGAGACAGACAGTTGTGTGTGGCAAATATTTCTAAGCATTTTTTCATATGCAAAACATGCAGGGTCATGTTGACCCTGCATCAATGACGCCGGGTGTAAAAATTTATATGGTTTCACCTTGGAATAATTATGATATACTTATATAATTTTTCTGTCGCTGATAATTGGGATATTGACTAATGAATAAAATAACGAAATACTAATAAAAATCGTAAACATATTAAACTTTTAGAGTAGCTTGTATACCTCTTGGTTTTATATATTGCATATTATTTGTTTTATGACCCTTCAAAGTTGGGTGGACAAGTCCATTTAAAAAGTAAAAAATGTATTAAAATAAATGATACCTTTAATTAGTTCGTAAAATGTATAGCAAATTTGTCTAAGAAACCATTTTGATAGACACAATATTTAATATAGCTGCCGAACAAATTTCCTACGCGTTGCATACAAACTACTGAGGCGTGACGTCATAACTCAGTAGCCGTTAGTATGGAGCGTTTTTGGGCGAGTCCATTTGTGTGCATTTCACACTGTGATATCTCGGGCAGTTTTCAAGCTAGCGAAATAATTATTTTACCAATGTTTCTTTTTTTGAGAGGTAATTTATGTAATATAAAATAAAAAAAGTTGTCAACATCCCAATTATACTTTATTTTATTTTATTTTATTTTATTTAGTAGGTAAGCTAACAGCTTAACATATACTTTCAAGCTTAAAAGATTCATTTATTTTAGATCGTTATTATTCTAAGTTTTAGATATGATAGGTACTCGGAAAGTTAAAGTTAGAGGCTTTTTTGAAGCATAATTTTGCGGATTATGTACTTACCTACCTTTTTCTGGTAATGCTAAATTTAGGACGGGAATGTAAGATTTTGTTTGATTTTATGGTAAAAGTTGTAATATTAAATCAAATTGATTTGTCTTGCTTTTTCATATTTTTAATACTTTTTACTGTATGTTTTGCATTTTTTCGATAAGGGTCTGATCTAACCCTTATGTGAAGGGCTTGGAATGCCGCTAGTACTCAAAAAAAAATTTGTAATGTTTATGGAGAAGATGCTTTGTCGAATGGTTCCCTATGTATTTGCATAAAATTTTAAGGCATAATATGTCATAGCATAATATGATTTCGCCGAATGATGTTTACGCATAATATTATTTAGTCATAACAGCTTATGCATATTTTTTTTAAGCATAACTACTTTAAGCATAATCATGTTTAAGCATAATATTCTTTAGCATAAATTTAAACACGCATAATGTTATTTACGCATATTTTTATAAAACAAAAAAATCACGTTTAAAATCACGAAAGAACATTTTACCTAAAATACAAAATCCCGAAGGTTAATTGAGGGTTACATGCCAGCAAGTCGGTTCTGGCACTTCGCCGGCCGCTGCCGCGGCACGCTCACTTCGCTCACTCGGCTCGTGCGTTGTTGGTCGCAATAGAACCTTACCTCCTCCTCGCTCGTTACACTCGCTTCGTCGTCGCACCTAATAGACCTAAACAGACTTTCGGGATTTTTAACCATCGGCATTTTAATTTTCAGGGTTTCGAACTATCAGTCATTTAATAATCTATTGGATATCGACATTAAGGATTTTCGGTATTTTAAAAATAGGTGTTTTATGAGTCGATATTTAGGTCGTATGTGTTATGAGTTTTTGGCATTTTGATACAATACCTACCCCTTTTGCATGAAAATAAATAAGTGCGTAAAAATATTTATTCTTATTGTTTTTGATTTTTATGTCTAAATAATATTAGGCGAATAGACAATATGCCTAATAACATTATGCGAAAACAAATTAGTCTAAATGATAATTATGCTAATATAAATAGTATGCCAAAAAACAATTATGCGAAAGTATTATTATGACAAAAAAGATTATGCCAAATCCGTTATGCCAAATCAAATTAGGTATAAAACAATTATGCGAAAACAAGGGATCCCTTGTCGAATACTACTGTAAAAAACCGGCCAAGTGCGTGTCGGGCCACGCGCAGTAGGGTTCCGTAGGTACATTATACCATACCATATTTTAATACCGCTATAATTTTTCGTCTGAAAAAATAACTTTGTTTTTCACAGTGTTTGTATGAATGACAAAGTTATATTTGCGGTTTTGGAAAATGTACTATATCTCGAAAACTAATTACTGTATCTCGTTCAAAACAATTTTCGTTGAAAGTGTTTATTAAGATCTATAGTTTATATGTTTTTTAGATTTTTCACCCTCTTACTTTAAAAGTTAAAGGGGGGGGGGGACACACATTTTACCACTTTGGCGGCATATATTTTTCAAACGGTTGACTTTAAAAAAAAATAGTCTTAGGAACCTCAACGTCATTTTTAAAGACCTATCTATAGACACCCCACAAGTATTGGTTTGATGAAAAAAAATATTTTCAGTTTCAGTTCCATGTATGGGGAGCCCCCCCTTAATCTTTTATTTTTTTTATTTTTGTATAAAAATCGTAAAGCGGTTCACAGAATACACCTGCCTACTAATCTTCAACTATGTAGTCCTAATAGTTTTGGAATAAAGTGGCTGTGACATACGGACGGACAGACAGACAGACAGACAGACAGACAGACAGACAGACAGAGAGACAGACAGACAGACATGACGAATCTATAAGGGTTCCGTTTTTTGCCATTTTGGCTACGGAACCCTAAAAATGGTTGAGCGGTTTCAGGTCTTGTAATTTTGATGATAAAGAGTTTTTCGCTGTGGTATCTTTATTAATATATTTTAGTACAAAAAGGCCGCGAATTTTTTTGACTACCTGATATAAATTGGACAGGCTATTAAATTGGTTCAGCTAGATATGGATAAACCATAGACATAGAAAAATATTTGCTGCGTTAAACCATAGACAGAAAAATTTTCGCTGAATGGGTTAAACTGTAAAAACGTATAGGCAGTTAACTCACTTTCTGTATAAAAAAAAAACAAAACAGCTTCTGTATTCGCAAAACGTAGCTTTATGAACAATCTATTATTCTCGCGACATTTCTTAGATTCCTCGCTTTCAATAACTTAGGACTAAGTATACCTTTTTTCATGTTTTATTTACAGAATCCGACATTCTTTATTTTAAAACTTGGCGCAATTCCGCAAATCTTACCAAAATGCTCTCTCCATAAAGCGCAAACGTGCATAAGTACGTTCGAAGCCAAAACATATATATATTTTTTTTACTTTTTTGCCTCCGCGAAATACCGAGACATAAACTGAACTTGTAAATCGATGACCGAGTTGGCGACAGTCCAGGGTCCGTTTACCAATACAGGACATTACAAAAATCTGTTGTAGCATCATTTGGCAGGTGCCGCGATTGCCGAAAACACGTACTTAAACTTATTTTAGATTCCCGTAAACGATTTTCAATATTTGATGCGATTTTATTCTAAACACATTGCTAAACGTTAACATTTTTTAGTAATGTTTTTCTTCAGTTAGTAAGTTTTCTTTTAAATATTACAATATATAATTCTACTAGCGGCCGTCCGCGACTTCGTCTGCGTGGAAAGTTTTTTAATATCCCTCGGGAACCATTCTTTTTCCCGGGATGAAAGGTACCCTATGTACTTCTCTATAACCCCGACAACGTGTATGCAAAATTTCATGATGATCGGTTCAGTAGTTAAGTCGTGAAGGCGTAACAAACAAACTAACGGACTTTCGCATTTATAATACTAGCTTCCGCCCGCGACTACGTCTGCGTGGAAAGTTTTTTTGCTATCCTTTGGGAACATAACTTTTTTCTGGATGAAAGGTACCCTATGTCCTTCTCTGTACCCCTGACAACGTGTATGCAAAATTTCATGATGATCGGTTCAGACGGGTAGTTAAGACGGGAAGGCGTAACAGACAAACAAACAAACGGACTTTCGCATTTCTAATATTAGTAAAGGATTAGTAAGGATGTTGTCTCAAATAAAAAGCTTTTTATTTTAGAATAAGTTAGGTATATTGCATTACTTAGTAATGAGTTAATATTAAAATGGATACAAATATTTGTATGAAGCATAATTAATATTTATTGCAGTTCTATTTTAGCACTTTTTTACAATATAACGATCTCGTATTGTCGGTACACTAGCGAATTCATCATAAATTTTGAAACAATCACATGATTTATTAGTACACTCTTATTATAAAAAACAATGAATAAAAAAACGTTTTATATTAAAAAAATTCAGTAAACAATAACAATCCAAAGGTGATTTATTGGTGTCGAAACGATGATACGAATACAATTTCTCTTCCATTTTGCTGAATAAATTCAATTGAAGCAACAACGGTTTCCTGTATCACCTTTTATTCGATTCACAGTCCGATGGTACATTAAGGCATTCGGTTTTAGGGAAATATTTGCGGAATTTGATATCTGATCCTAATGTAATAATTTTTGAAATCCTGTTTTTTTATACGACTTTACGTATCATACTAAATAATATACTAGAAAAAATACGACTCGCACCAGTGGGCTGATTTTGTAATTTTGTTGCAATCAACTCTGACAGAAATCGCAGTTACATCGCTGCTTGAGTAAGAACCATGTGACAACTATCTTAACTAAAGCAGCAATACAACTGCGCTTTCAATCGATTCCAATCGAGAATTGTTAGCAACAGACTTACGTAATCAAGGGTCTGATCAGTTCTTGGACGGGAATCGAAACCGCGACCTTTGAATGTCCGATCCAATGCTCTGACCGCTGAGCTACCGTCCGAGAATTGATCTAGTATACAGGTCAAGGTTTAAAGACATTTATTCCTATACAAACATTAATGTTCACTCTGGCGCGTCGGCATCAAACAAAACATAAAATTCGTAATATAAGTACTTAGCAATAAGTAGGTAGTTACAATGTGCAAATATTCTTTTAGCTTGGATTTGAATGAGTTAATGTGATTACATTATTTTACTTTGTTAGGTAATTTACTAGTATTGGACACCTTCAAACAATATTGTTTTCTTACCGTAATTTGTTCGTGTATTAGTTAAAAGTAGTTGATGTTTATTTCTTAAATTGTGTCAATTTTCTTTTATGTGTAATTGTATATTGGATCGGACGGATTGTTTCTTTGTTCTGTGGAGTTATCAATAATTTTCCTAATAAGAACACAAGTGGAGTATACAGGGTGTCCCAAAACTTTGCCACACGTAGAGAAAGTACCCTAAATATTGAAGATTCACTTCATTTTGTTTTTAAAAATAATTGGACTTGGCCTCTTAACCAGGAATCAAACCCACCAAAAACGATTTTTTTTATGATTTATTTTTACGATACCAATCGAAAGGTTTACTCATAAGGATATTTTTTTTTAAGTGTCACAGCATCTTAAACAAAAGGAAGACCATGAAATATAACAGTTAAATTCTAATTATTACGGATTGTATAAATTTTTATCGAATCTTATGCGATTTTTAAAAAAACTTTCAATGCAGTTCCGTTTCTTTTGAAAAACAAAACGAAATCTTCTTTCAGTAAAATTTCCTGTCTTCAATATTTAAGGCACTTTCCCTCCATGTGACAAAGTTTTGGGACATCCTGTATGTATAACTATCGAAGGTTTAGTAGTTTAGTTTTTTGTACAATTCTTTAGTAGACATTAAATAATTAAGACAGTGCAATACTTTTATTATTTTGTTTTGTGTTCTTTGTAACGGTTTAATATTAGTATACTATTTCTATTAGTTTCTAATATATTATTTAGTATTGTATATAATAAGCATTGTGAATGCAAAAATCTCAAATTTAAAAAGACTATAATAATATGTTTTATTTGTCGCAGGTTACAATATTAATTTATCGTTATTGTCACCATCGCCATCATAACAGCCCAAACTAATTGATATATGATACATAGAATAATACATATTTTTGTCGAATATTTTTTCAATAATTTTATGCTAGTAAAAACAAAATATTATATCAAACACAAAGGACACTAGAAGACTATGCAATTGCATATTCTCGAATGCTTCCACTAGGTGTAACTAATTTATAGCAGTTGCCTAACATACGGCAGCATACGGGCATGTCGCAGTCCCGATTGCCGGGGGCATGCAAAGACGCGCTTGACGATTTCAGAAACGCGTGACAAGAATTCTGTATCGATGTTACTGGCAATACAGGGAAATTTGATATTGCAAAGAATATCCGTGTGTGGTTTCGTCATGTATAGTAATGGCACAGAATAGATATAAGTAATACCGTACAGAAAGGAAACTTTCCACCCCGCCCCAGAATCAATTACCTCACCTTACCACGCGAGTTCGTATGCCGAATCGTATGTTCGTTTAGTCGTGTTTGTCAAATGTCAACTTATTTTGATATTCAAAGCAATGCGTCGGAACTTTTTAGTCGTGTTTGTCAACTGTTAACTTATTTTGATATTCAAAGCAATGCGTCGTAACTTTATTTACCAAAAAGTTCGAATTATGAGTTGAACGCCGCTCATACAGTACAAACTGCACGGTAGCCCTAGAGTTACACACACAGTTGCGCGTGTACAAAAATGTCATCTGACGTCATCTGTTTATAATTATGTGGTTGTATGGAGTGTCCGGGGTTCAGTAAAGCCCGGTTTACACATCCATAAGTAAGTAAGTAAGTAGAAACCGCGTGTGGACACCATCCGGCAAGTAAGTAAGTAGCAACTTGCCGCAGGATAGGATCGGGTTCTATTTTTTGGACAGGCAAGTAGCGCGCACCCCCCTCCCGCTTCGTCTCCCGCTCCCCGCCAACTTACTTGCCGCCGTGTAAACGGCACTGTCCGCAGGCAAGTAAGTAAGTTCATAAGTTGACATCTGTCGCAGCGGAATGATCTAGTCCATCAGCCATTTTTGATGTCCCCACTGCTGGGGCACAGGCCTTCCTTATGGGTGGATAAGGAGGACGGGCCATAGCCCACCACGCAGGCCCAATGCGGATTGGTGGGTATTAACGACTGCAAATGCAGTCGGGACCAACGGCTTAACGCGCCTTCCGAAGCACGGAGGAGTTCGCGATAGTAAATTTTTGGTCACCCATCCCATGACCGACCCTTGCGAACGTTGCTTAACTTACGCAATCGCTGGGCCAGGCGCTAAACCACTACGCCACCGAGCTCCTCGGAATGATCTAATCCGTTCTAATACCAAAAACTAATGCCAATGGTATTTGTTTATTATCGTAATTAATCTTCTATTCCGAACGAATACCATTCATAAACAAATCCTAAGACAAGTTGAATGAATAGATTTTGAGCTTCATTTAAATATATTTTTTGAGTACTTGTCTCAGTTTCTGTTGGCCACATGAGCGGTTTTTGTATTTTTATGCTTTTAAGCTTGCTTAAACTATAATTGTGGCTTAGGAACACCTGATTTAAAGATAATATTGTTAATGTTTGTGCAGTAAGTACTTGAATTTTTTTATTTGTTTGTAATTACAATTAACTTTGTGTATGTTTTAGTGTAAGTATAAAGTCTTATTTGTTTTATAAGCTTGTGTCCCTTTTTGTAGATCAGCCTGTTATATATATGCGAAGACCTGTAAATGACTTCGTACTGTTATTACGAGTGCTATTTGTTTGTTACTAGTTGTTGTTTTTCCTTAAGATTAATAAATAATAATTAATTTTTGTTATTAGTTAGGAATAGAAAATTTATTACGACAATAAACAAATTTACTACCATTGGTTTAAGTTTTTGTTTTGGTATAAAAGAATAGATCTTGCAACAGATGGCCGTCATCTGTTAATCATTCGCGAATTAACCTTTTATAACGCAACGTAATTATAGCTCACCTAAAAAAAACATTAAGTAACTACTTAAAATATGTAAAAAGACCATGACATACCTTGAAATCTTCTTTAAATAACCTTAAAATTCATCCATCAAATCCATGGTTGGCCGCAATGTAAATAAAATTATTTATAAAGAGGGTAGCAATGTCGTCGTCATTCGACGCGCGCGGTCGACTTATGAACTTACTTACTTGCCGAAGTCAATTCACCGTTTGGACGTAACTGTCCTTTTTCCGATTAAGTAGTTAAGTAGAAGGACAGTTGAACTTACTTACTTACATTTGTCAATGTATACACTATCTATGGTGGTTACGAATCATAATCCAATATTATGTCTATCAAATTATTTTTTCTAAATTTTACACAGCATTTTGTTTTTTTATGCACTACTGCCTTGCAATTTTGCACGACCATGTCTATTAAGTTACTTTCAAAATACTTATATTATGTAAAATCATCATACGATACAGCATGTAATTGAAATTTTACAAAAGAATGAAAAAACTCTAACTTAAAGAACTCTGAATATTATACTTTTAAACGAGCAATTCTTGTGTATTTATTTATATGTATACTTCTGTTCTGTGATCTTGGAAACGGCTCTAACGATTTCGCTGAAATTTGGTATATGGGGGTTTTAGGGGGTAAACGATCTAGATTAGTCTTATGTTTGGAAAAATTCGTGTTTACGAGTTTTCATGCGTTTTTCTTTCGACGCAGAATGTGGTCGCTAATTTCGTCCTGCCGGCCACTGTCCCTCTGGTCCAGCGGATTAAGACGTGGACGGTAAGAAACGAGTGTTACGGGTTCGAATCCCGCTCGGTGACTTACTTTTGTTTTTTTTATACGTTCAAGTTTTTTTGACATTTAGATTTTTAGACAAGTTTAAAAATATTTGGTTAATGTTTGAGATAACAATGTAGATTATCACCTAAACATATTACAATAAATAGTAATAACCGAGCAAAGCTCGGTCGCCCAGATATTTAAATATTTAGCTATCTTACTCTGGATTCACTTTCATTGAAAATAAAAATATACGGATATAACTACGCCTTACTTAGTACGAGAAAAAGCCTTGAAATTTTTTACATAGATCCATTCATTCATTCGATGACAACTGGCACCTTTGGTTAGTTTCTATAATCCACTTTATACCGTAACATCCACACGCTAAGAAATACTGTAAAGACTCGACTGTAAAGGTTCATTGAAATAGGTTGGATTCTGACAAATTTATCCGTCGATAAATTCCCATTTCTTTAAAGAAAATTTCGTACAGTGAATTTGACTTTTTACAGACATGAAGCCAAAAAATCACGACCGTTTTACCACACCAGTGTGACTACGGGGATTTTCTTTTTACCCGTGGTCACACCGACTCACCCTTGACATGAAAAATTACAAAGAAAGTTATATACTTTTTTTCGTAAAACAATACGTCATCAAATTACCAGGATCACATAAATATGGAAAAGGCTTAACTTCTATATTTATACTACACTATACTTAGCTTTAAATTTTTTTTTCGTTTTTTCGTAATTTTTTTTTTTTGAGATTTGAGATAAAAATAGCGCGAGAGCGACAGAGATAAAGTATAAATGGGTCATTAAAAATTCCGTCAACTTCGAGTTAACCTTCTCTAAATCTATGCTACTCTGGTACTTTGGTAAAGTAATTTCAAGAAGATAAAGATTTTTATTAACTGCCGCATAAAAAAAGATGGCTCACAGCGCTTCCCACAAGTGTGAGTGAGAAAGCGAGAAGAGAACATGTACGCCGCCCTTTCTAATCCCATTCTTTAACTGTGCCGGTTGTAATATTATATAAAGTGGTACAAGATTTTATGAAAATGGCGCGTTTCTGCTTGTACGCATGCGCAAGGTTACTTATAAATATTGAAATCACTATTAGGGATCACTTATAGAAGCAAATTTGGTCAAGAGTGTGTTGGTGTGACCACGGGTCGGGATAAATTCCCCGTAGTCACACCGGTGTGACTACGGGTAAAAAAAATATCCCCGTAGTCACACCGGTATGGTAAATGGTGTGACCACGGGTCGGTCGTGCAAAAAATCTTCAACATTAAATGCAATTCAATTCCCGCCTGAGACAAACAGCTTTTGACGTTGTTTAATTATTATTCATCTTCTGTATGGCTTTTATTAGTTAGAAAATTTATATTGAACTAAAGCTAACTTTTTGAATATTTTTTTTCGTTCTATCTCGTTCCGCAATGTAAATACAGCTGCCAGACAAATTACCGCCCAGAAGTAGGAAGTCGTAAGCGACAAAATAACGTGTACCTACGCTTCGCCGTTTCCTAAGAGGATTTAGCCACTGGCAGTAATTGCAAATTAATATGCAGTTTTTACGGGAAGCAGAAAGAAATTTTTCGTTTTACGTTTTTTGAGGATAAAGATTAATGTATTTAACTTAATTTATTAAATTGATATTTCATAGATTTGCTCTTAACGGTATTCGAATTCGCAACAGGGTGTAATTAAAATTAGTCTTAAATTATTATATTATCAGTCAACGAAAATCCACTGCAAGGAATAGGATGAAAAAGGATAAAGAAATTATTGTTACTCACTTTAATTATACTTATTCGTAATCGTAAGTACTCGTACAACAATGTTGATAATTTATAAGTAAGTTTCACTTCTCACGCTCCTAAAGTTTGTCTTTATGTTGTGTATAGGCTGCACAAAATCGCTTTTTATGTTCTAGTGCATAAGGTAAAATATTCGTCAAAGTCTCACACTTTAAGGGCATTTTTCGTGTGTTGATTGGCTGAAATTATGTTTAAGTGGTACTTAAACAATATTTAAATAGTGGTGCAAGTCGAGGTAAGACAAAGGTCGTCAGGTAAACAGCCACACACGCAATTAAACTTCGTTAAATAAACTTGTTATTTCATTCTGTTTTTTCATTTATAAACTTTATCCATGTTATAATACTATTTTTTTGCAATATTGCTGTTTAATTTCCTCACAATCGAACTGAAAAACCACTCGTACATAAAATCCATTTTATGCATTTGTTGAACAATCGATAAATATTTTGTGATAAAATTCTGTTTGAAAAAGAAAATTATTGTCAATAATAATAAATTATCTATACCCTAACTAATCTTTTATTCTAAATTACAGATTTAGTAATATTAACAATAAAATTCAATAACAAATTCATGAATTTCAGATATTTAGATTTTGAATTAACCATGGCACATAAAGTGTATGTATTTATTTTGAAAATGTTACATTTTAGCATTCACAATGCTAGTTTTATATAATACTATACTTAGTACCTATATTATTATATACTAGAAAAAATACTAGTCACCATGGGATTGTCTCAGGTGGGAATCGAACCCGCGACCCTTGGAAGTCCGATCCAATGCTCTTACCAACTATTTATTTATATTCATAATTTATTTATATCGAGACAAGACAAGTCACGAGTAATAAAAGTCACAGTTCCAAATATCACCTGTCACTTATTCCTTTTTACGAGGTCGTAATGTGACCGCACATTATCTTGTTGCGAGGTACGGGACTGCTGTTGAGTAAATAATAAATTTTCGAGTCTTCCTGCGAGTTCAATAGTGAACACCGACTCAGGTTACACAAATTAGAACATTTAAATACAAAAATGCAAATCATTTAATACTTAAGGTTAAACAGTAGCACGTGACTTGCTATTGTGCACACAACGTGGTTTCCCAGGATTTTAGCTTTTAGGTACCTAATATAATTTAGCGTTTACAAATAAATGTATAGGTATGTATATGTACACACTTAAGTTATATTCGCCAAATACTACAAACATGTAATGAGATTATTTTGCTTTGATAATTCATAATTCATTTATTCCATAACAAAATAATTTGTGTCGGAAAAATACAATAATAATCAATAAATTAAATTAGTGAATTGGCAAACATAAAAAGGCATGAAAAAAAATATTTCATAATGTCAAATAATTAGTTAATGAGAATAAAATATATACGTTCCGAAATTAATAATATTTATGTCCAACAAATTCATTTAAACTGTAATAACACTTTTTTAACAAGAAGTCCCTTAATTGTCTTTGAAATAGTTTATAGTCAACAATAGATTTTAGCGTGATTGGAAGGCTGTTAAACATTTTGACTGCTTGATACCTAACGCTGTGTTTTACAACTTTCAGCTTTGGTACAATCAACTGTGATAGATCCTTTCTGCGAGTTTTCAGACGTATGTCTCGCTCCGTAGGTGTTTCAAACTTTTCTATGTTTTTAACCAGATTTGTCAAAATCACTAAAATATAAAGACTGGGGACGGTTAAAATGTTTAATTTTGTGAAATATTCCCTACATTATTGCCATTGTGGAATCCGAACTATAGTTCTGATAGCTCTTTTTTGCAACACAAAAGCTCTATCTATATTATATTTGTAAGAATTGCCCCAAAACCTAATACTATACCGCAGATGAGATTCAACTAGAGCAAAATATGCCGTTTTCAGTTGTTCCACTGTAATGTCATCACGTAAGCTTCTCAAACAATAACACGCTGAACTAATTTTTTTTTCAATTTTTCCCAATTCATATTTCCAGTTGAGATATGAATCAATATAAACTCCTAAAACTTAACAGATTCAACGAGTGTGATTCGTTTGCCATTTAAAGTTATATCTAGCTTTTCTTTATTTCTTGCCGTGGTTCGGAACAACATAATATTAGTTTTTTCATAATTAAGGACAAGGTCGTTCTTATTGAACCAAAAACAAAAAGCTGTAAGAGCCTGCCTGATTTTACAATTTAGTTCTTCACTATTGTTAGCTGAAAGCACTGCAAAAAGTGTAACCCTAATGTCATTAACGTTATTATAAATATATTTTACCAAGTCGTTTACAAATAAAATAAATAAAATTGGTCCCAATATGGATCCCTGCGGCACGCCTTTCTTTAACTTTACTAATTTTGACTTGCAGTATGTGACTTTTTCATTTTTAGTATTTTCTATTTCCACAAATTGTAGCCTGTTTTCCAAATAAGACTTTAGAATCTGTAAACTTTTTCCTCTAACGCCATAGTGCTCGAGTTTAACCAAGAGCATTTCATGATTTACCAAATCGAATGCTGAGCTAAGATCCAAGAATATTCCAGCTACTTTCTTTTTAATGTTAAGATTAACTACCACATCATTTAAAAGCGTTTCTATTGCATCTCCTGTACCTTTATTGGTTTGGTAACCAAACTGCCGTCTATTTATAACATTATTGTTCACAAGATGTTGAGTGAGTCGATTTTTAATAAGTTTTTCAAAAATTTTGGATAATATCGGCAAGAGTGATATTGGTCTATAAATACTTTATAGTGAAAAATGTCGTTAGTTGTTGTTAGTTGTTAAAATATATTGTGTATAAGGTAAAGTCCTGGGAAAACAAGTTATGTGCCTACAATAGCAAGTCACGTGCTACTGTTTAGTTTCTGTCTTATTTGATTCAGCTTTTCAGCACCATTTTGAAAGTAACTGTTGTATTTTAATTCACTTTTGAGTTTGAGATTTACGTTTGTAATATTGAAAATGGCAAACTAAACATTCAAATAACCACTCTAGAAAAAGTGATTAATTTCAATGAATTGAACAGAAAGTGCAAAGAACACTTTCATTTTAAAAAAAACTTAACCTCGGACCAAAATTTCAGAAGTGTCGATTCCGATGCAGTAGCGATGAAGTTTCGTGAAAATGCAATCAAAAAAGGAGATCATTAATTCTTTGCCTTTTCTGAAAGTGCCGGCCAACAAAAAAATGGTTGGAATAGCTAGACTAGCCATTTGGAGAAGTAGGATTACTATGAGCCAAGTTATCCATGTTCGAAGATTCGGCATTTTCATTTTATTTTAAATTCTGAAAGTGCTGAGAAACATAAAATAATTACATAAATTGCTAGAACTAATCATGCGATGCAATTACATTGTCATTATTCGGTTATAATTAATTGTACTACAGAGTACCTACACATTACTTTGTTTGTTTTTACTATGAAAAACAAAACTGAAACAATTTAGGCTGAGTCAGAGCACAGTCAAAATGAAATCAATAAAGAAAACATCTAAATCTTTCACCAGTCACTCACAACATAACCGAAATAAAACTCACAAATGCCTTATCAATTCGAAAGCAATAACAATAACACGAATAGAAAATAAAGGTTTCGCAAAAATTGCAAAAATCTTTATAGCAAATCCGTTGCAGACATTGCAATAAGCGTTGAGTACTAAATTCCCTGTCTCGGCCTGGAGCTAATGGTGCGTAGGAAAATTGCATAACTTATAGCAATTTTGTTCTCCTCTCCGCGCCTCGTGGGCTACGGCTTCGAAAATAGAGTCAAGAGAACAACTGTTAAGTGTGTTCCAACTATAAGCGAATAGCGAATTCCAAATCTAAACAAGATATTCAACAAGATAAGTCAATTAATGAAAGCATTTGTTTTTCTGTAGGTGGGTGTAGTTTATATGACAATGGGTTTTTTAATGAATTGCGTAAACTGTTTCTTCAGATAAGTATAGTCCCAGTTTCTAAAGACCTAGTACCTACCTCGTTGCTTGGGCGTACAATTTGTTATCTCGATACTCTGCACTGCAGCTATCATGTGACTACTATTTCTTACTTACTTAGATATACTTGTTTTGTTGTAAGCGGATCGATCCAGGAAAGTAACACAAAGGAAAGTAACACAAAAGAAAAAGTAACACAGTGGAAACGTGACTAAATGGAACGGACCAAAATGCCGGCTCCGCCCTGGGGATTCGATCGGCTTACGACTCAACCAAAACTTATTATCAATATTATTATATTAACTTATAATTAATAGTTAACTGACTCACGGATCAAAGTCCACTTTTCCACGCGGTCACACCACGCGATGAGTTTTCCTGCTCGTGTTCGGAGTCTGGCACCGCCGTAATGATAGCACTTCACTACCTAAACTTGGCCAAGTTAACACAAGAACACGGACGGCACCAGAAATATGCTGTTGAGACTTCGCAACGATTCCTTCGTTCTTCAGTCACTGACACTAGCAAGGTCCACACAACAAGTACAAAATTCACTCGAGGTGACAAAATATAACAAACATCGAGTCACGACACAAACCACGTTAATCTTACAATGAAATGATAACAAACACCCGATTTTATACTTAAAACAATCAACAAAATGACACACTCAAAATGGCTGACTCCATGCCAAAACGAACAGCAAAGCAATAGATCGTCCACTCGCGACGCTTTCCCACATCGAATGCATCTAAAAATAGCTTGGCGCACACACGCGCGCGCGCGCTGTCGCCGATCCTCGCTCCGAACGACGGCAATTTAATATTAAAAGGACCCATAACGCCATCTCGTGGAGCCAGCCCCAAACACAATACCTAGTGCACGAACTAAACAGTGCTTCTTACGTGCTTTTCCTAAAGGCAGGTTTACAAACACATGCTATAATAAATTATGAAATGTACAAAGGGTGGCGTGATTGATCTTTCCTAAACAATACTCAAATCCGTTTACCTATTCAACTTCGGAAATATTCGTGTTCAAAAACTAACATTGGATTCACAAGGCAGAGTATAGACTGTTCTATTACAGTGTATCTATACGAGAGGCCTATTTGAAAATTCATTATGATTTTGAATGCCTTCAAAGAGAATATATGCGTTCAAAAATTAAGTGCACCCAAATAACAGTGATTATAGAGAACCCATTATTGTTCCAATCCAATCATAAACTTTAACGGCCCATTCAAATCTGAGCGGTAGTCGCTACCGCCGTGGGTAGCGTTAATGCCCGAGCGATATTTCGCAACTGTCGTGGGTATGCGATACGTACCGCCTACCCATTGGGATATCGGCACCGGCACCGGTAGCTGATACCGTTCAGATTTGAATAGGCCTTAAATCGCTATATTTGTAACCACAGGTTTCCCGCTGCAAGCTGAAGCGACGCATCATTTGCGCAGCCGACGTCGACGACTGAAGCAATTATCGAAGTAGCCAGTCAGCTCGCAGATTTGAGGCTCATTTTATGCATTACGTAGACAAAATTTTGTATACGAAAAGACGTAAAGGAAAACCAACATGCGTGGTCGGCCGGACCCTTCGTGAATTTGCATTCGATAAATCACAGATTGTTTATATACCAATTTAATATTGGACTACCTCCGTGGTCGGGTGGCTTTCACGTTAGTGTTCATGGAGTCGCCATTTCCTCATTAGACCCCTAGCCAGGAAAATGTAGAAAAACTAACTTTTCTTTATTGTCTCAAGTGTTTGTGGTAAGTACCGTCGTTGACTCCGTTTTCCGACACAAGTATTTCAGCTACTTATTTTGGGTTCAGAGAGCCATGTGTCTCATTTACTTTTGAGAATACATAATTTAATAGGTTACCCACAATCTTCTGGTATTGCACTTAATAAAGCTTACCACAGCTCACTTAGAACAAAGCTGATTAAATTGCTGTTCCGTCTAGCTAGACTTCTTATTGAACTAGCAGTCCAGATCTCTCAATGAAGTATAGAGAATCAAATCTTTTTCCGAGACAATAAAGTTCAAAATTCAATGACTTCAAAGCAGCTCATACAATTAATCTGTGTTTCTTATTTCACCCAATGTATGGTGAAATAAATTTGGCTTACCAAAAAGTGCACTAGTATAATAATAAATAAGTATTTTTTAATAATCACATTCACAACAGCATTTGAGTGGGAATGACATTATTTTTCACAAAAAATTTAATTCATCAAAAATGCTTTCCCTCAAGCTTCATTTTTGTAAAGCAGCAATCAAATTAGGATCATAGAGATATTTTTTGTGTAAAACAAACTAATACTATCTATTTTAAATAATTGATGGGGTGAGTGGACAAAGGTCATAAACTACAAAAAGTTCAAATTATGTTATGAGTGTTTGCAAATGAGGGATTTTCCAGGCAACGTTCCTTGAAAATATACTAGATGGCGCTGTCCAATTCCTGGCAGTTGAGTATATGTAGTATGAATTAACGTGGTACAAATAGTCTAACCAAAGAGAAGCATCGTAAAAATACGTATATGATTTTGACAGTATCAACTGTGTTTTTTCTTTATAATCGTTTTGCGGCGACATTATCATGTTGAAGATAATATTAATGTAATATGGTTAGCTTAGCGTAGTGTATACAGTTGTACTTGCCTTTGAATGACCGTTTTTTTAGGGTTCCGTAGTAAAACAAGGAAATAACTTATACGATGATTACCCATAAGATCGTTCAGTCCATTCGTCCGTTCGTACGTCAGTCCCTGTCTCTCTTTATTTTATTTTATTGGATAAGGGAAAATACAGCTCAATAAACCTAATAAGTACGTATTAATGAACAGTTCCTACCTATAAAACTTCGTACAGATGAGGCGTATTCCGCGCGCGATGCGGTCTTTTGACGGATATTGACCACCTAACTCAAAGCGATAGCCATAGCCATAACAATTGCTAGAGCATTGTTTTGGCTATACGCTATGGCTATCGCTTTGAGTTCGGTGGTCAAAATGCCGCATCGCGCGGCGAATTCGCCTCAATCTGTCCGAAACATTCTGAGTTGGATCAGAGACAGAGACTACGGACGGAACCTTATTCTTATACGTGGCTCGACATGCAGTTAGCCGGTTTTTTCCGGTTCGTTGCACTCATAGACATAATAAAATTTTCGCTGCGCTTAATTTCTATGGTTGCGCTTCTTCAACTCCTTCCGTCGCAGAATGTCCCTTTCGCTAAATGTCCCTTTCGCAAAACGTTCCTTTCGCAAAACTTCCCTTTCGAAAAACGTCCCTTTCGCAAAATGTCCCTTTCGCAGAATGTCCCCCTGCCTAGCCTACCTAGCATGACCATCGAAACACGATATGATATAGTGATTTATCGCGTTTAGCTGTCAAAAGACAATGGATTTTGACAGTTGGGTGTCGATATAACGCTATATCACGCGATATATATCGTATTTCGTCGGTCATGCTAGGGGGCTGGTACTTAATAAAAAAATATCACATCAAAAAGTTGTCTTTTATGCGATTTTCAGAGGGGTACAAGGGGGACATTCTGCGAAAGGGACATTGCGACGGAGCCTCTTTCCTGCATGTACGCGACGGTCAGGCATAGCTTGTCAAGCATGTAAATTTTTTGGCAGTTTAATCAAATTTTGATCGTCTAGGGGCGATGCTTGATGGCTTGACATCAAGCACGTAGGTATCACGTGATTACTGTGGCCTAGATTCCGACAAACATCTTGACGCTCTTCGACAGACGACGAACGGCCCATAGCGCGCGCGCGCCCACCGCCCGCGTATCTCACCGCTACGCATACCCAAAATACGTGTTCTGCGCAACCCTTACCCGATTTCAAGATGTTTGCCGGCTACTGTATCAAAGGTAGGCCACGCCCCCAAATAGTAGTGGTGGTGGTAATTACGTGTACATGCTAAAAGCCATGCTTGACCGTTTAAGGGGTATATTATGGCGCTGCTGGAGTCCAAGAACCGTAGTCTTGATTCATTGGTCGACGGTTATCGGAGTCCAAGAAAGTTACAAGGTCTTCACGCATAGTAATAATACATAGATACCTCAAAGCAAAATATAGGTACTAGTGAATAGTATTATAATAAATAATATTAATCATTTTCAATATTCACAACAATATTACATAAAGATTACAATGAAACCAAATTGTCAAAATCATATGTTTTTACGATGGTACTCTTTATTACTATAGATAGCATTCATACATAGAGGAAATAATCACTACGTTTTACATTCATATACCATAGTATCAAGTAAGGTTGTTGGGAATTGGACAGCGCCATCTAGTAAATTTTTGAGGAACGTTGCCTGGAAAGTCTCTCATTATGTTAAAGCCTGAAATGTCTGCATGTTTCTCGGTTAACACTTGTGCTAGGGTCTGGTATTTTTGACACGAATCAAAATTTGCGTGTTTTGAGCTCATCCGTCGATTTATCATCAGTTAAATTCCATGTTCATGCATAAAAGTCGATTTTGTCAGTTTTGTCAGAACTTTTGTCCACTCACAACTTCAATTCTTATAATGAGATCGTTAAAAACCGGCAAAAATAAAAAAAAATACATCGCATCAAAGTCTATTGTATAAAACTGAACAAATATCATGCAAATTTTTATAAGTTTCAGTGAGCGTCTCCTAGCTAGCAACATGGTTACTAAACATACTGGGCTATTCATATGGGTCAATTTTGTTCAATTGTGACGGACGACTTTAGTCACCTAGCAACCCTAGCAAGTCGCTTCCAAAATTGAATCGCAGGTGATGGCGTCGCTGTCGTCTATGTGGTTGATGGCATAACCTATGTAACAATAATTATTACCTAATAACGTAGTTCCAGTTTTGGACACCGGGTCAGATTATTTTGTTCATACTCTCCTGCTCGCAAAAAAAATCAGCTGTTCCATACAAAAGTACAGTACCTACTTGACCTTAATGTATGTAACAGCTGATTTTTTTTGCGAGCAGGAGAGTTGGCCCCACATAGTAAAAGTTGCTTGTAATCATGAGTGGAACCACCTCACGGCAGGAACCAAATGATTAAAATTTCAGCGTGTTTACTAAAATTATTACAACAACAGATGCATGATCGATATACGTCATGATGTTTTCATTGTCAACATACAATTAATTTTTGAACTTTTTTGTTTATTTCAGCGATAAATCTTCATAAAATGTCATATGTTATGCCGCTGTCGGTCCTGCCAAGGCATCATTAATCAAGTTGGCATTGTTTTCGGCATAAAAATATGACGCCACGCTACGTGATGATACTAAATGACAGGGATTAAAGCCGATAAGGATATGTCGGAATAATAGACATATTATTCTCAAAAAATTGTATCCGTATTTTTCTTTTTACTGCGGTTACTTATTTCACAAAGTGTTTTGCCTCCTTCTCATTCATTCATGGCATAAAATAAGATGTTCATTGATTATTGGGCTTTAGGGTGATGACCAAATGCAAGGAACTTCATAAATACACCCAAATCACAAAATAGTTAGTTTGCCCAAATTCAACTGCAGGTAATATATATTATACTACCTACATAATACCTAATTATGGGATTTAAACTAGCGACTAGGCGATGAACGAAGTCGAGTTCGACCGCTTTCAAACAAATTCATGGCCTTGTTATGCCCGTTCCCATGGAGATCCAAATTCAGATCTATCGGTTACTCAAAATAAATAAATAAAATGTGGTCAGTTATCGATTCACTATGAGGCACAACTTGGTCAAAGGTTGGCGAAGAAAAAAACATTTTTTTTAAAGTCCCATGCCGGATGTTAAAACGTCATAGAAAAAAGATAAAATTACTTTTTGAGAGGTCTCCCGACTTCATTGCAGTCGCGGGGCACCGTTCTGTGGAACGCTTTTAAGGACCCTCGACTGCAATTATGTCGGGATGTTTTTATGACGTTTTAACATCCAGCGTGTGATTTTTCAAAGTTTCCAATTTTGCTTTAATTTATAGTTTTTGGTGTTGCACAGCCCCTGCTTGATATCTTTTGGATGCAATAAACCACAACAAAATCAATACGTTAAGTAGTTTTCGAGGAAAATGGTAACAGACATACCATACAAACATACATACAAACAAACAAGTATCTTTAATCCCAAACCCATATACCTACTCCGTTCCGTTCCGGTTCCGTCCATCTCATGTTCATGAATAAAAAAGACAGTGACCAAAGCATAGCTCAGATATATAATATGTGTTTGATTCCTTTCGTTTTTTTCTACCTCGTTTTTCTTGTTTCTCATTTGATTACAACGTCAAGAATTTTTATCATGGCAAGACTTAATATCTTAACATTAACAACTATCATAGAACTACACTCAATATCATGCCCAGTCCCAAAAACTGGCCGACTCTCGTTTCTGACCGTCCAACCTAACTTTGCGAGTGATTTCATTTTCACCTTGTATAATTGGATTATCCCCGTTGTTCAGTATATCGCAAAGCCTGATGCATGCCCATGAATCTTGTCGTGCGAATAAATCCTCGACGCTGTGTACGGTGGCCACGAAATTGAAATAGTCATTGTATGACGGGAATTACTGTTATCCAGGTAGGTATTGCGTAGCGTACAGCAACCATGAAGAGCTTAGTATTTTTGATGACGAAATATTTTTATGGGTTATGCTTATGTCTATCGCTTAACCGCCTCTGTGATCCACGGGTTTGCCCACCCGTGTAAGACGCAGGGGTCCCAGGTTCGATTCCCAGGGGGGTAAAATTTGTACTCGGTTTGGTTGGTGGTAGGGCTTATTTCAAATCCGCCTAGCTAGCTCACCATCTTACCTAAGTCTGACGCCATAACAATAATTTAAAAATTATTATGTTCCGGCAGTTAGAGATAAGATAGCCAGTTCCTCAGTGATGAGGATTCCGGGAGAAGTGTGCTTCCACCTTCGGCCTTATCGTCACTTAACATCAGATGAGATGAAGAACAAGCACTATCCCGTTGTGTATAAAAAAATCATGGCTGATGGCTAAAAGCTTTTTTGATTGGTTTCAAAGATGAAACTTAAAAAGAAATTTATTTTATCGTAATTAATAATCTTCTTTTTACTTTTATTTTTGAGATTGTGCTTTGTAATGTGTGTGTACAAAAAGTGTTCATCTATCAATCTAATTTTGTCTTAACTATCGTGAGTGTCAAAAAGGTTGTAGGTATCTTGCTGCTAGGTTAAAACGTTGTCTCAAAGCCGTTAGAGATTCACTCATTATATAAGAGATAGATTAAAACAGCTGATAACAACAGTCCCACATCATCATAAAACGTGAACTAAAGTAAGACCGGAAAAGAAGAAAGAAAAAAGAAGAAGAACTGAAAGGAAGACACAGACAGTACCTTTTCGCTTATTTTTAAAAATAAGGGTATGAGTTTTAACTTGCAGCAATCCATGGTACAATAATAAACCTACTGCGCACTCCGAGACAGAAAGTCTCGTGGGTAACACAGGCTTACGCCATCTCCGCTATCGGTATTGAAAATTACGTTCTTTCATCTTTAACTTGAACTGTTTTGTTTGGTAAAGGAAACAAATCATTATTAAAATGCAAAATAATAATTTTGTAATGAGTGTGACAGAAAAAAAGCCTTTATTCTTTGCTCGTTTCTATAAAGTCGCGCAACTGGATTGTGACGTAAGCCCATAGACATAGAAAAATTTTCGCTATGCGTAAGCTTGTGTTACTCTCGGAATGCCAGACCTTGTTTTATTGGACCATGCTGCAATCTATCTGCAATCTACATCTCAATTCTTGATTCAACCGGAATTTACCTTCATTATTTTTTATTATCTCAGCAATAACTTCCATTTTGGTCACCCCAACACCGAAAGGAGGCAAATATATCCACCCTCTGGGAACAATAGGCCATGGCGTAAAATCAAAGGCTAAACAACGGGAGCTATTATTCCCAACAAATTGATGGCAAAGATATCCTGTTAGGTGAGGAATTAAGGGATCACCGGGACTTAGAAGGTAAGGATATATTAGTACTGTTCAAACTAATTTAAACGATATATTGTAACTTTTTGAAATAAATTATAACAACAAGGTACGGTACAATTAACGTAGTAATAATTACCTAATGTACGGTAAGGTACAAAAATGCATAGTTGTTTTCGCAGTATTTCACAAATAATAGCACTTCATAAAAATATCTTCATCGTCAAATTACTGAAAGTATTTAGGTCTAAATAAATCAGCATATTAAAAGCAACTTTGCGCATTAAATTAAAAATGAGCAATAAATGATTATTGCTTAATTATAACAAAAATATTAATATTTTTAAAGTTCTTCGAAATAGCTTATTGTAAAGATTTTTTAACTGTTAACGACACAATAATAGTCTTACATTTTCGGCTCTTAATTTAAAAAAAATCTCTTTAGATTTTTTTAAAAGAAAAAGAAATCTATTAAACGATGAAGATAACTGGCATTAAACTAAATTATTTTGTCGACACTACACGGTGATTTTTAGACACCAGACACATTAAACCCTTTAAAATCAATTATTTTCACAGCATCAATGCATTATCTCCCAATCCATGCAGCATTATGTCATATGAATTATTAACTAGAGTCAACAATAAGATTACGGGCAACACTGATATTCTTCTTTCTAAAAAGAACTAACGCTTTGTACGTAACATAGCGCACCTTCCCGATCTCATTACAGATTAAAATACGATTCCAATACTTTTCTCTAAGAACATCTGCAATTTGTGAGTGCAGTTCGCTCATGAATATCGGACGAATTCGATGCAACACCTGCTCACCTAACTCGGTAACTTAGGTCCACAAGTTTGCTTAAAGTATTACGCAATTTGAGGCGTCTGCCGGCGCAACTCTGCCAACATTATGTTTGTGACCCTGATGATATCGCGGGAAACTTTTCACCTCGTTATTCTACTCCAAAAAATTACAATTCTCTTATAAAAGAAATTGGAAGTGAAATTCGGAGTCAGAATCAACTTGGTCGTAGCGAGCTCAGCGGTGTTACTTTAGGACAGAGTTTCTCAACATGAGGTGAATGGCCCCTAGTTTTTTGCAAGAGACATGTAAAAATACAGAAAGGTGGCAAAGTCGAACCAAATAAAACTGGGTAATGTTGTAAAATCTTAGACAAAAATGAACAAATTCGTTATTAAAAGTATTTATTTCATTCTTTATTCATTTTCATTTCATTAATTCCAATAATTCAACGGGGATTACAATACTCAAAGTTTGAGAAGGTCTGCTTTAGGAAATATCAAAATAGTATTTCACAAAGAGGTTTCCTATAAGTCGCCGAAGCTCAAAGTTGTTTTTAAATTTTGCCCGTTTCAAAGTTACCGAGAATCAGTCACTAAAGAGCTAGAGAACTTAATACTAAACTTCAAGTACATTTCTAAAACTAATAAAGGTACATACCTTATTATACATTTATCTTATACATTTTATTGACATTTTAATGATGACTAAGTAGTGCATGTGAATGATTATTATTATGAATTTGAAGTAGGGAACTATTGTTTAAATTGTAATCATGTAATTTTTCAACGAATAACTTATAATTAATAAATTTTTGCACATCGTATCCACATCGATGGAATATGTTGGTAATTAGTAATTTAAGAACACAATGTACCATATTCACGCAAATAAACTATGACTTACTTACTTACCTTCTTTTACTCTTTACTTTGACTTTAAGTAAATCACATAATACATAATAGTCCTAGTATAACTTAACGTATTTTTGGAATAATTACGAAAAATGGGCATCATTTTGTTTACAAACATTTTTTCCGTATTGCCTGGAGTATAGAAACAATTTTCCAAGTTGAAACGCATGCTTGCGATCCGATACGCTGAAAAGTATGCAACAATAAACTGCAAGGATAAAATGCTCACTATTTTGTGTTTCAGAATTAATGAACTCAAAGTAAAATTATAACCATACACAGACATAATATCATTAAGAACATACAAAGCAGCCTCAATAATTTTAAACAAAGATGCCGCACAATTCAAATTCAAAAGCAAATTCGCAATAGCATGCAATGTCCAATTTAAACAATGCGGCACGTCCGCGCAGGCATAATAAAGCAGGCAACGTGTCATAGAGGCGTGCAAGCTAATCACGCAACGGTTGATTGCATGCACCGAGTTTTTTTAACGACGACGCCTCGCAAACTGGCTTCATTGGACGAAGCAACTAACGCAAAGTCAGGTTATTGAGCCAATTTTTAATTTGATGCAATCAGCTTTTAAAGCGGTTTTAAAGCTTTGCTTCGATGTTTATCGCCATTATGGCGTTTTGTCAGTTTTGTTACTGTACTCAAATTTTTAATATCGTACAAAACTGATAAATTGTGAACCGCTATTTTAGATGAAGTAATTATGTTGTACTGCTCATCAGTTAATGTAATACAAAGCGCTCGTGGCGGAGCTTGACAAACTGATCGTACTCGATCACGTTTGTTAAGCAACGCTTGGTCCGGTCAGGTGCCGGATGGGTGACCGTAAAGTGGCATTACAACTGAGTGCTTCCGTGCTTCGGAGGGTACGTTTAATAAATCGTCGGTTCTGGCTGTTGTCATCTGATAACAGTTTGTTAAGCCAAGTTAGAAGCCTTACAGGCGGCTTGATAAACTCTAACACCAGAGGTGGCCACTAATTTTCATTCGATAAAGAAGAATAGCTATGTACTTTGAAAACCCACAATTGGTTGTTAGACATAGGAAGGTACTCTAAAATAAAACTATTAAAAAAATTTCGTTTCTCTACATTATCTGCATTACTAACTATACACACTACTACTACTTTGTGTACTAAATTAATGTAAGCTGTAATTTGATAGGCTATCAAGATTCAAGATTTTTAAATGATACCTGCCCCCGTATTACAACCTCTTAAAAATGCCAGTTTTCTGAATGGCTATCAATGCGTCTCTTTTATTTGCTACACAGCGAGAAAGAGATGTAACTATAGCAATTCATAAACCTGGCAAGTTTTAAGAGGTTGTAATACTGTTGTAGTTTAAAAACCAGCCGTTCAACTTTAAAGGACATGATAAAAACTAGGTGTAATCGTTTTGGAGCTCAATCGGAATAAAGCTGGACAAAGCAACTAGTACCAGGGGAATTATTGAACCAATTTAGTTTTCACGAATCAGCAGTCTGATGCCGCTTTAATGAATAACTGGAAACGATATTCGGCTGCATTTTGTAGAATTTTCTGAAAAGTACAGCTCAAGTGTATAAATAAAGATAAATATTATAGTGAGATACAAAGTCAGTGAGCAGAAAAAAATAGTTTGCGATTTTTTTATTGTTTTATGTTACACGGAGTCTACTACAAATTACAATTTATCCTTAAAAATACGTGCATTTTTTAAGTAGAAAACTCACCGAAGCTTACTCTATTTTACAGGCAAATTAGTTGAGTTAAGAAATTAAAGTTCGTTCGCTTAGATAGCGTCGGTACACCCGCAAGCACTTGTGTTCAGAGACAGGAATACCGGTAACAAACACAACTTTTCACTATGGCACTTCTATGTAAACTGCCAAAATCCAGATTGACTTGCAGGCGTACGCCGCACGCGGTATCCTTTGTTTATGCGGCGGCATCCTTTGACAAGAAGCGGCACGTGCAAAGGCGGCGCGATAAAAGGGCGACACTATCTAAGCGAATGGACTTTACTCATATCATGCAGTTCGTCACCACACCAAGATGGCTGAGTGGTTACAGCGCTTGACCCATTTTGCCTAGTCACGCAGGTCTCTCTCTTGTAGTAGATATACAACATAAATCCCGAATATGGTAGATAGAGAAGCGATCATCAAACTTGAACAACTTTTACTATGGGACCAACTCTGAAATCGCGAAAAAAAATCTGCGGTTTAATGCAAAAATTAATAATGAAAATATCAAAATGTATGAAACAGCAGATTTTTCTCGCGATTTCTGAGTTGTTGGTCCCATAGTAAAAGTTGTTCAATTTGATAGTCCCTATCTACCATATTCAGCATAAGAGGTTATTTTGAAACACGTTGTATAAATTGACTCAGTGCTAAAAAGATACCTACATTGTTATGTAGGTATCTTTTTATATGATGGCATATGTAGGTGGTGTTCCATCATAATATTTTTTTAAATAAATCATTAATTACCAACACCGACAAGAAATTCAAATTGGCGAAGAATTGGAATGGCATACTACGATTATGCCAATTTCAACCTTTATATTATTGGATTGGACCTTACTAAAGTGTCGAAGAATTGGATTCCCAATAAAGGACTTTAATGAAATTCTAATTTCAAGACTCAGTGTTTTCTATCTATAAAATCTCTGTACAGAAGTTATTCAACAATATCGTTACGAAAACCAGTTTCGGCAATAAAGTTTTGATTTAAATATTAAATATATTTTTAACCGACTTCAAAAAAAGGAGGAGGTTCTCAAGTCGACGGTATTTTTTTATTTATGTTTTACCATAACTACGTCAGTTGTAATCCGATTTATACAATTCTTTTTTTTTATCTCAAATAACATAGTTTGTGTGTGGTCCCATAAATAATTTACAGAGATCTGGCTGGTAGTTTTTTCATAATCCTGAATAATGACAGTTATTTAGCTTGCCATCACACGTGTTTGTTTCGGATTTTCGGACATGACATCTTTGTTTATGTACCGATTTAGATGTTTTTTTTTTTAAGGGTATAACTTCAAGAATGGTCACATTTTAATTTCATCGGTATTGGACTTTGAACTTCGAAGATACACAAGGAAACTCCTCAAATTCAAATAGTATATGTAAAGAGATTTGGATTTTGGTAGGTTAATGACAATCCAAAACAAACCAAACCATGGTCTGCGATGCAACATACCTTCCACTAAAAAGTTGAAAATAAAAAAACTTTTTAACAAAAAAGAAAAACCTCCTTCAAAAACCTGAAACAAAAACAGCTTCAAAATTAAATACCTCTAAAAAGCGAGAAATAATATTCAAATCATTAGTTACGCATAACATTATTAATAACGTCTAATAACGTCTAATGACGACTTCATTTGTCGATTTGAATATACGATTTGAATATTATTTCTCGCTTTTTAGAGGTATTTAATTTTGAAGCTGTTTTTGTTTCAGGTTTTTATGTTTTCAATTCTCAAGCTTACGCGCTCATTTTACCGGATACTGGCTCGGTTTTATTGAAAGTACTTTGTCAATTAGTTAGTAAGTATTTGGTTTGATTTTTTATTTTCCCGACATTTCGGCAGCTGCCGTGGTCACGGGGGACAGTACCATCTAATAACCAAAGTACTTTCAATAAAACAGCGCTAGTATCCATTAAAAAGTGTTTTATTTTATGCTTTCAATTTAAAAAGCTTACGTGGCACGAATGTTTGTAGCTGACTTTTCATTTCCCTTGCATTTTCGATTATATCGCATTACCTTATTAGAAGAGTGTGTGATTATGGTTGGCTCGTCCTTTTTCTACTTTAGTTAAAACTTGTCTCATATCTTTCACCCAATCCTTACTTCCTTACTCATATTATTATAAATACGAAATTAAGTTTGTTTGGATTTCAGCACAGGACATCGGGCAAAAAGGATATAGCTGTCATCCAGGAAAAATGTACGGTTTCTGAGGGATAGCAAAACAATTGTCTTACGCAGACGAAGTCGCAAGCGACCGCTAGTATTGTTATATTTGATAACTCAGCTCACTTATGAGATGTCCTGTAGTTTTCCGTTTTGTAATTTATAACGTCTATTTTAGCTCAGTCACATCAATAAAGTTCTAAAAGTCATTCAGGGGATAACAGGGTGTTAGTGAGGTCATTTACAATTTAAACTTTCGCCCAATTTTATTTGGTTCAAGATAAAATAATCAGAAATTTGAATGAACCGTCGTCAGTGTCTCTTGCATGCAAATTGAGTTGAGCCGTATACTCAAATCAAAATTCATCCTCCCAAGTAATTGAACGAATAATCCACGTTATGTTTTATTCATTATTTTGACCGAAAGTAACGAGCGTCCTTTACTTCAGCAAATATAAATATGACAATCGCTTAATTGGATTCATCATTATCGATGATGTGGACGTTCAACTCGATCGTAGCAATTTGAATCTTATTATTTACGAAGAAAATTACTAATTTCTTATGGTAGGTTTTTGTCTACAACGAACGCCGAGATCACTTTCAATAGAATAGTACCTATAAAAAATTCTTGGTTTTACGACGACACCAGCGACCATTTTTTCACAGTGTTCCGATTGTTTTAAAGATAGTTCACCTTCACATTGTGGAAAAGGAAATATCAGTGTTCTAACAAGCACGGTTACTGAAAGAGATATTTAAGTCAGAAAACAGTTAAACTCATCATAGATATGAAATTTGAGCTAATCTGACGAGTATTTATCCATCTCATGTTATACAGGATCGTAGTTTCAATAGAACACAAATACAAAATCGTTGTTAAGCTCCCACTCCCACCCAAAAACATAAAATTTTCCAGTTAATTGCCACTCGAAAACCTATACAAAAAATATTGGAAAACCCGACGCGTTATCTTCAATAAATCATGGTGTTGTCGTCAACGCATCGAAACATCCCGAATCTGTCTGGGGCACCCTTGTAATCGCTAGATAATGGCTGCAGACCGACAAAAATCGGGTTGCACTCCGGGAGTGCCGGCAGAAGTGAAAACTTGAATATTAACGTTGTGCATTTTTGATATTTTGGAACAGTTAGGGAATAATTTTGCGCATATTGCCGTCTTACGAATTTACTCAGCATTTGAATTTACGAATACAGAACAGTATTGTACGAAAGTCTTATCCATAGCTTGACAGAAAATCTAGAGTTTTGACATTGAATTAAAAAATTAGCGCGTTGCTATGGTGACACAAGTAAAATGACGCGCCGCCATTTTCACCGCGCCCCGTAGAAAGAGAGGGGGATACTTCCGCCGCCGCTTGTCTACTCTCCATCCGTCACATCCGTCTTACGAATTTTCGATCAGGGTCACGTGATCCTGACTGACTGACGCTAGTTTATCATTTTTTCCCCATTACAAATAAGCGTACGACGCCGCTAAAGAAGTTTTCACTTCAAAAATCATCCCCACACTGTACAGAAGACGGCCAAACAAGTTTATCAGTAATGTACAATTCCATTCATAAATCTGTTATTCAATTAAACCAAATACCCTTTTTGTACTAGGTATTACAACCCAGACTTAATGCTTTTTAAGTAATTTGGTCATGAAGAAGTACGATCTGGACTACCTAGTCGTATTTCTTCATGACCAAATTAACCTACCTGAGTGCCTATTAAGGTAGCTGTACGAGAATATAAGTATATTTTTTATTCAAAATGAAATGAGATAAGTTGATTCAAAGAATGCTACTGATTAAATTAATACGGTCAATAAGTACCCAAAAACAGTAGCATTATTTTAATATCTAGTGATTTATTACATTTATTTCAAACATTTACCTTACGAAATAGAATCAATAGCTCTCTAAAACTTTACCAAATATATTTGCAGTGCGAGTGCCCATTTATTAATTAATCTAAATTAATTGATGACGAAGATCCAGACTACGCTTCTAGAAATGCTTCGATTTTTTGCGATACAAACTTGTGAATTAACCGTCTTTTTAACCTCGTATGACGTCATAAGTACGTAAAGGGTACGCATGACACCTCAGCTGCTGCCGTCATTTGTCAGAGCTGGCTCCCTGGGTTTAGATTAGTCGTTATTAATGACAGTGAACCCATTTCGCACGAGCGGAACGATGAAGTAAAATTGTTTACGATTTCAATTTAGAACACACACAACATCTGTTAGGGGCTGAATGTTGGACATTCAAAATGGCGCTAGACATTCAATCATGGTCAAAGAGCTAGACCTAAATATTAATTTGGAAGCATTTAAAAAAAAAAAAAATTATTGTTAATATTGCCCCAGCAAACGACAGTTTGGAGATCTGTCTCCAAACAACGGAAGACTGAGTTAGCGTGAGAAAGATAATTATATAAATTCGAACATAGCGTTTGCTGGGGCAATATTAACAATAAATTAAAATTTAATTAAAAATATTTAAGTCTAGCTCTTAATTTGGATACGCGCTTTCAGTAATTTAAATATAAGCACAGAATAACTAATAGTACAAGTACAGAAGCAGCACTCGGCAAAGTCATTTAAATAAATAGCGACTTTATCTGCGACACAATAAAGTGCAATTCAGGTCGCGCAGTTCACCTAGTAGTTGCCTCTCTTTCTATCGCGTGCTCTTACCTTTTCTGACGACGCAACGTTAGGGTTGTTTTCTATTAAATGAACTGCGTAACATATATCATAATGTGATAAACGACAATTTTTTATTGGTTTTTAGGGTTCCGTAGCCAAAATGGCAAAAAACGGAACCCTTATAGATTCGTCATGTCTGTCTGTCTGTCTGTCCGTCTGTCTGTCTGTGTGTCTGTCTGTCTGTCTGTCTGTCCGTCCGTATGTCACGGCCACTTTATTCCGAAAGTATTAGGATTACATAGTTGAAACTTGGTAGGTAGATGTACTCTGTAAACCGCTTTACAATTTCTTCACAAAAATAAAAAAAAAATAAAAGATTAAGGGGGGGCTCCCCATACATGGAACTGAAACAGAAAAGATTTTTTTATCAAACCAATACTTGCGGTGTGTCTATAGATAGGTCTTTAAAAATGACATTGAGGTTCTTAAGACAATTTTTTCACAAAGTCAACCGTTTGAAAGATATATACTGCCAAAGTGGTAAAATGTGTGTCCCCCCCCCCCTTTAACTTTTAAAGTAAGAGAGTGAAAAATCTAAAAAAAATATATGCTATAGATCTTAGTGAACACTTTCAACGAAAATTGGTTTGAACGAGATACAGTAAAAAGTTTTCGAAATATAGTACATTTTCTAAAACCGCAAATATAACTTTGTCGTTCATACAAACACTGTGAAAAACAAAGTTATTTTTTAAAGTGAAAAATGATAGCGGTATTAAAATACGGTATGGTATAATGTAACTACGGAACCCTACTGCGCGTGGCCCGACACGCACTTGGCCGGTTTTTTATTTTGACATCCGTACACGGCACAGTAATGTTGATTCGACATTGTTACTATTATAAAGATGCAATATTTACGCAGCGAATAAGTTGCCGCGCGACTACGCAGGCCGCCGGCGTGTGGCGGCCCTCTGCTCACTTGTTCGTTCGAACGAACGGCTAGTAGCGGTAGGTGCTTATCGCGCGATCTTGAGCGAGTGAAGGAGGCCTGATATAAGTAAATATTTTTGTTTCACTAACAATGTCTAGTGAGCAGCAAGTCTCTATTATTCTACAACAACCCTCAACGCAATTCAACATTTTTATATCTCCAAAGTGTAGCAAACTTTCCTCAACCGCGTAATGTATGAAATATTTACTTATTTAGTATAATATCTCAATAAGAATCTCGTTATCTAAATGAACTAAATCGATTACGCGAACAAAAATAACATCCTGTACAAGCAAAATATGTCGATTATATTTAGATACTTATCCTGAATTGGTCATTTTTAGGGTTCCGTACCTCAAAAGGAAAAAACGGAACCCTTATAGGATCACTTTGTTGTCCGTCTGTCTGTCTGTCCGTCCGTCTGTCTGTCAAGACCCTTTATCTCGGAAACGCGTGGAGGTATCGAGTTGAAATTTAAACCATATACTAAGGTCTACGGGCCCTTGAAGCTGTAAAAAAATCAAACTTCTAAGTTAACGTAAAAAAAAGATACTGCCGTTTAGGGCGCAAAAAACGCATTTTCGATACTCTCAAAGGAATCAAAATTCATAGGGTACTTCCCGTTGACCTAGGACTATGAAATTTGGCAGGTAATAGCGTCTTATACTACACTTACAGGAAAAAATCTGAAAACTGTATATTTGTAATTAAATCATAAAAAATATGGTCATTAAAATACGTAATTATTAATCATCTTGGTGAAACAACGGTATGCGCGGTCATAGTTTAACTTCTAATTACTTTTGTGATAATCGCGCCACTAATTCTTTTTAAAATATCAATATTTATTATTATTAATTATTTAGATCCTTTCAAATATTGTTATAGTTAATTACTTTTAAAAATAAAATTAAAAAGTAATAAATTTGGCTCTAAATATTTTCGCAACATGGCGGTATGTCACGCTGCATGACAGGGGGTCAAAGAGTAAAACAATCAACGGAGTGCATTCCAGCAGACCAATAGCTATCACTACAGAGTAAGTATATAACAATCAGCGCGTTTTTCACACCGATATGACGTGACTCGAACGGGATGGAAACAGACTTTCGGAGCAAGGGTCTTGTTGGAATACACCCATTTTCTCTAATAACATTGCGATAGATAACACCATTTCACAGAACATTATACAGTGTACTATTGATATACAGCGCCATCTGTTGACAATTAGCAGTACTTGTATTTTATACAGTGCGGTGGGTTTGTAATTATTTTATTTTTTCTCAAACATGCTTGGAAATTCGAACATTATTTTGACAAACTTCTTCGTGCTAAATCGGAGTTTACGGACAGACCTAAACCGCGACGTCAATATTTGTATGAGAATCCATTACTAACGTGTAATAATGGATTTTCATACAAAAATTGCCGGCGTCTGTATGTTTCTATTAAAACTCATCACACACGTGTAATTTAGATATGGAGCGAACTTTTCAATGAAACACAAATACTTATAGGTATCAAATGTCGCCTTGATGAGCGAGCACATTCCAAAAAAAAATTTTTTTAATATTTGGTATACTGGTATCACGTGAAAGGCCTTGATGAGCACATTCCAAAAAACTGAAAAAAAAACGAAAAAAAAAAATGTTTTGGTGCAATATGGGTATCAAATGAAAGGCCTTGATGAGCGCATTCCAAAAAGATGAAAAAAAATTTAAAGACGAAAAAAAAAATTTTTTTTCAATATGGGTATCAAATGAAAGGCCTTGATGAGCATATTCCAAAAAACTGAAAAAAAAAAAAACGAAAGAAAATTTTTTTTTGCAGTATGGGTATCAAATGAAAGGCCTTGATGAGCACTTTCCAAAAAACTGAAAAAAAATTTAAAAACTGGAAATAAATGAAAAAACAAAAAAAAATTTTTTTTTCAATATGGGTATCAAATGAAAGGCCTTTATGTGCACATTACAAAAAGATAAAAAAAAAATCTTTCCATTTTCTTTTTTCAATTACTGTAATTTAAAATAAAAATTAAAAGCTTAAAACTTTTAAAACTAAAAAGTTAAAAGTTTATAAGCTACTTGGTTTGAATTTCCGCGCATTATTTGAGAAAAGTATACTACTACTACTATACAAGCCTTGGCCGCAACTAGGCATTGATGGACTCACGTATGTTCTTCAATGCCTGTCTTGAGTACCGCTGCAGTAATGTACTATTCCATTTCAAACCTTCGCCCGTGGTCAATTCTTTGTCGTAATCCCTGGAAGGGACCACGGATGTTATTTTCTACGTGGCGACAAAGGATTTCAATCTATATATAGCAGTCAATTCTAAATGTTTTTGCGCGAATCACTTAAAAACTGCTGAACGGATTTTGATGGTATTTTTTTACAGTTTGGTAGCTTAGAGTCCAACTTATAATCTAAGCAATTTTTCACATAATTCCGGTAGGTAGAACCTGGGATGAAGCTTGAACTCTCCGTAGTACAGTTTTCATATAAAAAAAACTAATAACTACCAACCACTTTTTTCAAAATATTTCCTTTGAACCGACACAACTTTTCTATAGCTTTATTTTATGTACAGATGTAGGTCTGTACGGAACCCTCGGTGGGCGAGCCCGACTCGCACTTGTCCGTTTTTTTTCTCGCATAGTATAAGCAGAAACACATTAATCTTCATTCAATGGGCATCGATAGTCGGTATTATTTCAATCGTTCATCAATCTTGGTTTCCGTGTGGTTAACGTATGCGCAGTTTGTATGGATGTATTGAGATTTAGTTTTTGTCGACTCCAACATTGAATAATTATGTCACAGTAGTTGTATTTAAAAAGTAATTCAAAACTGACACAAACTTGCTGTTCTTCAATACCTACTCGTACCGACCAATTTTCATTTTACCCGAAGCGCGAAAACAAATTTTCAATTGCCACTCCAGCTCTGCCAACCCATCAATAATTATAGAGGGTTCCGTCGGCAGCCACTCAAATACACCCTTATAAAAGGTGTACGGTTGGAGACGCGCCAAACAGCGGGGACGTGGGACATGGGACCTACATCGTACGAAGTGGCCGATTTTCAAAGGCGATAACTTTTGCAGGTTGGCAACGTTGTTGACAACCGAATATAAGAACGTGGTTTTGAAACAGGGATTTTCGATACTTACCTATCTCGTATTGGCTGTCACAAGTAGCTTGCGAGTGGCAGGGACCGGAAAACCCCTTTTTTTGGCTAACCCAATTGATAGGGAAACCCTATTAAAAAGCTTGCCAAATGATAGGGTTTCCCTTTCTATAGGGTTAGTCGACGTTATGCTTACCGTATTGATAGGGTTTTTGAAAACAAGTCTATGAAATACCCAATCAAAAACTCTTTTAACGGTAAACGTATCATGAAATACCCAATCAAAACCGCTTTAACGGTAAGCGGTTCCGGTCCTTCGGCCCAGGTGGGACTAGGTATAAATTGCTTGAACACGTTTTAAAACCCCTTCATAAAGCCTTCATAGGGTTTCCCCGATAGGGTTTTCGTATTCAGTAAGTACTTACTTGGGTTACCCTTTCGATAGGGTTACCGTATTGATAGGGTTTTTGAAAACAAGTCTATGAAATACCCAATCAAATACCCCTTTAACGGTAAGCGGTTCCGGTCCTTGGCGAGTGGCGGTTTTCAAAACATACAGGGCTTAGAGGGCGTACCGCGTACCGAACTCCACATTTGCTTAAATTACCTTTTTAAATAAACAACAGGATAGTGCTTAGTCTGTGACGATAGGGCCAAAATTGTATCATCAAACTGAAAAACTTTTACTATGGCACCAACTTGTTGTTTCTTAAATTTTGATATTTTCGTTACTAATTTTTGTATGAAACAGGCTGTTTTTATCGCGATTTCAGAATTGGTCTTATAGTAAAAGTTGTTCAGTTTTATGGTCCCTATCTACCATACGATACCAGCTTTAGGGCTCTGCGCTGTCCTCTCCCCTGATGGAGGGCAGTCGCTTCCGGTTGAAGGTTCGTTGACTGTCCGGTCACGAAACCAGATTAAGGCGGTTTTTAGTCAGTACGAGTCTGACATAACCAGATTAGCCAGGTAGCAACCGGCTAGGTGGTATCCAATGAGGATTTTCCGCCTCCTTCCCCCCGCGGGGAGGGTGGCTCAAAGCCCCTAAGGTGGAGAGCCCCAAAAAAACAGCTTTAGGGTTTATTTGTAATAATTAACAAGAATTGTTGGCATGTCCTTGTTTTATCAACGTGTATTTCTTGTCACATAATAATTTAGGCTCAGAATAAATATTTGCATACATCACTAAGGAAGCTTGAACTCCAAACATTAGTTTCGCATGTAATATAATATCATTAGTTAGATGTAATATAGTATGCCTATATTGGCTTTAGCATACATTAGTTTGGTAAAACGTTTTGAAGATCCATCACGGCAGCCCTCAAGACAGATCATACTGTCAATGCATCTCACCTGACCAAGAAGCCGAAGGTATCCGCTTTCTGTTACTCGACGACTTTGGTTACATCACACCCAGAACCAGCGAAAACAAATGCGTGCTGAAAGCCTTTTTTCTCAAAAGATTTACAAAAGACCAAACTTACCGCCAAGAAGGAGAATACTCATTATGATTAACATACTTTGTTTAACAAAAATATCACTATCCAGATAGGTACATATGCAATTTAAACTGTTTTATGTATTGTTTTATTATCTAGTCTTCTATTGATTTTACTTGCCTACCAATGATCATCTGATAGGTATCAATGCTTTGATGCCCACTACATTATTTTATGTATTTACCAGTGGTTCATCTATTGGGTTACGCATGGGTACTACATTTTATGTGTTCACCCATGGTTTACCTATTAGGTAGACCACGGGTATAAAAAGGTACCCATGGAACACCTAGGTGAACCACGCCGGTGCCGGTGTACTACGGGTCAGAAAGATTCGTATTTAGTACATAAGATAAAATAAATAGAACAAAATTACAAATTTCCCTCTATTCTGAGTAAACCACCTCCATTCAAAGTAAACACAACCAACGAGTGTTCTGTTTCACCCAGCCACGTTACACATCTCGAGTAAAGGCTGCGGCGAGCCGCTATCATCTGTCAGGCTTCTCACAGACAGCGATCAAATTGAGGATGGCCGGCTTATTGCCGTTTGATAATGCCGCGCTTAGCGAAGCCAGGTAACGAGCAAACAGCACCTTCGATTCTGGGAATCATCAATCTCGAGGCAGTTTTAGAACCTAACTTAAACAGTTATTTGGTGCATTTTTATAATAGTGGGACTCAAGCTCACAACCACACAACAAATAGAATTTATAGAACTATCAATGCTTGACCATGACCAATTGACCATCAGCCATTTTAATGTCCCCACTGCTGGGGCATAGGCCTTCCTTATGGGTGGATAAGGAGGACGGGCCATAACCCACCAGGTGCGTCCAATGCGGACTGGTGGGTGTTAACGACTGCAAATGCAGCCGGGAACTTTAATTTGAGGAGCTCGAGATAATACATTTTGGTCACCCATGCTATGACCAACCCATGCGAAAGTTGCTGGGTCAGGCACTAAACCACTGCGCCATCAAACTCCTCAACGGTCGACTAATTAGGTAGCCCATACATATGTAGTTTGAAGTTCAACATTCTCTTTCAAGGAACCAAAATGTGAAAGATAGGCAGGTAATAAAAATCTGCAAAATTTTCCTCTATGACAGTAATTACAACAACAGTTGAAGTACTGTATCTTGCTTAAACTATGTTCTAATTTGGTTTCTCGTTTCATGATCTTGCTATCTCTCTCCCTCTCCGTGGTTAAGGCCAGCTTAGCATCATGACGGCCTGCACCGGATCGAACTATAAGCCCGTTAGGTATTTGCAAATGCAATTTTACGAGAGTTTAAGGTGCTTCTAATATTGGAGTACGATAACCAAGGGATATACGCAAAATACTGTTTCGGTTACGAACCGGCATTAAATTTTGAGGAGCTTTAAATATTAAAGAGGACGGTATCGGGAAAGTCGATATACTTATCATTATCAGTGTAGTTTGATTAAAAGGTTTTATTGTTATGTTGGTTTGGAAAACTGGGCATAAGTATCCAACTGTCATTCAAATTCTGGGTTGCTAACTTAGTGGTCAAATCAGTTGAATCAGGAATGCCTAGAACCTAAGTCAGTAGGATTATGTTAGTTCTAAACCCGAGCTTTGGGTAACACAACTTTACTTGTTAGCCTGTAACCTTTTCGTATAAATCCTACAAAACTTTACCAAGTTTGACAACTTGTTCGAATTGATAATGATTTAAGTAATGACACAGAATAGATATAAGTACTATCGTACAGAAAGGAAACTCTCCGCCCCGCCCAACAATCAATTACCTCACCCCACCGGCACCCACCGCGCGAGTTCCGTGTGTCGATCCGTGTGCTCATTCAATAGCTCGCACACATTTGCGCGTGTACAAAAACGTCACTGTGTAGCGTCTGTGTAATAGGTAGTTGAAACGCGACGCTTGTATGGAGTGCCCGGGGTTTGGTAATGATGCAAGACATTCGAATTCCTCCACGTATATTTAACATTTCTTTGGATTTTTTTATAATCAAATATATTCATTTAAAGCTTTTCCTAGTTCAATACATATCCGTAACATAGAAAATCTGAATTATAGTTGATTGTGGAAGTGTAGGTAGGTAGGTACATGGGATTATACGTTGGAAAGTGTATTAGACAAAGTTTGGTCGGGCTCGAGCGAACTGGTCGATGAAAAATAAGGATATAGAACACTGGAGAAGCCAATACTTATGTCTTTAGGAATAGGAAGAAGTATACTTGCTGCTATTTGATGGCAGCTTTTTTTCTCAGGCAACTGAATGCAATGTATAATAGTACTATAGCCCGCTGACATCTAAATCACCAAAAAGGTTACCGTTTGTCATTGTGATATTGTTATTTATTACGAAATTATAGATACTTTAACCCATATTTTACAGTTCGCAACCCGCCGTAACCTTGTTGTATATCTCCAAAAATGATATTTTTTTATTTTTCAAGGTTTACCACATGGTTTAGCTATTGTCGTGTTCTACAGCGTTGTTTGATTGCCACTAATAATAGTAAGACTTTGGAAAGTGATCATACACAGATTTAAGACCAGATAAAGTCCAACTATTTTCATCAGGTCTTAAATCTGTGTATGGCTACTTTTAATAGTCTTACTTTTATCTGTTGCAATCAAACCAAGCTGTAGAACACGACAATAGCTAAACTATGTGGTAAACCTTGAAAAATAAAACAATATCAATTTTGGAGATATACAATATAGGTTACGGCGGGTTGCGATCTGTAAAACTTGGGTCGTTTTTTTACTCATGTGCTTGAGTTAAAGTATCTATAATTTCGTAATAAATAACTATATCACAACGGCAAACGGTAACCTTTTTGGTGATTTAAATGTTCTACGGGCTACTGTACTGTCGGTTTTTAAGTACTTATTGACTGTCATTTGTTATGGCGAAAGAAGGTAATTAACCGGTAACGTTCCCCCTAGCATGACCACCGAAACGCATAGGATATAGCAATTTATCGCTCTTAACTGTCAAAAGACAATGGATTTTGACAGTTGAGTGTCGATAAAAAATATTACATTTTTGTCTACAGTACTGTTAGTTGGAACGTCATAACAGTCGACGATGGCAATGACGAAGTGAACGCGTAGTACAAAGTGTTACAAAAAAACCCTTAAAGCTAAATATGGTAGATAGGGCACAATATATCGGGTGTATGGGACAGCTTGGCCAAAACTGAAACAGTAGCGTAGTAAATTTGATAATTTTCCTGAGAAAAAATCCAGCTATTTTCAATCATAAATCATGGTCTGAAGCTACTGTTTCAGTTTTGGCCAAGCTGTCCCATACACCCGGTATCTATACATACCTACAACCCCGGAAAATTATTATAAACCCTCAAAATTTAACTGGTTATTATGAAATATCCTGTATAAAGTATTTTGGTGGTCGTGCTATATAATTATGAGGGTTGGTCTGATTCCTGCTAAAGGCAAATGATTTTAGAAGGACCAAAATAATTTGTTCATTTGTGATGATTATTTTATACTTTTTATAATGAATTCTATATGTTGTTGTATTAATAAATTAAGTCTGAAGGATATAATGCGTCTCAATGTTATTGGCTGCTGTGAAGTTAGTCTCTATGCACATAGCCGTTCCCCACTTGCTTCTTTCACCAACTTACATCGAAATTGTGTTCTGCGTATGGTCTCGCGCGGTGTTCCGAGCCAATAAGATTGAACCATATTGTACAAGATTGTTTTTTATATATCCAGCAGTTTTAAGGTGCTTGTGCATGGTGCAAGTATAGCCTACGCAAGTTGAGGCACTTGCGCAGGGGGTCTATTACGAAAATAACGTACGCAATTGCGTAACGTAAGTCACTTGGTCACGATAGTCGTCCGCAGTTCGTCGGTTGTGGCTATTAAACACATTTTCAATTTGGCTATCATAGCCTAAAGACTATTGAACGAATGACGTCGGATACGCTAGAGAGAAACTGTCAAACTTACGCAATCACTTTGCGCCATCGCATACGCAAGTGCTTTGTAATGGGAAACAATCATAACGAAGCGCGGATGCAGCTGCGTGTATCGCATTAACCTTTTCGTAATGACCCCCTGGTTACATGCTCCATAGAAAAACGTGAGCGGGTCCAGCCAGCTCCATAGCATTGTATTGTAACCCCGCGCAAGTAACCCACGCCTCAACATGCGCAAGCTACAATGCACCTTGTACAAGCACCATAACTATGAAATTAACACCTAAATCTCCGCCTTTTTAAAATAAATAAAACCGGTCAAGAGCGAGTCGGACTCGCGCACCGAGGGTTCCGTACCATCATAATTGCACCATTAAACCACACTGCAGAGTAGAATAATAAACTTAGTATTGCAATTTTAGGTCAGCGCCATCTCTTGACCGATAGTGGAACTAATGTTAGACAAGTGTGCTATATTGAGACATCGTTTTATTTTTCCTGTAATCTTTATATAAACTGCTATCACATAGAATTATTTCTGATTTTTCTCTTTGTAAACTTCGGAGATAAGGGGGGAACGGTATTTTTTTTTACATTTTTCATTATAAATCGAAAACTATGTGGGCTAAAACAAAAAAAAATGATTGAAAACGTGCAAACGGTGCTCTTTCATATGATACCCCACATGCCCTAGTACCTCCACTTCAAATTTTTAAGACTCCTTTTCAGTCCCTGTTGTAAAAAAGATATTTATTTATTTATTTATTTATTTCTTATTTGCAAAATAGTTGGGCAAATGTAATCTCAAATTATTCTAAATTTCAAGTTGATACCATTAGTAGTTCTCGAGATATCCAGCTGTGACAGACAGACAGACAGACAGACAGACAGACAGACAGACAGACAGACTGAGTCACACCATAAGAGTTCCTTTTTTACTATTTTGGTATGGAACCCTAAAATAAACTAGAACATTCTAGAAAACTACGTCTTCGGCTGATAGTAGCACGGCATCTAAGCAACGCTCTCTAGTCACGTCTCCCGCGTTTATCGCGAACACGTCGGCTGCTGCAATAAAAACTTCTCTAAAATGAAATATTTAATGCCACCACCTCGCCCTCCCAATGAACTGGCGTGTTTACGTTTCATTTTTAAAACCAACCCGTTTTAACATGTATGACCATGCCCCACTAATTTTGCTGAGAAATGTGCACTTTTTAGTATTCTGATAGTAAATCTGATTACTTAGTTAGTTAGCTTTATCCGTCAAGAGAGCGTCCAAAGAATAACACAATTTTTAGGGTTCCGTACCAAAATGGTAAAAAAGGAACCCTTATGGTGTGACTCAGTCTGTATGTCTGTCTGTCTGTCACAGCTGGATATCTCGAGAACTACTAATGGTATCAACTTGAAATTTGGAATAGTTTAGATGACATTTAACCAACTATTTTGCAAATAAGAAAGAAATAAAAAAAAATTTAACAGGGACTGAAAAGGGGTCTTCAAAATTTAAAGTGAGGTGACTAGGGCATGTGGGGTACCTATCATATGAAAGATCGCTGTTTGCACATTTTAAAACATTTTTTCCTTTTTTCTTAGGCCGCATAGTTTTCGACTTATGATGAAAAATTTAAAAAAAAAATACCGTTCCCCCCCCCCCCCTTATCTCCGAAGTTTGCAAAGAGAAAAATCTGAAATAATTCTATGTGATAATAGTTTATGTAAAGATTACAGGAAAAATAAAACGATGTCTCAATATAACACACTTTTTTAGAAATTCAAAAACAAACAAAAATTCTTTAGTTTCACTACCAGTCAACAGATGGCGCTGTCCTAAGCATGCTAACCTAAGAAAAAAATAGTTCCACTATCGGTCAAGAGATGGCGCAACCTAATACCACAATAATAATTGGTGGCTGGTTCTAATATAATTACCTACTATTTGCCGTACGAATAAACGAAGAATAAGTTCCTACTTAGAAATATAAACAGTTTGCAATGTGGAGTGGCTGAAACGTTTTTCAGTCACCATAAGTAGCTGTGGTTAAGATTTGTAAATTAACTGTCTGCCTGTTCGCCCTTCCACCTTACCAAATTAACTGTCTGCCGTTTATCCTCCTTTTTAAAAGACTGTACTAAAGTAACATATCCAAATATATTTATGATTGTACGGAACCCTCGGTGTGCGAGTCCGACTCGCTCTTGACCGGTTTTTTTTTTAAGTGACTTTAAGTAAAAAAAATATATCGAGGTAAATAAATTAATAAACAAATAATCTTTTTAACCACAGATTATTAAATGTCCCCTGAGTCTCCGGGTTTGGTCGGGATTTAAAAAAACCGGCCAAGTGCGAGTCAGACTCGCGCACGAAGGGTTCCGTACCAAAAAACGGCAAAAAAATTACGTTTGCTGTATGGGAGCCCCCCTTAAATATTTATTTTATTCTGTTTTTAGTATTTGATGTTATAGCGGCAACAGAAATACAAATTTCAGCTGTCTAGCTATCGCTATGAGATACAGCCTGGTGACAGACAGACAGACAGTGGAGTCTTAGTAATAGGGTCCCGTTTTTACCCTTTCGGTACGGAACACTAAAAACGAACTTTTCTAATTGTCTCTAATCTCGTGTTTGTATTACCATCATCGTTGTTTCTGATTTTTATAACACCAAGTGTTTTCGCCACTTACGTTGAAATCCGAGATTTTTTTATGTGATGTTATTCATATTTATAAAAAAAAGTAGGTAGGCGTTAGATATACAATATGGCAGGGTTCTAACAACACTTAGCATCGACAGAAAACACGAAACGACCACCTTTTGCTCTTGCTCGAGTCCAAAACTTCTCATGACGTACAAAATTTGTTGGCACAAATGAAACTTAAAGCTTTCTCCGCGCTCTAGTGTAACTTTTAAATAACATTGCTTTTAGAAATACCGAGGTAACAGGCACCTACACGGTTCAATTCAGTCTTGAAACATTCACTTTAATCTAATAGGATTTTATCCGTTTCTTTCATTGCAAAATGTCTAAGTGCTTAAAGACTTTTTCTGTGTTGTCAACAAAATTGAATATAGCTAGTTCAGTACTAAAATCCCTGTTGCTAAAAGTGTAGTACAAAATCATAGACAAGAGATTTCTTTCGATATGATAATGCGTACCATCATACTTATATCGTTTAAAACAATACAGTTTAGAATTATACTCTCGTTTTAAGGGGTCCCTAGTCAAGTCAACAAGGAACACATATAGTTTCGCCATGTCCGTCTGTCCGTCTGTTTTTCCCCATCAATCTCATTGAGTAGGGTTTCGTAGGATAGGTATTTAAAAAAATTGTGAAGACCACTTTTCGATTCAAGGATTCGTTTAAGAAAGAGGTAAACGGTTTGCAATGCAACTGGAAAAGTGAAGAAATTCAGAACAGTAGGTAGTACATATTATGATAAGTTAAAAGAATAACTATCACTGCTAACAAATTGTATACTTAATTGGAAAAAGTATCGAATAGTTAGGTATAGTTTACAAACTAACGACTAATACTTCGTTTTAGCCGTAAAACAGGGAGGAAATATAAGTTAAGAGCCTTAAGCACCTGGCCAGTTTTTTTTAATTTAGTTTTATTAACTCCTCTCCATCGGGCGAGCCGTAAATGATTTGAGGTAAAGGAAAAATAGGTAAAGTACTAGGCGCGTATCTTGAAATTTTTTCGACGGAGTGGGGATAACTTCGCGCATGTGCTCTTGTGAGTGACCAATAGCCCGCGCCCCTCACCGCTACGCATACCCAAAATACGCGTTTCGCGCAATCCCCACCCGATTTCAAGTTATATGCCTCGTACTGTAATCTCTTTTTTTTTCTCCCTTTAGATAGGTAATCTCATCATTCTCATCCGACATGATTTTCTATTTTTTTCACATCTTCCTATATTAGATGAACAAAGAAACTCGCTAGGAAACATATTCAGTCAATAGGAGCAACTGTTCGATTAGCTGTAAGTTTCAGGTTCCGGCGGACGGGCCGCGCAGACGGAACAGATTGCTCCATAAAATACTTCGTAGTCACGTTTCTTCGTACCGAGAAAGCGAAGTAATGCTATATATGTATATTGTTTCGTTTTTACTTGTAATGACTTATGTTTTGAGCTTTGAGGGTAGGTATGACTTTGGTTAAAGCTGGTTTTAAAAGATCTAACACCGCAGAATCTATATTGGATTCTTGTTTGTAAAGACACAAGCAAGCAAGACCGAGCAACCAAGCAAGACACAGTTCAGTAAGCCATTGTGGTTCATTCGTCCAGACCATTGGAGTGTAAGAAAAGTAAAAAAAATATTACAAAAAAAATCAATGCTACTAAAATCCAGTTCTTCGAGATAAATATAAAGTTATGCACATGGTACACTTTCGAATGAGATACAAGACAGTTGCTGTTGTAACTGCCTCTGTGGTCTAGTGGTTCGTCCACCCGTGTAAGACGCAGGGGTCCCGGGTTCGATTCCCAGGAGGGGGTACATTTGTACTCGGTTTGGTTGGTAGTAGGGATTATTCCAAGTCCGCCTGGCTACCACCATCTTACCTAAGTCTGAGGCCATAAAACAATTTAAATATTATTCTGTTCCGGCAGTTAGAGGTAAGATAGCCGTTCCTCAGTGGTGAGGATTCCGGGTGTAGTGCGTTTCCACCTTCGGCCTTATCGTCACTTAACATTAGGTAAGGTGAAGTCCAAGCACTCTCCCATTGTGCATAAAAAGTACTTAAATAAAATTATTACAAAAAAAACAATGCCACTAAAATCCAGTTCTTCACGTGCATTGAAGAACTGGATACCAACCACGTGCATAGCTATGCACGTGGTTGTATACACTTCCGAATGAGATTTAAAACAGTTGCTATGCCAATGTTACCTACAGTCATGTCTCTGGTGTAATAATCCAAAATTTATCACGACCTCGGAATTAAACATACTGAAACGCGGGTCAGACTACTAATTAGTGAAATTAGAGTTCATTGAAAATTACCAAGTGTTACGTCTGGCCAAACGAAGCCACTACTGGTACAGCCAACAAAGACCTAATTATTTCACGCGAATATTTCAATATTCCTATTTCTGTAAGGGGCCATCCATAAATTAGGTCACACCAATTTCATGATTTTTAACCCCGTCCTTGTCAGAGCTGGTCAAATTTTGTGAGACCCCCCTCCCTAGTGTGACATCACATATTTTACAATTTTACATCTAGAAATAATTAATTATTGAATTAAAACAGCAGTTCCGAATTTTTTTTTATTTCAATTTAAATGTTTTTGATATGTGACGTCACGAAGCTTAGGACCCCTCCCACCCCCTTGTCACACAGTGTCACACTTCGTCGACCCCCTCCCTCCCCCCCCCCTTAATTTGTGACGTAATTTATAGATGGCCCCTAATCAAGAATCAAGATCAACTAAATTATTTTGAATTCGACTATAGAAAATAATTGCAATATACCTACGTATAAAAAGCAAGAGAGCGCTCTGGTTTTTCTATACTTACCTGTATAATTTATCTTAGGTGGTAAAAATACGTAGTAGCTATGTGACCAAAAAAAGCTAAATAATATTAATATTTTCACGTTCCGAAAACGAGACCATGTGTAGGGGGTAAAATAACTTCGAATTATGTAGAAGCAAAAGAACACTATAAATATATCTTAACAAATTTTACCTCTCGTTCTTTCAGCGATACATCACTGAGCTCTTTTTTGAAACCTTTGGCTGGCATCAAGTGCTCTTTCCTTCTCATTTTCATTTGACATAGCCAAAATTCGTATTTTTTGATCGCTCGTTGGCCAATTCAAGTGTCAATTTGTGATCACTGTGACATTACGAACGATTTTAAACGAATAATTTCAAGAATATGGCCGAACAGTTAGTCCCAGGTGCAATACTAGAGTTAAGTATTATGTAGTTTACCAACTACTTTTGTTTTAAACCTTACAGTTATAAAAAATATTAAATATATAATAAAATAAAATGTTTTTACTAACATAAATCATACACTTAAAACATATAATGGAACAACCCCGTAAGTAATTCTAAAATACTTGTGTTGGGACATTCTGCTCATAAACGATGATAAATGTACCTAGACAGGGAATGTTGACGTTATTTTTAAATATAACGTTATTTCTTACTTTTTTACCGTTAATTTTAACATGAACGTTATGTCAATAAATAACGTTAATTTTAAAGTTAATTTGAAAAATAACGTTAAAATTAACGTTATTTACTGAAATAACGTTATTTTTAACGTTATTTGTTTTTTTATCGTTACTTTAAAATTAACGTTATTCCAATTAATAACGTTAATTTTTTACCGATAATTTTACCGGTACTAAATTTAACGCTATATTTAACGTTAATTTTACCGGTAAAATATAATTAACGTTATTTTTACCGGTAAATTTACCGATAAATTGTTTTAACGGTATTTTTAACGTTATTTTTTTATATCGTTATTTTTTTAACGGTATTTCAATCCTTGACCTAGGAACCTCCTTTTATATTTAGTCAGTACCATACTAATTCTGTGGTGACTTAGTGCCTACAAAACATTAAGGTTAATCGACGACCACTTCTATTTTCGAATTGCAAGAAAACCTCAGCAGAATGCAAGAAAATCTACACACAAAATGTCTCCTACATTTCCTTACACAGAAATTCTATGTAGGCTGTACAGCTCAAACTCCCAGTCAAATATTAATTCAGGTCACATTTGCTGCTTCGAATGTCCGTGTTTGAGATACAACTTTCGGACCATCGGATTTAGAATGGTTTACTTTGGGCCGTGTGTTTGCCTATTTATGTAAATTGGATGTGACTTTGTAGTGTAGTCCTCTAGAACTGACCGACGTAATCCTGTCCACGCACGAGCTGTGATTAATAATTTAAATTATTTTAGTACCGCGTGTGTTAGAACATTGTCATTATTCATTTGTTTTAAATTCTCAATGATTATTTTGAGTGCTGAAATACGAATTTTCTTTTGTTATTTTAGTTTAATTCTAGCATAATCATAGTGTAAATTGTGTAATTTCGGAATACCTAACTTTCACCAAAACTATAACAAATCACCTGCTGTTTAAATAAGGCACGATCTCATTTTATATCCATTATTTACAATAGATATTTGATACGTATTACGTATGAATGTGCATAATTAATGATATATTAAAATAAAATATTCAAATACCTAATGCTAGTATATCTGATTCTCGGTCACAACACCACAAACTAAATAATAATATTTCCAAACACACGAAGCCAACATAAATTGAAAATATGACTCTAACTTTACCAACAAAATTTTTCCGCTCAAAATAAATAAAGTTGCAACCCAAATCCCCGATAAGATATAGTGCAAAAAACTTTTCAGCTCGCAAAAACTATACCTAAAATATCGATAAACTATTCGGTACAGACGATAAATCATAGTGACATTTCAGCGACGCGGCGACGTCACTTGTTAGCTGTCACGCTCGCGAACGCGTGCCGATAGTGACACACAAAAACAGGAAAACGAGTGAAATCGCCATGGTATGTGTACACGACTCCGTTTTGATGACATGAAATGCTGAAAAGTAATGGAAAATCTTGATTTTTACTTTAAACATAATATTAAAGCTATCCTTTCGTTGTTCCGCATTGTACGCAACGCACTGAAAGACAAAGTCACATACTTACTCGTATTTAAAAAAAAATACGATCAAAATGACACTCGCTTTCAAACGATTGAATGAATTTGACGTTTTAAACTCGATGGTTGATGAAAGTGTCGTCACTCGTTGTCTTTGATCATCTCACATTAACGTCCAACATGAATTGAACCAATACAAACCAAGGTATGGAGACAAACTGCTCTATATACTTACATACAGAAGTATCTGCTTCGCATAAAGTTCTCATAGCTGGCTATTGGGTGTCCCTTGACTCGCCTAAAGTCATTGGTCCTAATTTCATTTGGCCGAATTTCTTTGGCCTAAACTCCTTAGGTACAATTATTGTTTGGCCTAATAGATTTTTTCGCATTTTTGTCGTTTCGCCTAAACGTTGAAATCCCTAATTATCAAAACCACTAATGTTAATTGTCCTAAAATTTATTAGCATACATATCTTTTGACACAATAATGACTACGCCGAAGTATTATTAACCCTAATATTGTCTTGCATACATAATTTTTGGCATAACAATATTGTATTGCATACAAATTAGTGACAGAAACAAATGGTCAAAAAACTGACCTGAGGCCCCCCGCTATAGAGAAAAACTTATAATGCGAAGACCATTAGGTTAGGTTAGGTTAGTGTTTTGACCACTTGCAGCGGAGCGAGCGAAGCGAGCGGAGCTCCCTAATACTTGCATGCATGTTGCATGCTTGCATGCTTGCTTGCGTGCTGCATGCTTGCTGCATGCTTGCTTGCATGCTGCATGCTTGCTTTCGTTGCTTGCATTCGTTGCTCTTGTTTGCATGCATGCATGCCTGCTCTTGCTTGCGTGCTTGCGTGCCATGCAAGCATGCTATTTGATCTTGATTGTACTTGTATTGTCATGTTTGCTTGTGTGCATACTTGCTTGCTTGCTTGTATGCGTGCATGCTAGCTCACTTGTATGCTTGCATTCTTGAGTGTAAGAAAAATATAAGATAGGCAATTAAAAAGACAACGACAGGTTTATCTGCTCATTCTTTATTTTTAATTAACAAAAACATAATTTTTAGTGTTTCGTATTCTAAATCACGTGCAAGTTGACCAATTAATTGTTGGTCAAATCGTTCAAAAGTGTTTAATTAAATTGAATAATTTTCAATTTACAAGTAGTAAACAAAACGGACATGAATTCATCGTGTGTGCATCTCCTGAGTCCTGTAAAACTCTCACACCACGAGTCCATTTCCAATGCCGATCAGACTACGCGCCATCGTTGTTTTTTTCTAAAATACTTGATACCACTTAAATGAATACACTATACTTCCTTCTTGTAAGGGGACCAAAGGTATGCCCATAGCCTAGTAGGAACATTTTTCCATTTTTACCGACTTCAAAAGGAGGGAGGTACTCAATTCGACCCGTTTTTTTTTTGTATGTACACCGATTACTCGAAGACGGCTGAACCGATTGAAATGATTCAAACGTTATTACATTAGGTAAAAATTTAAGTTGGTCCCATTTTTTTAAATTTTGAAATCGGTTCAGTACTTTTTAAGTAATCTTGAAAAAAGTACGAAAATAGTATGATTTTGTGTGAACTACCTCGATGATCAGTCGTATAACTTCTTTGTTTATGAACTGAATAAGATAATTATTTTTTTGTTGGAAAAGGGATATCTTAAGTGTAGTTCTTTTACCGACTTAAAAAAAGGAGGTTCTCAGTTTGACCCGCATGTATGTATGTTTCCGCGATTTTCTGAGCCGATTTTTCTACCTAAATAATATACCTACACTACCTAATACAAAAGGTACCTACACTAAAAATAAAAAAATAAAAAATTGTTTAAAAAACAAAAAACCGACTTCAAAAAACCTACCTCTAAAAAGCAAGAAATAATATTCGTAATAATAAAAACACGTCTATTGAAGTCGGGTGGGGCTTTTAGAATAAAAAAAAGGAATTTGTACTCTAGCCCCACCCGACTTCAATAGACGTGTTTTTATTATTACGTTAATATTATTTCTTGCTTTTTAGAGGTAGGTTTTTTGAAGTCGGTTTTTTGTTTTTTTTAAACAACTTTTATAGCCAAGCTGTAGAATACAACATAGAAGTCTTTGCCAAGCTGCGTTTTCAGCTAGGTACTGAAAAGCGCTTTATTTCCTTTATGATCAGAAGCAAAATGTCTTTAAAGTAATTTTATGATAAGCTTGCAACCTTAAGTCTATGTTTGACGCTTTTGAGCTTATTAAAGAACATAATGGAAGTGTTAGGATATATCAAAAAATACTTCAAAACTACATTTAGCCCAATTTAGAGCCCCCTAGCATATCTTTCGAACTTGACCATTCTGTGACTTGACATTAACCATTTGACGATACGATTCGCTAAATAATTCATCAATACTTTGGAGACAAAAATCTACTACTTATCGATAAGAAGTAAAATCTGCAAGCTGCGTCGTAATCACGTAGGACTTGTATCTAAATATCGGATGATAAATCACTGTGACATTTCACCGAGTGACGTCGACATCGGTCGTTAGTGGCACTCCTAGCGCTGCCTGCCGATAACACGCAAAAACAGGAAAACCGAGCAATATGGCCGCCACTGCGTATTTTATACGCATTTGGCTGTTACGATTCAAAAGTTTTTGTTTGTGGCAGGTATCCATTTATTTTATATTTTACTGTGATACGTTATTTTACCAATAAAAATAGAGCATGTCTTGTGGCATTTTTTATACTCACTATAAATAAAAAAAAAATATTATGATTTGTCAATTACGAAACGCAATTATACAACGTGTTAATGAAATAACGCAAAACCTTATAAACAAATTTTAAGACTCATAATTACGAACAACTTTTTGTATTTAAGCAATCCTATTGCGAAACAAAATCAGCTATTTTCGCAAAGATTGCTAGAAAATATGTTGAATGAAACATCAGATAGTTTCGTAACAAGTAATTGACACGTTATAAAAGGAAGTATTTCTCTAATTCAAGCGATTCCAATGATATCACAGAATTTGTATCGATCGAGTACTGAGGTAAACATTTTTTAAAGGGAGACCTAGTTCCATCTTGATTTAAACTCTATATAATTTATAAGTAAAAAATATATTTTTAAACAAAACAAAAAATAAGCTCTTAATTTTTCTCGTTTCGTAGACAATGGTTTGAACCATCGCTTAACAGTGTTTATAGTGTTTGGAAAATAAAAGTCATTTATTTCAAATAGACCAACAAGGTAATGTCTGTTCATCCTTACTTGTCTAATGGTAAACAATCTTCACCCAACTCTTAAGGGAAAAATCAATTACTTATAAAATAAATCAGGTTACAACAAATTGGTCAGCTGACCCACTTACTATGGAAACACAAAAAAAAACAATATTTTTTGACCTATGTTCCTTGGAAAAAGTTGTTCAGTTAAAGCAACACTGTTATATGTTTCATTATTGTTAAATAATTTGATTCAAATTTAGTTCATGTTGCACAACACGCAAACCTTGTAAACTTGTAAAGGAACACCCACCCATGTGATTAATTGATTGAAGAACTATCATTCGCGGGCAAAATCGATTAGCTTGTTATTACCGATTTGCCCTTTATCAGACAATCGACAAAGGTTTCACGAAATGCCACTTATAAAGAACCAGTGACTCGAAACTTGGCTAATAGATGTTGTAGTTCCAATATAGGTACTTATTCATGTTTAACATTTAAGTATATCATAATGTGTAACATGTATGTAGCTACACTTGATAATGCGTGGCTAGTGAACTCTACATTCTTATTACAAAATGCCAAATTCAAAGGTTATCCTAACGATATTGATATTTAGGGCCAGTAATATAGTAATGTAACTATATCACATGGTTAGGTTGCAATTGATTGTCGACAGATAATCACCTAATAAAAATTCTGTCTCACTTTAAAATTTTATCATAAGAATTAGTCAGTACCGTCTGGTACCTGTGAAACAGCTCTTTTAATTTTTCATAAAATCCTAATAACAATCATAAAATCATATTTTTAAATTTGAGATTGTATAAAATAGCATTCACAATGCTATTTTATAAAATAAGTAGGCACTAAATGAATATACTAGAAAAAAAATCATATTCTCAGGCGGGAATCGAACCCGCAACCTTTGGCTTCTGCTTGTGCAAAAACTCATTTGTATGTCTATCTTTCCGGTTGTCCGGCTTTTCTCTTCTACATGTCGCATTTCTCTACCGATTGTCGTGAAATTTAGTAAGCACGTTCAATAATTATATAGAATTTTCCGAAAGGCTATACTTTCGGATTTTTTTCAAAATAAAAAATAATAAATGCTTGGACATTTTCACACAGTGCCATCTAGCCCCAAACTAAGCAAAGCTTGTAATATGGGTGCGACAAAATAACCCGCAATGAGGAATAAAAATAATAATAAATTATAAATTGACAATGTCTAGAATATTCTGAAACCTTAAACTCTTATCTTACCGAAAGCTGTAGTACCAAGCAGAAGCTGAAAACAGAAGAATAAAAAGTTCACCTGTTGACCCAAAACTCAATACGGGAGGAGTACACAAAACTACTAGCAACTACGGGGAAAAAATAAGAAATTTATGACATAACGGAATGGACACAAAGAGAGCGACAAATGTTTGCCAGTGAGTGTCCGACACAAATCCTTTGAGAGCAGAGCCTTCGTCTATTATTGATTCGTGTTGTACGTAGTTGACACTGTTCTGCTACCTAGATACAATCCAGATTTATAAAATACCGGCGGCTAACCACTGAGGAAAATGATTTAAGTTAAGGAAACATTATTGGCAAATGAGATACGAAAGGAGCGTATCTTGCTTACTTCAGTTGCTTGTTTGTTGCCTTTCGGAGCCAGGCGTCTACTTATTTGCAATAGATATTTGTGTGCTGAATTTTTTTAATCCAGATTTCTAGAACACAATACTTTCATTCCAGTGAGGAGAACCACTGAGGAAAAAGATTTGAATTAAGAAAACATTATACGCAATAACGCAAATTAGATACGAAAGGAACGTATCATCCTTACTTCAGTTGCTTGTTTGCAGTTGATATTTGTTTACAGTTTTTTTTAATAAAATGTGATACTTAATGAATATCTTCATTAAATCCATTCATGTTCATGTTCCTTTAAAATATACTATGGCGATTAAATCGATACTACCTACTCGTATCTAAAGTACACATAGGTACTTCCTTCTCATATTTTATTCTTGAAAAAATAGTTCCATAAAGATTAACTTAAATTAAAAATACGGTTCTCATGCAAACTGCCGTTACCAGGGCTTAATATATCGTAATAATAAATTCAAAGTTTGGAGTATTACATAGAAGTTGGATCGATATTTCAAAAATTCCCACAAGTTCGATCATAAAGAAACACTCGAGTGCGCATTACCTACTTGGCGGGCAACGCTTCCAAGAGGGAATTCTGTGTTGCTAAAAACTATCGATGAAATACGCTAAATGGTTTTCAATGTAAAGTAAAGTCACAATTTGCACACATCTTGGTGTTCTTTTTATACAGTGTTACAAAATAACCACTAATGTAGATAGGGATCATCATACTGAACAACTTTTACTTATGGGACCAACTCTGACATCCCGAAAAAAAAACAGCTGTTTCATACAAAAATTAATAACGAAAATATCAAAATGTATTAAACAGAAGATTTGTTTTTCGCGATTTCAAAGTTGGTCCCATAGTAAAAGATGTTCAGTTTGATGGGCCCTAAAAATAACCCCTAATACCGAATAGGGTAGATTATTCGGCATTAGGGGTTATTTTGTAACACGTTGTATAGAATTTGAATTTGGTGAGATGCTTTGATACAAATTAGTATCATTCTTAGACATATTTACTATCCCCGTCAATTGGTAATGCGCCTAGCGGTCATGGTTTTAACCTCAAAAACGAAAAACAATTGTATTTTTTTTTATATATAGACCCTATCTTATTGAAAATAATAATTTCATAATTAATATATGACATTACCTATTAGAATTTTCTTGTTTTATGACATTTTTATGTTGCGGATCACGTCAATGTGGATGTTAATATGATAAGGTTCCAGCGCATTACCAATTGACGGGGATAATAATACATTTAAACCTTATGGTTTGATTATTTTAAAGACTTCAAACAGGATTACATAAAGGTCGCCGTAAGTATTATACCTTACATATAATGCGAAACGCGATCTATTCCTTTCTAACACCAAAAAATAAATAGTATTGGTTTATCGTAATAAATTTTCTAACCACTTATTACCAAATTTTGAATATTTTAACGAAGTTCACATCTATTCCAAAAGGAATCGTTTATTAATAGTATTTGTTCCGAACAGAAAATTAATTGCGACAATAAACAAATAGGTACTATTGATAGGTATTCGTTTTTCGTAAAGTATTAGAAAGGAATTGGTCCGAAATGCGACAACACTCCTATGAAACTAACACCTCATTTTGTCACACTAAGTACAGTGTAGAATAGAATAGAATGTTCAGTAGAATACGTCTGTCAAATATCGATAGGCTTGATCATCAACTCTCAACACTAGCACCGCCCAAGTTTGTTCCAATTCATCACGCCCTATAGCGGAGGTAGCTTATAACATCTTCTGCACCGTTAAATCTAAATTATTCTCCCTCCCTTATTTGTAATAAGGCACCAACATTTCTTAATAAGCACCTACAGTTCCCAGTTCCCACCATGAAATATCGCCTCCGAAATAGGACAAAATATTTCACAATACTTACTCGTTAAATTTTCATTTTTTAGTTATACGAAAATTTTTACATTGTATTTATACAAGTTTTAAAAATTAAAGAATTAAACATTTGATCCGCCTTCAGCAGAAAAATAGTTACTTACCTACTTTCTTCTGGCTTCAATCAATTATGAATAGTTTTTAACTTTAATTACGAGTAAAAATACATAGCCTACTATCAAACGCTGAATTAATATCCAGTATCCATCGTACTATGACTGAAATTAGATTTATTATTATTTTATTTTATTACTTATTTTCCCTATACAGGGGGTTTAGGTTTAAAAAATCATAGAAAAAAGACTTTCCATGCAAATGTAAGAACGGCTGATCGAGTTTTATATGAAAAGTCGAATTATTTTGTCTGTTTCCGGAAAAGTCTTAGAACTAATGTCATTGTTTATGATGTTAGTAATCTATACTCCTGTTGTTGTTGATGTTTTGAAGATGTTTTGCAAATAACCCTGTTTAAATCAAACCTACTTCTTTGTAGAGGTATTTTTTTAGGGTTCCGTACCCAAGGGTAAAAACGGGACCCTATTACTAAGACTCTAGTGTCCGTCTGTCTGTCTGTCTGTCTATCTGTCTGTCTGTCACCAGGCTGTATCTCATGAACCGTGATAGCTAGACAGTTTATTTTTTTACAGATGATGTATTTCTGTTGCCGCTATAACAACAAATACTAAAAATATCATAAAATAAATATTTAAGGGGGGCTCCCATACAACAAACGTGATTTTTTTACAGTTTTTGCTTTATATTAATAACGACAACACGTAGATAGTTAAAATTTTCACAAATGATGTATTTCTATTGCCGCTATAACAAAACAACAAATACCAAAAAATATAATAAAATAAATATTTAAGTGTGGCTCCCGTACAACAAACGTGATAATTTTGCCGTTTTTTGGTACGGAACCCTTCGTGCGCGAGTCCGACTCGCACTTGGCCGGTTTTTTTTTTCAGATAGGTTGCTTTTAATAGAGCTCTACTGTTAGAGTCCCCGCAAAGTACCGACTATCAGCTGATAGTTTGGTCAGGCCTTTAATCAGTATGAAGATTTATGCAAGTGCGCACATTATAACGATTTGATATTTGGGGCTGATTCTTCATATTAATAAAACCGGTCAAGAGCGAGTCGGACTCGCGCACCGAGGGTTCCGTACCATCATAATAATTACACTGCAGAGTAGAATAATAAAATAATTATTGCAGTATTAGGTCAGCGCCATCTCTTAACTAATGGAACTAATGTTAACTTTTTTAGAAATTTGATAATTTCTAAAAAAAGTGTGCTATATTGAGACATCGTTTTATTTTTCCTGTAATCTATATGTAGGATCGTCAGGATTTAGACCCGAACCATCAGACATCATGTGGGCAGATATGGGTATCGTGCAATGAGAACAAGCGTTGATTTAACAATGTTTAATTTAATCACAATCATAAGACGTAATGAAATGCAACTGGTACTAAGCTTAAGCTATGGACTAAACTGTGAACTAAGACACTAGGCGAAACGTGGAACAATTCCGTAACGACGTCTTCACTCCACCCACGGCGACCCCAGCAAAAGTGAGCTTGATCCGGCCCGTCGGTGACGTTACGACTCTGTCGAGGCGCTGCCTGTCGCTGTCACTTATTGGCGCGAAAACTGCGCTGTCAGGCGGCGCGCCTGCGTCTCGTTTCGTGTCCGTGCTCATGACCGGCTAGTACATATATATAAACTGCTATCATATAAAATTATTTCAGGTTTTTCTCTTTGCAAACGGAGATAAGGGGGGGAACGGTATTTTTTTACATTTTTCATCATAAGTCAAAAACTATGCGGCCTAAAAAAAGAAAAAAATATTAAAAACGTGCAAATGGCGCTCTTTCATATAATACCCCGCATGCCCTAGTAGCCCCACTTCAAATTTTTAAGACCGCTTTTCAGTCCCTGTTGTCAAAAAGATTTTTATTTTTTATTTTTTTCTTATTTGCAATAAAGTTGGGCAAATGTCATCTTAAACTATTCCAAATTTCAAGTTGATACCATTAGTAGTTCTCGAGATATCCAGCTGTGACAGACAGACAGACAGACTGAGTCACACCATAAGGGTTCTTTTTTTACCATTTTGCTACGGAACCCTAAAAACGGTCCGAGGGTCCGACCCAACTATCGGCCCATGGAAAGTCTGTAGTTTGCGGGGACTTTTACGGGTTAACATTGTGTTCATTGTTTTAATATATTGAATTGATTTTTTAATAGATCGAACTCAAAATACTGGTGCGTGATTGCGTCAGGTCGTGCTGGCTTTCATCAAGTCACTTTATCCTATTTATACCAACCAAGGCTTTTTCCTAGTAACAAAAGTGAGATCTGAAGGGTTCAATTAAGTTGCCCCCTTTGTTCTTCAAAAAAAAATAAAGGAGTTGCCTACATAAAAGGAAGCTTTTCAAATCTGCACAAACAACCACCTGACCTCTACGAGGGCAATTACTGGTACTTTCTTTGAGGAGAGTGTCACTCACAGCGTCTTATTGTTTGGGTCTTGTTTTAGAAGACTTCAGTTCGTTGGTGCTAATAATTTTGAGAAAATAAAATGTTCCAATGAGCGGTTTTCTGACAGCAGAGAATTTTTAGTATAATTTTATGTCGATAGATGGCGCTACTCCAACTAGGTAGATTTTTTAAATTTTATTTCTCACTAACGGTCATATTGGTCATAGAAAAGTTCTTCGTAACACTCCAACGGACAACCAACGCACAACGCAACCAACCACATACTCAACAAACGTATAATAAAAAAGTAATTACATTTCATATTTTTCATAAAAAGCTACCTACTTAGTTACGACATCTAGTTCTTTTTTATGTACTACTTTTTTTTTTTAAACTGCCGCTCATTGTTTATGGTGTGTTTTCAGACAACCATTGGTTCATATATGATAGTATTAATAATTATGATAATATAAAAACCAAATTAAAGTCATATTTCCTTGCGCTCTAATTTAAAGTTAGTATTTATCCACCATTATATGTTGGTATTTAAATGAAGGATCTCGATATCGATAGGTGCCTATCTAATAAGTAACAAATGTATTCTGTGATCACTATCACAGAATACATTTGTTACTTATTATGTACTACCACTGTAATACTAGAAATTAAACACATGACGGCTAGTTCTTTTCGTTTGCTTTTATGTTGTAGACTTGTACTTTACTATTATGTATTCTGAGGGCCTAGTACGAGTTGTGTTTCTCACCTCACTTTGCGAATAGTATCGAGTGAAAGAGAGGAAATCATGCGAGTGAGTGAACGAGTGAAAGAGAGAAAACGATAGTTAACTATTCGCAAAGTGAAGTGCGTACAAAAAACCAACTCATACTAAGCACTCTCTCTGTGGCTGTAGGTACTTTAATTAGCAATCACATTTAAATAACAATACTTTAGAGTACTAACTTGGGTTTTATATCGTGAACAACTCAGTCACGGTAATCTCACAGAATACAAAACAAAATAGTACATGGTATCTATATTCTATTCTGTGGTGGAATATTGAACACAATAAATAACTTAAACTAAACTTATCCTTACGAGCTAAAACTTATATAACTTTACACAGCAATGCCATTTAAAAGTTTATTCTGACATTTAAGTACCTACTAACAAAAACTAATTCCAACCCCTTGATTACGTAACTCTGTTGCTATCAATTTTTGTTTGAAATCAATTAAAAAAACCTTTTGAAATTAATGAAATTTGACAGTTTCATTAATCTTATAAACTTATGTTATGTACCAGGAAGTGCCAGCCACATATTCTGAGTATTATATTATCTTTTGCAACATTACAACAATCAAAAACCTTTGTATTAAGAGATTTCTACATATTCTTTTGTCGGACAATGATAAGCAATGATGTTGCTCTACTTAATCTTAGTAAAAAATACTCGTAGTTATCAAAGGGTCATAACCCCCAAAAATATTCAATAAGATGCTTGTATAAATTACTGGATGACTTCAATAATTTGATATCTTAATTACTTTGTTTTTGTATTAGTACAATGCATTAATTGTTTGATTATATATTGTTTATTGAAATTCGCGGAATATCTAAATTACTTTACTCAAAAATGCTTGTAATTATAGTCATTATTTTGACAACCTTCTTTGAACAAAGTACGAGGTTGCCGCGGTCATCCGATGGTGACGCAACTGACGCAACAAAGTTGTATGGGATTTCATTATTGTAGAGTTTTAGCCAAAAGCTTTGAGAATCCATTATTGTCAAGTTTCAAACATAGTTAGATGAAAAATAGTACTTATGTAGGTACATTGCCTACATCTCGCGCAGATAAAGAATGGTATTAGAAATGGCGTCGTACATATTAACTTCTCGCTCGCACACTAAACACCACACCCCACACCTATCGCTCTCTCAGTCACACACGTTGTATGTAAAGTACCTACTGAAAAAAAACATTTTTACAGATAATTCTACAAATTCTTTACAAATTTTGCACAAATTTGCACAAATTCTGCACAAATTTTACACAAATTCAGCAAAAATTTTACGCAATATCTGCACAAATTCAGCACAAATTCTGCACAATTTCTGCGCAAATTCTGCACAAATTTTGCACGAATTCGGCACAAATTTAGCACAAATTCTGCAAAAAGTTATTTCACATTATATGTGTGAGTATATGTTAAATGTTATTAAACTTTTGTTAATACAATATACTTTCAGAATTATGAAAATGTGTGGTACAAGCATAATAAACGTTTGTATTGTCTTTATTTATTTTTTTATTTTATTTACTATTAATAGTAGAAATTAAGTTATTAAGTGCAGAAATTGTGCAAAAGTTGTGCAAAATTTGTGCAGTATTTGTGCAGAATTTGTGCAGAAATTTTGCAGTACTTGTACAGAATTTCTGGAGAATTCGTGATGAATTTGTGCAGAAATTGTGCAAAATTGTGTAGAATTTGTGCAGAACTTGTGAAGAATTTGTGAAGCGTTTGTGCAGAATTTTGCACAAATTCAGCACAAATTCTTCATAAATTCTCCACGTTTCAAGCTTCTGAGATATTTGCAATTATGTTTTTTCTTTTGAAATTAGGTTATGTTATAAGTACCTACTATAGTATACTCGCATTTTTGAGTAAAGCACTATACAAGCCTTGATACACAATAACTGCACTGCTGCCCCCAGCATGACCGACGAAACACGATATAAATCGCGTGATATAGCATTTTATCTACACTCAACTGTCAAAATTCATTGTCTTTCTGACAGTTAAACGTGATAAAACGCTATATCACGTGATATATATCGTGTTTCGCCGGTCATGCTAGAGGGGCTGGCCACATTATGATGGCCTCGAGCTAAGCTTAACTACGCTGTCAGCCTTCAAGCTTGGTCATCATTGCAGCCCTTGCTGTCCGCGCTATAAATATATATTCCAGCTTGTCCATCAAGGGCTGCAATGCTGACCGCGCTGTGACTGCCTGGACCTGCGCTAAGATCCGCTCTCAGCCATCATAATCGCTGCCAGCACTGCAGTCATTATATACCGCGGCAGTAATGTACTATTGTTTTGAAACCAAAATCCGCAAATCATATAAATACTCTTGCCAAATTGCTGGACGGCAGATCTACCACAGAATAACTAATAGTACAAGTGATTTACTTAGATGTCTTAGAACTTCAGTAAAACCGGACACAGCGGACCACGGCGTAGACAAAACACTTCATTAATTTAAAACGATTTCAATTGATTTCAATCAATTTCAAACGACAATAATAAAATTATTATTGTTAGCAACAGAGTTACGTAGTCAGGGGGCAGGTAGGTACAGTGATACATTCAGTGGGTAGCCTCGAAGTGCAATGACTCCATAATACTTTATTTGCCGTCTGTCCTTGCGCAACCTTCATAATAATAAAGTGATATTTATAGCTTTGTAGTGCATTCACCATGTGAGTCATGTGTAACATGGTAACCTACTGTCCATAATAATATTGTTCCGATTCTCAACAAAGGGTGTCGAGTATTAACAAAAACACTAAAACATGAGTAAATAAATGTATAACTCTGACATGACATTTCACACCATACAACGAATAGTAAAAGTATGAAAATTTTCAATTTTAATAGGACTAAATTAATATTTTCATACTTTTATAGTCACAAATTGAAATAAAAACACGACTGCCCTGCCAAAAACGAACCAAAAAGTTTTAACTTTTTAGTTCGTTTCGTGACATTGCATTTCGAAGAAAAATGATTTAGGATATTGTATTATATATTATTTATTATTTTTTTGTTATTTTTTTCAAATTTCAACAAAGCACGTGACCTTGTTCAATGATCATCGGGCTAACCTACACAAGATTTTTTAATGTACCTATTTAACCTTAATTCAGTAGTACATTGTACGGTCAACGGCACGCTGGGCATCCATGACAGCGTAATGATATTCAATCAATTTTATATTTAAATGCAAAGTTCTAAGGTTCAAAATAAATTACAGATTTTTGACATATTTGTATAACTTCATGTGCTGCTATGCTAACTATACTTGTGATTTAAAAATAGGTACGTTTTTTGCGAATTTTGTGTAGGATCCCCTAACGCAGCGGTTCCCGAATGGGGTTCCGCGGAACCCTGGGGTTCCGTGAGAGGCTCGCAGGGGTTCCGCGAAAATTCAAGAGTTTAGGTATAAAGACAGTCCCGATTTCGATGACATTGTCCCGCGTCCCGACGATCCATTAGTTTTGTCCAGATTTTTGATGATAACACGCGATCACAATCAAAGTATTAATAAAAATGGGTCCAAATGTTTAAAAGCATAAAGGACAACATCTTAAATGCCTTATTTTGCGTTGTATCTCGCGCTTTAAGCATGCTGCTTTCAAATGCTTATGTTGAGCGAGGCTTTCCCATATGATGCTTAAATGTTCTAATGTCAGAAATCGTTGCTCTGTAGATTTGATAAAAGCAGAATTGCAAAAGACATGTCTTGTTCGGAATTCGTAAGTAAATATAAAAATGACGCGCAATTAATGAGAGAGGCCCGTAGTAATAGAAAATTACCATGGAAACAGAGTCAAAATAAAAATACCTAATACATTAAATCAAAAGTCTTTTTTTCCCTTCAGTTAAGTGGTTCTCCTTTTTAGTTAGAAAATAGACCCAAAAAATTTTGGCGGCTCGCGCTTCGCGCTCAATAGTATATTTTACAGTGCAATTTAGAGTAAAGAAATGGATTTTGCTCTAATGCTGGACATGTAGATATTTGCGTTAGGCTGCGTTCAGACGATAACACACGACCCTACCTCAACCTAGGGTTGCCATTTTTTTGGGGTAAAGTAGTATTTTTCTTAAGACATTGCGAAAAATCTAGTAAGTGCCTACTTTTAGAAAATTCAGAAAAAAAGAGTACTTACCTACCTACCTACACATAAATTTTTTGTCATTATTTATTTTTCCATGTGTATCGTTATTACTTTTAGCTTGGGTTAACAAGGTTTTAATGTTTTATAGGCATCTGAGCAATTATGATCCAATTCTCGCCATTTTCGCCAAAGCGCACCAACTGAATGACCGATGAAAATATAGCAATATTCGTACTATATATTTTTTCTATAACATATGGTACAATCAAAGATTTCTATGTGTATACTACACTAGATATGCTATTCAGCACCGAAAAATTCCTCATAGAGTTACGGTGCATGATCAACAACTCATTTAGTCTATTGCAAGCCACAGTGAAGAACAGTTGATGGCCGCGAAGGTTGTAGTCGGCAAACTAACACTTAAATCGATTAGTGTGAACAATAAAACATTGATTTTATTTACCTGCGATTTTTTTTCTACGTCTTTTCATGTTATTTTAGGTAATCAACTCTATTACTTCTTGATTTCCGACAATACAATATTTATAAATGACACATGATGGCGTAACTGATAACTGCCATCTTAATATTGACATTTCTTTTACTCATAACTAGAAATATTATAGAGCAAGCAGTACTACCGAATCGCTGTCAAAGATTAAGAAAATTATTCAAACAGATGTGCACTTAAAATGTGGAAAGAGGTTTCAATTGTTTAATGTTATACCATGTTTCTCAGAAGAGCAAATTCACCTTGATGTAAGTAACGAATGAGTAATGTCTACGTGTTTTGTGTTTGTATTTTGTTTAATTCTGTCATAAAATGAAAATTTAGAATATTTCACCTAATTTTTAAATTATTTTCAAAAGGTATTATGCAGGATAACAAGACACTAAACATCTATTTGCAACATTAGAGGTTGCAATTACTTTGAACGCTAAACCACGATGGTATGAGGGGATGTTTAGATTTATCAAGTATCGCCCACCTTACGTCGCTTTTTGTGACACAACTTTGAAAACCAAAGGATATGTACTCACTGGCAAAGCTGCCTGTTGATTTTCACTTAATTTAGATTTTTCGATAAACACACAACGGCGTGCGCGTTACAGCTCGGCAGGCTGATTATCTAACTAGAAACCGCCCTTGCGACCGGTCTCGTTTGACAGATGAATGTGATACATTGCTACTTTTTTTGGGGTATAAAAAAACATACCAAAGAAAAGTAGCAATGTATCATTGAACTGTGAACTGAAACCGGTCGCTAGGTGGTATCTAATTTGATAATCAGCCTGCCGGTTTTTGCTAGCGACTCACAAAATCTCACATGATAGCCACGTGACGTAACAGCCGACGTCAGAGATACATTCGGAAATTGGTAGAGGGAGGACAAAAGTCTGAGGTATTGCTTTTAGGCTGCAACAGTATGTAAAAAAAGTTTTCGTTGTACTGAAAACTTTATGACGTCACAGTTTCTACTCCCACCATTTGAATGCATATGTCTGTCTGTCTGTCTGTCTGTCTGTCACCAGGCTGTATCTCATGAACCTTGATAGCCAGATAGTTGAAATTTTCACTGATGATGTATTTCTGTTGCCTCTATAACAACACATAATATATAACTATAACCGCTATAGCAAAACAGAATAAAATTAATATTTAAGGGGGGAGCCCATACAAGAAACGTGAGTTTTTTGCTGTTTTTTGGTACGGAACCCTTAGTGCGCGAGTCCGACTCGCACTTGGCCGGTTTTTTGGCATTATTTTCTCATACTCTTATAAAAAAATAACAGTAGAAGATAAATAATCTGTCATTCAATTGATTTTTGTATCTTGAGAATTTAGGTAGACACTATATTATTACAATCAATAAATGAGTACCTACATAATTATTAAATTTTATTATTAAAAGTTTTATACCTAAGTACTCTTAGAGTCCAACAGGAAAAAGGCAAAGAATACGTTAGTGTCGCATCTGCGTAAACACTGAACTATTCTTTGCACATTTCCCCTCTCCCGCCCCCCAATACCTCAGCCCGCGCACGTCTGCGTTGTGAGACAATTTGTATTTTGACCAGCATGTCTAGTGTAGTATACACATAGAAGTCTTTGAGTACAATTGACTAAAATATATCACGATACTATATTGGATTGCCACCTCTACGGTGGCAATCCTACCTCAACCCGAACTCACTTCAAACTCACCTGAACATTATACAGGAGCTTATTAATATGTCATCAGACTCAATCTTGTAAAGGATGTATTTCAAGGTAGGCTGCAGTTGAGGTGAGTTTGAGTTGAGTTCGGGTTGAGGTTGGGTCGTGCGTTATCGTCTGAACGCAGCCTTATGCGTTTTTATCCATCAAAACAGTACTTTTTTTCACAACAGGATAGTGTTTGGCCTTCACCTCACCTGATATTAAGTGACGATGACGATAAAGCCGAAAGCGTAAGCTCACTACACTCGAAATCCTCACCACTGAGGAACTGGCTACCTCACCTTTTAACTGCCGGAAAACAACAGTTCTTTAAAATTGTTGTTATGGTGTCAGACTTAATAACATGATGAAAGTTAGCCAGGCGGACCTAAAATAAGCCCTACCATACCAAACTGAGTCCAAATTCTACCCTTTTCCTCTAAATCGAACCCGGGACCCCTGGGTCTTACACGTGTGGGCGAACCACAAGACCACAGAGGCGGTCGTATTTAAGTAGGTACTTAAATTCAATACTTACAGCGTTTGTTTTTATTTTTGTAAATTTGACCTACAGACGAAAATGTCATTGTTTGTTTGTTTGTTTGTTACGCCTTCACGTCTCAACTACTAAACCGATCGTCGTGAAATTTTGCATACACGTTGTCAGGGGTACAGAGAAGGACATAGGGTACCTTTCATCCCGAAAAAAGTATTGTTCCCGAGGGATAGCAAAAAACTTTCCACGCAGACGAAGTCGCGGGCGGCAGCTAGTAATTAATAATTAAGATAAGTACTGAATAAATATGTCATTATAATTATGAAAGCCGAGACAAAATGATCGTCTCAATTTTAACTAGGTAATCAACGTAAAATACAATACGACAAATTATTTGTCACACACGACGTAAGCAAATCGTGATATGTGACGAAACTTATCAAATAACAACCTAATTAAATAACTAATAATATTTCTGTAATTCATAAAGATTTTATAAAAAACTAGCGGCCGCCCGCGACTTCGTCCGCGTGGAAAGTTTTATGCTATCCCTCGGGAACAATATTTTTTTCGAGATGAAAGATACCCTATGTCCTTCTCGGTACCACTGGCAACGTGTATGTAAAATTTTATAATGATCGGTTCTGTAGTTAAGAGGTGAAGGCGAAACAAACAAACAAATAAACAAACAAACGGACTTTCGCATTTATAATATTAGTAAGTAAAAATTGTTAGTTTGCGTTAAAATTGTTCAAAATATTTCGTAAAATTTTGATTGAAAAGATTACAATTTCCCATATAAAATGTTTTAATTAAAATACAAGGTGTATTTGTAACCACTCTCCAAATTTTAAGGATGTGTTCAGTCCATGAAACTGAGCATTTTTCTCCATGAAACATGTGTCGAAATACGCCAAAAAATTTTGATCATCCCATACTAAACTGATCGCGTGATCTCTTTGATTTGTATGAAAAGTCCATTTATTTTTTACATATTTGACCCTATGTTTCTTAGAGAAAGTTGTTCAGTTTCATGGACTGAACACAGGAGAGTGGTTACAAATACACCTTGTTTATCATTAAAATGTTAAATGATGCTAATATATTTTTAAAAGCAAAGTCAGTTTTCACTATTTTATGATTAATCATTTAAAACTTGCTTTTACAACATTGTACCTAATATTTTTTGCCATCCGACATAATATCAAAATAACGTGCTTGTTATTTAGTCATCAACAATAGTGATAAGGCACTTAAAAAATTAGAAACCTAAGTTTTCCAAATAACCTACAAACATATTGAAAGCACAATTGAAAGGCACAAGTGAACCGTGTAATATTGCCATAAATTAGCATTAATGCCGACTCTACACTCGCGGCATGAATTACAGCTGTGAACACCGTGACACCAAACCGAACAGCCAATCACAACCGTGAAACCATTACATACATATATACATTGGTCACTCGCAGTACTCAGTTTTTTACGAGCTTGTGCGACGCAAATGTGGAGTTGAGCCAGCATGACACGTCCAAAGCAACATTGTAACAAGAGACTGTTCGACTTAAATGAGAAATATGCCATTATTTTGTTGTTCAAAACACTCACGTTTGTAGTTTGTACTGGACGTGATGAATCAACGAATAAATATTTGTCGTTTTAGCTAATTTATTTTTACAAAACAATCATAAAATGTTCACTTATAGACGTTAGTTCTATAATTATATTCTGTGCTTAATATAGCATTAGGACCATTATAACAATTAGAGTGATGGATGTTAAAGGTTGCCGCAGCAGCTAAGACACGGATTCACTAGTCATAATGACTTAAAATCAACTTAAAATTCATTGTCTGTCTGTCGGTGACTGTCCGTAAATGTCAATTTTTTTTTTTTGATGTTATGCCATAGGTCGCAAGATCATAGACATCTGAAATTAAGATTTAATCATATCTTTATATCTTTATCCAGACACGTATAGAACCAGAAACACGATTTAGTGATTTTGGCTCTATACATTATAATTTTTAAAAATACCTCTTAGGCAGCCATTACACGCTCATGGAAGCGTCATGCAATTCCATCAGTCATGAATTACGTTTACTGTGACTGACAAATAACCTACCGTGTAATGTAGCGACTAGCGACTGATGGTTGCATGAAGTTGATTTCTTCTTTCCATCAGTCAATCAGTCAAACGTAATTCTTGACTGATAGAATTTGACTGACGCTTGCATGAGCATGTAATGGCCGCCTTAAAAATTATTAAAATCGAAATTTATTTAAAAACTACATTAGGTATTCAAGTCAAAATTGCTTTAAATAATTTGTATCATCAGTATTCAAAATCGTGAAGAAGCATTTCTCTATAGTTATTTACTACGATTTGATTTAGTGATTTTTGTGCCAAAGTCTCGCTCCCCCCGCGCGCGTCGTTTTCTCATTACTAATATCCCGCATCGCTTTATTTTTGACGTAGCCCCTTAATAAAATCTACCTGCTGCGTACGTTCACAAACCAATCACAATTGACTAACCATTTAGTCGTATGTCAACGTTTCGACGGTCTCAATTTATCAACGATTTACTCCTAAAGCCAGTGTGCGTACTAGACATGTAATGGCTCTCCTTAATAACACTAACGCCCCCGCCTATTAAAACCGATGGTGTAATTGAATCTGCCCATATGTCGATAAATTGTTCCAAGAGTGATTTATCTTGTTCCTTTGACAGTTCTTCCTGTATTCCAATCCAAGCGAGGCGACATGGTGAAAGTAATACGTAATTGTTTATAAAAGCTATATATAGTCCAATCTAAGTGTATGAACTGAATACAAAATAATTGAGAATTTTGTTAAATCATCATATCGACGGTTAAGAGCCCAATTAATGCTATATACAATTAATATTTCCATAATGTAGTTAGTCGCTATCACCAGCAACATAAAGCGTTCGTTTCAATTGACATGTTTTCATTTTTTACAAGGTACCTAAAATCGAAAACCATTTCGAGGTTTTTCAATTTCAGACACCGTACATACTTTTTCGGGGTTTTTGATCAATTATTTAATGAATTATGTGGAAAAAAACTCTGTAGCATCGAGATATGAGAATAATAAAAAATACACTCCTTTGCGTAAAAAAAGTTGTGTGATTGTCGTTGAAGTGACAACTGTCGCTGTCAAGGTTACAAGGTATGTCAAAGTCTGTGTCAAGAATCAAAGTATTTTTCACTTTTGCTCGCTTTGTTTTGAATGTTTTAATTATATTATTTACTTGAATTAGTATTTTAGTTATATTTAACATCTCTCGAAATATAATATCAAGTTTTCTGAAGAATTTTTAATGGCAGACAGTCGCAACACTCGCAACCTCACTAAAGTGGACATCATCATGCTGCTGAAGCTGAAGTCTTCTGCGAAACGTTTATTTTTAGGAAAAAAGAGATATTATTTACGTTTCAATTGGTTTCATAAATACAGTTTGATTTCAAGTGCATTAATTTCAATTTCCATAAAACTTTAAAGCAACACTCCACTGTAAACGAGTAGACTATGGTTTGGCACGAAAAACAGTGTTTGTTTGGGCATTTCATCACTGTATTTTTGCAGGCAGGAACTACACATGAGATTATGGAATCTAATTTACGATTATCTTATGGCCGAATACTCAAACGCTAATTATCTTTGAGGGGAGCCGCTCAAAGTTAAGTCGCGTTTGAGTATTCGGCCATTTATCTATTATTGTTGAAAATAAGGTAAAAATAGCGACAATAAAAGAAAACAACCTCGATCAAAACATAAACAAACAAACGTCATTAGCGTCCATAGATTAGGTTGACGTCAAAGTGTATTTTTTATCCATATGGGCAAAGGAAAAACCGTCAGAAATCCTATAAACTGCACTTACGCTCTTTTAGAATGAATAAGATTTCAAATTAATATTATGACGACATAAATTAAAATTTTGGGAAAGAAAAAAATACGTGTCTCTTGTTTTCATCAATAATTTCTAAATAACAAATAAAAAACCAGGACAAAAATTTTGAAATGTTGTCAATTATTGACCTTAGCAGTTATTGGTTTATCTTGATAATGTTAAAAGTAATGCGTTATCGATATTTTATGTCTTTAACAACTGATAAGCAATTATTTTATTAGTAGACCTAAACAAAAAACCAATTATCGAAAAAAGTAGATAGCAGTATTTGGTTTTTAAGCGTCGATATACTATCCCCGTCAATTGGTAATGTGCCTGGAGGCCATGATTTTAACCTCAAAAACGAAAAACAATTGTATTTTTTTTATATGCCTAGACCCTCTTATTGAAAATAATAATTCAATAATTAATATATTAGATTACCTATTAGAATTTTCTTATTTCATGACATTTTTAGTTGAGTATCACGTCAACGTGGATGTTAATGTGACAAGGTTCCAGCGCATTACTAATTGACATGGATAATAAGTACATAGATTTTATCAAAATAATAATATAATTAATATGCTCTTCTATTTTATTAATTACTGTACCTGTTATGTGAATTTATTTCATAGTAATAATATTTAGAAAGCTTGCGTCTGTAAATTAAAGTTTTAGCTTGTTACGTTGTTCTCTTTAATTTTATGTACTCTAAACAGATGAGGACGCTTATATACCCCCTAAATGGATAAGCATGGCTTGTCAAGCACGTACGTTCCATGGGCAACAGCATCGCTTAAGGCGGTTGTATGACCGAAAGTGGCGCCTTCAGAGGTTTTTATTTAATAAGTTATTAATAGAAAAAGATTTGAATAATGTTTATCGTGGAGATTTTAGGGCCCATGGTCTAGTATTTTTAGAAGGTATCACTACATGCCCTCGTAGTCATTCGTAGAAGTAGATAGCAAATGTGTCAAAAACGGCCACTTTTAGCACTTTTTCTATCTACTTCTAGCAGTGACTACTAGGGAATGTAACGATACCGTCTAAAAATACTAGACTGTAGGCCCTAAAATCTCCACGATAAACATTATTAAAATTGGGTATTAGAATTATAATATTAAATAAAATTCACCGCGGCGCCACTTTCGCTCATGGTACCACCACTGCTAAGGTTAAAATCGCCTGCACGCCGCGCCTGCTGTCACAAACGTTTAGTTCGTGCAGGGGCAATACGCGCGCGCGCGAATTTTGTTGAAAACTGGTTATGCGACGCTATTGTCCATAGTACAAGTAATTACCACCACCACTACCATTTGGGGGCGTGGGCTACCTTCGATAGGCCACGGGAATCACGTTATACCTGCGTGCTTGATGTCAGAACGTCAAGCATCGGTTCTAGACGATCAAAATGTGATTGATTTACCGAAAAATTTACGTGCTTGACAAGCCATGCTTAACCGTTTAGTTAGGGGGTACATAAGATTTTGTAATAACTACATAGTTTTGGATATAAAGAATAAATACCTAAACGTATTATTACTTTAAATTACTTAATTCTACCAATCTCTATTATTTTGACTTTAACTTTGATTCACATTTTTGATTACAAGACCGGTGAACGACCTCGCCTCTCCTGAAAATCATAATTAATTTCGAACAGCAATTTCACAATGAATAGCGTCTAATTTCTCATAGATAAGCAGATTTAACAAGAAATGCGCAAAACATTATTATTAGAAGATTTAGAAGATACCTACGTACAATCACGCACAAAATACTAATAAATCTAGTTTCCCCGCTATATATCACGTCGGCTGAGTCGGCAGAGGCTGCACATAATGACGTCACCCGCTCGCAGCGTATACAATGCCTTCATTATGCTCTAACAGCTTGCTTACCATTATGCCGACTCTCTTCGTGTCGCGTCGATGGAAATATACTGATTTTAAGAACTTATGTCGGTACCAGTAGAACTTGTTTTGATTGGGTAGTATTTAATCGGGTAACAATAATTTCTCATTTTGGGTGCCAAAATTCTGAATATAGCGTAGGTACTGAAATACTAAGTGGGCGACGGACTGAGGGCGACCACAAATGTTGAAAATGGGAGACTTTAAAATACAAATTGAGTAACTAGTTATTCAGAACGGGTGACCAAATACTATTTGGGCGACCTTAGGGCACACAAAAAATAAAAATATGGTATATATTTTATTTAAAAAAGGTGACCATTATCCTAATCGAGATGAAAAAATACCATGTTGGGCAGCTTAAATCAGTTATAAGTTACCTACTCTACCAGGGGCAACCTATTATACCAGGTTGCCCACTTAGTATTTTTGTCACTCATATAGAATTTTCAAAGCTAACTTTATTTATTTTTCTCCCACATGTAGTCGCCCGTTTAATGTATTTTTTTGAATTCCACAGTTAGTCGCCCGTTTAGTTAATTTGTCGCCCGTTTAGTTAATTTGTCGCCCAAATAATAAACCGCTGCCAGGTTTAATATTTAAGTATCCCATTAACAGTCACCTTTTATTATTTCCAGTCACTCAATTAATTAATTCCCGTTTTGATTTTGTTGGAGGATGCGAGGACTGGCTGGTAGGTACTGGAAAGCAAGCAACTGCCATGATGTAATCTGCCATATTGGCTGATGTCACTTCTTGATTGAGAAGCTAATAAATATGTCTTAACGAACAGTTGTTTATAATCAGTGATCGAAGTAGGTAGATTAATTTTACGTACTTGCATCATGAATAGTCATATAAATCATAATAAAATGGATAAGCCTTTTTTCCGGAATTTCGTTTCGGTACTTACGGGATTGAATCAAATATTGTGAATGTTAAGATTTTTGAACAACTACATCTGAAATTTAAATCCCACTTAACGTTTGCTACATTTTTAACTGACTTCAAAAATTTGAAAAGGAGGAGGTTATCTATTCGTCGCGTATATTTTTGAAGTGAAAACTTCTTTAGCGGCGTTGTACACTTTTTTGTGATGGGGAAAAAATTTTAAACTCGCGTTACACAGGGTCACGTGACCTTGATCGAAAATTCGTAAGACGGATGTAGCGTAGACACCCGGCGGCGGAAGTATCCCCCTCTCTTTCTACTACTTCGATTTCAATAGACGTATTTTAATTAATCAATTTAACATTATTTCTTGCTTTTTATAGAGCTGTTTTTTAAGGTTTTTGAAGGTCTTGTTTCTTTTAAAAAGCTTTTTTTTACTCAAGTTTTGAGATGCCATAGTGAATGAATGAATCAAAAATATCTTTATATGAATGAGCTCACATAATAAGCATTTTAAATCGTCAAAATCTTTTACCCTACCACCCATTATGACGTCTTAGTTTTTTTACTATAGAAGGCCGATCACTTATACCGTTAAAGAAACGGCGAAAGGGTTAAAAAAGCTTGATATATTCTTCATTCTACACATTATAAAATTATTAATTTCGGAATGAAATCTTAATAATCAAAAAAATCCAAAATTCTGGAAGCATATCCATATTAATATATTCGTGTCAGTTTGTTGACCCCAAATCAATCTACCTACTCCGATCACTGTTTATAATATTTATATACTATAGGTGGTATTCGGGTGAAGCCTATGGTTTGTGGGTGAAACGGTACACTACACTGTTAGTAGGTGAATTTACGACAGATTTAGTAAAAAAGAAAAATTATAAATAAAGACGAACTGCAATAGGTTCATAAAATTTTTGGCTAACGTCGATACCCATGACTGCGTCACCACCAAGCAAAACATATATGTATTTCAAAGAGTTTATTATGCGACGTGTGAAAGAGAGCCAGCGAAAAATTCAAGGCGAAACTTTAGAGATAGCATAGCTCAGTGTTTAGGAAAATAACATATCGTTCTTGTTTAATGCAAGTCTATGTGAATCATGTTAGTAAGTAGTTGTTTGTTTTCTTTCTTAAGACTGGGCAGGCATTTGACCACCATCTTGCTTGGTAAACAGGATGTGGTCTAAGGTGTAGCATGCATGCCCAGGAAATGCCTATTCACTCTTGCCTTGAAAATACCAAGGTTGTAATTATGGGGGAACACATGAGCAGGTAGCGCATTCCATTCTTTAGCAGCTCGCATAAGAAATGTAATGGCAAAGCGCTTGGTACGGACCCTTGGAGTATCTACTATATAAGGGTGATATGCTAATCTGCGTCTGGTATCCCGATGGTGGAAAAGGGCTGGAGGAACAAGGTTGTGCAGTTCCCTCGCACATTCTCCAAAGTGTATTCTCTTCATTCTAAATGATTGGAATTAAGATATGAAAAGTATATCCCACAAGCCCCAGGTTATTTAACGACCTCTAGCTTAAAATACAAAAAAAACTAATAAAGTTAATTTATTATTGATTGAAATTTCCAAACCCTCAATATTAGAGCTCTTGAACAAAACTTTGGATAAAGGATTTGTAACACGTATCAGAATTTTACAGAAATTTCATGTGAAGAAAAAGTAAATTCAAAGAAAATGCCATTAGACGTCTAAAAACGAACTAATTTCGATTGGTTTGAACATAGAACCTAGTTTCCTGGAGTAGTCCATTTTTGCACTTTAATCGTGCGAGTGACTGCAACGAAAAAAGTATATTCATACACTATTTTCTTTTATCATTTTATTACAACGTTCAGTTCAATTTTAAAATATTGAATTACATTTAAATTAAAGTCAATTGAACAGAAGCTCTGTTTTATTTGGAACAAAATAAATCATAAATAATTGATAAGCAAGCAATCTAATCAATTTCGATCGAATACTAACGATAACCTAAACAAGTATTTTAGTAATCTAAAAGCTCCACAAACGAACGACACAGATTTTTCAATTTAACGTTCAACAATGCTTACCTTTGCCTTCTTAAAAATATAACAGAAAATTCACTCTATAAACGAATCTCTGAAATCGAAAATGTTAATAGCGCTCGCACAAAAAGAGAATGACTTTTCTCTAAAGATGAACAAAAGGTCCCTTTGTTGCGTTACCTGAACAATGAAAGCCCAAGTAGTCCCGATTAAAGGAAGGGGTCACAAGAACATTATTGGGACTAAATTACCGACCTTTGTTGCTATCAGTGAAATACGGATGAAGATACTTCATTCAAGGTGCCGAAAAGGCTATTATGATAAAGGCATTTTCACTATATAAAAATGTATTAGGTAAGTATGCTGTAGTATTGCCATTAAAAATAAGGAACATTTGCGTTGATTAAGGCATTGGACAGTTGGAACTACGTAATATTGTTGCATGGTCTGTGGTTGAAACATCATCCATCCATCAGCCATTCTTTTTGTCCCCACTGCTGGGGCACAGGCCTTCTTTGTGGGTGGATAAGGAGGATGGGCCATAACCCAGCACGCGGGCCCAATGCTGGTTGGTGGGTGATAACGACTGCAAATGCAGCCGGGACTTAACGTGCCTTCCGAAGCACGGAGGAGCTCAAGATAATAAATTTTTGGTCACCCATCCCATGACTGACCTTGCGAAAGTTGCTTAGCCTCCGCAATCGCCGGGCCAGCTGCTAAACCACTGCGTCATCGAGCTCCTTAGGTTTAAACATAATAATTATTATGACATGTTGATAGTTCCACTGACAATCCGCATCTGTCGTCGGTGCGGCTGGAATTGAGTCTCTGCTTTCGGAACGCACTGATTAAAACACGCTCAATGTTTATACAGTCTGGAAAGATTCAAAAGCTCTCAGACACGTCCTTATTCGAGCCATCACTTCATCCGCAGCCAGGTAGAAGTTATAATGCACTTTCTGTTAACTTAACGGATTTTATGAAGTTTTCACAGCAGCGCACGTTCGCCGAGCGCCTTATTGAGCGTTCGTCTGTGTAAAATCGTAAAGCACCAAATGTTACAACGCTTACAATATAATAGAGATGAAGAATGTATCTATGTTTGATAATTGTTTGACAGCTGTTACATCAGTTTTGTAATGGGTAAAATATTTATAATGACTTGGGTTTTTGGTAGCGACCAAACTAATTATAATGTACTTCTGTCTGATTAAGCAATGTTACTTTAATTCGGCTGATCAAATAGAATTGAATCCTGAAACAAATATTACTGCTTACTCAAAGGCCTTAGATCCAAAAGGAGCTGAAAGTAAAGTAAAAAGTTTTATGTAGGTAGATTTATTATTGAGTAGGGATAACGGGACACAATAAACAGTGGTAAGTAATAATAAGCTAATATCTCAAAACTAATACAAACTAAAAATAAGGCGTAAACTTGTTATACTTTGTAAGATTGATGAAAATAGACTTTCTAGAGAAAACTCTATGATTTTATTAAATGATCTCTTTTATTTTAAACTGAAAGCTAACAGCTTATCATTAAAAAATAAATATAAGTATTTGATAACTTTTAGGTTAGTACTTAGCATAAAAAATATTACTAACTAATGTGAGACTGCCAATTTCAAAATTATTATTAAGTTAAATGATTAACGAATGGTATATTTGTTCACAATAAGAAACTTTTGTTTTTGTTCATTTAATGAATTATCGTTAAATAAAGTGTTGTGAACAAGTCTTTAATCATAAAAAGGAGTGCTTCTTTTTAGGGTTCCGTAGCCTAAATGGCAAAATACGGAACCCTTATAGATTAGTCATGTCTGTCTGTCTGTCTACCTGTCTGTCTGTCTGTCTGTCCGTATGTCACAGCCACTTTATTCCGAAACTATTAAGACTAGACAGTTGAAACTTGATAGGTAGATGTATTCTGTTAACCGCTTAACGAATTTAATACAAAAATAGGAAAAATCAAAGATTAAGGGGGGCTCCCCATACATGGAACTGAAACTGAAAAAATTTTTTTTCTTCAAACCAACACGTGTTGATTGTTTATAGATAGGTCTTTTGAAATGACGTTGAGGTTTCTAAGACAACTTTTTCTCAAAGTCAACCGTTTGAAAGATATACACCGCCAAAGAGGTAAAATGTGTGTCCCCCCCCCCCCCTTTAACTTTTGAAATAAGAGAGTGAAAAATCTAAAAAAAATATATGCTGTAGATCTTAATAAACACTTTCAAACAAAATTGGTTTGAATGAGATATAGTAATTGGTTTTTAAGATAGAGCACATTTTCCAAAACCGCAAATATAACTTTGTCATTCATACCAACACTGTGAAAAACAAAGATATTTTTGCAGACGAAAAATGCTAGGTGGTATTAAATATGGTATGGTATAAGGTAACTACGGAACCCTACGGCGCGTGGCCCGACACGCACTTGGCCGGTTTTTATGATTAAAGAAGTAGTATTCATATATACATTTATTTTCTTCTATAAAAATTCTGTTTATACTTATCAAAGTTTATTTAGTTAATTTGAGCCCCAAACACGGGGTGAACATTATCAGCTGCCATTTGTCACAAAGAGTTATTTATAAAAGACATTATCTAAATGATTTTGGGTCTGTGCTTATGGCATGTCATGATACCTAAATAAATACAGCATCATTTATCTCAAAAATCATGTCTTAATATTGAATAATTTGAAAATTACAACTAAATGTTGAAAACTTGTTAAGACTGTCCCCAGTCTCCCCTACTGAAGTATAAAATACAAATATTTTGCTAATAATTAGCTTTTAAGACTTTTATCTACTTTCTAAGTGTTTAAAGTGAAAATCTTGTAAGTTATCAAAATTAACATAACTTAAGACAGTTAAAGCAACACTGAAACTCCTAAGAGCTTTTTATTTAAAGAGGCTTTTCAGCTTTTATTAGCTGATTAACTTTTAAACTTTTTTACCGCAAAAGACATAATTTATATTATGTGATGTAAGATTTTATGAAATATTAAAATCCTTAATTCCAAAGTTTTATCAGATTTTCCCTGAATATAAAAACTGGTCTTCTTGCTTCGAAAATATTATTAAAATGAGATTTAATTATGTTCCCGAGCAGGTTTACCACACTATCTTCAAAGTGTCATCTTGTTTTCTTTAAGAAGATGTGAAAAATATTTTTAGAGACTTGCAGTAGCGTCCATAAGAGAAACGAGTAAAAGATATAAAGGTGTGAAAATATTTTCAACAAACGACATTCTATCTTATTCTTATCTTATGTACTTACTTCCATTAAAAAGAAAGAGAGAAATCATTAATTTACGTACTTACACTCACGTTATGTATTTATCGGATGTGCAAAAAATATAGAACCACAAAATATAGGCATCAGCTAGTTGATTACGTAAGTCTGTTGCTAACAATTCTCGATTAAAAGCGCAGTTACGTTGCTGCTTTAAGTAAGATAATTGTCACATTGGTTCTTAACTAAAGCAGCAATGTAACTGCGATATCTGTCAGAGTTGATTGCAACAAAGTTAGATAATTACCCCCCGATCCTAATCCAGGCGCGGTCCGAGGGGGGGGTCACAGGGGACATGACCCCCCCCCAAAATCGTACACGTCACATAGAAAAAGCTTCTAAAAATTTACAGAAAAGCAATTATTATTATTAGTGACCCCCCCCCCCCCCCCAAATTTCAGGCTGTGACCGCGCCTGTCCTAATCTCGATATTCATATTTCGACGTTACAACGTAATTCGGTTAATAAAAGTAGATGTGATTGATATTGTGGGACATAGGTAACGTCGTATCAGTCATCAATCAGGGTTGTCCTTGGCCCTGGCAGATTAATGGGCTTGGGACGGCCACAATTCTGCTGCATTCGGCTCCTTATGAGACTCAATGAAAATGTTCACTGTAACATTTTGATTTGAACTGTATGGATATGGTTTGAGAAAGGAAAAAAATTGGTTGACATCATTTACCCTTAATTGAATTTGTTCTACAGATAGTACAAAAACATTTTTGGAAGCTATGCTATTAGCATAAGTATTTAATCCTATGCTATTAGTACATATTATTCCAACTAGCGACCGTCCGCGACTTCGTTTGCGTGGAATGTTATTTCTCTATCCCTCGGGAAAAGTATTCTTCGGGATGAAAGGCACCTTATGTCCTTGACAACGTGTCCGCTGACAGCGTGTGTGTATGATGATTGGTTTAGTAGTTAAGACTGGCGTAACATACAAACAAACTTTCGCATTTATAATATAAAGTAAGGATATGCATAGAATATGAATTCCAATGCCTCAGTGTCGCTACAGCAATAACCAATAAAAAATTGTTAAAAATATCAGATAAGTAAGTATAAGCTTTATTCTCAGAAAGTAACAATATATTTATTGTATTCTGTTGTTAAAAAAGTTTCTGATGAAAGGAATCAAGTTGAATGTGTTTAGAAAGAAACCATTCTTGGTGTGAATGGAGAAATTCTTGCTACTGATATAAAAATCCCAAGACTTATCCCAAAACTTATAAAATGAGATCTGCTTCAAAGTTCCAATGTTATAATCACACTATCCAACTTAGAATTTCCGTCATGTTTATACGAAATATTGGATACGTGCGGCTCGTGTGCCGGAGACATTAATTAAAGGAGCCTGCCAGCGCAAGAAGGCGCGTCTACGGGATCAGACAAGCTGCACATATCCAAGATAACAAGAGCCTGCTTCTAGCTCAATGTCCATGACTCATTTTGACATCGCTCTACTGCAATTTGATTATTTTTTATTTTTTTTTATACTGCATAGCGTGCAAGCAGGTTTTATATCGCAATTCATATTTTCATCGGCAACTCTTCCTGCCCATTTTTTCCCCGGTATTACTGAGGCGCCTGGCCCAGCGATTGCGGAGGCTAAGCAACTTTCGCAAGGGTCGGTCAAGGGATGGGTGATCAAAAATTTATTATCTAGAGCTCCTCCGTGCTTCGGAAGGCACGTTAATCAATTGGTTCCGGCCAGTCGTTAACACCCACCAATCCGCATTGGGCCCGCGGGGTGGTTTATGGCCCGCCCTCTTTATCCACCCACAAGGAAGGCCTGGGGGTCTATTACGAAAAGTTTCATGCGATACACGCAGCTGCGTCCGTGCTTCGTTTTGATTTTTTCCTATTACAAATCACTTTCGTATGCGATATTGCGGGAGTTTGACAGTTTCTCTCTAGCGTATTCGACATCGTTCGTTCAGTAGTCTATGGACTACGATAGAAAAATTCAAAATGTTTGATAAAACTACAACCAACGAACTGCGGACGACTATCGTCGGTGACCAAGTGACTGCGTTACGCAATTGCGTACGTTATTTTCGTAATAGGCCCCCAGTTCCCCAGGAATGGGGACATTAAAATGGCTGATGGTCATAAATTCTTAGCCAATAGTCGCCTTTTAGGGTCTGAAGAGTTGGTGATATTGTACTTTGCTGGACGCCAAACAGTTACAAATAAATATAGGTATCATATCAGCCGCACGACACCCACTGCTGGGTATAGGCCTCCCCTAAGGATCTCCACGACGATCGGTCCTGCGCTGCCCACATCCAGTGGCTTCCCGCGACCTTCACCAGATCGTCGGTCCACCTTGTCGGGGGCCTACCCACTGAGCGTCGTCCGGTGCGCGGTCGCCATTCCAGAACCTGTCCACCCCAACGGCCATCAGTTCTTCTCGCTATGTGTCCTGCCCATTGCCACTTCAGCTGAGCAATCCTTCGAGCGATGTCGGTTACTTTAGTTCTCCTGCGGATCTCCTCGTTTCTGATTCGATCACGCAGGGAAACGCCGAGCATGGCTCTCTCCATTGCACGCTGGCTGACCTTATTGAAATATAGGTAATTGTTCTTTATTAATTTACAGCCGAGGTCGCACTATAGGTAATTGGTCGCAGTCGCAGTATTATTAATGAAATAAAACACTTTTTAACGGATACTAGCGCGGTTTTATTGAAAACTAGCGGCCGCCCGCGACTTCATCTGCGTGGAAAGTTTTTTGCTATCCCTCGGGAACAATACTTTTTTTCGGGATAAAAGGTACCCTATGTCCTTCTCTGTACCCCTGACAACGTGTATGCAAAATTTCATGATGATCGGTTCAGTAGTTAAGACGTGAAGGCGTAACAAACAAACAAACAAACGGACTTTCGCATTTATAATATTAGTAAGGATATTAGTAAGGATACTTTGCTAATTAGGTGGTATTTGGTAATTAGTCCCCCGTGACCACGGCAGCTGCAAAGGTCGCCAAATCGTCGGGAAAATCAAAAATCAAACCAAATACTACCAAAGTACTTTCAATAAAACCGCGCTAGTATCCATTAAAAAGTGTTTTATTTCATGTCTAGTGAGCGCGAAAGCTTGAGAAGTTATTTATATCAAGTTACACTTGTTTTTATGCAAAACTGCTTGCACAATACTACATAATCAGAAATGCTGAGCAGTATTTCGTTGAATTAGTACTTGCATATCACGTTTCTGTGCACATGATTTGCAATCAAGGTGTCACTGTATAAAATGAATCAAAGTGCTGAAGTAGCATATATCATATTATGAAAGCTTAACACTTTATATTTACTAAAACAATATAGGAACACAAGTTTTGAAATTTAATGGTGACGTCGCCTTAAGGTACCTATATTTTCGTGACTTACGGGCTGAAACAATGATGGAATAAATTATTCTGCCTTCAGTACAGCTCCGTACTGTAAGCTGTCCAATCTAGGACATTCCCTGAACTAACTTAGTATTGAAATCGGACAACAGTTTCTACTCTAAATTTCCCAAAGGACTAAATCTAAGACATTTTTTAGTATCTTTGAGAGAACTCTTCGGGTGAAAACGATTCTGAAAAACAGTAGCAAGTAGCTATTATTTTGTCTCGTAAAACATCATCAAAAGGTTGAGTTTCGGAAAACCAAGAAACACGTGTTTTCTTAATTTTTTTTAGACGTAAGTACTCCTACGAATTTTCAAGTCAATGTCTATTTTTTCCTTCCAAAATTTGAACCCCCATTTCATCCCTTTAGAATTAGAATTTCCAAAAATACTTTCTTAGCCTACTCTGTATAAAGTATGTATGTAAAGTACAAACTTTCAAGTCTCTTCGTCCAGTGATTTGGGCTGGGCGTTGATCTGCCCGTCACCCCTTCATTTATATAAGAGATTAAACTTCACCTTAAAAATATTCCTTTTAAAATAAACAGTATATCGTACATAAAAACACTAACATGGCTTTGCATAATTTGGAACTCAATTAGTAGGGTTATCCAGAATGTTTATTTGTTATTGTTAACTTATTTAATAAACATCGTAGTTTTCGAGCGATATCACAACATGCGCTTGGATAGATATTTTGTAAGTAAAACAGTGTGCAGAGGCCAACCTATAATGGAAAATCTTGATACACACTCGTCCGATAGATTAGTTTAATTATAACCTGCTCTTTGTGTGACACTTTCTTTTGAAACTGCGGAAATAGTGTGGTCATTATTTTCACACCTTATATAGGGAGCAGGGGCTTTGTGTCACAATTTTCAGAAAAAAAAAATACTTTAAGACATTTTAATTATTATTTATCAACAGTGATAATTAGTAGGTGAATCAGATGGGCAAACATAGGACTTGTATGAAAACCCCACCCAATTAATTAAAAGTTCTTCAGATATTTTTTTAATTGATAGCTGGAAATTCATTGATTTATGAAGGGTAGTATTTAATCGGGTAACAATATATTCCTATCTAGGGTATCAAAAATACTGAATATAGCGTACTGAAATACTAAGTGGCCGACGGACTGAGGAGGGCGACTACAAATGTTGAAAATAGGTGACTTTATAATACAAATTGAGTAACTAGTTATTCAGAAAAGGGGGCGACCAAATTACTATATTTGGGCGATACAACCTTAGGGCACACAAAACATTTAATATTTGCATATTATTTTATTTTATTTAAAAAAGGTGACTATTATCCTAATCGAGATGACAAAATTACAAAATTACCATGTCGGGCAGCTTAAATCAGTCATTGGTTACCTACTTGGTATAAACAACTGTTGTCCACTCAGTATTGTTGTCACTCATTTGGAATTTTCACTGCTAACTTAAATTATTTATCATCCATATGTAGTCGCCCATTTTACGCATTTTTTGAAATCCACAGTCTGTCACCCGTTTAGTTATTTTGTCGCTCAAAAAATAAACCGCTGCCAGGTTTAGTATTTAAGTATCCACAGTCGCCTTTAATTATTTCCAGTCACCCAGTTGATTAATTCCCATTTATGAGTTGCATGATATTTTATTTTTATGAGTGAACTTTGCTTTCATACTTAAATTTTTCGACACCGAAGTGGAAATGAACTTCATCCAGAACCCTCAACCAAGTATATAAGAACTGAGTGTGAGAGTAATCTGAGTGAGTGAACACAGCAGCGGCGGTTAAACTTGCTAATAAGTAATTATACTTACATTATATATTGTTGTTAAAAAATTGTTTTAAAAAACAAAAAACCGACTACAAAAGCCTACGTTACCTCTAGGCTTCTGGAGTCGGTTTTTTTGTTTTTTAAAACATTTTTTTTTTTTATTTAGGTAGAAAAATCGGTTTGGCCAAACGTGAGGTAATCGCGGACAAACATGATACGGGTCAAACTGAAAAAAGAACCTCCTCTTTTGAAGTCGGTTAAAATACCAAAACCTTCTCCTAAATGTAACAAATACTTTTCTGAAAACCGCATCAAAATTGGTTCAGCTAAACGCGAGATAATCGTGGACAAACATACATACATTCGAGTCAAACTGAGAACCTTATTTTTTGAAGTCTGTTAAAATACTAAAACTTTCTCCTAAGTGTAACAAATACTTTTCTGAAAACCGCATCAAAATCGGTTCAGCCAAACGAGAGATAATCGCGAACAAACATATCCTTATCCTTACTAATATTATAAATGCGAAGGTCCGTTTATTTGTTTGTTTGTTTGTTTGTTACGCCTTCACGTCCTAACTACTGAACCAATCATCATGAAATTTTGCATACACGTTGTCAGGGGTACAGAAAAGGACATACCTTTCATCCCGAAAAAAAGTATAGTTTCCGAGGAATAGCAAAAAACCTTTTCACGCAGACGAAGTCGCGGGCGGCCGCTAGTTTATAATATACAAACATACAGGTCAAACTCAGAACCTCCTTTTTTTCTTTGGAGTCGGTTAATGACATCATAATTGTATCATCTTGTCATTCGAGCTATTAAACAAACCCTACGACATCCAAAACAAAAAAAATATTGAGAGCCATAATGTTAATGTAAATTTTTGGCGTTGCGTGAAACTCGTTTTACGAACGCACTTCGGTAGCGTTAGCAAAAACCCTTTGTAGAATTTACGAAGTTTATTCTGCGTCCAGTTTGAAGTGCATGATTGAGTTTTGCTCGTATCGACTGAGTGACAGGAATAACTGGGAACAGAAGCTCTAATATAAGGAGCAAATAACTTAAATACCTATTTCTAAATGAAAGCACATAATAAGTAATTTTGTTCTCCAAGTTTGAGCCGTTTGATTTGTAAAATTACCTTTAAATAAACATAATTATGTGGTAAAAAAACAGTGTTACATAATAAGTATACCAGACAATTTTAGTATTATTAGTAGAACAGAAATAAAATACTTGATTCCAATCCATTGAGTTATAAGAGTATAAGTCAACCTTTATATTATACGTGTTACAAAAAACCCGTAAAGCCAAATATGTATAGGGTACCGCATATCATGCATACAACCCTGGAAAATTATTATTAACATCTAAACCAAGGGTGGCCAACCCGCGGCCCGCCGGCGCCGTCTGTGGCCCTTGTGGCCCGCGGAGCCGAGCAAATTTTTTTAAAGTAAAAAAAAATACTAAAATTACCTTATTATACCTACTATAAAAAAAACAAACACTTCTTCTCTCACATAGTAGTAGTGCGGCCCGGGGTAAAATTCTACTTCCGAATTTTGGCCCAAGTGTCAAAAAGGTTGGCCACCCAACCTTCCGCTTCATTAGAAATAAAACACAAGGATTACAGCGCGAATATTGGTATTAATTCAGATGTTATTTTAGAATTATTTCGTTTCGATCTATTGGTTTTTAGGTTTCCCGACGTTTCGATACCTTTCCAGGGGCTGTGGTCACGGGAGGATTAAAACAAAAAAGGCTGTTCATATTCTTATGAAATTACACGCTAGGAACTATAAAAGCGAGCTAAAAAAGTAAATCAATAAATCAAAATTAATAAATAATTCTAAAATAACATCTGAATTAATAATACGCGCTGTAATCTGTAAAAAATGTTTTATTTCTAATTATTATTAACTCTGTAAACAGCCACTTTTTGAAAAAAAAACATTTTTCTTATATTCATGATAAACTTTTGTCAAAAGATTGTATATATAGTAGCAGCCTCAGACCTAAAATTGTGTTTTGCCTTTGCCCATTATATGGGATTGTTTATCGAAAAGAAAACAATACTATATGTGTCTTAGATTCCAGAGTATTGTCACTTTGCAGTTTTCCACGTACTTAAATAAAAAACAAAATTTTACGAGTTTTTATGAAACATCCTGTGTCCCTGTAGTATCTTGTACAAGTTATTGTTGAGTACAAATTATTAATACCTTATTTACTTAAATAAGCTACAAAGCAAAAGCGTCATATATTATCTTTCACTTTCATATTTACCATATACCATTTACCTAGTCTATTACACGCATGTCAACTTTCGAGTTCCATTATCATTGCCAAAACCATGAAAAAAGCCACGCCACCCATAGTAAAATGTATGAAAACGTGAATGCTCACAGATACACTGGTTCTGGAGTAAAGGGTAGCAGAGTATGTATATATGTATGTATATACACTGGCTTGGGATAAAAGACATCGGATGTATAGGTAAAAGACTAGGAGATACCATTGTATCTCGCCAATTAACGCCATTGCGTTGAACGTATTTCTTTACGTGTTTCCAATTACATTCCAAAGAGAATGTAAAAATAACTTGTTACATACATGTTCTTTAAACTTTCAGTAGCGCCGTAGCGACATTTATGAAAGACTTGGACGAATTAACCACTTCGTGCAAGATGAAAGACCATAAAAGTCTTCTTTATTTAAAAGTACAGTCAAAAATTGTGCGTTTTCGTATGGCCAGGGCATATTTCACGCGGGTCGCGCCGACAAATATCGGACGCGTCATCGATCAGGCTCATTGGGCCTGAACGGATGTATCGACGAGCCGTTTTTACCAGTCAGCCTGATATGTTTATAACGTGTTACAACATACTCTACACTTTACTTGCTTTTGTTTTTAACACCATGTACCTATGTAACCCCTTCGGCCGCATACGAAACCTTATGTTCGTAACCAGTTGCGAATGAAGAAAGAATGATGATTATACGTATGTGGCCGAAGGGGTATGTTCGAGTTTATTCGCATTCTACTGTTATACAGTCAGATAACTATAATATATGGTACAGTCAGCCATATCGAAGGCCGAACTAAGATTTTAGTTCGTTGGCCTTATTGGCATTAGATGTCATTAGTTGTTGTTAGTTAGTTGGCATTATAGCAGCGGAATTAATAGGCTTATGAGAAGGTGGGAAGTGAAACACCACAATTATTCAATAATTTAGTAAAAATTCAGGAGTAACATTAAAACCTGTAGATAGATACAGGTTTTCTGAGTTTATTTAATACTAGCTGCTGCCCGCGACTTCGTCTGCGTGGAAAGGTTTTTTTACTATCCCTCGGGAACAATACTTTTTTTTGGGATGAAAGGTACTCTATGTCCTTTTCTATCTGACAACGTGTATACAAAATATCATGATGATCTGTTAGACGTGAAGACGTAACAAACAATTGCTTGTTTGTTACGTCTACAAACGGACTTTCGCATTTATAATATTAGTAAAGATGAATACTATTCACAATTGATTTGTTTACATATTTCTCCAAATATTTTCGATGGTCTGACTCTTCAGAGCGAATAAAAATATCAAAACGAACATAGCATTCCAATTATTGCTTTTCAGAACAAACGTAGAAAGACAGATAGTTTCGAATTTTCATAGAAGGTTATATACGTGAAGAAGGTTGCACCGACAACATTACAGGCTGATGTTGATTCTTATTCGCTGGGTGCGAAGGTATAATAATCGATCGCAGCGCTCATGGTGGCAAAAAGTAGAAATAATGAAGGCTCTGTAATCTGTTTGAAAACGATACTTAATTTATTACTAGCGATACAAGAACAATTATATATGTTTATTATCACTTAGTAAAATTATTAAAGTAGCTTTATCCTCTTGTTTTACAAAATCTACAACTAAAAAAGAAGTAAACAAACCCTAATATAACCAAAATAAAACACTCTTTTGGAATAGATCTTACTTGCCATTTAAATGACCAAAAATGATTTAACAACACTTTGTCCACCCAAATCACAGTAATTTTTAAATTTACATTAATAACACAATATGTATAGTATTTTTTAATATTTTGTCACAATGCCGCCATTACATATCAAAACGTCAAAACGGTCAGTACCCTTATCACGAACAGCTATCGAAAAAAATAACGCGCGTAAAATCTAGTGCAATTTTGTATTGGAAATTTATACAACGCCATCTACCGCCGAATAGCGAAATTAAAATTTCCATAGATAATTCTCTATCGAGTAATTTTACGCGCGTTTTTTTTCTCGATAGCTGTTCGTGCTAAGGGTACAGAGCCAACAAAGTTGCAACACGCTAGGTGGCGCTAAAAGCGTGCACAGAACCAATAGTGTGTTACAAAACGCCCTAAAGCCGAATAATGGTAGATAGGGACCACCAATCTGAACCACTTTTACTATCGGACCACCTCTTCTGGAATCGTGAAAAAGTCAGCTGTTTAATACATTTTTATATTTTCGTTTCCAAAAAAGCAGTTTTGGCGTTGTATACCAGTTTATTTATCACAAAAACATATATTTCATGCGGGCTTTTTTGATGTTATTAATAAGCAAACTCAAATCGCAACATCAAGTCACAAAATATACTTCAGTAAGCATTTAGTACTTTATCGGAAACTAAATACTTGGCCAACTAATATCGGATGCATTAAGTTACACAATGCGGCGGCTTGAAGTAGCTACTAATGTCTAGCCAGCTATTCACTTTATTAAGGAATTCCGATTCAGTATCGGCTTCTCAAGTTACATACAAGTATGCATGACAACTTGATAAGTTTTTACTTAGTGTGACAAACTATTATGCATAATAACTAATGGCATAAACTTCATGTCGCAGAAAATCGTTTGGCATACACTCATTTTATAGTTATTAAAAGGCAGAACTATCATATCGCAGACAGTTTATTAGTAGGAGATCGTGGGGATCGATTTGTATAGGGACCTTGCATTTTGGAGACAAAGCAAACCGCTTGGAACAGGTGTTCCTGGGGGTGATCTGAGCTGATTTAGCCCGGTTGCCACGCGGTTCCCCCCAGCAGGTGGGCAGGGGAGGGGGGAGAACGGTGGGCCGGCGGGCCTTACTCTAAGCTTCATATCTGCATACATGTAGCAACTACATCAAGTTTGGTGTCTTTTTCTTATAATTCGAGGACAAGGAATTCATTTTTGGAACACAATTTTCACACACCCATACAAAAAAACCGCGAAATTCAAAAACGATTTTTTTCTCTACAATTTTTTTTTCGCAAATCCTCTGCAGAATAAAAACTATGAAAATTTTCCCTAGAAAAAAAATACTAGTGAATAGCCCAACTATCCCACTATATATAATAATAAATTTGTCAAACATTTTTGCGTAAAAACTGTGTATAAAAAAATTTTTTTTTTGTCGCGCGGCGGAATTTTCTCTGCCAATTTTTTTTCGAATATTTTCTATAGAATTAAAACTATGTAGATTAGCACCAGAAAAAATAATGAAAAAACTGTTCAGTTAATTTACTTTATAAAATAATACATTTGTTAAACATTTTTGTCTAGTAACTGTGTAAAAAAATGTTTTAAAACGCACGGCGGAATTTTTTTGCCTTTTTTTTCGAAAATCCTATAGGGAATTAAAACTATGAAGATTTTCCCTAGAAAAACAATACTGATGAATAGCCCAGTTATCTTACTATATACAAAAATATTTTTTTTTATAATTTTTTTCTAGAAACTGCGTTAAAAAATATTTTGTGTCGCACGGCGGAGTTTTCTCTACATTTTTTTATTTTCGAATGTTTTCTACAAAATTAAAACTATGATAATTTACCCCAGAAAAAAATATATGTGAATAGCCCAGTTATTTTACTTAAACATTTTTGTTTAGTAACTGTATTAAAAAAAATTTTTGTGTCGCATGGCGGAAATTTCTCTACCATTTTTTTTTTTAAAATCCTCTACCAAATTAAAACTATGAGGATTTTCCCAAAGAAACAAAAATACTAGTGAATAGCCCAGTTACTACTATATAGAATAATAAACTTGTCAAACATGTTGGTCTAGTAACTGTGTTAAAAAAAAATCTGTGTCGCGCGGCGGACCTGCAAAGTTATGTTCTGATAAGTTGTTATTTTTCTGGTTACATTGATAATTTACATTACATTACATTGATAAATTACTTCTGGATGTGACAAATATATTATGTTACAAATTAAATATATAAATAAAGATGTTGGGCAAACGTTCGCTATTAGAATTATTATAAATGTGATAAAATTGACATAGTTATGAGATGTTAAAAATATGCGAGTTAATATAAAATAATTTTATTTCTCGCAGTTAACACTACATGTACATAGGTCTGTGCATTTTAGATTTCTTTTAATGCAGTTGCACCTCCCTGCGCATTTTGTTTTGCAGCGGCAACGAATTAATTCTAAACAAGCAGCAGATGCAACAGGTAGGCTTGCCCAAATAGTCTCCCAATAGCCATTTTGTTTGGACCAGCCCCAGTCAGCAGAGCATGGCAGCTGTCGCTAGGGGGCTATAATCTGTTCCCAAACACAGCCTCCTTGGTAAACTGCACGGAGAATATGGTTACGAAGTGCATCTTCCGTTGGTGGCAGATTTTCCAGCTAGAGCACATGAGTAAATAACTCATGTGGCTAGAGATCTTTTTTTGTAAAGAGGACTTTTCGGCACTCATTTACACTCGAACTTGTGCCTGATCTGAAATCGGTAACAAATAAAAATTCATAATTTTAAAATAATGTCTAGGAACCCATCCACATCTCGTATTTCAAATCTCTTCACTTCAGACTTAATATTGTAAGGTTACTGCAGTACGAGACAGGTCATCTGAGCGATTGATCACGTACTACAAACTTTTGTTAAATATATGATTTCAGTTGTAACGCATTGATTATAATTTATTTTACAGGACCAGAAAAGACTGAAGTCTTGCCATACTTCCACGCCTTTTCAGGTTGCGACACTGTGTCTTTTTTGTGTGGAAAGGATAAAAAAAGCACATTTCAAGCTTGGAGCACAAATCTTGTAGTATTTGATGGGTTTAAATACGTTAAATAAGGTAATATTGAGCAGGCATTGCTTATATTGTAAAAAAATGTTATTGTCTTGTATGACAAGTAAGAACCTTACAATATTAAGTCTGAAGAGATTTGAATTACGAGATGTGAATTGGTTCCTAGACATTATTTTAACATTATGAATTTTAATTTGTTACTGATTTCAGATCAGGTACAAGTTCGAGTGTAAATGAGTGCCGAAAAGTACTCTTTAGTCTCTTTACAAAAAAAGATCTCCAGCTGGAAAATCTGCCTCCAATGGAAGATGCACTTCGTAACCATATTCCCCGTGCACTTTACCAAGGAGGCTGTGTTTGAGGACAGATTATAGCCCCTCAGCAACAGCTGCCATGCCCTGCTGACTGGGGCTGGTCCAAACAAAATGGCTATTGGGAGCCTATTTGAACAAGACTACCTGCTGCATCTGCTGCTTGTTTAGAATTAATTCATTGCCGCTGCAAAACAAAATGCGCAGGGAAGTGCAACTGGATTAAAAGAAATCTAAAATCTGCGAGCAATTAAATTGATTTATTTTAACCTGCATTTTTTAATATCTCATAACTAGGTATGTTAATTTTATCACATTTTTATAATAATTCTAATGGCGAACGTTTCCCCAACATCTTTATTTATATATTTTAGAACATTTTTTTAACACCGTTACTAGACAAAAAATTTTGACAAGTTTATTATTCTATATAGTAGGATAACTGGGCTATCCACTAGTATTTTTGTTTCTTTGGGCAAATCCTCATAGTTTTAATTCTGTAGAGCAGGGGTCTCCAAACTACGGCCCGCGGGCCAGATCCGGCCCGCGAGCACCAACAATCCGGCCCGCAAAAGCAGGCCGGATCGTACCAACAATATAGTAATTTACAGTATGTTGGTACGGAGCTAGCTAGATCCTGGCCCTTGGGACGTGGTGGAGGAGTAAGTCTGGCCCTTTTGCTAAAAAGTTTGGAGACCCATGCTGTACAGGATTATCGAAAAAAATGGTATAGAAATTTACGCCACGCGACACAAAACTTTTTTTTAATACAGTTACTAGACAAAAATGTTTGACAAATGTCTTATTCTATATAGTAAAATAACTGGGCTATTCACCTAATTTTTTTTCTGGGGCAAATTTTCATAGTTTTAATTTTGTAGAAAATATTGGAAAATAAAAAAAAATGTAGAGAAAATTGCGCCGCGCGACAAAAAATATTTTTTAACGCAGTTTCTAGACAAAAATGTCTGACACATTTATTTTTTTATATAGTAAGATAGCTGGGCTATTCGCCAGTATTTATTTTCTGGGGAAATTCTTCATAGTTTTAATTCTCTAGAGGATGCCCGAAAAAAATGGTAGAAAAAAATCCGCCACGCGACTTAAAACATTTTTTTAACACAGTTATTAGGCAAAAATGTTTAATAAATGTATTAATTTATTTTGTAAATTAACTGAGCTATTTTCTCATTATTTTTTTCTGGTGCAAATCTACATAGTTTTAATTCTATAGAAAATTTTCGAAAAAAAAATGGCAGAGGAAATTCTGCCATGCGACATAAACCTTTTTTTTTAACACAGTTCTTACACAAAAATGTTTTACAAGTTTATTATTATATAAAGTGGAATAACTGGGCTATTCACTCGTATTTTTTTTCTAGGGAAAATTTTCATAGTTATAATTCTGCAGAGGATTTTCGAAAAAAAATTGTAGAGAAAAATATCGTTTTTGAATTTCGCGCTTTTTTTGTATGGGTGTGTGAAAATTGTGTTCCAAAAATGAATTCCTTGTCCTCGAATTATAAGAAAAAGACACCAAATTTGATATAGTTGCTACATGTATGCAGATATAAAGCTTAGAGTGAGGCCCGCCGGACGCACCGTTCTCCCCCCTCCCCTGCCCACCTGCTGGGGGGAACCGCGTGGCAACCGGCCTAAATCAGCTCAGATCACCCCCAGGAACACCTGTTCCAAGCGGTTTGATTTGTCTCCAAAATGCAAGTTGATGTCCCCAGGATCTTCCGCTATTATAGTCAGAATCATCTTTTGGCATACATTTAATAGAAAATTCATATCTAGAATAATTTGTATTACTTACACGCATGTTTCATGCTGCATGCATCCTTACATGCAGACAAATAAACATGCAGCAAGCAAGCAAGCATGCAGCATGCAAGCAAGCATGCAGCATGCAGCATGCATGCAAGCATTGTGGAGTCTGCGAGACTGCGAGTGATCAAAACACTAACCTAACCTAACCTACTGGTAGGTGCATTAAAAGTTTATCTTTATAGCGGGGGGCCTCAGGCCCCCCGACCCCCCCGGGCAGGGCGGCCAGCCCCCCTGCACCCCCCGGCAAGCATGCAAGCAAAGGTAACCCGAAGAGAACCGAGCATTGCAGTGGGCAACCTCTAATGATACATCTGTAATATTTTGATACAACTTGTAACATTAATGCGCACCACTTGTATTTTATAGATAAAGATTTTAAAATGTAATGGCATGCTCAAAATCGAATTTTATTTGTTACAAGTGCATTCTCGTCAGTTAGAGGGGTATTATTATAACGTAATGCTCAAAATCTGAAATGTTACATTACAGGTAAATGCTCTTGGTATCGGAGCATCTGGTATGGTTAGCACAACAAAACGCGGCGCGGTCTGACCAGCTGTAATGTACTAGTTAGTTTTTTTGCATTAACAATTCTATTTTGATACAATAATAGATAATATACTAGAAAAAATACGACTCGCACCAGATCAATTCTCGGACGGGAATCGAACCCGCGACCTTTGGATGTCTGGTCCATGATCTGACCGCTGAGCTAGCAAGTCAGTTTAGAAGACGTCACACAGCGCCATCGCACCCGCACAGTTATTTCTCTGACCGGATGTTTAGGGTGTTCTTGATTGAAGCTACTCAATAAGCTAATTAAATAATTATGATGAGCACTTCTGAGCTTGAATCTTCTGTCAATCATCTAGTGTAGGGGTCTCCAAACTACGGTCCGCGGGCCAGCTCCGGCCCGCAAGCACCTGCAATTCGACCCGCGAAAACCGGAGAGATTGTACCAACATACTGTAACTTAATTTATATTAAATATGTTGGTACGATGAGCTAGCTAGATACTGGCACTTGGGGCTTCATAGAGGAGTTAGTCTAGCCATGGGCTAAAAAGTTTGGGGTTCCATGACCTATTACAGCCATACTTTAATGATTGACAGAAGATTCAAGTCCTTCCCATGGAAAATTATTAGAACATTTTCCTTTATAAAAGGTTATCACATTTATTTTTTTGTTTCGTGAAGAGTATGTAATTGAGTCAGGACAAGCCCGTATGACAAGTAAATAGGATATTTGATGATTGATCATAGAATGTATGAGTACCTAACCAATAAATAACGTTATGTTATGTATATTGCAGAAAACTAAATGTCAACTTTTGTATGTTATTCGATTCTGTATTGTTTTAACAATTTCTCGAAGGAATAATAAAGTGTGAATTGCTTGAAAATGTTTAACGAATTCCGTTCATTCTAACAATGTTCAAAAGTATCTGATATTTTACAACCGAACGAGCTTAGTAACAGTATTGTGCCGAATTCTGTATTCTTCACAAAAGCCTTAAGTAGGTACTATGCGAGCCAAATAAAAATAGTACTGTCAAAACGGCCATTTTTGTTTGCATTTCACTTCCGCTTTAGGGTGTAGCATGTGCAAGAAAAGGAAAAAAGATCAAGATTGCCTTTTGACAGTACTATTCTTATTTGGCGCGCATAGTACTTTACTTTTGTTTGTTTGATAAAAAAATTACATTCTATCATTGACAAAGCAAATCAAATACAAACAAGCTTGTTATTATATTTTTTCACAATAACTATTGTAATTTACGTACCTACACATGCATAAGGGAAGTACTAACGTACTTGAGTTATTAAAAACATACATTCAAATTTTTTTTCGTCCCGTATTTTTATAGTAAGTTGTAGCATTGTTTCAGTGCAAAAATATAGTTCCTTTTTTTAAAACACAACAGCAAAGCTTTCGTTCGGCTAGTGGTTATTTTCACGTCCATAGCTATTGGCCCGTATCAGACGCGGGTAGTTCAGGGTGCCGTAAGCGCCAGTAAGATGGACTTAGGCGCTAAACCACCAGGCTGCGCCTATCAGAGGCTCCACTTGCCCGGCTTATATGCCCACAGTGAGGGTCACCAACATTTGAAACATCCGGATAAAAAACTTGAGAAGACCGATCAATTATTGAAACTGTTTTTTTTTCAATACAATGAGAAAAACATATAGCTAGGTTACAAACATTTCACTTATAAATAAAAAAGAGGTAGATAATATTAAAATTCTGGGCAATAGACTGATGGTCCGGAAATTTCCGGCTGGATGGTAACCCTACCCTCAATAGATATTTGGAGCTGTGTGTGGACATGCCGATAATTCTTAAGCACACTGTTGAAATGGGTTCTCTTCTTATTATACTGTGTTCCTCGTTTCTAGATAAGCTTTATAGAATAACGAAAAATATTCTTTGTCTAAAATTATTTAATGCTTGTGAATGACATCATAGCAATTGCTATGATGTTATTCACAAGCATTAATCTCATACTTAGTATGAAATAATCATTCATCGAACTTAGAATGGAATAAAGTGACCTAATGATCTAAGATCTTAAAAAGGCGTAAAGAAGCGTTGCGCTGCAGTGGCACAGATTTAATAGCAGTAGCACAATGTTAAGGCTTTAACATGCCTCAATCCGAGCGGGTCGATCCGTGATGGTGTGAAATCGAACGTAACTCTACTCACTTTGGGTTCAAATCAGTGCGCGTTCCAACGTGGCGGTTGCGTTGAGAACTAGCACCGAATTCTCAATTTTTACATGTTTTTATTAAATTTCTTCGCTTTCAAGTTAGTTAAAAAAAATCTGTTCAATTAAGATTGAAGGTCGCCAATTTTTATGTGTTGGTTTTAACATAAACGAATGTTCTGTTTCCGAGAAATTTTGCAAATAAGACCAGAAACAGGGTCCACGGTATATTTTTTTACATCAAAAGTGGTAACATTTTTACAAATGCTTTCAATTAAATCTATTGTGTATTATTCCAAGTACATTATATATTTTTTCCATGATAGCTTTACGCGCGTAATCTTTCAATAATTTGAATTGAATATTGGGATTTGACCCTTCTTAGCGCCTTAAGTGTAAGTGAATGAAGGAAATCCAGGGGCTCTATTTTTTAATCGCTCGACGCCTGCCGAGCGATTCAAAAATAGGGCCCCTGTTAGCTATACACACTGTGCCTATACCTAACTATACTTTTTCGTGCAACACTATTGGCAACACTACTATTTTCTCTACAGTTTCTAAAATGTAAAATAAATTCTACTGCGTATACAGTAGTGAGTGGTGCTCCGATTTTTTTTATTTTGCTTATTACTGGGATTTTTCCAAGCATACCTGGTTTGATAACAGGAAAAAGGTTAAAACGGAAAAGAATAATCTCAATTCAATCAAGGTGCACCTGTTCAATTAGTTTAATCAAAACAGACATCCTCTCCAAGTTATCAACAACTCTCTTTCAAATACCGTTTACTTTCAATTTTCTCCGATTCCCCAGCACTTTTGCCCAACTCAAATGAAGGATGAATCTCTTTGATGTCAAACATTAATTGATCTCAAAATAAATCAAGAATCTACCGTGTATACCTTTGGCGTTCCTGGTATCAATTACGGTAATAAAATTAATTTAATATCAAATAAGGGTCTTAAGAAATATTGAAAAACATTTAACATTTTTCTACCCATTTCTCCTTCTACTAAATTTTTCCTTCACTTTGCTTAGAATAATTTAATAATTACAAGTACACTTTTTTTACAGCATACTAAACAATTTAAAGCCTGTTTTAACCTTTTAATTAACCTGTAGAGCACAGCTTATTAATTTATGAAACGTGATTTCTCAATAGTTTAACATTATTAATTTGTTAAAAGGTAAAGGTGAGTCTAGGGTCAATAATAACGTTTTGGTCCATCAACAGAGATCGATACTTCGAAACGAGCCAATTAAGAATTTAGTACTAATAAAGTAGTGTGGTTTATAGTTTTCCACTTACAGTAATGGTTGTTCTACGTAATTCTAATAATGATAATGAAACGTGTTTTCAGAGCCATTATCCCACATGATTTAACAGAACCTCATTTTGTCACAAAACAATAAAGCAAAAAGTTGAAAACAAACGAATATTTACGACACATTTTATGATTCTCATTTTCCATTTTGTACATTAATGAAATTTTTGCCCATCTACGAATATGAAGTAAAATGAACGTTATCCGCAATGAAATATGGTGGGCCATACGTTTCCCCTCGTTTCGTTGTGTAATTGACTTTGGTGTAAATGAAACTTCATACAAAATGTTTAGCGTTTGTTAAATAAGGAATGTCCGAAAAAAATCAAATTGGCTGAATATTTTTTTATAGATAGGAATAAGCTCCCTTAGTCATAGAAAAAAAACCGGCCAAGTGCGTGTCGGGCCACGCGCCATAGGGTTCCGTAGTTACCTTATACCATACCATATTTAATACCACCTATCATTTTTCGTCTGCAAAAATAACTTTGTTTTTCACAGTGTTGGTATGAATGACAAAGTTATATTTGCGGTTTTGGAAAATGTGCTATATCTCAAAAACTAATTACTATATCTCGTTCAAACCAATTTTGGTTGAAAGTATTTATTAAGATCTACAGCATATATTTTTTTTAGATTTTTCACTCTCTTATTTCAAAAGTTAAAGGGGGGGGGACACACATTTTACCACTTTGGCGGTGAATATCTTTCAAACGGTCGACTTTGAGAAAAAGTTGTCTTAAGAACCTCAATGTCATTTTTAAAGACCTATCTATAAACACCCAACACGTGTTGGTTTGAAGAAAAAAATTTTTTTCAGTTTCAGTTCCATGTATGGGGAGCCCCCCCCTTAATCTTTTATTTTTCTTATTTTTGTATTAAATTCGTTAAGCGGTTAACAGAATACATCTACCTACCAAGTTTCAACTGTGTAGTCTTAATACTTTCGGAATAAAGTGGCTGTGACATACGGACAGACAGACAGACAGACAGACAGACAGACAGACAGACAGACAGACAGACATGACGAATCTATAAGGGTTCCGTTTTTTGCCATTTTGGCTACGGAACCCTAAAAATCAGAACTTTCGGTTGTGTGAAAAAATTTAAAAAAATTAAAGTCTCTTCGACTTCACAAATACAGGAAAGTAACAGCAGAATGGAGATTATACCTTTTTGCAATCGTATCTTATTACACCTTGTAATGTACATAGGCTTTTATTTATTTAACACCAGCTTCCGCCTGCAACTTCATTCGCATGATTTTACACTTCCCATCCCAATGGATTTCGGCGACTAAATAAACGATGTAATGTGATATCAAAGACTTAAATCGGATGAATTCTGTCGTTCTTTCAAAGATTTCCTCCTACACCCAAAGTTACAACAAACCTACCTCGTAGTGTTGATTTCTCCAAATCAATATTCAGTCGGTATGAAGATCTATAACTGAAATTAAATAAACATTATAGTCATAGCAAACAGATTCGCAAAATCAAACCACTATGTATCACTACATCAATGATATTATAATTTTTATTGTAATATCATTGCACTACATAGTATAAAACAAAGTCGCTTCCCGCTGTCTGTTTCTATATTGTACCTATGCTTAGATCTACGGATTCTGATGCGGTTTTTTTTAATAGATAGAGTGGTTCAAGAGAAAGGTTTATATGTATAATACATGGTGTCAATTTTCACACTTCACCGAAGCGAAGGGAGGGCGGGTCGCTAGTAATAACATAAAAGAATCGTTCTGTAAATTATTTTGGATCAATTTCATATGAATTAGGCTTACAATTGTCTGGCATGGAAAAACGATTCTGTGCTTTTTTTGTAATACCAACCAACAAATTGTTTTTATTGGGAAAAGGTGGTTTGATCTAAAATTCACTTTGTGTTGAAATCCTACTTACGAAATTTGTTTCAATTGAAGCGAACAATAACGTATTTTTTAGATGTGCTTGTTTGTATTGGTTTAATTTTTTTTAACCAAGTTAGAAAGTTATTTTATTTTCATAATAAATAATCCATCAGTGAACGTCTACGAAACAAAACCTTATTATGTTTAACATACTTATTTTATTACGTTTGTCCTATGCTATGTTCGTATGCATCGTTCGGCTGATATTATGAAGATAAACATTCTTGCATCTTATCTCAGGACCAAAGGACCAAAAGTGAGTCAATTAAGCGAACGCGGGATAGATTTAACTAAAAAACATCAAACAATATCCCTAAAATCTCCTTGCACAAGTGTTAATTAAAGCTATATGTACTCTTTTCGTATCTCTCTTTTTTATAGCAACAACGGCATAGTAGGTGAGAGGTAATAAACAGAATGGCTTTGTCCTCATAACGAGCTTTACAGAAGGACTTATCCGTGCAAATATAAATAAACAGTCCTTGTTTTGTCTTCTGGGCCCGCCGGATGAGCCCTCGATGTCTATTCCGTTTCGCAGAACTTTCAATATTGAAGTTAATATTGAATTTCTTTTTTATTTGTAAATATTAGAGGAACTGAGAACTGTTGAATTACGAGATTTAATATAACTCCGTACCCAAAGGCTAAAAACGGGACCCTATTACTAAGACTCCACTGTCCGTCTGTCTGTCAGGCTGTAACTCATGAACCGTTATAAAACTAGACAGTTGAAATTTTCACAGACGATGTATTTCTGATGCCGTTATAACAACAAATACTAAAACAGAATAAAATAAATATTTAAATGGGGCTCCCATACAACAAACGTGATTTTTTTACGTTTTTTGGTACGGTTCCCTTTTTGCGCGAGTCCGACTTGCACTTAGCCGATTTTTATGACTTGGTGCGGTAGTCTTAGTCTCCAGTTACTTATCTGAAGCTAATTTTCGCGGTCACCGTTCGCATGTATCAAGCTACTTGATACATGACATGGGACTCTTTTTCTAGTTATATAAGGTCTCCCGCTTTACCGATGACGTAGCTACTTAGGCATTCACAAATGCTTGTAACAGAACAGCCTAGACTGAATAAATGATTTTGAATTTTACTAATAGTTAAGTAAAATTACAGGAGCTAGTATGACGAAATTGAAATGATTTGCAATAGCGGCCTTTCTTTTCGATTAAATGTCTAGCTGTCATTTTGTAAATGAATCCAACTAATTTACACTAATTATTTTTTACTTTAATGACCAAAATCCTACTAATATTATAAATGTGAAAGTTTGTGGGTTTGGATGTTTGTTCCTCAATCACGCAAAAACTACTGAACGTATTTAGTTGAAATTTGGCACACAGATAGAAGATAGCCTGGATTAAAACATAAAATACTTTTTATCCCGATATTCCCACGGGAACGGGAACCACGCGGGTGAAACCGCGGGCGGCCGCTTATTAATATATTTGGTTACTTCAGAAAAATTGCTAATTACATACTTACCTACTTTTTTTCTTTACTTTTTGCTTGATATGCAACTATAATTTGCTATAGATATGCAAAAATACAGGTTATTTGCATTTAATGTTTTGCAGATCCGTAATTTTTCTAAACTATAAATAATTTGAAGAGTGATAAAACCTAAGTAGTTTTTTATATTTTCTCCACGGTTTTATTGAAGTGAAAGTGCCTTCTTTAGCGGCGTTGTACGCTTTTTGTATGGGAAAAAAATGCTTAACTCGCGTCAGTAAGAATCACGTGGCTGATCGAAAATGCGTAAGACGGATGTGACGGATGGAGAGTAGACAGCTGGCGGCGGAAGTATCCCCCTCTCTTTCTACGAGGCGCGTTGAAAATGGCGGCGCGTCATTTTGAGACGTAAACACTTGTGTCACCAACAACGCGCTAATTTTGAAAATGGAACTAATAGCAGCGATCTCTTCGATGAAATCATAGACTTATTTATACTCTGTGACTATAAGTTTAAATCGTAGAATGCGTGCATGTAGAAATTAAAAAGGCCACTGGCGCGAAATCTTTAGAATTTTTCTTAATTACAAACTGATTGAATTGTGTTACTGTTTAGTAATAGGAAAGAAATAATTTTAATCCTTTGCCGCTAATTTCAAAATATCAAAAATGTACAAAGTTAATATTCAAGTTTTCACTTCTGCTGGCACTCCCGGAGTGCCAACCGATTTTTTTTAAGTGGAACGATATTTCAATACCACAAAGCAATGCTGTTGTAGGTAGCAGTTTATATTAAAATGGGATCAAACCAAACGACGATCGCAAAACCTGACTAATAAGTGCAATATATTTTTATTGTAAGCTATAAAATTAATGATTAGTTGTATTCGTATATTTCGTCACGGCATTTTGTAATAAAGGAAATTGTTTCTTTGATCTCGAATTTCATTGTCGCCGACTAGGGACATTCCGTCCTAGCAATATTACAATGACCTTTGATAGTCATTATTATTTGGTCGTTTAATCCTATCTATCAATCATTTATTGATTGAAGCTTATCATTTATTTTAACCTGGTCAAACAAGATTGTGAAAAAAATTTAAATGAAATGAAACATTAAAATGAAATGAAATTCATTTATTTGCGAGAAACATAGTCATTACAAGTGATTAAACTTCAATTCGCTGAACTCCACTCGAAATATTGGTACCTATATAAATATGAAATTTAATCAACAATATTAGCTAGCCAGCCATCATAGATTGGCACAATTAGATTTAAAAAAAAACCACAGCAAAAAAATATTATGATATTATCGCGCCAAGCGTTAAAATATAAAAGAAAAATAAATTGACACATGACATGGCAAAGACTGTCTTGACCTTAGGTCTTGATTAAACGCTAGTTTTTTTACATTCTCTTTGGTCTTGACGTGTGAATATTTCCTTCATCTGAACCTAAACTAGTCTGTTTCAGTCACTGACATGAAATTATTTTTTTCTTGTGTAATAATATAGAGGTCAATGGTTTCAGTTTATTTTATTTTTATCTTTAGTTGTCTTTAGTATCAAGATTTTCTTCTTAGTTAGATATACTTATATAAAGTAAGTAGTTTAATTAAAAGCTAGATCAAACAGCGCTGTATTGACTTGACCCACAGAATGGCGGATTTGATTGAAGAAAGCTTAACAAGTAATTATTGAGTCATTCAACTTTAATTTGTGTCTGAAAGTCAGGGTAAGGTCCTCAAAGTTTGAGAGATGAGGTAATAAGGGCGAATTTAATAAACTTGGAACCACTATTATAGAATATCTACCTACACTAGTGATGTGCACGAAAAAGCTGCTTAGGCACAACTGCACAACAAATCAGTCTGTGTGTTTAGGTGATCATAATGAAACTCTCAGTATGATTATGATAGTAATACAAGCTTTTTCCTTTGATTATTTATAGCTTTCTCCTTGTCAGACGTAAACTGGATTATTCCCGTAATTGCCCACTGTTTGTCTACCACTGGTGAATATCGGGAAATAAAGTGTGAACGGTCTATTCCCACCTTCCACCACTGGGGGATTTCGGGGAGAAATGTATAGAAAAAATATTTTTTTCCGATATCCCCCAGTGATCGACAAGGTGGGGGGACAATACTGGAATAGGCCCGTAAACTCAATGTTTCAAACTCACAATTTAAGCCTGTATTCTATTAATGTTCGCGTAATAATAATCTATCACATAAGTGATAATTATGTTTCATAGTGTGTGCTTTTGGTTTTTCAGTAGACACCATTCTAACGTTTACCTACGTTAAACTGGGTAGCTACACTCCGGGCCACATATAAGCAAAATCTAACTATCGAGTTTTGATGGTGATCCCTGATTGGTCAAGAAACTCAGTAGTTAGGTTTTGCGCGCAAACTCTAACTCCCCAGTTTCGCGCTAGTTCGATAGTGATCTCTGATTGGTCAAAAAACTCAGTAGTTAGGGTTTGCCCGCAAACTCCAACTACTGAGTTCGCATCTTTATTTTTTTTTGTCAGTAGTAATGTATAGCGCGTAATTGTCTAACTGATTTCAGGGACTTTCCTGGTTTAGTTATAACAAGAAGTTTTGCAATATATTTTCATCAGTAATTTATGGCACTTAATAATGATTAGGAAAAAAATTAATCAAATTTTGTTCAATAATTTCCGTTGCTGGCTGTACCTACTGAAATAAAAAGATGTTTACAGATAAACGATAAACCAAAAAAATACTGTGTAAAGAAAGGCGAATACCTTCAAACCACTTAGCCTTATACTAGGTACTGTATTGAGATTAAGAATAAGAATGTTGAATTGAAGAAAAATTTATTAAGAATGTTTCTGTGCAATAAATATTTATTTTGTTTAAATTCAGAACTTTCGGTTTCGTAAAAAACTAAAAAAAAAATTAAAACTAAAAGTTTTGACATTTTTTTTTATACACATCGGGATAGTGCTTGGCCTTCATCTCACCTAATGTTAAATGACGATAAGGCCGAAGGTGGAAGCGCACTACACCCGGAATACTGGCTATCTTACCTCTAACTGCCGGAACACAACAATTTTTAAACTGTTGTTATGGCGTCAGACTTAGGTAAGATGGTGGTAGCTAAGCCAGGCGGACTGGAAATAAGCCCTACCACCAACCAAACCGAGTACAAATTGTACCCCCCCTGGGAATCGAACCCGGGACCTCTGCGTCTTACACGGGTGGGCGAACCACTAGACCACAGAGGCGGTTATATATTTTGTGTTGATTTTTTTTTAATACCATGATGTGGTTGTGGCAGGTGATGGCAAAGGTATAATCTCCATTCTGCTGTTACTTTCCTATATTTGTGAGGACGAAGAGACTTAGATATTTTTTTTTTTTTATTTTCACGCAACCGAAAATCCGGTTTTTTTCTATTACTAAGAGCTTATTTTTACCTATAAAAAATATTCAGCCAATTTGATTTTTTTCGGACATTCCCCATTGACAACTGAATTTTGAAGCTCGCTCATTGGTGGATGCGCACTCAGTAGTTAGAGTTTGCGGGCAAAACCTAACTACTGAGTTTTTTGACCAATTAGAGATCACTATCGAACTAGCGCGAAACTGGGGAGTTAGAGTTTGCGCGCAAAACCTAACTACTGAGTTTCTTGACCAATCAGAGATCACCATCAAAACTCGAGAGTTAGATTTTGCTTATATGCCTCCGGGCCAGCCAACGCCAACGAATAGGGATGACGACTAATGAATAAAATAACGAAATACTAATTAAAATCGTAAACCTATTAAACTTTTAGAGTAGCTTGTATACCTCTTGGTTTTATATATTGCGTATTATTTGTTTTATGACCCTTCAAAAATGGGTGGATAAGTCCATTTAAAAAGTATAAAATTTATTAAAATAATTAATACCTTTAATTAGTTCGTAAAATATATAGCAAATTTGTCTAAGAAACTATTTTGATAAACACAATATTTAATATAGCTGCCGAGCAAATTTCCTACGCGTTGCATACAAACTACCTAGGCGTGACGTCAAAACTTTTTAGATGAGCGTTTTTGGATCAGCGTTTTTGGATGAGTCCATTTTGTGTGCATTTCAAGCTGTGATATCTCGGGCAGTTTTCATGCTAGCGAAAAATTATTTTACCAATGTTTCTTTTTTTAGAGGTAATTTATGTAACATAAAATAAAAAAAATATTCGTTATGCCTATTATGATGATCATGAACGAATGTCTCTCTCTCAATAAAAATAAGTTGTAGAGAAAGAGGGAATGACTTTCGTTGGCCTTCGTTGGCCCGGTGTGTACCCACATTAGAAGTGTCAAGTACCCAGCTTACGTTGCAGTAATAAAATATGATGGTACGCGTTGCAGCGGAAGAACGCGCGGTGGCGGAGGGCGGCGCCCATCCGGCGGCCGGCGCCGCGCGACCGGATGCTGACGCGGGTACGCTGCGTCGGCCCGGTGGGTATGCTTATTATACGATCACTGCAAAGATACCTGCTGATGTATTTAAAACTAACTGCTATCTTCGACTTTGGACATTCAAAAAATCCCTGGGGTGCTATATTAGGATAATAAGAACTGTATTTTATAAATCGCTCTCAATGTTGAGAGCTACCTTGAGATCATATCTGAGATGCTGTTCCTTTGAGAAGAACATCTTAAATATGATCTCAAGATAGCTCTCAACGTTGAGAGCAGTTTAGAAGTACGAGCCTAAGTATCCTATATGTTAATCCAAGTTATGGCTTTATGTGTGTCAAATCTCATCCAAATTCGTTCATCAGTTTTTGCGTAATTGAGTACACAAATCCAAACACGTACAATTTTAACGTTTATGATCTAAGTAGGTAGGATTATTGTATTTATAGATGTTTTAAATACATAAGACATTATTCTCAAGATTATTATGATGTGATTTTACATTAAAAATAAATGTATTTTGGATTTCTCATTTAATAGAATCCTAGACAAATACCTTCTTAATCTGAATAACATCACAAAAAGAGTTAATTATGCTCAAATTGCAAATCATTTTGGTGTTACGTTTGTATAGGATATCTGTCCACCGGCCATTTAATGTAGCAATTTTTTTGTTTCAGTGGAAGATCAGAAAATGTCAGCTTCAATCTCTTCAGAAGAAGCTGTTGATTTTGAACGATTCGCATACAGTGACGGTGGTGGTAAGTTTTATCCATAAGTAATCCATTAATCCATACTAATATAAGAACTGCGAAAATAACTCGTAAATCACTGAGTAACACCAAAGTACTTATCGCTATTGGTTCATAGACCACTTTTGGTCAAGTCTCCTTTCTTTTATTTCTGTTTATTTGCAAAGCTTAGTATCTTCAAAATTCATTCCTAAACGTGTTACAAAACAATTCCTAATGCCCCCTGTCCGAATAAGGTAGATTAGGGACCACCAACTGAACAATTTTTACTATGGACCAAGTCTGAAATTGCGAAAAAAATAATCTGCTTTTTCATACATTTTGATATTTGCGTTATTAATTTTTGCATGAATCAGCCAATGATATATTGGCAATGGAATCAACTGATTTTTTTTTTGAGATTTCAAAGTTGTTTTCATATTAAAAGTTGTTCAGTTTGATGGTCTCTATCTACCATATTCGGCATTAGGGGTCTTTTAGTTGTATATTCCTCTATTTCCCCTAAATACTTTCTTACAAAATGACAATAGTTTCTAAACAAATTGACTGTAAGTACAACCAATCCATTGATCTTGTTGGTTTATTTAGTAAAGCAATGGCAAAGTTTTGTTTTAGTCACTTAAAATACAAGCATGCAATCATTCTTAAATATTCCCCAAAATAGGTACTTTCTTACAAATGAGAATGCTTTCTGAAGTACAAATTGACTGGACAACCGATCCATTGATCAGTGTTTTAATGAGCCGAACTGTTCACGACCCATTTGTCTCAGCCTTAACTCTGCTCGCTGGCGTCCCAGTAAACCTCCTTTTATCTTCGGTTCAATACTGGTCTTTTTCAACCCTGTAATTTGTCCGACATTTCATATACCGTTTGGCTTCAATAAAAAATCTTCACAAAATAAAGATGTAAGTTCCACCTATTAAAAAACCTGACTAAATAAAGATGCTTACCCTAGTTTCTATAGACGAGTACCTAAGTAAGTACGACTTTGCAATTTTGAAATGCTTCTAATATTCTATTTCCATGCAATTTATAGTATAATTAATCTATAATGCTGTTTTGGTGCATTTAAGATTAATTAAATTAATTTCATCTGAATTTATTATTAGAAGCATTTTAAAATTGCAAGTTACTCAAGTCATTACGTACTCATACAAGGGTTAGTCTTTGCTGTGACAAAAAGAGTAACACAACAGAGAACACAACAATTTAAATTGTTGTGTTCCGGCAGTTAGAGGTAAGATAGCCAGTTCCTCAGCGATGAAAAATCATACATCTAATTTATTTTTTTAAATATCATTCCTGCATTAAGAGGTACGTGAGTTTAAGGTCTTTCTTGGAGAGGTACGTAGAAAAAACTAATTGAGAATCACTATACTAAAGAAAGAATTGGGTGAAGATTGTTTGCTAAATAGGACAAGTAACTAAAGTAACGGTAAAACCACAAAACAGACTAAACCTAGTCTTCTCGCATAGAACTTGAAACGAAAGAAGAGAACTAGAAACGAAATATTCTGCCAGACAGAGGTGACAGGCGGTGATTTAAATAGTTTTGATTAATAACAGATACTTAGTTCAAAGAGTAATATTTCTCATTTAAATTTGATTTCACAACACCGCTTTTAAGTAAACAGGCTTAAACATTGAAGAGATTACTATTAACAAGTGGCTACTGAAAGATTTTTTAACGAAATCCTTTGTAAACATAACCAACGTTTTGTGTGTTAGTAAAGGAAAAACGCTGGTTCACGTTTCCATTATGGAAAATAAATAAAGCGTAAAGCTGAAATTATTTCAACTCTTAAACGGAACAGAGGTGGCGGTGAGTCGGCAACTTTGTCCGCTTGTATTCCTACAATAGTTTGAGGGAAATAATTATTTTCATTGTATCGATAGACCGAAAGGAACTGATTATTGATTTTTTTTTTTTATTAAAAAAAATATTTTCTGTTTTCGAAGGTGATTTATCAAATCGAACTCGTAACTTTCAAACATTGAGGTATTTTAAGAAACGCCCTAATATGTTAAGTGCCTAATTAATGAAAAAATACTTATTTATTAATAATAATCCTTACTAATCTTTCCTAATATTATAAATGCAAAAGTCCGTTTGTTTGTTTGTTTATTTGTTTGTTTGTTACGCCTTCACGTCTTAACATTTTACAAATCATCATGAAATTTTACAAACACATTGCCAGGGGTACAGAGAAGGACATAGGGTACCTTTCATCCCGAAAAAAGTATATTGTTCCCGAGGGATAGCAAAAAACTTTCCACGCAGACGAAGCCGCGGGCGGCCGCTAGTAATAATGTAAATGCGAAAGTCAGTTTATTTGTTTGTTTATTATGCATTCACGTTTTAACTACTTAACCGATCATCATGAAATTTTGCATACACGTTGTCAGGGCTACAAAAAAGGACATAAGGTACCTTTCATCCCGGAAAAAGTAATGTTCCCGAGGGATAGCAAAAAACCTTTCCACGCAGACAAAGTCGCGGGCGGCCGGTAGTTGTAAATAAACTAATGTATGGTGCTTCGTTGTAATGTCGTATACAGACACGTCTTTATGCTAACATAAGCTTTAAACTGGTACATTTTAAAAAGTTGCTACAAAGTCCTCTTGAAATAAGTGTCCAGTATTTTGCAAACTATACACAGCAACGTAATTTAAGTTGCGGCTAAACGTACGATTTTTTCTTCTTCAAACATTTATCGTTGCAACTTAATTAAAATCTACTATCGCGCAGGTGAAAAAGCTTTGCTTTACGCACCCGTTTGTAGCGCTACAAAATTCACACAACAGTCGTGCTGACCGCAGACTCATTAAAATTGCCGCTTACAAAAAGGCATCGACTTTTCAGTGCAAAAACGGTCGACAATTTATTCCGGGGCGAGTTTGGGCATCACTAATCGGCGTCATCAATCAGCTCGTCCGGCACGATCGGATCAACTGACGGACACCCTACTCCCCCCCTTCCCCCTTTCACTGGACCCCTTTAATGCCTATAGCAGTTAATACCCCATGTTGATACGGGTTTCGAAAAATGCTAATGTGGCCTTTGCTTATCGGCTGGAAGTGGTCAAGTAATTTGTAAGCCGCCTTCGTTTGGACTGACTTGCAACTGCATTCTACTTGCGAAAGATTTTGTCGCCCAATGTTTCAGTTCTAAAGCTCAAAAAACGACAAACTTTTTTTTGGACAAGGGATAGTGCTTGGCCTTTGGCCTTCACGTCACCTGATGTTAAGGCCGAAGGTGGAAGCGCACTACACCCGGAATCCTCATCACTGAGGAACTGGCTATCTTACTTTTAACTGCCGGAACACAACAATTTTTAAATTGTTTTTATGGCGTCAGAATTAGGTAAAATGGTGGTAGCTAGCCAGGCGGACTTGAAATAAGCCCTACCACCAACCAAACCGAGTACAAATTGTACCCCCCTGGGAATCGAACCCGGGACCCCTGCGTCTTATACGGGTGGGCGAACCACTAGACCAAAGAGACGGTTAAAACTTAATTAATTAAAAAGAATGCGCACCTATTTCTGTCCCATGTACATAATTTCAGTTTCATTACTGACTTTGCCACAATAGAACCATGGATGGTGTTAGAGCGGAAGGAAATCTAAAACGTAAAAAAATAACAATATAAATAAGTACGCATTCCCTAATCCTTCTCATTTCTCTAAGCTTTTTGACATCTGCTTCATAAAGTAGGTGCCTGAAAAATTTGCAAAGAAAGAATAAAACTTTTTCTCATTCGAGTCTGTTAAGAGATACACAAATTACTTTTGGTTTTGCAGTACAAACACACATAAGAAATATTGCGTAAGCCTACCTCGTAGCGACCCAACAATAAACTCCGTCGAGGGGAAAAAAATAAAAGAAAAATAATAAGAGGGATACCGAAGCAACATTCCGTGGGATTAAACAAAGAATACTTGAAATTTCATCCGCATAATATTTGACAAAGCCAATGTTTACCTCAGTCTACGCTGGCCGTTCTGTTTTCTATGACAACAGTCTCTCCCTGATGGTCCGGTTTGGAGATAGTCGCGTGTGCGCTGAAATATTGTTTCACAAGTGAAATTTATGTCCCACTGATAGGGTTCAAATCAATTTTGCACAAAACAATCGTGGCTGGTAGACCTCTACGTTGACGCGGGTCATGTTTGCAGCCCGTTTCGAATTGATTTACCCACATCTGTTAATGTCACAGCTTTTTTTTGGTTTTCGGTCTCCGTCTATTATTCGAGGCCATGTGTATAATTTATCTACGTGATACCAAAAGAGAGGGTTTTGCGGTGTCCCCTTAAATTGTTGGTTGATTTACATGAAGTAGGTATTCAGGGTATTTGCGAAACGTTCTGTAAAGAGAGTAAATCCATACCTTGAATTGAATGCTTCACCTAGTATGTTATTAATACTTAAGTAATCATAAAATAAATCAAAACTTAACACAAAATATTTAAGAAATATTTTTTACTTTCCATACTAGATTTTCTGATTTGTTATATGGATACGCGAAAGGAATGTGTCTCTCTATCAACTTGTCAATAAAGAACGGTACTGTTGAATATAGAATGTTATCACATTAACAATACTTCTTTATTCTTGTTTCAGAACGAGTCATATTGGAAAGTTACGTAACACTAATGAGGCAATGTATCAAATTAGCTGAAAAAGTGATCGCAGTCCAGACTTAACAACGTGACATATCTATTTTTATTAACCTTAAATAAATGTTAGATAAAAATTATTGTTTTCTTTCAAAAAATTATTTATCCTACTTTGTTTTTATAGCCAACCTTTGATTTTATAGTCCAACAAATCAGGATTCTTGAATTTCCACAATGTTCCTGAAATAATTCATGTACATACCTGTCATCTTAGCATAATATGCTGAATTCACCACATCAGTCTGCGGAGGGCTGTCCTTTACAACCTTTATATATATTTTTATTAAATAGAGTTAAATGGTTTTAAATGTTATGTAATTTTATCTAAAGAACGTAGAAAGAAGGGGAGAATAAACTTAAGTATTTAAATTTTGGACTGAAAATAATGAATTTTCATCCAAAAATAATATCACGAACCAAACTCCTTCTAGCTCACTCACCAAACCTATCAGTTTTTTTTTTAAAGTCAGCCTTGTTTCAATAAAGGAACTGAAAAGTCTCAATTAATTCATTTCACTATCGTTGTTACTGCTGGTCGGCACCGACGCAACAGTGCTATCAAGTTCTTGTAATATGATTAAATCTTATCGCTAAGCTCAAGTTACGAAAGCAGTTTGTGGAACAACATAGCAAGCAACGACATTCACGGAACTGGCTACGTAGTAGGTAAGTACAATACTTAAATGAGTCACTGAAAGCTTGCAATCTAACTATGAGCGCAAAACTAAATTAAAATAAATAGATTAGGAAGTAACTAAAGATAACAAACCGGAAACAGTAATAATCACCGTCAGCTGCTGGACAGGATATGACTGCTTATTATCATGGGTCAGTGTTATCTATCATCCAATATGAAACAACACAGATAACTTTCAAATAAGATTTTAAATGTTGAGTGTAACATACTCTAAAAGCGAATCGTGCATGTCCTTTCTAAAAGTTACTAGTTCTAGTTTCTTTGTAAGCAAAAGAGGTAAAATGCGCAACAAAGTTCATACTAAAAAATACAACATAGAAGTCTTTGACTAAAGTGCATAAAGCTACCAAAGACTACGACTATCTTAAGCCCTTCAACATCATTTATAGTAGAATCGATCGCACTTGGTTCATTAAAAGTTTGACGGGTATTAGTGCTATAACAAGCAACGCTCCTGTATAGCCCAAAGGGCGTCGGCCCTTTGAATTCCTTCTATGCATTTATATCCTTCATTAAAATGCCATTGCAGATATTAATGTCAAAGGAAGGAAATGAAACGTCCAAAATATTATAGCTGGATTTATGCGTCGAACCAGGATCGTTTGAGGCATTACAGAAAGATCGATACTAAATATGGAATGGGAGTGTATTGATAAAATAATGTTTTTGGGATGTTTTATGTTTTTGGGAACTGGTTGCAAATTCTTCAAACTTTAAATACCTAAGTTATATTCAATAACAAGCATCTATGGACACCATAAAATTTAATAAAGTAAATAAAAGATGTGAGACATTTACCAGTGGGTGTAGTTTTAAATTCTTCACAAACATGATCACAAACGCAGGTCATCAATGCAATTTATTCATTACATTCTGATATATTATTTTGAGCTTCGTGAAATCTTTGGTCAAACTTTCCATCATATATTCGACATTGTTCAGAAATTTGTCAACGATCAAGCCTTCTTGCTCATATCCATCCTTGATGGCTTGCATGAGTCGTGCAATTTGAACGTCTGTCGTATGTCTTTCAATCTTGGGTTTCAATACGCCCTGATTCTCAGTTTCCTTCAAACAACTGATGTTTTTCAAGATTCCTTTTCTATAGTAACGTCTGTACGTTTTGCGTTCACTTTGGATTTTATTGGCTGTAAACTTTCTTTCAAATACAACAAGTATTGAAGTATTTGCTTTATCAATATCTTTAGTCATTGTTTATCCTTATTAAAACTACTAAACAAAATTATTGGAATGGAAGTTGATGATACTTTTGAGCCTAATTGAATTACAATGTTAAAATGTGTTTTTTTTTTAGTTTGTTGTAAAATAATACAGTAAGCGAGTGGAAGATTTTGAAAGCTGTGCTGATTTGTCATCATTTGTCATGTTCCAAAGCTTAGTTCCAAAGAGAATGTAATAAAACTAGTCATGTTCACAGTCACAGATACTGTCATGATCGTCATGAACCCTATTAGTAAATTTTGTTCTGTGATCCCTATCAAAGAGCATGTAATCCAGGGGGGACACTTCAAGAATCTTAGATTCATATTCTATAAGGTTCTTGGGACACTTCCAATACTTTTACTATACCATACCAATGGGGTTGGCAACGCAAAGCTAATTGTAGATGTTACTGCGTACGCTTGTTCCTAAGACAGTAGACGTTCAGAACAAATCTATGGGAAAATAGGCATTTATTTTGTGGTATTGTTTACCGAAAAAGACCCATTGACCCAAAATGGATATAAAAGACTATTCTACAATGCAAATCCCGGAATTGAAAGCCAAATTAGCACGTTTTTATTCTTACAGAATTTATCCATTTTTTAACCGACTTCAACAAAAGGAGGAGGTTCTCAATTCGATTGAATGTTTTTTTTTTATCGTTGTTCGCGCGTATCTTCGACATTTATGGACCGATTTTGATGATTCTTTTTTTGTTCGCTTGAGTTTGCTTGCGAGATGGTTCCATTTAATTTTTTTTCAAATCGGTCAAGTAGTTTTCAAGTAATCCTGAAAATACTATGATTTTGTATCAACTACCTTGACGACTTTGTTATTTAGGAACCGAATTAGATAAAGTTTTTTGTGTTGGAAAGGGGATACCTTTAGTGTAGTCATTTTAACCGACTACAAAAAAAAGAAGGTTCTCAGTTTGACCTGTATATAGTATGTTTCTCCGCGATTAACTCACGTTTGGCTGAGCCGATTTTTCTACCTAAATAATATACTTACCTACACTATCTAATACAGAAGGTACTGACACTAAAAATAAACAAATAAAAAATTGTTTAAAAACAAAAAAACCGACTTCAAAAATACCTGCCTCTAAAAAGCAAGAAATAATATTCAAATCATTAGATACGCATTATAACGTCTATTGAAGTCGGGTGGGGATTTAAGAATTAAAAAAGGAAGTTGTACTTCCCGTACGTACGTACGGTACGTTCGTACCCCACCCGACTTCAATAGACGTTATAAGGCGTATCTAATGATTTGAATATTATTTCTTGCTTTTTAGAGGCAGGTATTTTTTAAGTCGGTTTTTTTGTTTTTAAACAATTTTTCTATATCCAGATTTTTCGGTTTGTAAGTGCGAACATTTTTGAAGCCTATTACACAGAATATAATCATTTTAAAGCTAAAAAAAACTATGTTTTTAAGTAAAAGTCCTTTGTTTCCATAGCTCTTGTGGAACAAGCGTACGCAGCGCCATTTTGACAGTTGCCTTCCCCATTAGAGCTCCCAAGCAGCTATCAGCCAAACCTTTCTGAAACAGGCTCCTAAGCTTGCTCCTAAGTCTCTATTAATTATCAAAATTTTGACTAGACGCACACCACTGACGTCCATTATACAAGTACGCTGGACAGGCGAACGTCACCAGTCGTTTGTTCCGATTTGAAAATTGCCATATTATACTGCCATAGTAGAATCTACTGCAGTGCTCTCAGCGCCAATATGGCGATTTTCAAATCGGCACAAAAAATTGCTGTCATTTAATGACAATCCTGTCCAGCTTACTTGTATAATGGACGTCAGTGACTAGATGTCACTTAAGCTTGAAGCTCATCATGGCCTTGTAGAGCTTCTTGCCTTGTAGTCAACGCAACGCCATGAAGGATTTTACGGCTGCACTAGGTACTTACATATATTCGACCATGATCGGCACAAATAATCGTAGGTACGTTAATGCTTTTGAAAGAACCTCTTTGAAGATAGGTATTTATACAGTGCCTTTGGTCTTGAACTAGCGATAATTTAAAGGCGTGTAATACACTTAATTTTATCGATAAAAACACCCACATGTTGGGGTCTATCCCCACTCCTGTTGGAATGGCCACCATTTTAAATTTGACTTTTTATTTTAGATGACCCTGCAGAAAAATATTAATTTCTCCGGATTTAGAAGTCTTACAGTTAAAACAAAAATATTGTTCAAAAGCTAATAATATCACCTATCAATTTAAAAAAATAAAATGTTTAAATTTTTGGTTTAATACGTCATAAAAAATTACTGAAATAAAATTTTATACGAAATTTGTGCAATTTTTTTGAGTTTTTATTACATTTCTCAAAAACTAGGACATTAATGTTCACTTTTTTTGCATTATTCAAATACACAGGGATATTATCTACAGAACAACTCAAAAATGTATTGCTCTATGTTGCATATTTCGAGAGCTATTGATGTTTGAATATGACCCTTACAAGTACTAAATGGTTATTTTCGAAAATAAAAAAAATCAAAATTCCTAAAAACTAGATTTTATTATTTGATGAAATTAGTATTCAGATAATATTATCAACCTAATTTAAAATATGTTCAAAATGCTTGTAATTATGTCCATTTTCGAAAATAAACATTTTTTGGTGACGTAAGGGTCATAGTTCAAACAAAAATAACTCTCAAAATATGCAACATAGAGCAATAAATTTTAAAATCGTTTTGTAGATAATATTTCTGTGTATTTGAATAATGCAAAAAAAGTGGACATTAATGTCCTAGTTTTGAGAAATGTAATAAAAACTCAAAAAATCACACCAATTTCGTATAAAATTTTATTTCAGTAATTTTTTATGACGTATTTAAACCAAAAATTTAAACATTTTATTTCTAAATTACTAGGTGATATTATTAGCTTTCAAACAATATTTCTGTTATAACTGTAGGACTTCTAAATCCGGAGAAATTAATATTTTTCTGCAGGGTCATCTAAAATAAAAAGTCAAATTTAAAATGGCAGCCATTCCAACAGGGGAGGGGATAGACCCCAACATGTGGGTGTTTTTGTTGATAAAATTAGGTGTATTACACGCCTTTAAATTATCGCTAGTTCAAGACCAAAGGCACTGTATATGCCTGCCTGTCATGTCGTCATTTAAAACAAATAGGTATGTGCATTAACTTTTGATGTGGTTGTGGTTATAGCATAAAGTTAATATATCTCAGCAGCTATATTAACTTTATGGATTTTAGGTAATTATTTGCTTTTTCTGTGATCGAGTGCTAGATTTCGTGTGTTGTTATTTCATCACGATCGTCATTTCTATAAAGCCGTAGGTACCTACTAAACTTTGTTATTAAATATTTTGACTGTGTAATTTCGTTGAAATGGTTCATTCGAGGCAGGCAAACTGGGCAAACTCGTTTCAATTTCACAGTTTTATTTGATTACGAAATTTTGAAACTAGGTAAGTACAAATAAAGAAATATAAAAACAAATTGACCCTAGTAGGTACCGTAGTTATTTTAGTTCAGGGGGAAAGTTACATGGTGGCGCTACAGACTATGTCGATTTAAAGACAAAAAAATCGTCGTTTTGCTTCTCTTTAAACCCTTTCACGTAATCACTACTTTATACCTTAGAGTAAGACGCGCTTCTGTACCAGAACGGAAGCCATACGAAGCGTTCCCCTCTGCCGAAGTACAAGCGCAAATGGGCATACGCGGTTAATAAAACCAGTTGCGCCCGGCACCCTGATTATCTAAAAAGAAACTATTTAGCGACCGGTTTCGTTCCACATACATTGCTACTTTTCTTTGGTATGTTTTTTTTAATCCAAAAAGAAGTAGCAATGGATCACTATCATATATGAACTGCAACCGGTCGCTAGATGGTTTCTAATTAGATAATCAGCCCGCCGATTTATTTCTAGACCGAGTTCCAATTTTTTTTATCTTACTCTATGCCGAGTCCAGTCGCGCATGTGAACGCTGCAGTGTTTAAAATGCCGAATCGATGTTTTTTTTTTTTGCTGTTAAAAGAGGTCTGGAACATCAAGTTTACAAAAAGACGGTGTTACATATTCACATGAAAGTAAATTTTTGTCGTATTATTGATATTTGTTTACATTTAAACATTAAATTCGTAAATTTTATTCTTGATTAGTTGTCAAATTTGTTCAGTGACGTCGGGTCTGCTCGTCCATGGCTCGTCCGTACAAATTTTAGATCTGTCGCTAGATAAATCTGAGTTCTCGCCGATGTGCAACTTAGTGATGTTACCGTATAAATGTTTGTCAATAACTGGTCCTGCTCCAGGCAGTCTCATAAATGAGGTATACCTGAAAAATCCTTAAATATTTATTAATTCTTTTTAACTTCTGACAGACTCAATTTGGTCTATGCAATTTTTTTCTATGGTCTATGCAGTTTTGCACTGTCACATTCTGCGTCAAAGAGTAAAATAATATCACAGCATGAATTAATTGGTTCTCTCAAAGAATAAATAATCTTTTTTATACATCTTATTGTAAAAATGAATCATAATCATAATAAATAGGGAATGTTCGAAAAATATCAAATTGGCAGAATATTTTTATAGGTTGGAATAAGCTCCCTTTCTAGTAGCAAAAATTTCAGAATTTTCGCTGGTTGACTTTGGAGCTCAAATTCGGCACCACTGGTGAACCAAACCATATACAACAAGGCGTGCGCACTAAACATTTTTTACCTAAACAACAGTTTCGAGACAAAAGAAACAAACGTTAAACGTTAAAGTAGATGTAAATTTTTTGTGGTCACACCAAATCGATTATGTATGTAGTAAGTTAAGAATAATTTTGGGTAAATTTTATCATTTGAATTTTAGAGTTCCAAGTTCCACACTGAAATGTTTATACTTTGCACTTATTGATTCGATTCGGGGATATGCTCTTGATATATATGGCCTAACATTCAAAACATATATTGACAAATTAGAAGCTTTGCAAATTAGATTTATTAAACTACTTGTCAGTAAAAAAACTAAAGCTAAATGCAAATGAGATTACTTTAAATTGTTTAAAATTTGTAAAATACTACCAATTAGATTAAAACATAAGTACCTCCTGGCCTTAAATAATCATAACACTCAGAAACATAACCTATCATTGATCGATCACAATCATGGAACCCGCTCTGTATCGGCGGGCAAACTAAAGGTTCCCAGTGTTAAGAACTACTATGGAGATAGGACCTTAAAAAAACGATTACCATACTTACTGAATGGTTTGCCCGACGATATACGACGGGAACCAAATAAACAAAAATTTAAAAAAATGTTACAGCAACATCTCTTTGATACATTTAGAGGCTACATAGACTAATGAGTTGCAATAATTTAGAAGTAAGTACCTGTTTCATAATCTACGATTCGACACTAAAATCTGTTTAAATTTGAAATTACGTGTAGAATTCATATGAAATTACTCGTTAAAAACCTATTTATTTCGACTAGAACTTAATCTAAAACTGTGAAACATGCTCAGCCTATGTATGTAAGTACACGTTTAAACTTGGGACACACCGATCCTGCAGTCAAACTGTGTAAACAGTTTTGCGGGACTATGTATTACACATAAGTTTTATTTGATTGTTATAATAATTAATAAAAAAAATAAAAAACATTAAAAATGACCTCTTTGTTGCTATTCACTATTCGCCCCATATTTTTATGTGTGACTCATCCGTACACTGCTGTTTTGTTTTATTTTTTATGAGTTAGTGTCGTCATTACAGTGTTATTTTTTATATGTGAGTCTGCGGAACTGCAATTGTGTGCACTTTCCCCCCACCCCCCGCAAAAAATTCCAGAATAATTTGAATAGAGTAATAATCGCTAAGGCTGCCCCTTTGAGACGAAGCCGCGATGCTCTAAGCTTTATACAATACTAAATTGTAAAAAAACCGGCCAAGTGCGAGTCGGACTCGCACACTAAGGGTTTCGTACCAAAAAACGGCAAAAAAAAAACACGTTTGTTGTATGGGAGCCACCCTTAGAAATTTATTTTATTATATTTTTAGTATATTTGTTGTTATGGCGGCAACAGAAATACATCGTCTGTGAAAATTTCAACTGTCTAGCTGTCACGGTTCATGAGATACAGCCTGGTGACAGACAGACAGACGGACAGCGGAGTCTTAGTAATAGGGTTCCCGTTCCGTTTTTACCCTTTCGATACGGAACCCTAAAAAGTAGCATTTAAGAATGCTATAATTTACTTTTAACTTTTCTCTATTTGGTCATTTTGCCCTCTTAGTCTTTTTGCTTTTTAGGCAGTGTGATCAGTAAGGACTAATATTCTAAATGCAAAAATCAGTTTGTTTGTTTTTACGCCTTCACGTCTTAACTACTCAACCGATCATAATGAAAATTTGCATACCTACACGTTGTCAGGGGTACAGAAAAGGACATCGATAGGACCTTTTATCCTAAAAAAAAGTATAGTTCCCGAGGGATAGAGAAATAACTGTCAACGCAGACGAATTCGAGGGCAGCCGCTAGTATGAATATAAAATTCTTGTCCAAGGCCAAAATGTCAAAATCCGCATTTATCCAATGAGTACCAATTTTAAAAACAAATTTTTTGTACTCTACGGCAGTCTACGGCAATATTCTCATAGAATAATATTACATTTTGCAGATTCAGCGCCATCTCTAAGAAGAGAAACGCACTCTCAACTTCTTTTGGAGCGAACACAAGGCAACCCCCAACCCCAATGCTTTTGAAACATGAAATAATAGTTCCAAATATACGGACAGATGACGCTAAGGATTACCCTAAGAAAATATATATAAATTGGTGGGTAGTCGATGAAAATAAGAAGATTCCTTGATATTAAAAAATATATATTAGTAAAATTAGAAGACTGCACGCCCGTCTAATCCCCTCAACTTTATGAAGACCTACGAAGGACCATAAAAATAAGACAACTCTCTTATCATTATAAAAAACAATTTTTAACGGATACTAGCGCGGTTTTATTGAAAGTACTTTGGTAACTAGTTGGAATTTGGTTTGATTTTTGGTTTTCCCGACGTTTCGGTAACTTTGCAGCTGCCGTGGTCACGGGGGACTCAAACAGGCGCGGTCCGGGGGGGGAGGGGGTCACAGGGGACATGACCCCCCCCCCCCCCCCAAATCGTACACGTCACATAGAAAAAGCTTCTAAAAATTTACAGAAAAGCAATTATTATTATTAGTGACCCCCCCCAAAATTTCAGGCTGCGACCGCGCCTGGACTCAAATCAAATTCCAACTAATTACCAAAGTACTTTCAATAAAACCGCGCTAGTATCCGTTAAAAATTGTTTTATTTCATGTCTAGTGAGCGCGTAAGCTTGAGAAGTGAATAACTCTCTTATCAGTATCGTCTGCAAGATAAAGATGACCTATATGACTTAAAGTAGGTAAAAAAGGACCATAGTCTGCAGATGTGTTTTTGTTTTTTTACTAGCATGCTGCAGTGCAGACTGGCTTGGGCTTGATCCATAAAGTTAATATACCTACGCTAGGTACCTATATTAACTTTATGGCTTGATCAAATCAACCCTTAGAGCATGCTGGTGAGAATCAACCAAAGAGAAAAATCACTACGTTTTATTTAAAACTAGCGGCCGCCCGCGGTTTCACCCGTGTTGTTCCCATTCCCGTAGGAATATTGGGATAAAAAGTATCCTCTGTTCTACTATCTATGTGCCAAATTTCAACCAAATCCGCGGGCTGATTATCTAATTAGAAACCACCTAGCGACCGGTTGCAGTTCACAGATGATAGTGATCCATTGCTACTTCTTTTTGGATTTAAAAAAAACATACCAAAGAAAAGTAGCAATGTATGTGGAATGAAACCGGTCGCTAAATAGTTTCTTTTTAGATAATCAAGGTGCCTTTCAGTCGTTTTTACGTGATTGATCCAAAGTTCCAAACATCTAAACATCCAAAGCCACAAACTTTCACATTTATAATTAGTAGGAACTGCTTACAAAATTTGGTGTGCAGAGGCGGCACATATTATGGTACCTACCTACCTACTCAAAAAATGATGTTGATTTGCAATTTGAATACCTAAAGTCGCATTACTCATTTCCCAGCAAAAATGTAAACAAAGAAACGTCACTGTCAAATTGACAAACTGACCCTGATAATGACATTTTCAGATATTGAAAACCTGGTCACTTTTATAACTTTTTAATTTGTTTATTATATTTTAAGTCATAATAAATATAATGCCATCCAAGGTAATTTTAAAGTAGGATGGTAATTAGAAATTTTATCTTTATACCCTATCATAATTTTTTGATGTTAAAAGTTCTTGAAACGAACTGATAAGAAAACTTTACTTAGATATTGACTGTATGTAAACTATCAAAAATACGTAGCATCTTCGCCTGTTCCCCCCAATTAGGGTTACCATATGAAAAAATCAAAAGTCCGGAGAAAAGGCCCGATATCCATTGAAAAATCCTGAGATTTGTAGCATAACGTACTAGGAGAATAACGTACGGGGGGGGGGGGTAGTCGGCAGCGGCGAACTGATTAAATAATAGTAAGCTTATTTTATTATTATCCTTCTATTAAATTTACTTTTTATTAAAATGTACTGAATTTTATTGAAAATTCTAAAAATCCTGAGATTTCCTCAAATTTACGAAATCCGGCCGCAATCCTGAGCAAAGTCCAAAAATCCTGAGATCTCCGGACAAATCCTGAGATATGGTAACCCTACCCCCAATACCAAAAGATAAAAATGTTACTTTACTACTACAGCTACACTACTCGTAATATATTTTTTTATGAAATTTTATAAAATGACCAAAGGTTGATGTGTACGGTTTGCAGTTGATGTGTGCACAGCATCGTAAAAATGTTTTCTACTATAAAACTGTTATTATGAAATATTAAATTATATTACTGTTTTTGCCGCAAAACTCATGATTCAGAATATTTATCTAATCTATTTTTATTAGGTTTGTGATGAAAAAACATGTAAGTGTGTTTATTTCTTGACTTAGCATTATACTATTTCTTTTTGTGTTGTTTTGTTCTGGCAACACCTTTGTTTACATTTTTGCTGGGAAATTAATAATACGACTTTACCTATTATTGATCTCAATCAAGAAGTATTTTTATTTTAAAGATTAATCAAGTTTTTGATAAAAACTGATAAATAGACATAACCTTGCATCATGGTAATATTTTGAGAAATGTTTACGTATTTTTTACCCGACTGCAAGAGGGTTATGTTTTTCGCGCGTATCTTGTATGTATTGTATGTATGTTTGTTTGTATGTAATATTCTTTATTACCTCATATCTTTCAAACGGCTGAACGAATTTCTATGATTAACATATATCGTTAGATTAGTCTCGTCAGCCTAAGTGTTCTTAAGAAGGTGGCATTATAAAAAACCCAACATGGCGACTGTTCGGTTGTTATGTACCATCACAACTCCGACATTCCCGACATTCCGATCATCGCAAACCCCATGACACAACATAGATAACATAGATAGTGCATCCGTCACCCATTACTCTTAACGTATCTATTTTGCATTGTATAACTTATCAACCCGCACCCTGATTATCTAAAAAGAAACTATTTAGCGACCGGTTTCATTCCACATACATTGCTACTTTTCTTTGCTATGTTTTTTTTTAATCCAAAAAGAATTAGCAATGGATCACTATCATCTATGAACTGCAACCGGTCGCTAGGTGGTTTCTAGTTAGATAATCAGCCCGCCGGATGACGCCACCCTTTTATTTTGATTGTGCAATTGTTTAGCATTAAGCCCGAAGTACACATTGGGCCAACGCCTGGCCGCGCGCGTTGGGCCAACGCGCGCGGCCCGGGCATGTCACTGTTTACACGTTGGCGCCAACTCCCAACATACCGCCAAGTAGGTCTTTACACGTTGGCCCAACGCGCTCGGCCAACGCGTTGGGCCAATGTGTACAGCGCACTTTATACTTCGGGTCTCAACCGAAGACGATTTATTTATTACAAGCAGCAGTACATGAAATGGTGCTATCTTCCTCACACTTTTAGATCTGTAATATCTTTAAAAGACAAAACTTGATTTCCTGTCTCGCTCCCTCCCCGCCCGGCTGTCCCCCCGGCGCCAGCACGGGCAGCGCCGCCATTTTAACTTCATTAGTTCATTACGTGTTTTTGTGTTATCGGAATCACACTTTATTTGCAAATTTAGTGAAAATACTTGAAATTATTGGTATTGTGAGCAAAAATGGGAAAACGCAAGCGCTCTAAGTCAAAGGAAAGTGATTACCAAAATGTTTTAAGAAAAATAAGGAAACTGGAAACAAAATTACGAAAATGTCGGCGTTCATCTTCGCCGGTGTCTGATAGTGACAATTCACATTATGTGCCATATTATAATACCCAGGAATATGAGGATTTATCAGGTAAAGCCTACCAATTTAATAAACATCATATCGTAGTTTAAGGTTTATTCCTTTCTGTACAAAAGTGAAATATCGTATAACGTTAACTTACCCTCCTTTTAACTGTTTTTTATTTGAGACAATTTTTGTACGAAAATTTTCCATACTTTTGTTTGCTCCAATAAACGGATAAAGAAGGTATTATAGAAGCTACTGTAAAGGCAACGAGGTAATATGTTTGCTTCATATAAACACAAACAGTATGGAGTTATTACAAATAACTATAAAATATTGAGGTTTGGTGTTGATATGACTGTTTCTACTCACGTGTTGTGATCAATTAGTACTCCATGTAAATCGTGTTGAGGATATAATACTCCACTTTAATAGTGTTGAGGGCTTCTTTTACTCCACGTAAATTGTGTCGAGGATATGTAAACTCCACTTAACAGTGTTGAGGCTTTTCTACTCCACGTTCATCGTGTCGAGGAAATACAAATACTCCACGTTCATCGTGTCGAGGAAATACTCCACTTTAATAGTGTTGAGGCCAGTACTTCATGATACTTATGATGACTATTAATAGGTACTATTGCAACATATAAATATGCCCTAGTGGTATTCTATGTTTAATGTATCTTTGCAGATGAACAGTTATCTGATAAAATTACTGATACTTATGAAGGCCAACCCGAGTCAGCGGAGCCAGTTGCTGAGCCATCAACACTACCTGCAGAGCCGGTCGCTGCTCCATCCACATTAGGTAGCACCTGCACCTGTACCGCCTTTGCCACCTGCTTTGTCGACCGACAATGGAGATGACGCCCAGAAAAAACCTCTTGCTGAAGATAATGTACCATTATTGGATCCAGATCTTTTAGAATTACTTGGCGAAGACCCTACGAACCAAAAGGCGTATGGAGAAAGCCTTCATAAGGATATAGCTTCGAGGTGGACACATATCTTAGCCAACGGCTTATCTAAGGACACCCAGTCGGAACTTCTAAAAACATACTTAATTCCGGAAAATTGCCCGACTATGAAGGCACCCAAACTTAATCTGGAGATAAAAGCTGCCCTTTTGGAGATAAATGTCAAGAAAGATTTATATAATCAAAGCAAACAAAATCAACTTGCAAGTAGTCTTGCTGCGATGGGACGAGCCTTGAATTGGGCACTGTCAACGAAAAATATTGTACCTCCGGATATAATTAAATCATTAAGCGATGCTGGCAGACTAATATGTGACAACCATCACAAGGAGTCTCAGTCACGACGTTATGCAGCTCTGAGCACCTTAGACAGAAACATTAGAGATACTGTCAAGAATACAAATATAGATGAGAATCTCTTTGGGTCCGCCTTATCTGATCATATCAAGTCATCGAAAGCAATAACCAGGACTGGTTCAGAAATTAAACAAAAGGCACAACGTCCTGCATATAGGTTCCCAGCAGCATCGCAAATCCGGGGAGCTTTAAACCGAGGGGGGCGCCGCGCGTAGCGTCAACGGTGGAGCCGCGGCCGACCCCTGCACCTCGCCGACCACCGAGGGACCGCCGTCAGGAGGCGCCGCGGGGCCGTCGCCCCACCAACCACGCACGGCATCAGACGAGGAGGCGATAGAAGACGATCAGGTACCAGTCGCTGGGCGATTATCTTATTTTTATGGAAAATGGTGTGAACTCACAAATGATCCAACTATTCTGGATTGGGTACAAGGATATAAAATCCCGTTTAAGGATGAACCAGTTCAAATAACTGAACCCCAAAATAATGCGTGCAACACACAATCTCAAATAAAAATTATTGATGATTGTATTTCAGAACTGATACATTGTGAGTTCATATCAGCTTGTACATTTTGTGAAGGACAATTTGTCTCACCTATTTTTACAGTTCCTAAGCCGAACGGAACACATAGATTCATATTAAATTTAAAAGAACTTAATAAATTTGTAAAAGTTCAACATTTTAAAATGGAGGATTATCGCACTGCACTTAAATTATTAAATCATAATTACTTTATGGCAACATTAGATATTCAGGACGCATATTTTTTAATTTCTATAAATGAGAGTGATCGTAAAAAGTTGCGGTTTCGGTGGAGGTCTCAGTTATATGAATTCAATGTCCTCCCGTTCGGACTTTGCACTGCACCATTTGTTTTCACAAAATTACTTAAACCCGTTCTAGAATACTTGCGTGAATCGGGTTTATTGTCTGTTAACTACCTAGACGATTTTTTATGTATCGGTAGCTCATACGATGAGTGTTTAGCTAATGTTAACACTACCTGTAAAATTTTAGAATCATTAGGATTCATCATAAACATTAATAAAAGTGTTATGATACCGAGCAAGGTTTGTAAGTTTTTGGGGTTTATCTTCAATACAGAAAATATGATTATGTCATTACCAGACGAAAAGAAAGAAAAAATACAGAATCGAACCATAGAGCTTATGACCAAAAATAAATGTACAATAAGGTTCTTTGCCGAATTCATAGGCCTTTTGACCTCTGCATGTCCAGCTGTTAGTTACGGATGGATTTACACAAAACTGTTTGAAAGGGAGAAGTTCTTAGCCTTAAATTACTCAGATAATTATAATAAACAAATGATAGTTGGAAATCATCTTAAACAAGATTTTTTATGGTGGCGAGATAATATATTAACATCATTCTCCATAATCAATAAAAATAATTATTATTCACTGGAAATTTTTAGTGATGCCTCAATGACTGGCTGGGGTGCAACATGCGGTGGTCAAAATGCAAATGGTAATTGGACAGAGCAAGAACAAGTCCTTCACATAAACACACTCGAGTTAACGGCTGCGTTTTATGGTTTAAAAATTTTTTCTAGGGATTTACGAGATTGTAATATTTTATTACGTATCGATAACACCACTGCCATATCTTACATAAACCGGATGGGCGGTGTTCAACATCCACATTTAAATGAACTTGCACGAAAAATCTGGCAGTGGTGTGAGGTCAGAAATATCTATATTTTTGCATCCTACGTCAAGTCTGCTGATAACATAATCGCAGATCGAGAGTCTCGGCGAATTAATATAGATACTGAGTGGGAAATTTCAGACTATGTGTTTTCTCAAATTACTAAATCAATAGGAATACCCGAATTTGATCTTTTCGCTAGCGCTCAAAATTACAAATGTCGTAGATACGCATCATGGAAACTTGACCCGTTTTCTGAAGTTGTCGATGCATTTACATTTTGCTGGGAAAAAATTTTCTTTTTCGCATTTCCACCATTCTGCCTTATTACCAGAGTCCTAGAAAAAATTATATCTGACAAAGCGACAGGTATTGTCGTGGTACCTTACTGGCCATCTCAGCCTTGGTACCCGTTATGGTCCAGGCTTGTCATATCAGAAAAGCTTTTCTTTGGCCCTGACGAATCTTTGTTGTCTTCTCCTTTCAGAGTCTGCCATCCACTTCACGCGAGCCTTATCCTGGTGGCAGCCAAATTATCAGGGAAGCGATGATGAGACGTGGTGTACCACAGACGTCCTTAGACATAATGATGGCCTCGCTTGCTCCAAAAACGTTAAATCAATACAATAGCTCTATAAAATCTTGGTGGATCTATTGCAAAGAAAATAATTTCGATATTTATGAGACTAACAATTTTAAAATTTTATCATTTCTTACAAAAAAATTTGAGGAAGGTTCTAGCTATAGCAGTTTGAACACACATAGGTCCGCACTCTCAATCATTTTAGGTACTACTATTGCTGTGAATGATTGCATTAATCGTTTCCTTAAAGGTATTTACAGATTAGCTCCACCTCATCTGAAATACAATTCAACTTGGGACACAAATATTGTGTTGAACCATCTTTCTAAATTGTATCCTTATGATAATATTCCATTAGTTGATTTGTCACATAAGACTTGTACTCTATTGGCCATAGCTACTGCTCAAAGAATGCAGACTATTAGTTTAATTAAACTAAATAACATATCCAAACAAGATGATTCGATTATTATTAAAATCACTGATTTGATAAAAACATCAAGGCCCGGAGCTTGCCAACCACTTATAAGATTGCCGTATATTCGTGAGAATCCCAGTATTTGTCCAGCATTGGCTGTTGAAACTTATATAAACAAAACAAAAAACTTACAATGCGACCTCCCTGAAAGGCACCTTTTTATTGGATTGAAAAAACCTCACAAAAGTGTAGGTTCTCAAACATTAGCACACTGGGTAAAAAAGGCATTGCACGACAGCGGTGTAGATACTTCTGTGTTTGGAGCTCACAGCACTCGCTCGGCATCTACATCTGCCGCTCACAGATCTGGAGTGAATCTAGAAGTGGTTCGCAAGGCCGCGGGCTGGTCTGATTCTTCAAATGTATTTCTCAAATATTATCATAGAGACATTGTGGATACAAATAATAATGTTTTTGTTAATGCCATCTTCGGTAAAGGTTAATTGCATTTATTTTATTAACATGTTAAGAGTACGATAAATGTAGTATTATCCTTAAATTATTATTCCTACAATATTGTTGCTAAATTAAATATAGAAAATTTAATTCCGTTATTAAAATTTTTTATTTCTATGAATATTACAATAATGCTCTAAACATCTGCTTGTAATAAATAAATCGTCTTCGGTTGAGACCCGAAGTATAATTAAGAATCAAACGAACTTACCTTGTGAAGTTTGATTCCAATTATGCGAGGGTCTCAACCGAAGACGATTAGTCGTCCCATCCCGCCCACCCACAGGTCAAACATAAAAAATTATAATAACATATAACACAAAAAATACTCTAAATAATGAAGTTAAAATGGCGGCGCTGCCCGTGCTGGCGCCGGGGGGACAGCCGGGCGGGGAGGGAGCGAGACAGGAAATCAAGTTTTGTCTTTTAAAGATATTACAGATCTAAAAGTGTGAGGAAGATAGCACCATTTCATGTACTGCTGCTTGTAATAAATAAATCGTCTTCGGTTGAGACCCTCGCATAATTGGAATCAAACTTCACAAGGTAAGTTCGTTTGATTCTTAATTATATCAGCAACCGGCGTCTCCATTAGGTTATCGCAAACTGTACTCATCCTTTAGCTGTAAGTAATCTTTTAACATTGTATCCTTAAATTACTATTGTATTGTATTGTTGTACTTTATAAAATAACCCTTAATGATACTTCTTTCACCTAAAACTATTAAGATAATGTTTGTCCCTTTGCATGTTAGTCATAACTCTTTTAGATATAAATACTCTGGTCTTCACCGAGATAAGTCAGTTCTACATCCGCACTCAAACTGTACTGTAAGGACAAGTTCCCTAAATAAAGTCGTTAAAATCAAGCCTCGCCTTCTTACTCGGTATCACGGTGCTATTATACGGGTGTCAAATTAAAGGGCTTATTATAAGGATTTCAAAAAGGTATATCATGACCGTAAATAATAACTAAAAAGAAATAAATAAATAAAATAAATTTAAAAAAATTAAAAACCCGCCTGCATAAAAAGACAAGCCAACTGAAAAGATGGAAACAAGATTAAATATTAAAGGCAACATTATAACATGCAGTCAGAGGCATATAACTCAAATCATTCATAATGTCACTTTCTTTATGCATGCCTCCGACTGCATGTCGCCTTTAATATTTAATCTTGTTTCCATCTTTTCAGTTGACTTGTCTTTTTATGCAGGCGGATTTTAATTTTTTTAAATTTATTTTTTTCCTTTCAATCTTTGATATGATACATGAGGCACCACACCATAGTATAATAATGAGAACTCACACCGAGAAATAATGCAAATACAATAGTTGTTCCCAAGTTTTGTATCCAACTGACATTTCAAAGCACTTTAAAATCTATAAACTTAACATATAGTACAGTAGCCCATAGAACATTTAAATCACCAAAAAGGTTACCGTTTGCCGTTGTGATATAGTTATTTATTACGAAATTATAGATACTTTAACCTAAGTTTTACAGATCGCAACCCGCCGTAACCTATATATCTATATACCTATATATTTGTATATCTCCAAAAAAAATTATTTTTATTTTTCAAGGTTGTTTATCTATTGTCGTGTTCTACAGCGTTGTTTGATTGCCACTGATAATAGTAAGACTGTGGAAAGTGATCATACACAGATTTAATACCAGATAAAATCCAACCATTTTCATCAGGTCTTAAATCTGTGTATGGCTACTTTTTATAGTCTTACTTTTCTATCTATAATTTTGTAATAATTAACTGTATCACAACATTCACAACGGCAAACGGTAACCTTTTTGGTGATTTAAATGTTCTACGGGCTACTGTACTAATAGGTAGGTTTCATTCCAACACGTTTTGATTGATGAGGCAGCTTTCTTCACTACATGCCAAGCTAACGTCTCAACGTCTATACCTAACGTAAACAAAATTATGTAGGTTGTACATAAGGTAGCACGAACTCGTTACGTTTCTGCAAAGTGGCATATTTTAAACTAAAATATTATCACGATTATGACTTCGTGATTTAATTTAAAATGAAACATTTTGTTTCTATTATTCTCGTACCGTTTTTATTGTGTATAAGTATAAGTATTATTTTTGTTTTTTTTTTTATTCTGGTACTTTATTAACTCATAGAATACTGGGATCAAAATTTTCAAAATTTCAAAATGTTATTTTTTTTTTCGAAATAGCTTCCAGGACGTTAGATAAGAGTATATTAGAAGTTGTTTGGCGTATGTTTCATAAGAATTCATTTAGTGGCTTTCTTCCTGCAAGAGCTAAAACTTAGTATGTTTGGAAAATGTTTTTCCGATTTTTTTAAACCAGTAGCTACAATGTAATAATATTGTATACTAGCTTCCGCCCGTTTATTAGAGTAATCTCCCTCTCCCTCTATTTATCCCTCTCCCATCCTCATTCTCGTCTCCGACCCCTTGACAAAAGTTTGGGGTTACGTTAGAATCGTCTTGAGGAGTACTCTAATGGAAGAAGAGTTCCAGGATCTAATGATGAAGCTGGAAGGCCATGCCATAGGAACTCAATATTGAAACCATGCAACCCCATCGAGTTTGGGCTCGTTTGAATCGTCTTGATGAGTCCTTTGTTGAGAAATAGTTTCCAGGGTCTGATGATGCTGCCGGAAGAAGGACACAGGAACTCTTTAATAAAACCTCGCTACCCCATCGAGTTTGGGCTCGTTTGAATCGTTTTGACGAGTACTTTGTCGGAAAATAGTTTCCAGGGTCTGATGATGGAGCTGGACGAAGGACACAAGAGAGTTCTTGTGTTTAAATTAAAGAGTTTTAATAAAACCACGCTACCCCATCGATTTTGAACTTGTTTGAATCGTCTTGACGAGAACTTTGTTGGGAAATATTTTCCAGGGTCTGATGATGGAGCCAGAGGAAGCTTACTGGACTGGAACTATGCAATAAAACCATGCAATCCCATCGAGTTTGGGCTCTTTTGAATCGTCTTGACGAGTGCTACGATAGTAGATGGTATATTTTTAGTCTTAGCTCGTTAACTAAAAAGCAGAAAATAATAATTTACTGAAATTTAAAAAAAAAACACTTTTTTAAAACGGACTAAATTATTGCAAAAAAAATCTGACTAAAAAGTAAAACATTAAAACAGACTAGTAAAAACAGACTAAAAAGTAATAACGAAATTCTTTTGTAAGTAAATATTTTATAACCCTATACCACAGAATAACTAATAGTACAAGTACAGAAGCAACATTCCGCAGTCATTTAAATAAATAGCGACTTTTGCTCCAACACAATAAAGTGCAACTCAGCACGCGTAGCATGACTAGGGCTGCCAACTTTTTTTGGATCAAATATAGTAGTTTCAAGATTTTCAATGTAAAAATATAGTTGATGGCAAAAAAGTCCAAAAAAATATAGTAGGTTTCTGTTTTATATGGAGGATTTTAAAGAAGTTGCATTTTTCAGACTTAATTAAATACTAACATTTTCATAATTTATTCGACAACCATAAAGACAAGTGTTTAATCACAAAAAATATTATGCAATTACTTATATAAGTAAGTAATTTTTTTTGTTACTTTTGTTTAATTTTTTCACTTGAAAAAATGTAGTAGGCGAGCCCTTAATATAGTAGGATACTATATTATAGGTATATAGTAGTGTTGGCAACCCTAAGCATGAACACCTCGAGAAAAGACTCGACTCAGAGAACAATGTGCGCTTTTATAATTCTCGACGGCCCGGCACGGCACGGCCCGGCACGGCGCGGCCCGGCACGGCGCGGCCCGGCACGGCACGGCCCGGCACGGCACGGCCCGGCACGGCAGCGGCGTGTGCGCTTTTATAATTCTCAACGGCCCGGCACGGCACCGCCCGGCAGCCGTCCAACGGCACAACAGGGAAGTGAAATGTATGGAATCATATGGAGACGCTTTTATATTTCCTCAACGGCACCGGCAAACCGTGCCGTGCCGGCCAAATCCTACGCTGCCGTCGAACTTTTACGATGTAGTGCGTAGCTACAAAGATTCATATGTGTGAGTGTGAGTCCAGAGCAAAGAATATACAGCGTGTTTAAAGGGCACAACCAGTATATTAGCGTAATATCGTTAATGTGTTGTTGTTGGTATGTCATGTACCTATGTATGATTGTGGAAACAAACAACATCAAAATCAACAAATAGGTAATATTCCGACAAACAGTTATTTCGATACTGATCGGAAAGATATCTAGGTACTTACAGCGGTGGGAACACCGTTAATAGGGGACTTACCAAAGTTAAATATCTCAACAAATAATTACCTAGATATTACTTAAGTAGGTAGTTACCTACTTAATTAAATAATGTGTTGTGTAGATGCCTACCTATCTTGGTAAGTAGGTACGTAATGAAAACCAGCTACATATAATATATTCTTTGATTTTTAAAAGATTTATTTATCATTTAAGTAAGTACCTACTACCTACCTACATTGTAATATAATCATTAAACAACGTGTAACAAAAAGGGGGTATCAACCCGAGAGGAGGTCAATGTACTCGTGAAACTTCCAACAGAAAAAAAAATTTTTGAATGTCCCTCCCTATATAAAATGTTGGCGGCAAATTCAAATTTTCTATAGAGAGTCCAAAATTGTATTTTCGATTTGAAATCTTTTTCTGTTGGAAGTGTTCAGATTCACGAGTACATTGACTTCCTTTCGAGTTGATACCTCCTTTCTGTTACACTTTGTATAATTGGTAAACTATTATTTTATGAAATAATTATAAAGATAACAAATATCTAGAGAGAGAAGGTCAACTTTTATTCTTTATATTATTCTAAAGTAAAAAGTAGGTACCACGACACTACTGTACAATGTACAAATAGTAACTTCTTCGCTATGAGTGTTCTGTGTTGAACATCCAACGGCCGGCAACGGCAGAAATTATAAAAGCGTCTTTCGGCGTCGCCGCTGCCGTGCCGAGCCGTGCCGTGCCGGGCCGTGCCGTGCCGGGCCGTCGAGAATTATAAAAGCGCACAATTGCTGCCGTTGCCAGCTGTTGGATGTTCAACACAGAATACTCATAGCGAAGAAGTTACCATTTGTACATTGTACAGTAGTGTCGTGGTACGTACTTTTTACTTTAGAATAATATAAAAAATAACAGTTGACCTTCTCTCTAGATATTTGTAATCTTTATAATTATTTTTAAAATAATAGTTTACCAATTATTCAACGTGTAACAGAAAGGTGGTATCAACTCGAAAGGAGGTCAATGTACTCGTGAATCTGAACACCATCCAAACGAAAATAAAATTTTGGACTCTCCATAGAAAATTTGAATTTTCCGCCAACATTTTGTATAGGGACTTTCAAATTATTATTTTTTTATTTGATTTTTTTCTGGTGGAAGTTTCACGAGTACCTACATTGACCTTCTTTCGGGTTGATTTGATACCCCCTTTCTGTTACATGTGTATATTGACAATTGGTAGTTTTTATATAGTAATGTGTGTTTATGTACAAATTGATTGTAAATTCTGTAATGATTATGTTACAATGTAGGTAGGTAGTAGGTACTTACTTAAATGATAAATAAATCTTTTAAAAATCAAAGAATATAATAAGTATATGTAGCTGGTTTTCATTACGTAGGTAACTACTTACCAAGATAGGTAGGTATTTATCTACACAACACATTATTTAATTAAGTAGGTAATTACCTACTTAAGTAATATCTAGGTAATTATTTGTTGAGATAGGTTTAACTTTGGTAAGTTCCCTATTAACCGTGTTTAGGGCTGCCATCCGTCCGGGTTTCCCCGAATTTGTCCTAGTTTGGAGGGCGTCCGGGGAGCGTCCGGGCGGGGTTCTGATTGTAGTCCGGGTAAAACCCGGACTTTAATTAAAATCCGGGTTTTCGAAACTCCGTTCAAAAAAGTACTAAATTCAGCGCACGCGTTACCGGGCGCCTCACTTCACTAAGCATGGCGCATCGCGCAACCCGCAAAAAATCGCGCTGCGCGGCCCACTCTTTTTTTACTAAATCAAGCGAGATTACAAGATTGACTCTGACTAAAAATCGCGCTGCGCGGCCGTTTTTTATATAAACAGGCAAGATCACAACACAAGGTTAGTGGATGAAACTGACTAGAAATCGCGCTGCGCGGCCCATTTTTTCTATAAACAAGCAAAATTACAAGATTAGTGGATGAAACTGACTAAAAATCGCGCTGCGCGGCCATTTTTTTGATTACGGACCACCCCTGGCTATTTGAGCATTTATTTTGGAATGCTACGGTTACAAAACTATTAAAACTGGCCCTCCACAAAATTGTGTTGGATTGGAGGCCCCAGCTCTACATCATAACTAGTAAAACACACTATTTTATGCGAAAAAAGCTTAAAATTCATTTTTTTTTCAGTCAAGTATTGGGTAAAATGTATTTTTTAACTAAGCTAAAAGAGCATATTAAAAAATCAAATGTCCGGGGTCAAGGCTAAGGCAAAATCATCAATCAAATCATCAAAATCAAGGCAAAATCTATTTAAACAAAACATTACTTCTTATTAAAATTTTAAGTTTTTTTTTCCATTATTTAAATGTTCAATTATTTAATCACCCTTTTCATCATTTTATACTTATACTTTTTATACTTGGACAATTTCACACAGCGTCATCTAGCCCCAAACTAAGCAAAGCTTGTAATATGGGTGCTAGACAACTGATATACTACTTATATACTTTTTAAATATATACTTATTATACATAGTAACACCCAGACCCGTCACAGATATTAAAATTCAACATTTCAATTTCTGCCCGGCCGGGAATCGAACCCAGGACCTCTTGCGTGGTAAGCGGCATGTTGACCACTGCACCACGCAGGTCGTCATTATCTTGAATATCAGTCATAATTATCTTCTTTGTCTGTATCTACTAAAGAATCCTTATCTTTGTTATTATTTTTTTAAGTCTTGTATTCTGTGGCAGCATTCGTTCCGAACAAGCCGAGTTCTAAAAAGGCTTTAGCATCATATACCACATTCATACGTAAAGAAGACCGAGGAGTATAATCTGACACTTTGATTGGTGTTCGTGGACTATGAGAAAACGATTGAAACCTGGGCGGTGCTGCAGTCTCTCCAGAGGTGCCAAGTAGACTACAGGTATATCGAGGTGTTGTACTTATACGAAAATGCCACCATGTAGATTCGAGTACAGCAGTGCAATTCTCTAAGAGACGCTTCATGGCTGCGTTGATTGCTGTGATCACAGCAGTCACAGCCGCAGCATCGTCCGCTGTGATCACGTCATGTTATCACGGAATTCACTAAGCTCAGTTAGCTCACTGACGATCTCTAGGCCGCGTGATCGCTATGCTGTTCTCTCGGCTGTGCTAGAGTGGTGACATAATTTTGTTTTTAGAATCGATCAATTCTCGACTAGTACATTTTGGCTATTTTCTTGCAATAAAAGTAATATTTACAAACATTAACGGATGATAAATGTAAGCAATGATTGAATATACATTATTTAAGTAAAAATTCTATGAAAATTACAAAAATATAGTAAATATGAAAAAAAGTTTGCCGGCAAAATTTAAAAAAAAAAATGTCACTGTAATTAATTATAGGTACTTAACAACAAATAAACGAACCACAGTACTGTATCACTTAAAATACCTTTAGCAGGTCAAATCAACACTCAAAATGTTTAGAATATGTATCACAAGCAAAACGGGCCAAAAAAAACTCCTATTCAAAGAATTTTCAAGTGCCATTGGACTGGGTGGAGCGACCCACGCCAACCACTTGAGTTTATTTACGAAATGTTAGACTTGCTGTAAATATTCTACTTCCACGTTCATTGTTCACATTCATATCGTAACAACCAAGAAGTGTGCAGTGATTTGATTATAGTGAAATCTACAAAAAGTAAGAAGTAAGTGTATTTTTAGGTTATAATAATATTAGGGCTTAAGTACCCTATCTCTTAAAAGTTGTGGGTTTACATTTGGTAACTATCTTGTAAAGTTATTAAATAAAATAATTATTAAGGTTCCAATACATACATTTTAAGTGTACATTACAAGCATTTAGGTATATAAGTAAGACCATGATTAAAATCAATGTTCAAAATTTAGTTACTTATAAATAAAATTATTTGCTTTCAGTGGCCTCTCGTAATGCATCACTCTCTCCAGCCCAGCCAAACTGATTGGGCTTTTAGAAACAAAGTCATATTTGACACTGGACATGTGGAATTGTGGACATGCAACAATACAGTAGGTACAGTGCAGCCAATGCTAGAACCAGGATGTAAAATGGTTGGACAGAAGTCGCTAGGATTTTAAAAAGCGATGGCAACGGGTGTGTTCAATCAAGATTGGAATCAGTGGGCTAAGGTAAGGCAACTTGATGTAGTTGTTTGTGATTAGATGATTATATTTATTGATGCCTACCCAATTAATTAGTTATACTTACTCATTAGATTTTACTTTACTTTTCGGGTTAAGTAGGTATTTAAAGGACAAAAAGCTACAATAAATTGAAAAGCCAATATGCGAAGGCATCTAGGCAGAGTACAGCTAGTAGGGTTGATGTAGATATGGTGGAGCTCACTGAACTTGAGCGTGGGATTCTCACCATTGCTGGTGGTCTAAACTTTGCTACTGGTAATATAGGCACCTCACCATAAATCTATTCCCAGTGCCTATGTATGTATGTACTTACATAAACAATTTTGATAAACAACATAGGTACCTCCTTAATAAGCTGTAATGAATTTCTGTATTTAATGTGGTTAAAAATATGTAATCTTTTATTAGTGCCACCAACATGTATTATTTTGTTTTTTTTATGTTCTATAATAATAATAAAAATATACAATTAGTCGCTAGACTATGTAATTATGATTGGTGCTTTTCACGTTAAAGAGTGAAGAAAGAAATGCTTCAGCCTCTCTTAGTCATAAAACTAATTTCTTGATTTTTTTATTAAAGCAATTATAATATATGCAACATAATTATGTTGTAATTTTTAGGAACATAAGACAATACTATTCCGACATCGACAAGACAGTCTAAAAGTTTATAGCAGGCGATAAATATTTTTTTACAAAAGTATGCCTAGGGTAGGTACGTTTGAATTAATGTTTCTTTTAATAAATATTGTTTTTCTTTTTCAGAGAAATCTTGGTTGGACCTTCCACATATTCCATGATGGTCACAGAAGATGAACCTTCGCATAGTAATTTTAATGTTTGATGCAATCTTACATATTTGTGAAAATCATTTTTTAAGTCATAAAGAAGGCTTTTACCCTGATGGGTTCAAACCTAAATTAATTATATACACTTTTTTATCTGAGTTATATACCTTCACACATCAATAACAGTTTACTTACGTTCACCGTGTTTTTCTCTACATGTTCATAGAAGACTAGGGCTCAAGTAAGTGTGATATTTATAAAAGATGACACCTACATTTCTAGGTGTCTTTATAGTTTATTTAAACTAAATATTTGAATCGTTAGATTTTATTTCTGGCTATAAATTTTCCAACGAGAATAATTTCATGCATTGCTTTAAAATTAAACTACACGAATTTTGACATAAAATGTGTGGAAAATTAGCTCTCTATTTTCAAAGATTGTATAAGATATCCCTTCGCACTAAGTTATTTTTATCAAAAAATTTTACTCAAGAATCTAAGCTAATTCTAGGTGTCGTCATTTAAAATTAAATACTTGCACTTATTTGTAGCTTAGTCATCTATCAAATATACTGAGAAAAACACAGTGAACGCAAACTTTTATTTAATGAATGTAAGTAGTTTATTTTAATAAAATTGTAATAAAACAATAGGTTTAAAAATAAAGTATTTATTATTTATGATATGATTCAGGTACATACTTACCAGGGGGCTAGTTGTCTAATTTTAAAAATCTATCGCAATCGCTTCCATTTGACAGATGTATGTGACACATTGCTGCATTTCTTTGGTAATTTTTCATTTGTGACAAAAAGAAGCTTCAATGTGTTACATCCTGAAAGCCATTGCGATAGATTTTTAAATTAGACAATAGAAAGGCAGAATCTAGAGTAAATGACACGTCATGTGTGTTGGGTTGGGTGTAACAATTTTTTATGCATATATATCTAGGTATTTCACAGATTGGGGTCTTACTAACTTATTCGTTTTCTTAGTTTGCAATCTGACATTTGCAAAACCTTTTCTTGATTGTACATTGTTGACCCAGTTATTTTATGTACACCTAGACATTATTATTTTATATTGGACCACTAAATTTAAGATTATAAGTATTAAAAATGAGTTTTTATTTTTAAAAATAAATGTCTTTCGCAAATTAAACTAGGTAGGTACGGGTCTCCAGGCAGCTGACTGTCTATGCTGTGATTCGAAGGAATTTCCCTTACACCTAAGTTTTGATAACTCGCAGTCCCAATAGCCAAAAAGGATAAGTATCATTATGAATTACACAGAATCTGGAAAAAAGAAATAGAGTTTAATATTGGTAATCCAATAATGCAATAATATTTCTAAAACAGGTAACATTATTATTTATTTAGGTATCCTCAGGTATCCTATTGATATATAAAAACCAATGAAAACATAGTTGGACATTGACATTTAATTATTAATTTGATTATCAAACAAAGTCCTCTTACTATTTCTTGATTGACTTGCACCTTGCATCTATCTAAAATCTTACAATCTTTTAACTTGCAAGTAATTATGAGTATCTTTTTATTTACCTTGGTAAGATGTCAAACTCCTCAATCTGTTAAGCTGCCTGCCTGTTGTTATGAGCTTATGAGACATAAGTAGATCGAATCAAAGGGTCGTGTAGGTATCCTACGACCCTGGCAGATGTCTTTTAAATACAAATTGGCTTCTTCCATTATGACCAACGTACTAGAAAGTCCAGCAGGCCCTGTAAAGATGTCACATTACATTGTTTCTTACATAACCTCACAGAGGAAATAATCACTACGTTTTACATAACCTTTTTGGATGATGTATTTTTAAAATTCACATAAGTTTTTGGTCCATAACTTAATTAAAACAGTTTGAACTTACATATTTATAATTTAATTTGATAATTCACTTCTATTTTCACTAAAATCCTTGCGAACAGCCACCAAATACAAGCTTTTGTTTTGACATTAAAAAATCTAGGCGTTCGTCGAGGCTGCAGAGCGAAGTTAGCGCTGTTTTGCTTAGAGAATTCCGATTCTCATACTTGAACTGTCAAATCAAGTAATTCTGTATCACGCCGTCTACAGCCTTGTGGCGCTGGCATCGAACAGCGGAGAAAAACGAATTAGAGAATTCCAAGCTAGTGTTCACTGCTGTCACAGCCACTGCACTCAAGGCTTTTACAATATTTGGGCTTAGAGAATTGCATAGCAGAACCAGAGTATAAATCCTGTCCAACTGCAGCGAGGTGTGAGACAGGGAGATGTTATTTCTCAAGATCACCCAGCGTACAATGGAGAGAGCAATGTTCAGCGTTTCCCTGCGTGATCGTCTCAGAAATGGGGAGATTCGCAGGAAAACTGAAGTAACCGACATCGCCCGAAGGATTGCTTAACTGAAGTGGCAGTGGGCTGGACACATAGCAGAAAGAGAGAAGAACTGATGGCCGTTGTGGCGGGGTAGTTCTGGAATGGCGACCGCGCACCGGACTGGGCTCCGTGGGTAGGCCCCCGACAAGGTGGACCGACAATCTGGCGAATGTCACGGGAAGCCGCTGGATGCGGACAGCGCAGGACCGATCGTCGTGGAGATCTTTGATGGAGGCCTATACCCAGCAGTGGGTGTCGTGCGGCTGATATGATGATGATGATGATGATTCTGTGGCAAATCTTGAAAGAATAATTATTTTGTCTACAAGATTTTTTTAATCTTTGTATTTGTTATGCCTAACTGTGTGGGATTTTTTTTTCTTCTAATCTAACAAAAGCATAGAAATCTCTAGCTTCAGTGTCAGGCTACATTGGGTTTTTAATAATTTTGTTTCATTATTTTAGAGGTTGGCCTCTAAAATTAATTACAAAATTATTCTAATAAATTGTCTACTAGTAGGTATAGTTAAGTACCAAACTAATCAAGAAAATATGATTTGGTGACGAGTCGAATTTCTTCTGGTACCTATCTATATGTATCATCATTTTACTCAAAACTATTTATTTCAAAAACATTCAATCTAATTTATTAGTAATAGCTTAGTTGCTTATGTTTCAAAACGATTCCGGTCACGTGGAGAAATTCGGTTACTGCAAATACAACACACACTCTCGACTGTCGCGAAGTGACTAAGCGAGCGAAGCAACGCGGTAAGCCGCCAGCCAAGGAGGCGCGGTAAATGCGCATGATCAATATTTTTCAACTGAATTACTAAGGGCATAAATACCAAAATCTAAATTACCATGTTCGTGTGAACTGTAGTAAACCACAAGGTTTTACAATTTATCATCTAATAAATTTAGTAAACGTGGTGTGTTTCTATTTTTTGATATGCAAAAACGCTGTAACCCGCACTGCTCAAAAGTTCAACAGCGCTGTAACTGCCGGGATTATTATTTTTGTAAAAGATTAATTGGTGTAAATGCATATTGATAAAAAAAATCCTTTTTTATGCTATTTACAGCAAAATTTCACGTGGTCCCTCTAAAAATTGGGTTGATTTAAAATGCTGTACAAAATTTTTTATTGGTTATAGAACCACGGGAGTCGGACCTTTCGACGGAAATATTTTTTCTGATTCCGAACCTGCAATAAAAAATTTTTGGCACGGGTGTGGGTTACAACGTTTCCGCTTTTTTGCGTCGATATGATTCCATACATTTCACTTCCCTGTTGTGCCGTTGGACGGCTGCCGGGCGGTGCCGTGCCGGGCCGTTAAGAATTATAAAAGCGCACATTGTTCTCTGAGTCGAGTCTTTTCTCGAGGTGGTCATGCTACGCGTGCAGGTCGCGCAGCGCTCCTAATAGTTGCCTCTCTTTCGATCGCGTGCTCTTACCTTTTCTGACGACGCAACGTTAAGTGCGCTGTACACATTGGCCCAACGCGTTGGCCGAGCGCGTTGGGCCAACGTGTAAAGACCTACTTGGCGCCTTGGCGGTGCGTTGGGAGCATGGGCGTAATTTGGGGGGGGCAAGGGGTGGCAGTTGCCCCCCCAGAATTGTCCAACCCAGTATTTTGCCACCCCAGAATTTTAGGGACTCCAGGGGCCCAATCGCGCTAATTTTCAATGATAAAACTAAAGTTAAATCGTTATCGTAGTTTCTTTTCCAGAAAAATATTCGCTTTATTTAAGAAAGAAAACAATGACGCGGACTAACAACATGCTACACAGGAATGCTGCTTTTTCGTAAACAGATGTTTCACAGATGCAATATTGTACAAAAATCCCCAACTTTTATTATCAATAAGGATTGCTGGCAAATTCTTTATCTATTGTTTTGTTTTATTGTGTTCCGATGGTTGCTGGCCTGCCTGCCATCCACGTGTGACAGACTGTGAGTTGGTTGAGTGCACTTGGATGGACGAGACAAAGTAGTAGTAGTAATTTTGCCGAAGTAAATTAAAAAGGTGTAGTAGATAAGTACTTACTTGTACGCTTTTTAGTTTTCTTTTTGTGATCTAATCCAGAAACACCTCTGTCTGACTGATATTAATATTGAACGACTGAGACATCATGGTAAGTCAATTTTATAAGTACCTACTTGCCTAAAATTTAGTTAATTAATTTTATTTATCCGTTTTTTCTTGTAAATATATTATACACGGTTAATTTTTAAGTATATCTAAAAATGAAATGGGGTTTTCAGACCACGTAAATGAACAACTTTTACTATGGGGCCAACCACGAAATCTCGAAAAAAAATCTGCTGTTCCATACATTACATTATAGTCGAGTCGATGTTGTACTTTTCTATGGAACAGCTGATTTTTTTTCGCGATTTCGTGGTTGGCCCCATAGTAAAAGTTGTTCATTTACGTGGTCTGAAATCCCCATTTCATTTTTAGATATAGTTAAAAATTAACCGTGTATAAGTAAATAAATACAAGTTATTGGCAGACACATAGTTTTTAGCATGGAGTGAAACACAGGATACATTTTATTCAGATATTCCCACGGCAACGTCGGGAACGGAAACCACGCGTGTAAATATGAAAGTTTGGATGTTTGTTACTCAATCATGCGGAAACGGCTGAATGGATTTTGATGAAATCTGTATAAAAACAAAAGAGGTACTTACCTAGTAACTGTCGTAATCATTAGTTTATGTGATACAAAGTTCCCTTCAATAGTAATCGAAATATAAAATAATAGTAGATTGTTATACAAGACGCTAAAATGACCCATTGCATACGAGGTAGTTTTATTCCCGAGCTTTAGCGAGGGAATAAATAGAAACCGAGTTACAATGGGTTTTAGCGTCGTGTGTTACACTCTACTTTTCACTACGATTGCGAGAAAATAAAATACAATAATAAATACCTAGTATATACTTCCGTAAACGAATCCACTCGTTTTTCTATCCTCCACTTCATAAACTTTTCATACAATATGATTTGTGCTTGACGGCAAAAGATTAAAACTATTTCTTTCCTATTACAGTCACACAATTCAATCAGTGAAAAATTCTGAAGATTTCGCGCCATACTTTTTTAATGTCTACTCTTAGATTATTGTCTACTGTTAGCAGCTAAGAAACACAATGCACGCATTCTACGATTTAAAGTCACAGAGTATAAATAAGTCTATGATTTCACCGAAGAGATTTAGTTCCATTTTCAAAAAGTCGTGCGAGTCTTTATTCGTAATTATTCTATCTATGAATAAAAACTTTTTCGTTTTAGTAGGCTCATTGGTAATAGACAAACATTAAAAAAGAAAAAACTTTATCCCCTAGGGGTAATTATGCTATTTTATCTCGACTTTTGTACGTTACAATGACGGACTTTTTGAGCAAGAGGAGTGAAAAATATTGTATATTTTCTAAACTTCTTGCGGGTCGGGTTACCATAACACTCGTCAGTTTCTCAAACTGCGGTCAGTTTCTTTATTCGCCATTTCCATGAAAATTTTTAAGTTGCCAGTTTCCCTAATTCGCCAGTTTCGTTAACTCGTCAGTTTCCTCATTTGGTCTGTTTAAGTAATTCGTCATTTTTCGACAGTTTTTGTACGGTTTCTGACAAATATAGAGAATTGTATTAACTCTTTATTTTTATAAACTTTTTAGTAGATAACTAACAAAACAAACCTTTTACTTTTTTTGCAGTGACAATGTCAAATCAATATCAAGTATCATTTTTCCTGACATAAATATTTAAATATACAGGGTTATTTGTAAAACACCAACAATCTCGTTGGAGTAGATTACTAACATCATAAACAACAACATTTGTTTTACAACTTTTCCAAAAACAGACGAAAAAAATCCGACTTTTCATACAAAACTCGATCAGCTGTTCGGAAATTTCATATGGAAAGTCGATTTGTGTTTTGTCTGTTTTCGGATAAGTCGTAGAACAAAATATGTTGTTGTTTATGATGTTAGCCATCTTCCTGCGAGGTTGTTAGTGTCCTACAAATAACCCTGTATAAATAAAAAAAGGTACCTATGAATTTCGAATATATTGCGAGCATATTGTTTATCTAAACTTTATTAACATGGCCACATGACTGTACTAGACTGACGAATTGCATAAATTGACAAGTTAAGTAAAGTGACGAATTATAGAAACTGTCCTATTGACGAATTTCGCAAAACAGGAATCAGGTAAACTGACCAGTTAGAGCAACTGGCCAGTTTGGGAAACTGACGAGTGATAACTAACTTGACCCCATATTGGTACATTCTCACGTTTTTTGTCAATAGTTCTACATATTAGAGCGTTTCTAGAAATGCTAATTCCTGAGGCCGCCGCTGGATGTATAAAAAACAGACTAAGCTTCATCCTCCATATTTATGTACTTTTTCCCATTCTCATTTTAATTTGTTTTATTTTTCAGGCTCAAGAAAACAAAAAACGGCAAAGTACGTTGCTGTCTTTTTTTAGCTCCGGTCCTGAGCACTCAAGCAAAAAGAAACGGTATTTAGCAGGTGAACCGCCAGAAGGAGTTCTCTACCAGGAAGTTAAAGATGATCAAAAATCAACTACAGAAGATGAACTAAACACAACTGTAGACGATGAACCAAACCCACCTGTAGAAGATACGATAGTCTTATCATCCACCAAGTCGTCTACAAATACACTACACACATACTACAGTATTACACTAGATTCTCGACTGCAATGGGATCCACATATCGAAGCCTTGTCAAGTAGACTTAGTTCAGCGGCATTCGCTGTTAAGAAAATAAGGCTTTTTACTGATATTAAAACGGCAAAGTTAGTATATTTTAGTTATTTTCATAGTGTAATCTTATGGATTGCTATTGTGGAGCTCAGCTGCCAGTATTGAAAATATTTTTGTACTCCAAAAAAAAAAGCTGTTCGCGCCATATACAATCTTCGGCGGAGAGATACATTGAGAGAATTGTTTAAAGAAATAAATATTTTAACTTTGGCAGGCCAATACATATATGAAAATTTAGTTTATGTATGAAAACACTATGATTCATTTGCTAAGAACAGTAATAATCCCAATTTAATACAAGAAATAAGGATAAACTTGCCGTTCCAAGATTTAGGCTTGCAAAAACTAGAGGTTCATTTATGGGGAAAGGCATAGCCTTTATTAATAAAGTTCCACAACAAGTAATTGATCTTCCTTTGCATAAATTTAAAAGCCATGTCAAAAAAACGCTCATAGGTAAAGGTTATTAAAAATATTATCTTAAAGATCAAAATGCGTGGAAATGATGTAACACATAACTACTATAAGTACTTTGTTGCCAATGATAGTAATATAATAAGTCTATGTTTGTTGCCAATAATCCTGTCACCCTGTTGTAATTATCTGGTAACGATATATTTAAGTTTGTAAATATCGTTACTTATTGCTGTTAAAGCTGATAAGTTTCTTGCGCCCGTTCTTCTTGTCAGTTAAAAAAGTCTGGAACGGGTGGTAGGAAAATATAGACGATTCAAAAGTACTTAATAATTAAGTTTATTTGAATAAAGCTATTTTTGACTTTGACTTTGACTATGTGGTGATATTATTTGATTTAAACTTGGATATTTTTTGGTACATTGTTTGTTTCATTTTTATATAAATGGTAAAATATCAGTATCGGTACGTATCCGAGTCTGTCTGAGAAAGGTATTGTGCGCTTCATCGTTTAGTTCCGTTGCCACTATGTTGGTAGCCCTGTTTTCCAAGAAGGCGCGAACGCGTTAGAGAAAAACATTATTTGAAAATATTTTTTCTTTCAAAACTTTGTAATGTTTTGGGCAAGCAGTGCAACCACACAGGCGAAACCGCGTGCGGCCGCTAGTATACGATAAAATGCAATATAGATTTTTTTTGGTAGGTCTTGCCCCCCCAGTTAAAAACCTGAAATTACGCCCATGGTTGGGAGTTGGCGCCAACGTGTAAACAGTGACATGCCCTGGCCGCGCGCGTTGGCCCAACGCGCGCGGCCAGGCGTTGGCCTAATGTGTACTTCGGGCTTTAAGCCCGAAGTACACATTGGCCCAACGGTTGGCCCAACGGTTGGGCCAACCGTTGGGCCAACGACTGGCCGCGCGCGTTGGGCCAACGCGGCCAGGGCATGTCGCTGTTTACACATTGGTGTAGGGATGTCGAAAGTGAAAAAAAATATCGATATATCGATATTTATATATCGATATATCGGTCAAATTTTCAAAGAATATTTTCAGTTTTAAAATATAATGTATTTAGTTCAGCCTGGCTCAGAAATCTCAATAGAATTTTTGAAACTTTTCGTGAATATAAATTTTTCTTCCAACATACTGAGGTATTTTGGTTTCTTTATTTATTAAACGCACTTCTATAACTTTACTAAACATCTTTGACGTTAAATATGTTTTATTTATCTAGCTTAGTAACGTATTTTGTTTTTATATTGAATATTATGTTTGTTATAGAAGTGCGTATAATAAATAATAGAAGGCAATAATTTGGAATCCAAAGCATATTATGCTTTGGATTCCATATTATTTGTTCATTTCAGTATTTAAAACTCCACCCGACTTCATAATACGTTGTTTAATATTAGATATGCGTACAAACTTTCGAGTTAGTTATTATGCAGATTTGAATATTTCATTTCTTGCTTTTTAGAGCCATTTATTTTCGAAGCTGTTTTTGTTTGGCTATTTTTAAGGTTTTTGAAGGGGGTTTTGTATTTTTATAAACTTTTTTATATTAAACTTTTTTGTAGTAGGTCTATTTAGTGACGATATTATTTAAGTTACAATAGCCTTATATCAACGGATTATCACCTTTTATAAAATACTGTTTTCCCGACGCAGGGGCTTTAGTTGTTGAGGAGTTCTCCTTACTATCAGCTCCAGTTCACCTTAATATGTATTATGTTATAACGAACATAAAAAGCCTAGCAACCAAATTCAAGTACCTACTTAATCGTATCGCACTAGTGAAACACGTAGGTAGTATTGAATAAATCCGATGACCATCTATGGTCTTCATCATCAAACTGATGATGAAGACCATAGATGATCATCGGATTCACCAAAATGGTATTTTCCATATGCAAATGCACAAGCTACTGAAGAAAATACCAAAATCGCTATAGGTGCCCCTATAATATTTGAAGAGTTCCCTTGATATCTCTAATATCCTATCATCAGACACTGACCTTATAACAATGGGACCAACTTGGAAGTATACGCTTTCAACCAAAAAAAGAATTTTTCAAATCGATCCAGCCGTCTTCGAGTAACATACATAAAATCAAAGATTCTGATGAACTAAGACCCTTCTCCTTTTTTGAAGTCGGTTAAAAAGGCGCCAACGTGTGAACGCTGCGCCAACGCGCGCGCCAAGATCCTTTGATATGTGCACGAAAAACCGACAATACTCGGTTCGCCGGCCAACGCTCGCGCCAACTCCCAACATACCGCCAAGTAGGTCTTTACACGTTGGCCCAACGCGCTGGGCCAACGCGTTGGGCCAATGTGTACAGCGCACTTTAGGCGAGGCGATACGGTGACGGAGATGTGAGACTTTCGGATGCTTTCGGCCAATCAAATACACGTATCGCCGGCATCACCGCCGTATCTGCGCCTTATCTCCGGCGCATCTCTTCTGTGTATTTCACGCCTTATGCTAGTACCTAGTCTAGTGCAGTTGAAAGTTGTAAGACGGGAAATATTAAATTGCCCGTTAGTTACTAGGTAGGTAAGGCGAGTCCAGCTAAGTGCGGCATAGTTTTATTTCAATGGAAAATAAACTCAATTTGCACTTAAGATTTGCAATTAAATTTCGGTTTATTCCGAAAATCGGGGTATTCCGATAATTACTTATTACAAGGCGGCGGATTTGCTCTGTCAACAATGTCAACATTCACCTCGACGCCAACTTAATCCACAACAGTTGTCTCGACCACGTGATTCTAAAAACTGTCAAAAATTCCATTACGTTGGTTTTGGATTCTTATTTCACTGACCACTCTCCTATAGTATTTTGTATTGACAAAAATTGCAAGACCGAGAATTTTAATAAAAAATATACTGTTAAGCGTCTCGACATCCCAGCTTGCGTACTTGAACTTGAAAAGATGGATTTTTCAGATGTTGTCAACAATAGTAACGCCGAAAATGCTGCTAATATCCTAGTTGAAAAACTATCCACTGTAATTAAAGCCAATACGCGTACCACTTCCATTCCTAACAGAAAGCGCATCTCCAAGCCCTGGATCACCCCCGGATTGCTACGCTGCATCCGGCATAGAGACAAGCTTTACCGTCAAACTAAAAAACATCCAAATAACGATATTATAAATATTTCATATAAACGATATAAAACCTTTTGCAATAACCTACTGAAAAAACTTAAGAAAGACTATGAGCGTTCACAATTTACAAAGCATAAGAAAAATCCGAAGAAAGTTTGGGACCTCATTAAGAATGTCACCAATATCAAGCACACCTCTACTTCATCTAACGATCTTTTATCGGCATACAACGATCCACAGACTGCTGTATCATCGGTGAATAAATTTTTTGCTAGTATAGGGAGAGATTTGGCATCGAATGTAATCAACAACTCTTCTAAAGTACCTTCACACCACTCATCTGACCTAAATTTCTCTGTAATACACTCGATGGCTTTGTTGGATACCGATGAAGCAGAAGTTGAAGATAAAATTTTGGGGTTAAAACTCGATTGTGCAGTTGGCTGGGACGGTATCTCAAATACATTAGTAAAAGAAGCTAGACACGTTCTCATTCCGGTTTTGACACACTTGTATAACATTTGTTTCTCGACTGGTACTTTCCCCGCGGTATTTAAGAAAGCAATAGTCCATCCTATTTTTAAGAGTGGAGACAGATGCAGTGTCACTAATTACAGACCCATTTCAGTTTTGTCAGTCCTTTCGAAAATTTTTGAAAAAATTATAAATAGTAAATTAATCCACTACTTGCAATCTAAAAACCTTTTAGCTTCAAATCAATTTGGATTTAGGCCGGGAAAGTCAACAGAAGATGCTGTTTTAGAACTCACTAGTACTGTAGTTGATAATCTGAACAATAAACTGAATTCCCTGTGTGTCTTCCTTGATCTTTCCAAGGCTTTTGACACTGTATCTGTCCCTATTCTTCTAGGTAAACTACAACAGATGGGTGTAAGGGGTATTGTACTCGATTTATTTAAGAGTTACTTGAATGAAAGGACGCAGTGTGTTAGGATCACAAATTACACTAGTCATGAGGAACCTATTGAATATGGAGTGCCCCAAGGCAGTGTCCTTGGCCCGACCCTGTTTTTAATTTATATGAATGAATTGTGCCAATTGAATCTGTCAAACTGTAAAATCGTCATGTATGCTGATGATACAGCGATCGTGGCGCATGGGAGTAATTGGAAGGAGGCACAGCACTCTGCTGAGTCGGCTTTGAGAAAAGTCATGTTATGGTTGACCAAAAATATACTGACTCTAAATCTAAATAAAACCAAATATATTACTTTTGCTCCCAAGCGCTCCTCGCAACCAGATGAAATGTTTAGTTTAATTGCGCATAATTGTAACGATGTCTTTAACAACACATGTACCTGTGTTTCAATATCACGCACTCACAGCATTAGATACCGAGGTGTTATTGTTGATAGCCTAATGTCGTGGTCCGAGCATATTCTTTCTGTTGCAGTTCGTATCAGAAAGCTTATCTTTGTTTTTAGCAAGTTAAGAGCTATTGTCGATCCTGCCACCCTCAGAACTGCATACTTTGCCCTCGCCCAGTCTATTATGGCGTACTGCGTTACGGTTTGGGGTGGTTCTGGAAAAACCATGATGTTAGAACTTGAAAGGGCGCAAAGGGCCATCTTGAAAGTTATGGCCTTCAAGCCGAGAAGATTCCCTACTAACTTAGTTTATGGCCATTGGGAAGTTCTCACTATCCGTAAACTATTCATATTACATGTAGTACTACGCAAACATACGCTAATATCGTTTGACCCGTCAATCTTGGCCAATAAAAGAAGAAAAGACATAGTCTGTCAAACACTAGGATCTCGTTTGGTATTGGTGAAGCATCATTTTAACTTCATATCGCCTATTTTGTATAACAAAGTGAATAGAAAGCTTAATATCTTTCCTCTTCCGAAATACAAATGTAAAACCATATTATGCGAGTGGCTTCTTGGCCTGGACTATGATACAGCTGAGTCCTTGGTTAAATAAATATTTTGCAAACTCCTGCACACATATTCTCTCACACACACACACACACCTACACACACACACCTACACACACACACACACACACACACACACACACACACACACACACACACACACACACACACAGACACAGGGGGTGACAGGGACGACGTTCCGTGGAGCCGACCGCGAGCTGATACCGGTGGTACCTGCAATGGACCAGAGTGAATTGCTACGTTTTGGCAGTACCCGCAACATTGAATGGAGATTTATACCTCCAAATTCTCCCCTCATGGGAGGCTGCTGGAAGAGACTGGTGCGTAGCATCAAGACAGCGCTGCGCGTGACGTTTAAGGAGTGAGTCCCAAGTGAGCAGACCCTCCGAACGCTCCTGACAGAGGCCGAACAATTCGTAAACAGCCGGCCGTTGACCTAGGTACCAATTGACACCGACGACGATTTACCGCTGACGCCTAACGATTTTCTTTTTACAGACACCTCGACAATGAACAGACCCTTCGGTACGTTTTCTGACGGTGACTTACTACGTCGTTTCTGACGGGAGTCCCAGAGGCTGGCGGACCTGACCTGGCAGCGGTGGGTCCGAGAATACCTGCCCTCCTTGACGCGGCGCGATAAGTGGCTACAGACCAGTAAGCCGCTTTCCGTAGGCGATGTTGTCATCATCGCAGACGACCAGCTGCCAAGGAGACAGTGCCCTCGGGGTCGGGTCACCAGGGTCTACCCTGGGAAGGACCGCAGGTACGAGTAGCTGACGTAGTGACTGGACAAGGACGTTACACGAGACCTGCGACTAACCTATGTAGACTGGACGTCGGCTCCCAAGCTTAAGTATCAGCCTTCTGATACTGGGGGTGGGAATGTCGCAGCGTCCAGCCTCCTTTGACTAGTGACTGAAAGACACAGGGGGTGACAGGGATGACGTACCGGACGGACGGACAGATAACTATCGACAAAAGACGCAACTGCAGAAAAGACGTGATCAAGACGACCAGGACCGACCCCTGACCCCGCAGGCCGACTACTGCGACCAAATAATGTTGATACCGAGTCCTTTCCAGTCCAAGAACTTAAAGATGACCTCCAACGCAGCTATAGTTTCGGAGAAATAACGTCTCTCTGTCTCGCAGCTCGCTGCAGTTGGATGGGGTTTGTGCTCTGGTTCTGTACTCGGACCGACATGGTGGCATTTCCGTATAAGTACCTCAACACCTCGATATACCTGTAGTCCACTTTGCACCTCTGGAGAGTCTGCAGCACCGCCCAGGTCTCTTATCGAATCAAAGGCTTTCTCCTAGTCCATGAACGCCAAGTAATAGTTCCAACAGTAACTGTGTTTATTAGACTTTAATTATGAAAGCGAAGAAACGGTATAATTTTATCTACATAGTTTTGTTTTAAAAACGTCCACAATTTGTTTTTCTAATAACGACGACAACGAAGACGTGGCCATTTTGATGCAAACGTGTAACGCGTCCTATCCTACCATGAACACGAGCTCGTTCACACTGATTCATTAAACCTTTCCTCTCGCTCAGCACATGCACATAAAGGACATGTTTAAAAAAACTGTGAAAATAGCATAAAAATGTATGGAAATCCTCAAACTGAGAACTCTGACCCATTAATCTTTTAGAATGCTGATCAGATCAGTTGGGTGTGTATAACGATCTGAATCTCCTCCATTCACTCCCTGGATGGCCATCATCAGATCACAGCACGGTACATTCCTGGCAGAAAACAAAGGCCTCAAATTTACCTCGTTTGTATGAAAATAACACCTGTATCCCTAGACAAAGTTGATGTGTATATTTACTTACAGTTTTTCCTCTAATTTCAGATATTGATTATTATTAAGACAAATGGTAGGTACCATGGGCAACAGCGTCGCTTAACCACTGCTAAGGTTAAAATCGCTTGCACGCCGCGCCCGCTGTCACATACGTTTAGTTCGTGCAGGGGCGATACGCGCGCACACGAATTTTGTTGCAAACTGGTTAAGCGACGCTGTTGCCCATAGTACCTATACCAAGCCTATACCACATTCATTATGTATCTGTCGCAGGCAAATTGTATGATTCCGCGTTTTACAAACGGCGTCGTCCGTTTACAAACGCTTGCTGTTTTGCAAAATGCCGAAGGCAAATTGACGACTCGATCAATTATTACAATTGATTGTTTTAGTAGGGTGACAATCGTAAAACATAGTTTAGACATATCAGACTTTATTTTAGCAATCACTTAAATGTACAATAATAATGTAATATAATTATAATCTGATAACAAATGCGATATTTAAGAATCCGAAATCTACGTGCCGTATAATCTAAAAAATCTTGTCATTTGTCCACGGCTTTTTTACTTGTGAATCGTAAATAATAAATGTCTTTAAAACAATGCTTTTTTTTGTAAAATGTCATTGAACACGTAGAATTTGCACTGCTTTCAATATTTTTCTTTATCACAAAACCACTACTAGACGCCATTTTTATTGTTCTGATTAACAGCGCCGCTCGTAGTAAGAAAAAGAACTAAATACTTCAATTTGCCGCGTCATTTTGTAAACGGTTATTGAATTTTCTATCAAAGGTTATGGCATTTTATATAATGACAAGGAAAATTACAATTTGCCTTCGGCATTTGCAAAACAGCGAGCGTTTGTAAACGGACGAAGCCGTTTGTAAAACGCGGAATCATACAATTTGCCTGCGACATATCTACCAAAAGTTTGAGAACCGAAGACTAGTTGTCGGGTAATACCGAAATATAAGTATCACTTATCAATGCACATACGGATATTTGACCCTAAAATCCGAACAAAAGTGATAAAACACGAATTGGTGAAATCTCACAAATAATTGGTACTTAAGGGTAGTGGAAGAATCAGAGCACACCGTAACATCAATTTATTTAAATAAAAATAAATTTAAAAAAATTAAAAACCCGCCTGCCTAAAAAGACAAGTCAACTGAAAAGATGGAAACAAGATTAAATATTAAAGGCAACATTATAACATGCAGTCGGAGGCATGCCTAAAGAAAGTGACATTATGAAAGATTTGAGTTATATGCCTCCGACTGCATGTTATAATGTTGCCTTTAATATTTAATCTTGTTTCCATCTTTTCAGTTGACTTGTCTTTTTAGGCAGGCGGGTTTTTAATTTTTTTAAATTTATTTTTTTATTTATTTATTTTTAGTTATTATTTATATGATATACCTTTTTGAAATCCTTATAATAAGCCCTTTAATTTGACACCCATATTGCAGTATTCTAAAAAAAAAATTTTTTTTCTACTACGTATAATAGCACCGTACAGCCGCCATGTTGGTTTTTTTATAACGCCACCTTCTTAAGAACACTTGGGCTGACGAGACAAATCTAACGATATGTTAATCTTGGAAATCTGTTCAGCCGTTTGAAAGATATGAGGTAATAAAGAATATTACATACAAACTTACATACTTACATACAAGATACGCGCGAAAAACATAACCCTCTTGCAGTCGGGTAAAAATGCATAGTTTACTTGTATTCATCGTGTTGTCTGAGCGTCTTGTTCATTGTGCGTGCCAATTAGTGATCAATTTTCCGAAGTCCAAATTAAGATAATTAATCTCTTAAGTTGAACTGTGAAATAAAAGTTTTATTATTACGTGTATTTAGTAATGGATTCTGTTGAGACTAGTTTTTTTATATTTATTCTAGGTATTATTTTTTTTATTTTGAATAATAACTACGACGTAATAGCAATTTTTGTAAACCACAAAATTTTTTAACAGAAAATACCTCATTCTAATTATTCAAGAGGTTGTTAGTTATCTACAGGAGTGTTTCCTGGCATACGTTTATTTTTTTTTAGGAATAAATGATTCTTCTAGTGCCGCATCATATTATATTAAAAAAATATTTTACAGTGTAGCAGTTTTACAAAACCAAGTTAAATATTCACATGAAATACTTATTTTATGGTTTGTTTCTTTTAAGGTGGTTCTAGTGTCAGAATCTTAACACAGAAAAGTGTTTATAATATGATTAAAATATGCTCAGAGAAAAAAATCACGAAAAAAAATTTTTTGTGGAGACCGAAATTATCAGTCAAACTACTTTCCCTGAAGCGGCAAAATTTGATTTTATTCTTTTGCGTTGACCTTGGCCTATGATGTCACCTGCCAAGGTGCAATCACAAGGTGCTTATTTATGGTCCTCTTGTAATATAACATGATTTATTACCTACTGATTGGAATTTATCAAAATAGGCTGCCGAGTCAAAAAATAAGCACTTCCGGCTATATCGCAAGCAGTTCGCGCGGAAGTTTTCCTGTGAAAAATGCAACCTTGATGGACAAACTGTGTGGTGCAGTGATCAACATGCCGGTCTACCACGCAAGAGGTCCCGGGTTCCACTTCCGGCCGGGCAAAGATTTAAATTGTAAATAGGGATCAAAAATAAATTTAAAAAAATTAAAAACCCGCCTGCATAAAAAGACAAGTCAACTGAAAAGATGGAAACAAGATTAAATATTCAAGGCAACATTATAACATGCAGTCGGAGGCATGCATAAAGAAAGTGACATTATGAATGATTTGAGTTATATGCCTCCGACTGCATGTTATAATGTTGCCTTGAATATTTAATCTTGTTTCCATCTTTTCAGTTGACTTGTCTTTTTATGCAGGCGGGTTTTTAATTTTTTTTAATTTATTTTTTATTTATTTCTTTTTAGTTATTATTTATATGATAAACCTTTTTGGAATCCTTATAATAAGCCCTTTAATTTGACACCCAATATTGCAGTATTCTAAAAAAAAATGTTTTTTCCACTACGTATAATAGCACCGTACAGCCGCCATGTTGGTTTTTTTTTAACGCCACCTTCTTAAGAACACTTGGGCTGACGAGACAAATCCAACGATATGTCAATCATGGAAATCCGTTCAGCCGTTTGAATGATATGAGGTAATAAAGAATATTACATACAAACTTACATATAAGATACGCGCGAAAAACATAACCTTCTTGCAGTCGGGTAAAAACATAACCCTCTTGCAGTCGGGTAAAAAGGAGGTCGACACAACCTCTCTGAGTTTTCTGCCGCCAGTTCTTTCTCGGAGAGGACCCCAGTTTGTACACTGGTGGTAGATTAGTAGCTAGATCGTGTTTTAATAAATTTTAATCAATTCAATAATAATTAATCAAATCAGAACGCAGCTATAAAATAATTTAATAGACTTGAATGCATTTTTATAAAGTTCCGAGCGAGTAATTTCATAAACATATAAGCAGCTTTTTTGCTTAAGTCGTCCCATGACCACACGATGTGCGTGTGGTGTGAGTGTTCCTTTCTTAGAAATTGATTTAATCATACGAAGAATTTAAGAAATAATTGTGCAAACTTGATGGTAAAATCGAAAAATTTGTGAAACCTATACTAAGACTAAGTTATGGTTAAGGTTAGCCAATACGAGGATAGACGAAAATTGTTTCCGACAAAATAAAAAAGCATACCCACCCTACATAAGATATTCCTTTGATAATGTAAGAAAAATGATAACTATTAAAGTATAACACTTACGGAAATAGACTATGTTTTAAATTTTAGGAACAAACTTTTCACAATTTTGGATGCAGGCTCCACTTGTATACGAGGTCTGGTTAGTTAAATAAATGCCAAAATATGGAACACTCACACGAGCATTGAAAAAGAAACAAAATGTTTAATTGCTCTTGATCTAGCACTTTTTGTGTCAAGATTTATGTGTCACAAATTCGCTCTGAATCCGAATTATAATATACAGAAATAATATTTCAATATTATTCAGTTAAAGTTAGTGATTTTAGGAACACTCACACCACACAGTGTGTGGTGTGAGTGTTCCTTAAAAACCCTTATAAAATCCGAATTAACCATGATAATGATTTGATTATTATGTGAATAGTTTTCACAAATTAGGCACAAATTTTCCATACATATTTTTTTAACATACGTCTAGTACATTGTATGATATCAAGGATGGCGTTTTCGCGAGGCGGGCGGTGTGAGTGTTCTATATAATCGACTATAACTTAGTCTACATAGGTTTCACAAATTTTTCGATTTTACCAACAAGTTTGCACAATTATTTTTTAAATTATTCGTATGGTTAAATCAATTTCCAAGAAAGGAACACTCACACCACACGCACATGACCACACGACCCCTGGAAAGGTGTCAAAACGTCGGGAAACGCAAAAAACCAACAAATGAAAACTAAATAATTCTAAAATACCATCTGAATTAACCAATATACCTACGCGCTGTAATCCGTAAAAAGTGTTTTATTTCTACTGAACTGTACGCGCGGAAGCCTTGTTTTAAAATATATTTCCTTGGGATTTGAAGTAGAGAGTGAAATAATTTTGTATTTACCTACATCTAGAAGCGAGGAGGAGTTACTTATACAAAGGCAGTCAATAAAACTATTGAGGATTCGTTATTTCAGTAATTCCAATGAATTGACCAAATGACCACAATTAGTCAATCGATAGATAGGTAATATTCAAAGCCTGAAACATTTAAAAACAGCTGAACGAATATTCAGGGATTTCTACCAATGTAGAAAGTCCATAGAATCTCTAAAATTAAAAGACGCATTGTTGTAGAGAGATTTGGGCTAATCTTTGCCCAGCAGATGGTGTCGTGTGCATGGTGTGGCTAATATGATGCTGATGATCGATATAGATTATGAAGTCCTACCAAACTTGAATTTAGAACTTAATGTCTTTTCCTAGTTTGTTGCAACAGCATTATTGAAACATCTTTGTCTTCGTCTCAAGTTTGTATCCCCGCATCTGAACTGATACATCGCTGTGAAGATATTTGTAAAACAAATCCATAAAGTGATTGTTGTAGCAAATACAATAAGTTGGCGTACGCCGCCATAGTCGCGCGAAGAAAGTGGCGCCCTCAGAGATTGTTACCTAATAGAAATTTTTAAGACTCATATTCTAGTATTTTTAGAAGATATCAATACATTCCCTCGTAGTCATTCGTAGAAGTAGATGTGCAAAAAATAAATAATAGTACCTACTAGCGTATGTGTCAAAAAGGGGCACTTTTAGCAGTTTTACTATCTACCCCTAGAAAAGACTACGAGGGAATGTAATGTAAGGAATGATACCTTCTAAAAATATTAGACTACAGATGCCGGCATATAAATTTGCAAGAGAAAGATGAGACAAAAGATGCGCAGTAGCCACAAACACTAAAGTTTGTAGCTAGGCTACTGCGCATCTTTTGTCTCGTTTTTATCTTGCCAACTTACGTGCCGGGCAGTATGCGAAATGCGAAAATATAAAACTGTTTTTCTGCAACTTAGTAGTTTACTAGTAATAATGAAGTAGCACGTGGCAAGCGTGGCTCGTATTGTGCTCTCTGCCGATATCATATCTCCCAAACGTGTGGCAATCAGGGAATGTTAACGTTATTTTTGAATATAACGTTATTTCTTACTTTTTTTACCGTTAAAGTTAACATTAACGTTATGTCAATAAATAACTAACTTCAGTAAATAACGTTAATTATAACGTTAATTTGAGAAATAACGTTAAATTAACATTATTTACTGAAATAAAGTTAATTTAAACGTTATTTCTTCCTTTTTTTACCGTTACTTTGAAATTAATTTTTACCGATAATTTTACCAGTACTAAATTTAACGCTGTATTTAACGTTAATTTTACCGCTAAAATATTTTTAACGTTATTTTTACCGGTAAATTTACCGATAAAATGTTTTAACGGTATTTTTAACGTTATTTTTTTATATCGTTATTTTTTTAACGGTATTTCAATCCCTGGTGGCAATGTAGATTTAATTGATACAAATTAAATTTTATTTAAGAAAAAAATAAATCTGAGTCTTGGTCAACGCCCCGAACTGCATCAGTAATAATAAAATCACCGACGATGAGATTTTTATTATTTGGTTCGTCAATAGATAAATTAGATATAAATTCAAACAATATGTTCTGGGATGCAGCCTGGTGCACGCCTTGAAGGAAATGACAACAAAAAATGCATAACTTACTATACTCATGCGTTCGGCCTATTGTAATATTAACGCGAGTGATCTCAGTATCGAACCCGATGGTACCAATGATGATGACTGCACGTCTACGGCAATGCCGCGACGAACTGCTATCAATGTACTATGGGCAACAGCGTCGCTTAACCAGTTTGCAACAAAATTCGTGTGCGCGCGTATCGCCCCTGCACGAACTAAACGTATGTGACAGCGGGCGCGGCGTGCAAGCGATTTTAACCTTAGCAGTGGTTAAGCGACGCTGTTGCCCATAGTACCTCCGCCCCTCGTCGTTCCATGACTATCATAGTTCCTATCTGTTCGATAAACTACATACCGTGGCGTGGATCGAATAATTCCGCATCAAAAACGTTTAGGCGCGGAACGTCAAAAGCGCAAATGTCAAGCCATCGCAAAACGTCAATAGAGCAGAATGTCAAAAGAGCAAAACGTCCAAAGCGCATAATGTCCAAGGAGCATAACGTCAAAGGCGCAAAATGCCAAAACGGTCCAATTATGAGATTTACCAAACCAACATGATTTAAAATTTATGTTGGTAAATTGGGATTATTAAAAAATTAATGAAAATAAAGTATTTTTTTGAAAATCATTCATTACTAACACTAAGAAAAGAAAAGAAAAGAGAAAAATTACCAAAATAAGTTTTATATCATGTAGGTTTGATAAATCTCATAATTGGACCGTTTTGACATTTTGCGACTTTGACGTTTTGCTCCTTGGACATTATGCGCTTTGGACGTTTTGCTCTTTTGACATTCTGCTCTTTTGACGTTTTGCGATGGCTTGACATTTTGCGCTTTTGACATTCTGCGCCTAAACGCCCTATGCGATAGGTACTGCAGTGAGTTTTTAGGCACGATTATTTCTTCGAACAAGTCAAAGCTTGTTTCGGTAATTTCAAGGAAAATATAAAGCCACATTTTAATAACAAAACATACATTTTATTTTTGAATCAACTGAACTGAATTTGGAGACGGTCGACTTTCTGCTTTCGATTTGCAAATGTTCATATGTTGACCCCAGTCCAATCTCTGAAACAAAAAGACATATCTATCTATCAGGGGGTCTTAAAAGGGGGTCTTAATCTAAAAAAAATATTCTTAAACAAATATGTAACGAGCATATTGAGCCAAGCCGCCGAGCTTTTGTCGGTACGAATCAAAGACATCTATTCCAGGAATTAAATAATAGATCCAATTCCAAATGTTACCACGTAACCAAACACAAATGTAAACAAGTAACTAGAAACCAACCAGGGGGCTAATTGTCTAACTTTAAAAATCTATCGCAATCGCTTTCGTTTGACAGATGGATGTGACACATTGCTGCATTTCTTTGCTAAGTTTTTATTTGTGCCAAAAAGAAACTTCAATGGATTACATCCTGAAAGCGATTGCGATAGATTTTAAAGTTAGACAATAGAAAGACAGGTGCGACCATCCACATAGTATTAAGATAGTAGGTACATAAGGAAATTAATATTTTAATAGATTCTTGATCGCAGCAGTCAGTTCGTATTATTTGTCTCCCGAACCAGGGAATGTTAACGTTATTTTTAAATATATCGTTAATTTTTACTCTTTCTACCGTTAATTTTAACATTAACGTTATGTCAATTAATAACGTTAATTTTAACGTTAATTTGACAAATAACGTTAAATTTAACGTTATTTACTGAAATAAAGTTAATTTTAACGTTAATTTAACGTTAATTTTAAAATTAACGTTATTCCAGTTAATAACGTTAATTTTTTACCGATAATTTTACCGGTACTAAATTTAACGCTATATTTAACGTTAATTTTCCCGTTAAAATATTTGTAACGTTATTTTTACCGGTAAATTTACCGATAAAATGTTTTAACGGTATTTTTAACGTTATTTTTTTAACGGTATTTTAATCCCTGTCCCGAACCTGCCACATTGCAGGATTCTATGAAACATTATCAGAAATTACCGATTATTAAATTCAAAAAACGTTAATATTATATAGGTATTAATTTTATTATTCATAAAATAATTTTGAGAATTTCGAAATGGAACATATTTTGTAATAAACTGCCGGCTTAATCTTATAATCCGGTAGAATATGTAATAAAAACCGGAAGAATGTGGAATAGTAGTTTATGATACAGGGTTGGTAAGGAGGCTTTTAAAACGAGTTGACATTTTACGAGTTTTAAAAAAATCTTAACAACCATGTGCCATACGATACGACGTTTTTCAATACATTTGCGAGAAATAATATAGGTACAGTCAGTCAGCAAAGCTATGACCATAATGCCGGGATTACACACGCGGCGAGACCTCTCGCCGAGACGTCTCGCTTTTTTTTTTTTTTTTTTTTTTTTTTCACTCTCAGCCTGAGGGGCTCGGAGCACCTTCCCGGACACCGAGGGGAAGGGGGCGGAAATCCTCATTGGATACCACATAGCCGCCGATGCTATGCTGGTTATGTCAGACTCGACTGACTAAAACCGCCGCATATTGGTTTCGACCGTAGCTATTGTAAGCCATAAAAACCTTCATCGAAAGCGACCACCCCCCGAGGGGAGGGTGGCGCGGCGCGTCACTCACCTAGGTGAGCATACGCTTAGAGGACGACCGCCAACCAGAGGGGTCAACGGCCGTTTAGCAAATACTAATTGAATATGAAATATTCTGACTAACACGACTGATTACCGGATGGGCGGTCAGTCGCAGAGACGGGCTGGCCTGAGGGGCCGGGTGTGACCAGAGGGGTCGGGGGTGAAGGGGCGGGTACAGCCTTCTGGGCCTCCAATAGGAGGTCCAGATCGGCCGAGAGTTGGTTGGGGGGGTCCGTTAGGACGGATTTGGGTTTCCGGGAAAGTTGGTTGGAAGTGGAAGCGGGGGGGTCATACCCCGCCGCGCTTCGGATTAACGGATTGGAGTGATTCTCGGCTGATTCAAAGAATCGCTCAGAGATCGAAAGGAAAAATTGTTGTAGTGTTTGGAGTTCGAGATCCCTGTGCAAGTCCGCGTTGCGGACGTAATATGGGGCATTGACCGCTCTGCGGCAGAAAAGATTTTGCACGACTTGCAATTTGTGAAGGACTTTGGGTGGGGCGTGAGCGAACACCGGGGACGCGTACGCCAACACCGGCCGCACGCAAACCTTGTAGAGCGTTCGCTTGTTGCGAAGGGACATTCTACTGTGCCGCCCCAACATAGCGTTGAGGCGGCCCATATAAAAACGCGCATTGCGGGACACCCTTTTGACGTGAGGCTCAAAGGTGAGCCTCTGGTCCAGGGTGACACCGAGGTATTTGGCGGTTTTTTGCCAGGGGATGGATTTACCTAGCAAATAGGGGGGGCGTTCTTTAGGGGGTAGGGAGTGGCGCTTTGTATCGAAGTAAACCGCGGAAGATTTTTCCGGGTTAACTTCGATGCGCCACTTGCGGAACCATTCACCTAATGCATTGATGGAGGCTTGGAGCCTCGGAAGGATGGTGCGGCCAAGCGACCGGCCTTTTAAGTATAGAGCCGTATCGTCAGCGAAAAGGGACAGTTCAACCCCGTTGGTTGGAACTGGGATATCATTGGTGTACGCTAGGTACAGCAATGGAGCGAGGACTGAGCCCTGCGGCACGCCCGCTGTGATTGATCGGGGGGAAGAAAGCGTACCTTCGTGTTTAAAACGAAAAGTACGATCATGAAGGAATGATGCTACCAGCCGGACCAACCGAACTGACAGTTCGAGCCTGTACAGTTTGACGATTAGTCCGGTGTGCCAAACTTTATCGAAAGCTTTGGCTACATCAAAAAAGACTGCTACAGTCTTATCTTTACGCGGATAGAAACCGCTCGAGATGTACTCGACTATGCGGTGGACCTGTTGGGGACATGAGTGTTTGGCTCTGAAGCCGAATTGGTGGGGAATTATTAAATCTTCTTCACCGAATAAGTGCTCTCTCATACGAGTGAGTATGCACTTTTCGAGAAGCTTAGCTAACGCCTTGAGGAGGCTTATGGGGCGGTGACTGGTGGGGTTATTAATGGGCTTACCCGGCTTTGGGATGCCTATTACGATTGCTTCCTTCCAGGCGGCTGGAAAGTAGCATAAATCGAAACAGGCATTAAAAATAAGGGAGAGAAAGGTCAGTACTTCCACGGGGAAGTACTTAAGGGCCATGTTTGAGATACGATCGGCGCCGGGCGCCTTTTTGACTTTGAGCTCTTTAATAAGAGATTTGATTTCGTCAGTAGAAATCGAAATGGGGTCAGTATCGGGGGTCAAAGGAGTGGAGTTCAGAGTGCTCAGCTCCTCCTCGACTGCCCTGATATGGGTCGGATCACATTCCTGTGAGCTGACTGAGCATTGTGAGGCAATACTGTCAGCGAAGCATTCCGCCTTCTCGTCGTCGTCGAAGGCCATAGAGCCATCGGGACGGAGGAGGGGGGGAATATGAGTAGTAGCATCGCTACGGAGGGCTTTGGCCACTTTGTAGTAGGCCTGGTGGGAGGGAGAGATTTCAGCCATGAGGTCGCCAAAACGGTCGTTCCTCAGGTCTGAAAGTCGAGAGCTAAGTTCGCGCCTAAGGCGATTCGCCGCGGCTCTATACTCGGGGGTCGGATACTTGGCCGCCCTTCTATGGGCTGCCCGCTTGGCCCTAACCAGATTACGAACGTCCGCTGGAAGCGGCCTGCCTTTTTTGACAGGCACCTCCTTCGCGTTATCCGTAAGAGCTGATTGGACTAATTGGGTTAAAGAGCTCACCGCACTATCTACCTTCTCCGTACTATCGAAATAGTCGGGTCCGATAGCGTACGGTGAGTTGTCGGCACTCATGGCCGTCGAAAGGGAAGATTCAAATCCGTCCCAGTTGGTGACGGTTTTGAAAAGAGGGGCGGGTGGGTGTTGGTCACCCATGACAAGGGAGACCGGGCGGTGGTCAGAGCCAAGATCGTCGAGAGTCTCGATCGACCTTAGTTGTAGCGAAACGAAGACGTCTCGCCGAGGCTCTCGCACGAGAGGCCCATCACGAGACCGACCGTTTACACACTCGTGTAGTCAGTTACGGCTGTGCATTCTGAGAGGGAGGACGGCGGATGAGGTAGAGCTTGGTTCGGCTGTAGCGGTGTGTGCAGTTATTTATTATGCATATTTACATGCATATCATACGCAAATAAAAAAGAGGTATAAACGTAGATGGTGGATGGTATCCAAAATCCATACATCAAAATAGAACAAGTTATTTTACAGCTTTAAAAAAAATATATCAAAAACTAGAAGTAGGTAATTATACGTTTAACGTGCGAAGTGATTTCCACTAAATTCAGCTCAGTAGCACTACCATGAGTTTACAAAAACCATTCTCGATATCGACCGCGTTAGCAATTTGTATGGGAAATTGAAGCAGAGCCTCTAGCGGATACGCGAAGAACTAAAATCTATAGTAAATGTGCTCACCATCCACGATTTTACTATCCTCGCTAATGTGAACTCCATACGGGGTAAATGTCCCATATTTCGGCATGTTAAGACTTAGGATATTCATTCTAAATGTATGGGGAAGATGGCGAAATTAATAGTTAAGTTTTAATGTGGCTATGTTATACCTTTAGGTGAGTACATAACTCTCCCCCTCTCCCCTCTACCACGTCACCCCTCCCCCCCTAGAAATGTGACCCGTTTTACAGATTTTCTAAATTTTCAGGAAAACCATACAAGCTAGGACAAAATGGTCAATAATTCAATTGTCAATCATAATCAATGTTAATAACTGCCTAAGTATAGTACTAAGCCAAGTTTGGTATCATTTTCGGAAAAATCAATAACGTAGAATTAATTTTTGATTTAAAAAATGCCATCTTAGGTTAGGTCTATGTTTACGTGATCGAGTATTGTGCCCCGATTTATGAAATTGTGACATTTGCCTCTAGTTTCTCTGATATAAAAGGTACGCGGATGGGCTATATATCAAATTGTACGTCTGCCAGAGGGCTTCAAAGTGGAATTTGAATTCCTAAAATAGGTCAGTAACTTTTTGAGATTTTCCAAAATTTTCGAAAATTGCAAATTCTTTTAGCCGACTTGGATCGAGAATTCCCCAATATAGTTTTATTATTACCCACAAAAAAATCCGCGCGGCTATACAGGGTATCCCAAAACTTTGCCACACGGAGGGAAAGTACGTTAATATTGAAGATGGGAAAATTTTACTGAAAGAAGACTTCATTTTATTTTTAAAAATAATTGGAACTGCATTCAAAGATTTTTGGAAAATCGCCTGCCTTAACCAGGAATCGAACCCAACAAAAACTTTTTTTTTTAATTTATTTTAACGATACAAATCAAAAGGGTTACTCATAAGGATTATTTTTTCTTAAGTGAGACAGCATCTTAAACAAAAGGAAGACCATGAAATTTAACATTTAAATTATCATTATTACAAATTTGTATCAATTTGTATCGAAACGTAAGCGATTTTAAAAAATCTTTGAATGCAGTTCGGTTTCTTTTTAAAAACTAAATGGCAAGATGGCACTGTTAGATTAATCGTGCTATTGAGTTGTATTGTTAGAAGTATAAGGCATGAGACAATTTTGTTAAAATGAATTATTCCAATACACCTGTCGTGTACTAAGTGGATTTTTATTGAATAGTACACCCTCGAAATCAGGCCTTGGCTGCAACCCTTACTCGAGGGTTCTTCAAAGTTTCTTTCAATAAATTTTCCTATCTTACATATTTAGGGTACTTTCCCTCTATGTGGCAAAGTTTTGGGACATCCTGTATATCTAATTTTTATAGTGTAGTCGCAATGACCACTTTTTGTTCAAATTAGTCAATCAAAACTGGAGTAGAATCGAAAAATGGTTACATATTTTGTTTCATGATATTAATCCTTATCCAACTATATAATTTAATGATCAAGGTTGATTATTTACATGTCAATTCTTATTTAAATTATTCTAATCGGACCTTTCGTTTGGAAGTTACTACGGGCATACGGGATCAGTTGTACTATTTAACTATTTAAAATTTTATTCAAATTGACTTTCTGTGAGCTTAAGAAGTAGGTACAATACGAGCGCTAATCTTATGGTGGTGACAAGGCCATAAAGCTGTCTGTGCCGACGACTGAGAGTTTTGAACGTCGCATTGCCCTCAGTCACGGTAATGGATAGATACCGTAACCGTGTCTCAGTTCAGTTAGCAAAATGTTGGTACTTGATTTTTAGACAGTTTATGTGGTATAGATTTTGTACTAATGTAGGTGTAATAATTAATGATTAAACGAACTTACCTGTAAGTGAAGTTCTATCATAATTATACGAAGGATTCTTCCGAAGATATTAGTACTATTAACACATGTAGTATCGCTTGCATGTGTTAATAGTACTAATATTGAGGAAGAATCATGAAGTATAATTAATAATTTGCGACAGAAAAAAAACTTAACGAAATAACGTACTAACCCGAAATATTGGTCGTTTACCTTAGTTGGTGTACTTTGCAATTATAATCCGACTAAGTAAAAAAACATTAGTTAGTGCGTGTATACCGAATGTAAGTGAATTTTGAATTTATGTTGGTTACTATCTTTTTACTTTCCTCTATGGTTACTATTTATGTCAAATCGAAGATGTCAAATGTAATTTTCACGTATTAATAATTATTTATTTTATGTTTTCTTTGCGTATTTTGTTGTGCAATAGCTAGCTTGTTAAGATTGATAAGAATAAAATTAGAAGCAGTCGATTAGAGGAGTTTATGGAAAGGTGAAATAAAAGGTTGGTACTTGATACAAATCCTTGGACGATTCGTCCAAGTACAAATCATTAGAAAACTCAGATAAACCTAAATCCAACCAGGAAAATACATTTATGAAATTTTTATAAAACTTACGCTGTTTTAGTTTAAGCTTCTCTTAATAATTGTTTCTTAATATTTATGATTAGCTATCCATGACCTTGATTTGTTTCTACTATTGGCTATAGATGCATTTATTGCAATTTTTTAAAGACGACCTGCCCCCATGCTCCAATTGCCAACCTTACTTTTAAAGCTTAAAATATGAGCAATAGACGATTAAATAACGTGTCGCAAGCTTATGTAAATCTCAGACTTTGATATTGTGTGACAAGCTTACGGCACGTAATAACGTAGCGTTCAAACGCATAGAATGTTGGCCATTTGAGTAGGGGGGGACAGAGCGTGATTACGATAATAGCCTAGGTCTTATTTCAACACGGTAGAGCTTAATGAGAATCCCGCAACTTATACAACTTATGGTTTACTTATTTCATTACAGATAATGTGTGTATCATCCAACAATCGACAAAATATCCAATTTTCCTTCCAAATTAATAAAAACATACAAATTGGACGAAATACAACCTGGCAGAGCGACATGCGGCAGATAACTACGTTTTTTTGTGCCTTATTCAAATATGATATTAAATAAACAAATAAGGCCCAAAATGATACAAATCTATGAGTTAAAGTGAGATCTTTTTTTAGAATATATTATTACATGAATTTTTACTTTGTTTTAATAAATATTCAATTTTATTGATAAGATGTTTTTATTTAATATGGTTTCTTAACCTCAATTTAACATAAAAAGTTATAGGCCTTAATTTAATAAGTGTAATCGATTTATTACGGCCAAAGTCAAGTTTTCGGAAAATTACATTTAGTTAGAACTGTTTTCTTATATTCCTACTGTTAAATAATAAATTAAATAATATTTAAAGACTTAAAAGTAAATAGGCCTTATTTGTATCAAGTACTTATTACCTTGATACGGACGGAATTAACATATTTGCAACTAAGTAGATTATTATTTAGATTTAACACAATATTTTCTAATTTTGTAATATGCTTGATAGGAAAGTACTTAATTAAACTTTTTTATATTAGTTTCAAAGTGGAGGAATGCATTACTTTACGGCGTATTTGAATTGTGACCTTAGTAATCTATCCGTCTAGAAGGGCCACTATTCAGCGTTGGGCACAACCTGACCCACCCCCTGACTAGAGGATTTCTAATACGGGTTTTCTTATTTATCGGTTTATAATTTGCCCTTGATTTCGTCGCATTATGCAGCTGTGGCGCACATATTTTATGCTAAATAAGCCCTGAAAGACATTATTTAGACTATTTTAGACACAAAAAATACTAAATTAAATTAAAATAGAAGTATTCACGCCAATGACTATGTTGTACCGCGGTTTGATTACATTCTCTTTTGTTGTACCTATTTTTTACATTTCGCTATGCCATAGAGGATAGTTAAAGGATACTCATTGATCTCACGCGTCAAAACGCAAGTGAGTAACTTTACTACTATCGTTATGGTATTTCTCGATACCATCTGTCAATTAGTAACTCATGGTACCGAATTGCTATGAAAAAGGCCAAAACGTTACTCGATGCTCGCTAGCGAGTATAGTAAACTATTGTAGTTTACTATACCAACTCATGGTAGAGCTACAGATTTTTGTAAAATAGATTTCATAAAATACATTTTTGTAAGATTTTCTTAGACACAAATTCAAACACGAAACTGTTGCTTTTTGACAAACAAACACTTATTGATTAAAAAAATATATCCAGTGTTGCTACCTTAATGAAGAGAGCGCGCGAATGTGTAAACGAACGCTCGGCATTCCTCGCGAGACCCTTTGACTCGTGCACGAAAAACCGACACCGGAGCCGAGAGCGGACGAGGCGAGGCGAGAGCTACCATTTACACACTCGGCCTCGGCATGTCTCGTGGTGTCTCGCCGAGTGTGTAATCACGGCATAACAGTTTGAAGACAAATTCGTGCAAGGATGGAACTAAGGGTTCGTCGTTTAGCTGCGTCCATTGTTTTTATACAAAAGATGCTTTTGTTATCTCAATTTTATGGCTTCTGGGCAAATGCAAGACAATACAGACTAGGTACTCAATCTAGAAATGAACCTTAAGGTGTTCAGCTTATAGCTTTGCTGACTGTGTACCCACTGAAACAAAAATATTTTTTATAAATATTCTCCAAATTCTTTACAAATTCTGCACAAATTTACACAAATTCTGCACAAATTTTACACAAATTCAGCACAAATTCTCCATAAATTCTTGACAAATTCTGCGCAATTTTTTCACAAATTTCGCACAAATTCTTTACAAATTTTCTTAATAGACAGTATGTATATTGGTAACAGAAATAAAAAACCGGCCAAGTGCGTGTCGGGCCACGCGCCATAGGGTTCCGTAGTTACCTTATACCATACCATATTTAATACCACCTCTCATTTTTCGTTTGCAAAAATAACTTTGTTTTTCACAGTGTTGGTATGAATGACAAAGTTATATTTGCGGTTTTGGAAAATGTGCTATATCTCAAAAACTGATTACTATATCTCGTTCAAACTGATTTTGGTTGAAAGTGTTTATTCAGATCTACAGCATTTATTTTTTTTAGATTTTTCACTCTCTTATTTCAAAATTATTTATTTATTATTATATTATATTTATTTATTTTAATATTATTATTATTTATTCTTATTTATTACTTTTTTTTCCTAAATAATAATTTAATGATAATGAGCCACGACCTGCATTATTATACTTGCTCTTTGTCCAAGACGTATTACATGTAGTAACGCTGATTGTACCAGCGACCAGTCACAAAGTCCAAAGCTATTATTTAAAAAAAACATTTTAGTATATGGTCACACTCTCTGAAGGGACATTAAATTCAGTTTGTATTGCAATTCCTTGACTTTATTAAAACACTTAAATTCAGAGTTTCAGTTAGAAACATAAATAATTCAAATTCAAATAAATTCATGCGGTTGCACCAAACACTGGTTGGGGGGCAATTAATTTGTGATTCGTTAAAAAGACTAGGTCATAGTCGATTAATAAAAAGAAATACCTATCATATAAATATTTTTGAAATAAAAACAGCATTTTTTTTTTAATTTCAATGTTTTGCAAAATACCTTTCTGACTGTGAAATATTATCAAGAGTTGATAACACTACAGCTGTTGCTTTCATAAATAAGATGGGATTATTAATAAGATTTAATATCTTAAATTCTTACACCTTAATAGCAAATCACGTAAAATCTGACAGTGGTGTAAAAAACGAAAAATTTTTTTTTTTGCTACTTTATAAAAATAAAAAACCTATAAGTAAAAGAAAAAGCTGATAGGGAATCCAAACGATTTTTTTTTAAATATCATTTGGCACTCCAGAGATTGACTTATTTACATAAAAAATCAACAACAAATACATAAAGATTTGTATCGTGGAAAAGAGACCCTGAAGCATTTGCAGTTGATGCTTTTACTCTCAACTGGAAAAACATTTACTTTTATGCCTTTCCCCCTTTTGTTCTTATTTAAAAGTGCTTAAATAAAATTATAATGGAAGAAGCGGAGGGTACACTAGTGTTTCCATTCTGGGCCTCTCAACCTTGGTTCCGGTTTGCTATGAGCGAAGCATACATAGGAAGAGGTACACCAGAGTCAGCAAATTGACATAACTGGTAACTCATTAACCAACAACACACTTGAACAGTATAACAGCTCTCTAAAACTTATGATGGTTTTTGTAACCATTTTTCATATTGATTCATAGCAAACCACCATCTATAATATGATAACATTTCTAAATGAACTTGGGGCCTATTACGAAAATAACGTACGCCATTGCGTAACGCAGTCACTTGGCCACGATAATCGTCCACAGTTCGTTGGTTGTAGTTATAACAAACATTTTGAATTTGGCTATCGTAGTTTATGGATACTAAACGAACGATGTCGGATACGCTAGAGAGAAACTGTCAAACTCACGCAATCTCTTCGCAATATCGCATACGAAAGTGATTTGTAATAGGAAACAAACAAAACGAAGCACGGACGCAGCTGCGTGTATCGCATTAAACTTTTCGTAATAGACCCCCTTATTAAGTCAGGCAGGAGCATCATATGCCACAATCAACTCAACAAGGTCAACCTTAAGCTCGATTATGGGACCAGAATAGGGTCAGATGACAATACTTCTACTGCTAGGAGAACATGCTTAAATATAGATCTCATTCGATCTAAAGCTGGTTGGTCCCATAATTCTGTTACATTTGCTAAACACTATAATAGACTTATAGCGGAAAGACCTACAAATTATAGAACTAAAATTTGAAATTTTACAACTTTACTTGCGTCAGTTAAATCAATTCAATAGTAAAGGTTTCTTTTATTTTTCTATCACTTAAAAAATAATAATGTTATTTTCTTAAAAAATTGAACAGATTACCTACCATAACTTAAGTAAAATATGATGTTCGTATCTAAATGATAGGATTAAGTGAAATTGATATAGTTATTTTTTCATTTATAAATTAGTTTCCTAAATTTTTTAGTAAATGAAATAGATTAAAAATGTGTTAATTTACCAAATAACTTCCTGCTAAAAATATTCACAACCCTTACTTCGAACATCTACATGTAATACGTCTTGGACAAGGAGCAAGTATAATTATATGATTAAACGAACTTACCTTAAGTGAAGTTCTATCATAATTATACGAAGCTCCTTGTCCAAGACGGGACTCCCTCCCTACCCTAAATACTAGAGTATTAACCCTTAGAACTATGTTAAAGGCTGCTCATATTTTTCGTTAATAAATGTATTTTTAAGGAAGTAGGTACTTTAAACGTAATGACATTTCCAGAGAGTGTGACCATATACTAAAATGTTTTTTTTTTAATAATAGCTTTGGACTTTGTGACTGGTACAATCAGCGTTACTACATGTAATACGTCTTGGACAAGGAGCTCCGTATAATTATGATAGAACTTCACTTAAGGTAAGTTCGTTTAATCATATAATTATATTAAACATTTTTGTTGCAAAACGACCTCGACGGTGACCTTCCAAGAAATAAAACGAATTTCTGTCATCATTCTGTATAAATTGGTATTCTTTCGGTTATCATAATATCATTTGTAATAATTTAATTTGCCATAAATATCATCCATTATAATATTGTAATTTATACTACAACATAGTATGCCGTATGCCATATCTTTCATTCGCCATATAATATGGTGTCATATAATAACAAACAAGTATCATAATTATTAGTTCCTATAAATATTATTTTACGTAAGTAATCAATAATAATTGACATAAGTGCTTTCATAACTTATATCGTATCTTTTTACCTAAATGTAATCAAAAACGAATGCTACGTATTTCGAACCGACTTAGTTGACCCCGACCGACTCCATGTAGTCTTGTCTGCCTACCTCTAGAGTGTCCCACGCAGGCTGATCGTCGCATCGATCGTTTCTATGGTTTCTATGGATTTTTCTTGATTTTTGAAATATTTCAAAAAGTAATATACCTACATAAAGCCACGGGAGTTTTAATAGAAGTTTTGTTTGGTTATTGTCTTTCCAAACTTCCAAAGGCTCAAAAAATGAGGATGGCCGCAACTAAGGCAAAATAACAGACTGTGCGCGCCGCCATAAGAATAAATAAAACTGACTAGAATGGACTCTTCTTTGTCCGAGTCCCAAATGCCGCCATTTATATAACTACTTCCCCCTTCACGTCGCTACGCCCCGCTGTCGTCCAGGCATGTTGCCAGGGTTGCTTACTGTTAAATATTGCTTACGTTTAAAGATAATATCGCTAAAATATGAGTTTTTCTTTAGTTCGAAATCATTAATTTATTCTAGTTAGTAGATATGTTACCGGCAATGTGTATAATCCGGCATTGTATACAATGCCTAGGCATTGTATACAATGCCTGAAACGATCAGGCAATGTATGAAATATAATTCATTTTATACTTTGCCTAGGCATTGTATACAATGCCTGCTGGTCCACCGGCAATGTGTAAAATAAGTATATTTCGTATGTCTGTTATAAAAAAAACCTCGAAATTTAAGGATCTCGCTCCACTGCGCTTCGCGCTCGCCTTAAATTTCTAACCTATACGCGGGACCTACAGGAGTGAAGCAGGTTCGATTACAAACTCTATTTCTGTTGTCTGTTATAAAAAAAATAACCTTTAACCTATACGCGGGACCTACAGGAGTAAAACAGGTTCGATTCCAAAGAGCCCCCCTCGAGCCCCCCTCGAGCCCCTTCGAGCCCCCCTCGAGCCCCCCTCGAGCCCCCCATCGAACCCTCCTCGAGCTTTCCCCGAGTCCCCCCCTCGAGCTTTCCTAAAGCCCCCCCCCCTCGAGCTTTCCCCAAGCCCCCCTCAAGCCCCCTCGAGCCCCCTCGAGCCCCCCTCGAGCCCCCCCTCGAGCCCCCCTCGAGCCCCCCATCGAACCCTCCTCGAGCTTTCCCCGAGCCCCCCCCTCGAGCTTTCCTCAAGCCCCCCCCCCCTCGAGCTTTCCCCAAGCCCCCCTCGATCCCCCCTCGAATCTATTCTCGAAAATCTTTTTATTATACACATTGCCGGTGGACCAGCAGGCATTTTATACAATGCCTAGTCATTGTATACACTGCCTAGGTAATGTGTGAAATAGATATCAATATTCATTATATTTCTTACATTGCCTAAAAGGGCCAGGCATTGTATACAATGCCTGCATTTCATACATTGCCGGTAACAGATACAAAAATAAAATATTCACTTTTTCTGGATAAATACTTACCTACTCTTGAGTTTGTATAAATAAAGTAAATAAACATTTAGTTTGGAAATAACTAAATTTTGAACAAAAATGTACTTCTAAAACACACAGGTACGGAACGTACAAACAGGCAAACGCGCGTGCGGCGACGCCGGCCGTGACACCCCGACTGAGTATCCCGTTTAACGTGTTGGCTAATATCGTGACTTTGAGCCCGTCAGGAGCGGGAGTATCCGTTCTAGTCAGATTTATTTATTTTGCGGTTGTTGTCGGGAGCCCTGAGGTTCTTCGCTTTAAAAGATAACTTAATGCGACCCCATTGCTAGGGTATTGCGAGCTGCATGTTGCATGCCTGCTTGCATGCTTACTCAACTTAAAAAATATATTCATGCAAAACATTATTTAAAATGAATTGTGAAATAAAAAGAAAACTATGTACCTATTAAGAAAAGAATAAGTCATTTGATTGCTTATGATGACCAATAAAATTAATGAAGCGAAAGAAGTGTGCAAGGATCGTAGCAGGTGGCGATCCATAGTCTCTGCCTACCCCCACGGGAAACAGGCGTGAGTATAGAGTATAGCTATGTATGTATGTAAAATAAAAAGTAGTTTGTTAGATATGGCAAATGAATCGTTATGTATAATGAAATTATGGCATATGCAAGTATGGCAAACGAAATTATTGCATTTAGAATAAAATAAAACATTAGTAAACCGGTTGACCGCCTTTATACAATAGTGTATTAATTTATATATTTTTTTAAAAGAGTGCGAAAAACGGATGTTAATAATGGCTGACGCATTCAAAAAAGTTTTATGGCAATTTATACAAGACTGTCAACTCAAAGTAATTTTAAACCTTATGATTTAAGATGCAGAAGTCAAAATCGATTGAGGAAAATGCTATGTTGTGGTAACCCGAGGTGTTGCTGATGATTGGTACAAAGAATTTACAGGAACTGCTAAGCACCTCTAATTTGGAACGGACGTGTTATATTACATATAAACACAGCCGTAAGCTGATTGTGTGAAACGTGATTACGAATTACATTCGAGGTGTTGTCGACTAGCCATGTATGCCTCAGCAACCCTTTGAGATATAATTTGAACTGGTTATTATTCTATTTGTAGTTGTTATAGTTATTTATTATACACTAACATTCTTCATTAATAACTCCGATAGTAAAATTCGTATAGTTTTGAGTTTAGCACATTCAGACTGATAGACGTGGCATAGTGGTCGGCGTACGAGCTCAATCAAAATCAATGGAAAACCGAAACAGTCAGCAAAGCTATGAGCTGAACAGCTAAGGTTAATTTCTAGATCTTGCATTTACCCAAAAGTTACAAAAACATCTTTTGTACAAAAACAATGGCGGCAGGTAGAAAAGGAACTTTTAGTTCTATCATTGCAAGCGATTTGTTTTCAAACTGTTAAGGTTATAGCTTTGTTGACTGTACAGGATAGCCGTTTGGCACACGTATACCACAGAATACATAATAGTACAAGTCGTATACTTGATGCTCACATCTGGTTCCGGTAGAAAATGTAAGCTTTTGTCAATTTCCGCATTCCGGCATTGTGACTGGTCGCTGGTATTCAGCGTTACTACATGTAAAACCCGTTTATAGCTAAAATAATAAAGATTAATGCAAAAAATACCACATGCTTGCTATTAACTACCTACTACTTTTTCTACAAAAACTAAAATTGTCCGGTACGAATTTCCAACTTTTCACTGCTCAAAACAATGTTTATCAATATATAATATTAATATCATCCTGTGTAAATCGAGAGCTAGCACCAATACGAAAAAGAATTTGTTAAAACGTCACGTTCCCGAGTTATAAACTCGAACTGGTGGCGACAACACTGGGTAGGTATGTATGTGTACAGTCAACAAAGTTTAACCTTAACAGTTTGAAAACAAATCGCTTGCAAGGATGGAACTAAGAGTTCGTCTTTTACCTGCCTCCATTACCTATTGTTTTTATACAAAAGATGCTTTTGTGAATTTTAGGTAAATGCAAGACAATACAAACTACTCAATCTAGAAAGGTTGTTCAGCTCATAGCTTTGCTGACTGTACCTAGGTTTGAAGCTAAAACAGCACAGGCTATAAAATATTGTTTTACGGTCATCAAACTCTGGATTAAGTGTCAAGGCCAAAAATATAACATTTTGACCTATCTATACATTTGTGCCCCCAATTTAGTTAGTTAGACAAGACTGAATAGGCTGCGATTTTGCCTGTCCTCTACGTAGATAAAAAGAAAAAAATGTCTTTCTTTTCTCTTGTCTTTTTCGGTGGCATAAAACTAAGATATTAAAACCCATTTGAATAACTATTATTGCACAATTCATAAAGCTTCCATAAATAAGGCACAAAACTATGCGAATAACAATCGAATACAAGCACCCACACACTTACACACCCCTACACACAACACAACTCGAACTTCATAAAGCACACTAACACAACTCACACCATTTACAATCTGTCCATTACTACCTAACTCTCGTAAATTAAAATGAATATAATGGAATATAACCATGTTAGGGGCACTGGTGACTAGGGTTGCCAACCCTACTATACAATATAGTATCCTACTACATTGCGGGCTCGCCTACTACTCGTATATTTTTTGAAAAAATATAATAGTAGGCAAATATTTTTTCAAGTGAAAAAATTAAACAAAAGCAGCAGAAAAATTATTACCTACTTATACTTATGCACATAAGTAGTTGCATAATATTTTTTTTTATGGTTGTTGAATAAATTATGCAAATGTTAGTAAGTATGAAAAATGCAACTTCTTTAAAATCCTCCATACGAAACGGCAACCTACTATATCTTTTGGACTTTTTCGTCATCTAATATTTTTACACGTAATAAGCTCGAAAATACTATATTTGATGCAAAAAAAAGTTGGCAACCCTACTGGTGACCTGTAATACAGTTTTTTTTGGAATAACAATCGTGGAATTTGGAAATATCTAATTTTTTTGGAATATCTCGGGCATCAGTCCTCACTCCTCACATAATGGCTTCTTTATTTTTTTTGTTATTATCAGTAAGTTAAGTACTTTGTATAACCAACCATTGTGTGATGAAAAATAAATACATTTTATTATTATTAGTTTAATTATATACCGAGTCGACACGCTAAGAAGAACATTATTATTAAACTTACTAATAATCTTCTTCTTAACTTGTATTATTGTTGTTTTTTATAATAATAGGCTTTTTAGGTGAGTTTTAAACTTTGAAAAATTGTATCTATTTTTAATTTGTTGCGGTTGGTAATTCATTAATGTCATTATAAGGACTTGATGAGACAATGCTTACTGAAGAAATGTACAGTCAGCAAAGCTATGAGCCGAACACCTTAACCTTAAGGTTCATTTCTATATTGAGTATAGTCCGTTTGCTTAGATAGTGTCGGTACACCCGCAAGCACTTGTGTTCAGAGACAGGAATACCGGTAACAAACACAATCATTCACTACGGCACTTCTATGTTAACTGCCAAAATTCAAATTCACTTGCGGGTGTACGCCGCACGCGGTATCATAGTAGAATCAACTACTATGGCGGTATCCTTTGTTTATGCGGCGGCATCCTTTGACAAGAAGCGGCACGTGCAAATTCGGAGCGATAAAAGGGCGACACTATCTAAGCGAACGGATTTTACCTAGTCTGTATTGTTTTGCATTAACCCAAAAGCCATAAAGTTGAGATAACAAAAGCATTTTTTGTATAAAAACAATGGACGCAGGTAATGGAATGGACTGTACTGTTGTGTTGTGGTGTCTTCTGAACATTTTTTTTTTAGAAATAGGTTTGCAGCTCTCAGAAGTTATTATATTACATAATATTGTTAATAACTTTTTCATAAAATATAAATGATGGCAAGTCAAGAAGGAAGGCCAGAGATATTTATTTAATGATGATGATCTAAGGAGTAAAGATTCTAGTTCTCGATAAAATAGGGAGTAAGATAGAATTTGGTACCTACCTGACACTGGTAGCTGCAATAGTAGACATGATAGCAGCCCAAACATTTTTTCTTTGTTGGCGCTCCACAAACGTGGCAAGATCCTTCCACAATTTGTAAAGCTCTCGGGTTTAATGACGTCACGTGGGTTATCAATGGGGTCACTGATAAGTTTAAGTCTTCAATGGTCGGCGTCTGTGAAAATGTGAAATTTTAAACCAAGCGAGGTTTATTCGTAAATAAAAAAGTAAAATAAAAAATTAATTCATTTATTTCAGACTAAGTTTGTCCATAATATTTGTTAGTGACATCTTGCAAACTATGTTAGTATTATGCTACTGTTAGTATATTTTTCTTACAGCTATGTTAGTATCAAGCACATAAAGTTTAATGATCGTATCTCCCAACCTCCCCAGCACTACAATTCCGGGCTGTCAACAATTGACTTCAGCACAGCATTAGGGCTCTGTCTTAGACAGGGCAGACGGTTCACAAGTGATGCCGATTTTTTGCGCATCATTGCATAAAAATCATCAAGGATTGCATCAGCAAACATGCCTGATGCACTACAGAATTTAGTCAATCTCAATCTGTACCTTAAGAGCACTGTAGGCCTGCTGCGAATAGAGTTGTTCATAACGCCTATAAAGCAACAGCACGCTACAGACTATATGCTATTGATTTCTAGCGCGCTATTAAATACGCTATGTTATAACGCGCTATTTATCAGGTAGCATGCGGGCGGCTGGCTGACGCGTTAGATGCAGCACGTTAGATTTCGTAACACGTTACTTCACACGTCGTTCGTACGACGGATCGCGCGCTTTATAAAAACGTTATTTATTAATACGTTACATTTTAGTCTTAAATAAAATAAAGCATGAGCAAACTAATGAACTTTATCTTATACTTTTCGGGCTTAGAACTGTCTAAAGTTCGAAAATAAGTTTCGTAATAAGGTCGAAAATCGCTTGCACTCATTTTTCTAACTTGTGATCACTAGACAATGTTTCCTAGTTAAAAAAAACAGGTGCAAGTGATTTTAGACCTTATTGACGTTTGCAATTCGGTCGTTTTTTTGCCGTATTCTCGTTTACTAATTTTGATGTTTCAATAAAAACAGCGATTTTGATAAATGTCAATAAGGTCGAAAATCGCTTGCACTCATTTTTATAACTTGTGATTACTAGACAATGTTTTCTAGTTTAAAAAAAACAGGTGCAAGCGATTTTCGACCTTATTGACGTTTGCTATTCGGTTGTTTTTTGCCGTATTCTCGTTTACTACTTCTGATGTTTCATTAAAAACCGTAATTTTGATAAATGTCAATAAGGTCGAAAATCGCATGCATTCATTTTTTTAACAAGTGACCACTAGACAATGTTTTCTAGTTAAAAAAACAGGTGCAAGCGATTTTCGACCTTATTGACCCTTGAAATTCGGTTGTTTTTACCATATTTCTCGTTCAACTAATTTAGCTTAGCTAAATAGCTTTTACATAATACTAACTAATTGACTAGTTGTGTCATAAAAGTCCTATTCGAACTAACACAATAGAAGGTCGCGCGCTATATTATACTCGTACGAGAGTTGCGAGAGAAACGCGCGTAACGCGTCCGGTAGCAAAAGCGCGCACGCGATGTTTTTTAACTATAACGAATGCCCGGCCCCCGTCCGGCCAACGACGACGCTACTTGTTGCCATGCGCGATATTCATAGCGCCATAGCGTCTACTTACATAGCGCGCTATGTGCGCTATGTACAAATAGCGCGCTATAATATGGCGCTAGATGCTATATTAACCACCTCTAGCTGCGAATAGTTAGTCTACAGTGAAACAAGTGTAGGACTTTTGACAAAAGGCTCTGAAAAGCATAAGATTCAGTGTGTGTCCTCTACTGTGCAACCACCGAACCTATGAACCAACATATTAGCCTGAACCGACAGTGCCTTTCTCTCTCTTTTAATATCAGACAAGCATCATCATCAGACAAGGTTGCATTAATAATGTTGCCGCGGTATTTCAACTGAGAGAACTTTGTTTAGTTGCTATGAAGTCTGTTTTTTTGTTATTGCCTCTAATTACCATAAACTCACTTTTTCCTTCATTATACCTTAACCATGGTCCTCAGCGTAGGACTCACAAACATTGAGCAATTTCTCAACAGAACCATGTCATTTGCGTAGCGCAGGTTATTGATACAAATGTTATTAATGTGACATCTAACCATGGTACTACTGAGTCCCTCGATTAGCTGGTTAATGTACAAGTTAAAAAGTTTTGGCGAGGTTAGACCCCCTGTCTTACACCACAATTTAACCTATTTCGTATGAATAGGTATTACTTCAATTAATTTAGTTTTTCTGGTGCCTGTGCCAGAAGGCCAGAATGTTAATTTTGGCCTTCGACAGGAGCGCCCGTCTCGCCAAGCTTTGCCCAAAGTTTATCATAATCTATTCGATCAAAGGCCTTTGACAGATCCAGGAAGCATGCATAATAATATACTGGTGTGTTTCTCTTATTTTAATAAGTAACAATGTGTTCTAGTGACCTTATTGCACTTTCCGTTGATAAAGTTTTACGAAAACCAATTTGTGAATCGCTGAGTTCCACATGTTTGCTTAATTGCTCATCTAGCAAAACGTCAAAGACCCTTGCAATCACTGTGGCCAGAGAGATAGGCCTATTATTAACCTTATCATTTACATCCCCAGTAACATTCTTAGGTATTGGTACAATATTTGTATCAATCATTTTAGATAGCAAATAGGAGTGTCGTACACAAAAAGTAAACAAGTAAAAGTAAGTAAAAGCTTAAGTAATTATAAGATAAGGTACAAGCAAGATGCTTGTCAGCATACTGTAAAGTGTAAATGTTCAATACCAAGCCCGTCACTACCGGGAGACTTGCCTCTTTTCATGTTTTTAATTCTACACTCAACATTCTTACTAGAGAAGCCCATAGCTTTTTCACATGTAGTAACAGGCTTAGCATTGCTTGTACAATCATCTTTGGATACAAGTATCGAGTTAACCTTAAAATGGTCCTTCCTTAAATAAATTAGCAATATACTTACATCCCTCTACACTTACCTATTTAAGAGCTCATTGTTTTAATTTTACGACTGTTCTCGGTATTTTATTTATTTTATTATAATATTCAAATCTTCCAAAAATTAAACCATAATTTATAAATAAGCTTGTAAAAAAATACAACAAGATGTGTCTGTCTTATTTCCTCTACTCACCATACTCTCCAAGGGGGAACTTTCTTGTTGAGGACTTATGAAACCGCTATCTGTAGATACGGAAGATCGAGTGCTGTCGACATTATTTAAAGCACTATTAATATTTTCATTTCTCCAAGGAAATAACTGGTCATATGATGGTAGGGCCGTAGGAAATCTCACATTCATGGGGTTTGCCACGTTTGCTTGATTATGGTTTTGAGTTTGACAGAAACAATTTGGTACCATACATCTATAAGGATAACCAGATGATAACTGATTATAACCAGAACTATCTTTTAATGGATTTGTTGTTGTAACTGTTGTTTCAGAGACGTTGGGCCTATGGGAATGTCTTATTACACCGTTTGATGCACGACTCATTTGATAATTGTAATACTTTATTGGATCAAATTCTGTATATAACGATTCAGTTGCATGGAATCTTGGTAGCATAGTTTTGTCAGAATGTTGTTGAGAGGTATGAGCCGACGCATGGTTTGAAGTGGTCCCGTTATTTTCTTGTCTTGTTACTAAGTTGGGCTCCAAACTAATTCTTATTTCTCTGTTTTGGGAATCTGAATTATAAATCGATACCTTTGGTATGACATTATATGGTATTGAAGAAATCGATGACGAAACAATTGGTTGAGTTGGTTGCTTGCGTGGTTCAGGTAAATTATAAGTATGTGGGACTGGATTGCGTGGTAATTTTTGTAGTTCTGTTTTCTGGTTAACCCACGAAATTGCTGGTTGAGTTAGTTGCTTGCGTAGTTCAGGTAAATCATAAGTATGCGGGACTGGATTAAGTGGTAAATTTTGTAGTTCTTTTTTCTGTTTAACCCAAGATATTAGCTCATAGTAAATTGGCTGTATTTGTTGAACTGTTAGTTTCTTATCTTTTGCTTCTGCTATTTTTACAGTATTTTTTAAAAATTCGTCAGTAAATTGACTATCGTTCTCTCTTGATAAAATTATAATGTTAGTGGTGCAGTATGACAGCTGAAAGAAATGTTGTTTGATGCGTGTAAATCGTTTTTTCGACTCTAGTAAAAATCTCGAGTCATTATTACTGCATTGTATATTGGCAACATGATAGTAATAGGCGTCTAAAATATGTATTAAAGACTCGGAAACTTTAGCCAAAAGATCGTTAATATACTGGTTGGATTCAACTTCTTTATCATATTTTTTTAAGGAATTAGCTGTTTCTTCCTTTGTGTTTAATTTTTCATTATTGTTCACAACTATATGTTTACTTTCAATTTCTATCTTATTTGAAGGCAAACTATTAGGCACTGGCTCCATCTCGATTGGTTCTAAATCTTTCAGTCTACTAGTAGCAACTTTCTTTTCTTCTTTCTTTTCTTTTTTATTTTTTTTACTTTTCTTGCTCTTTTTTTTCTTCTTATGAATACTATTTATTTTAGAAGGGTCATCTGAAGTATTTTTAATTATCTTATCTTTTTTAATTTTTAAGACTGTGAGTCTCTTTCCTTCTTTTTTCTTTTTGGTCGAAGTCATGGCATTATTATTAAATTCTTGGACCTCAGAAACGTTCCGCGATGGACTATTCTGATTTGAGAAAAAATGCGATTTAACAAGAACTGTGCTGTCGACTTCCTCATCGTCGTTTATTATTGTTACGCTGAATTGTTTTTTGAAGTCAAAATAATCCATCTCAGCCATATCTGCAACAATTAACGAATTAAGGAAACCAAACTTTGTAGCACCTGTTATTTATGTAACCAAATATACCGTGAACAAACTTACCAATATCCATTTTGCGTTTCGCTTTGATTTTTTTTTACCAACCCAATTGTTTTTTGGCTTTCTGTAACAAACATACAATTATACTCACTAAGTTTTTATGATTCATAATCATAACACTTTTATAACTAATTTTAATAAAATGAATAATAAATATTTAAATTATCATAAACAATAACACGTGCAAAAGTAATCATTGTTGATAATTCAACAGTGATGGATTTTGTAAATGTTATTATGAGTTTATAAAAAATTAGTTAATACTATTTATTTTTTATCATAAACTCTCATTAATATCAAAGATTAATCTTTAATCAGTATCACATATCAAATTGAAATCAAATCTTTTTCTGTGTCTATCTATATATACCTAAAGGTAAGTTAAATAGAAGTGCAGGGCAGATAAAACTCCAAATTGAAAAAAATACAGGTACTTAGGCGATAAATGATTAATCGATTGTCAAACATCGAAAGTTGTTTCAATCAGATGTCGAGGAGTAGGTATCAAAGTAAAATATATAAAAAAATAACGATCCTGCTAATGAGTCCCGCGCAGATAAAGAATGGGATTGAAAATGGCGACTCTCTGCGCTTGTCTATAACGAGTGTGACTGAGAAAGCAATAGGTATGGCGTTTAGTGTGCAAGCAAGATGTGTCATATGAACGATGCAATTTCTAATCCCATTCTTTATCTGCGCGGGTTGTATGTAGGTAGTAGGAGCTCTATGAGCGATTTTCTGACAGTTCATATACAACACAACCACACCCCGGACACTCCATACAAGACGTCAGATGACGTTTATGTACACGCGCAACTGTGTGAGTAAATCTAGGGCACAGACCATACAACGAGTACTAGCTACCGTGGAGTTTATACTGTATGAACGGCGTTCAATTCATAATTAGAACTTTTTGCTTTTTGGTAAATAAAGTTACGACGCATCCGCTCGTTTGGATATCAAAATAAGTTGACAAACACCACTAAGAAGTTACGACGCATTGCTTTGAATATCAAACAAAATAAGTTGACATTTGGCCATGTCGCGTTAATACAAAGGCGGATGCAACACAGACACACATAGTCTGCGCTGCATTATCTTGCGAATGGCTTCGAGAAGTAATAGTCCGTCCGACGGTTCGCTCCCCACCATGGAAAACTTCTTAAAGAGTTCATTAGGTTAGGTTAGTATTGTGACCAAAAACGCGCGAGCCGTGCGAGCCGAGGAGCGGAGCGCCAGAAACGAGTTTTTTTTATATCAGGCTGTTTGCATAGCGAGTGTAAGCTGAATTGCAGTCAGATTCGTTAAAACAATGCCTTACAAAGCCGATCGACCACACTGCAGACAATTTTCAAATGTCTGTGGTGCAGCCGGGTTTGTAATACTTTATTCATACGGACGCGGCTGCGTTCCAGAACAACTACTGTCTGTGTTGCATCCGCCTTTGTATACGCGGCCGGGTCCATAGCGCGTGTTTTGCCCTACACAATCAACAAAATATTGTTTAGCGAAACAAAATCCTCATACTTTTTTTTTTGTTGAATGTTGAGATGTTTTTGTTGATTGTGTACAATGATATTAAAAGTATATCATTGATTGTGTAGAGCAAAACACGCGCTATGGACCCGGCATTTGACAAACACGAACTTCCCACGACCTATTCTCCTATATTCCACTTTTTTCGCGTAAACTTAGATATTTTATTCTTTAAGAATTCCGTTTTTTCCTTTTGATGTACGGAACCCTAAAAAGTACTTACTTACTTACGTCAAAAATTGGCTTTGATTCCTTTCGTCATTTGCCTTTTCCTTCCACACATACCTACCTAGGTACCTACCACGGAATAGCATATCTATACTAGGTAGGTACTTATGTACAGTCGACAAAGTTTTGACCTTCACAATTTGAAAACAAATTTCGCTTGCAAGGATAGCTCTAAAAGTTCGTCTTTTACCTGTTTAAAGATAGGTACCTACTATTTTTATCTCAATTTTATGGCTTTTGGGTAAATGCAAGACAATAAATAATTAGGTACTCAATCTAGGAAAATGAACCTTAATGTGTTCAGCTCATAACTTTGCTGACTACCTACTTAGTTGTTCAACAACAACATCTAACTGTTTCTTTATTACCTACCTACCACTAGGTACTTTTTTTATTGCCTTTCGAAAACCGCTCATTGAATAGAGAATAGATAGCTTGAGCCAAAGGATGCTAGGGTTGTAGTTGTTATGCCTCATTTAGATTATCGGCGAATAAACTCGCCGAGTAACTCGCCGAGTAATTCGGGCACGAATACAGACCCGTTTATATATTCGTCTATATTCAGTGAACATAGAACTTTCATAAATGGATGACGTGCGACTTGCTGCTTCGGCTTCACGGATATTAAATGTATATCGACTTATAAAAGTAAAACTTTAACAACACCATTAGCGAATCTATTCTTTCTTTAATTCTGCAATGGATACCTTCATTAAACGTACCCAAGTATAATTAATGGATTTTTAATCTTTATGCAACCGATGTTTATGGTGACAAAGTTCGTGAACAATGACGATTATGTAAACACCGCCGCGAATACATACGAATATTCCTTTGATCCGCGTCAAAAAACCGACACCGCAAGGAGAACAGACGAATATTCGCGGCGAGTACCGAATATACCCGAATATACCCGGTGTTTACATACTCGTCTTCGTGCCTATTCGTCTGTACTCGGCGAGTATCTAAATTAGGCATTAGGGATGCACATGCACATTTATTTTACGTTACGAGAGCATGCAGATTTACTGCCGCGCCGTGAAAGTCCAAACCACTGTAACTTGAGTTATAGTGTTTTGGGTTTATAGGGCCAAATCGATTTATTTAAGTGTCTTTTATATCCCTATAAAATATTTTTTCAGTTTTATCTCATATATAAGGAGATATAAGTAGTACAAAACACTGTAATTAAATATTTGTAGTTTGTCATGTCAAAGCACCCTAATTCAAATTACAGTGTTTTGGCTTTACTGATTCCGCGAGACAAAACATAGACTTTTCCCTAAAGAGGTTATTAGGTTAGGTTAGGTTAGTATCGTGAACAAAAACGAGCGAGCCGCGCAAGCCGAGCGATCGGAGCGAGCGTGCCGCGGGAGCTTTTACTAGTTAAAGTGCGGAAATCGACTAGATACTTTAAGAAAAATTTCTCACTTTAACTGACTCGACCAGTTAATCTGCAGATTCACTAGTAACTAGTAAGATTAACTGTTAATCTGCAGATTAACGGATTCCGTACTTTAACAGTAACATATCAATTAAAAGGAAAATAATATGACTCGCAACAAAGATCATCTTGGCGCTAAATAGACCATACAAACGTTGAGTTTAGTAACAGTGACAAGTAGGTATTCCAAGTTTTATTTAAATAAGTTATGCAATATAAGTGTCTTAAATAGGTACATAATCTTTTAGATAATTCAGAAAATGTACTGGAGATCATTTATAAAATCATTGCTGGAGAATCTGGAGATACAGTGTTTTGGTTTACAAATAGGTAGGTACCAAAGTTTATAGTTTTGTTACGCCAAAACACATTTATGAGTATTATGCAAGTATATTTACTGTATTGGTTTAAAACTTACATGGCTATATCAATCATAAAAATATCTTTCGATTGATACCTACCTAACACTACACACTTTACTTAAAAATTATAACTTAAATCGAAAAAATATGAAAAAGCTTTGAAACGCTGTTTTCTCGAAACGGGCGTTTCAAATATACTACAGTGTTTTTTATTTAAAGGGCAGTATGTTATATAATCCTTACTTCCTTACAAAAATTATAAATACGAAACTCCGTTTGTTTGTTTGTTTATTTATTTGTTACGCCTTCACGTTTTAAGGTGCTTATTAATACCAATGACCTTGCTGAATAACCTTGAGATGCCTGTGGCGGTGGTCTGCATTCTGCAACAAACGCCGTAGGCGTAGGTCGCGTCCGGCGTAACGCTGTACGCGGCCTACGAATGCTTACTATGGAAATATACTAAAGTAGCATTACTAATTTCCCAGCAAAAATGTAAACAAACGTGTTGCCAGTACAAAACAACACAAAATGAAATAGTATATTGGTATCTCAAGAAATAAACACACTTACATGTTTTTTCATCACAAACCTAATAAAATTAGATTAGATAAATATTCTGAATCATGAGTTTTGCGGCAAAAACAGTAATATAATTTAATATTTCATAATAACAGATTAATAGTAGAAAACATTTTATGATGCTGTGCACACGCACACATCAACTGCAATGCAAACCGTACACATCAACCTTTGGTCATTTTATAAAATTTCTTAAAAATTAGTATTACGAGTAGGGTGAATTTGCCTATTACCAGCCCCCCCTAAGATTTTTCAATTTTGAATTTTTGTTACTGCCACAATTACGGTCTTAAAAATACTGTTGATACAGTTTTAGGTAGCTTGATTTATCATTATTACGAAAATAGTACTTAATTTTACTTAGTTATGTGGAAAAAAAATGCAGAAGCGTTTAAATGCACGACGGGCGAAAAACCCCAATTTCAGCCGCCTTAGCCCTAATATCAGCCGCTTTGTCCCCTAATTCCAGCCGGGTACAGGGTGTTCCAAAATAAAACAACCATTTTATATGAAATCAAAGAATATTAATTTGATAACTCTCAATAATGATAACAAAATACTAGAGGCTTTAAAATTATGATTCCCATAAAAAGTCATTGAAACATACCTCTCCTGCAGATATGAAATCAACTTAGAATATATAAATATATTGGAAATTGCGTAAAAAATAACTTTGGTTTAATATACACATAATCAACGAGTACAAGATGGTTTTAATTATTTGAAACCTTTTAAAGCGTTTTTTAAGAAGTAGAATTCAATATTTTTTTATATATTGAATTTATTTTCTGTTTCTATGATTGATGAAAAGTATGATTTTAATTATTTTTACTTTTTTACGTGTAATTTAAAAAAACGAAGTAATCAAAATCATATTAGAAAACAACCTGTATATTGCCGTAAAGTTTTAAAGACCGGCTGGAGTTAGGTTCTAATATAGTTCCTAATGTCAGCCCCTAATTTGCAGAACAAATAACTTTGGAATTGAACATTATTCACCCGGCTGTATTTAGGTCATTGGGTGTAGGGTTAGTAATTCTAGTGAATAGCATTACAAATTCCAACCTTAAGACGAGCAAATTAAGATGAATTTGATTTCTTAAACGAAAGTTAAATACCCAACATCAGCCCCCGGCTGATAATAGAAAGTTATGGAAAATCACCCAGTTAAACTCCAGTCCCCTAAATTTTTCCGAAATCAGTAAATTTAATTACAAACTAGTAATCTCAAAACGTTATATTTCTAATCTATTACTATTATCAAAGCTCATACATACATGCGGATCAAACTACGAACCTCCTTTTTTAAGTCGGTTAAAGAACTACACTTAAGATATCCCTTTTCAAACAAAAAAATAATTATCTTATTCAGTTCATAAACAATCATCGAGGTAATTCACACAAAAATCATAATATTTTCGTGCTTTTTTTCAAGATTACTTGAAAAGTACTAAACCGATTTCAAAATTTAAAAAAATGGGACCAACTTGGGAGTTTACCTAATGTTGAATTATTTCAATCGGTTCAGCCATCTTCGAGTAATCGGTGTACATACAAAAAACTAAAAAAAAACGGGTCGAATTGAGTACCTCCCTCCTTTTGAAGTCGGTAAATATACGTAGCATCTCGCCTGTTCCCCCTAATATCAAAAGACAAATGTTACTACTACAGCTACTAGGGTGGATATGTCTAACTCCAGCCCCCCCCTCCCCCCAATACCAGCCCTCAAAAGGTTTTGCTTAAACAATAAAAATCGGAAATAGTTAGCTAGTTAAAAAAACCTTGGAAAATCACTATTACACCGTCACGTCACCTAAAATTCACACAACGAGTAGAGGTGACTATGTTTAACTAACGCTCGGTCCCCTGCCACTGCCACAATGGGCGGTTTTCCACTTACCGGCACGGCGGTAGCACGGCGACGGCGACGGCACGGCTGCCGTAGCAGCATAAATGTATGAGTTTATATGGCACGTCTTTCCACTTGCCGGCGACGGCGACCGACGGCGACGGCACGGCACGTTGACCCCCACCGATGCCGTCGCCGGCCGGCAAATCTGTGTGTTTTGTATACGTACGTAGCCGTGTGCATGTGTGTGTGAGCGTGCGGGGCAGGGTACAGCCTGTACAGTCGCGAACGCAAGTGAACGCAACCTTAATGTTTTTAAATTTTGTATGAAATGAACTACAAACATAAGTTTGCTATTGTTTTTTATGTGATATAAATTACAAATTACCATTTTTATTTTTTTACATTTACAGCATAGATCTTCTTATTATTTATACTACCACCACAACATAAAAGTCGAAAAAACTTAGTAATTTCTATAATAAGTTGTGCTTAAATTATTCTTTACTGTATAAATAGTCACGAAAAGTGTTATAAGTACAATCGGTATGGTATTATTTGAAAAACAAGTGATCTCAAATTCGTAACGGCGCCGGCGGAGCGGCATCCAAATGTCACTGGAGAAGATATAAAAGGCGATTAAACTTCGTAGAAGAAACGACAATTTGTGATCTGCTGCATATTAAACCGGGGGAGTACATTTATTCCTTAATTTTAGTGATTTAGTGATATGGGTACCCAAAGGTATAGGTTATATAGGAAAATATGAAGACAAAACTTTGTGACTGAATTGAATTTGCATAACCCTACCTAAAACCACAGTGGCGGATTGTTTTCCAATTTAAACTAATACATTGACCATTCCACTTGTACAAAACTCACTAATAGTGAGTAACGTCACAACTCAAAACAATCTGGCACAGTTATAACCTCTCTTTACTTGACAAAAGTGGAAGTAAAGTTGAAGGTGGCTACTACTGTCACAGACATTCAATATACTGTTACACTTTACAAGTATTATATTTGTACATCAACACATCAGATCTACTTCACTTTTATACAATAATTTTGGGGAACCATTCTGCTTTTTTTTCTTACAATATTTCTTACAATATTACTTAGTTATATACAATATTGTTCAGGTATTAATTAATTTCCATTCTAGACTATCAGTCACTCAGTTTTAACTTCATTTAACTTCATTAAAGTATAGTTAGGTACCTACATTTGTTTACTAAATTCATAGGTATTGACTGACATACATAAAAAGAAAATGGTTTACCTTGCTTTTATAGTCAAAGGTTGATACCTAGTAATAGATATATATTTGCTACCATTGCACATCAAATCTATTATAAATAATAAACATATACCTATTTTAATTTACTGACCTCACTTTGCTTAACTTATTTTTTAATATTTTTTTTTTGTATTTCTTTTTTTGTGACATAGGAATCACACTGACAACTTGTAATAAAATTTGATTATTGATCACTTTGTATACTTGCAGTGATTGCGGATTGCAAGTTCCATCTAGCTCAATAACAACATGATGACCCGTAAGGCAACCGCAAAGGATGTGGAGATCAAACTCAAATATGCACTAGAGGATTTGAAGGCAGCCAAAGAGCTTAATGACACCCTATTGCTGGAACGTGCAGACAGTGAACGCGAGATTCTTAAGACCATATCCCGGAACACTGTCCTCAAAAATGAGCTTGCCGAAGTTCATACAAAGTATTCTGAGATTGTAGATAAATACAACCAGATGCAAGTTTATATAGAAAAATTTAGAGAATATAGTGACACTCATGAACAGGCATTGAGTCGCATTACCGACCTTGAAATTAGTTTGTCTCTTGCTCAAAAGACCATTTTAGAGTTAGAAAAAGAAAATAAAACCTTTGTAGAAGAGAAGCATTCTCAAAGCCTGTTTAGCGAGTTACAGCAATGTGATTCTGCAATATATTATGATAATTCAACCTTGGCATGTAATAACTATAATGACAAATCTGTTGTCATTAGAAATAATTGTCAACTTAATAGTGGAAATAAAATCAAAAAATACATCCGCTTAAATAGATATATTAAGAAAACTCAAAGGTTGATAAAAAGGCAAAATTATTATAGCCAATTTTCAACGCTGAGGAAAGAGCGTAAGCAATTATTAGGGCAATTAGATGTTATTAATAGGGCATCATGTAATAACAGTAAAGAATGTGAAAAGGTAAATAATCAATTAAGTGAAAAAATTGACAATTTGGAACTTTCACTAAGGGAAATGTACAATAATTTAAGTAATTTTTCTCGCAAACAGCTAAATTACCAAATGCTGGCTGCAAATGACATGATTGACATGTGTAATTATAATTCAGACCGTTTCGAATCCCTTGGCAAAAAACAGAATTGTAGCTGTTTGAACCACAATACTATTATAAGACAATGTCATGAAGTTCAGGATGTCCCAGAGCATTTACCTACCTACTCAGTGAGTGAGCCTGAAGTTTCTGATAATAACCCAACTAGCCTAATTACCCACTTAATATGTGAACCACCAGAGGTCTCATACACTTGCAATTCAATCAAAACTAATCCTTGTTCTGAAAATAACTGTTGCGAAACAATTATGTTTTGCGATGAGATGGGTAAGGATCTAGGCCAATTAATTCAGAAACACTCCAAGGAAAATATAATTAATTATTGTATGCCTGGGTCAACTATGGATGACATGATGAAAATTATTGTTAAAAAATCATTTAATGAAAACACTAATTTGATAATTTTAATAGGAAATAGGGGTAATGTGAACAAAAACCAATTGTTAGATTATTGTAATTCCTTATGCTCTCTAAAAGTGAGAAAAGTGATTTTGTTCACATTCCCATATAGCAAAAGTATGCCACAAATAGAAAATAATTTTAGGTATCAGTTGAACTTAACATTGAATACAGTGGCATTTCATAATAGTGAACAGCTGCACATAATTGACATCAATAAATTATTCAATAGTTTTTACTTGACAAAAGATAAATTCTATCTGCCTAGTTCTTTTAAGAGACAAATAGCATTATCGCTATCTTTTTACTTTAAACATTTAGCCAATAATCTGGCTAGTAAAACAACTGCTTTTATTGAGCAGTCAATTTTTGTCATTTGTCATTCAACTTTGGAATCTGTTCCAAATAAAAATAACATTTTACTTGATTCAAGTAATAATAATTGTTTACATTTAAATTACCGTTTAAGACAATAGAGGCGTCCTCTAGCCCTGACTTAACAATAGAAAAGCCTAACTGTTTAAGAATTGTACACCAGAATATGCAAGGCTTTTCTGGCAAAGATTTAGAAATAAGCTTATTCTTAAATTCTGAAGATATTGATGTGTTATGTGTTACTGAGCATTGGTTGAAAAAGCACGAATTAGTTTTAAGTTTGGATAATTACAAAGTTGCCAGCTCGTTTAATAGGAAATCTGCTATAAGAGGGGGGTCACTTATTATTCTACATGATAGTTTACAATATAAAGAACGCAAAGATGTAGTATCCCTCTCAATTGAACGAACCATTGAGCTGTCTTGTGTGGAACTTGATCAAATAATTATAGTATGCGTATACAGACCCCCCACCGCAAATTACTCTGAGTTTGAGTCCACTATGGAGGAAGTCTTAAAAATGACCTATAGGAAGAATAAAAAAGTCGCGATTTGCGGAGATTTTAATGTCGACATCTTAGACCCTAAATTAGCCAAACTGTCGAGTAGGTTCATAAACTTATTTAAATCATTTAATTTGCTACATATTTTTAATGAACCAACGCGTATCACACCCACATCGGCAACCTGCTTAGATAATATTTTCTGTAACTGTAATGTCATTGAAGAATCAATTTTAAATTGTATTAAATCCGACCATAGTGGACAATTAGCCTCCATTGAGCACCATCATGTTCCACCTAAACGGGAAATAATGTGTAGGCCAATAAAAAAACACTGTATTGAAAAATTCAGAATCAATGTCACAAGTAAAATTGAAACATTACCAGAACCAAATTTTGAAGCCAATAACCGATATAATCATTTATTTAGCATAGTTCAAACTGAATTTAGTGAAACTTTTAAACAAAAAGTGATCAAATGTAATGATAGTACGAAATTTAGTGACTGGGCCACACCCGGTATATATAAGAGCAGAAGGAAATTATACGAACTTTATGCAAAGAAAGCTACTTCTTGTGATCCTAACTTCATTGATTTGTCAAGAAGTATTCACAAACATTCAGAGAAGTTTGTATCTTGGCAAAGTCCAAGTACTTTTCAAATAAAGTTAAATTAGCTGACAATAAAATTAAGGCTACTTGGAATATTATTAATAAAGAAACGGGCAAATCAAAATCCAATATAAATTCCTTCTGTTTAAAAACTGGTGATCAAACTTTTGAATCTGACGAGGTCGCTAAAGTTTTTGAAAATTTCTTTGCTAGAATACCTGCAGAAACTACCAGTACTCTCAGTGCTTGTCCCAACATCGCTGTCTCCCTTCTGGAGTCTAGTGTTGATAAGTGCAATGAAAGTTTTTCCTTTAAATATATAAATAGTGCAGATATCATTAAAGCTTTTAAAACAATTAATGTTAAAAAACAGAAGATCTTTGGGGCATGTCAACAAGCATTATTAAATCAATAATTGATATACTAGCCCCTTACTTGGCTTTTATTTTTAACAAATGTATAGACGAAGGGGTCTTTCCTGATCTAATGAAAAATAGTAAATTGATTCCTCTTTTTAAATCTGGGGATAATAGTGACCCAGCTAACTTTAGGCCAATATCTATACTACCAGCACTTAGTAAAATATTTGAAAAAAATATATATTCCCAATTATTAGATTACTTCACATACAATAATATACTTCATAAAAATCAGTTTGGATTTTCCAAGGGTAAAAGTACTACTGATGCTGGAATTGCACTTCTCAAACATATTCTTGACGCTTGGGAAGAAAAGCAAGATGTAATTGGCATTTTCTGTGACCTTTCTAAGGCATTCGATTGTGTTGATCATCAAACACTATTAAAGAAGCTAGAACATTATGGTGTCTCTGATAAATCAGTTAGTCTTATGAAATCGTATTTGTACAATAGAACTCAGAAAGTAGTGATTAATAGAACTGAATCTACCGGAGCCCCCATCAATATGGGTGTGCCACAGGGATCAATATTAGGCCCATTGTTGTTTCTAATTTATATAAATGACCTTCCCAACTACGCGAATAATTTATGTGAGACAGTACTATTTGCGGATGATACTTCTTTAGTTTTTAAAGTAAACAGAGGTAATAACTGTTCGGACGAAGTAAATAGTGCCCTCTCTAAAGTTTCATACTGGTTTAATAGTAATAATTTAGCACTTAACCCCAAAAAAACTAAATGTGTTAAATTCTCATTACCTAATGTTGAGCAGACAGATTCACACTAGATTCTCGACTGCAATGGGATCCACATATTGAGGCCTTGTCAAGTAGACTTAGTTCAGCGGCATTCGCTGTTAAGAAAATAAGGCTTTTAACTGATATTGAAACGGCAAGGTTAGTATACTTTAGTTATTTTCATAGTGTAATGTCATATGGACTGCTATTGTGGGGCTCAGCTGCCAGTATTGAAAATATTTTTGTACTCCAAAAAAGAGCTGTTCGCGCCATATACAATCTACGGCGAAGAGATACCTTGAGAGAATTGTTCAAAGAAATAAATATTTTAACTTTGGCAGGCCAATACATTTATGAAAATTTAGTTTATGTAAGGAAACACTATGATTCATTTGCTAAGAACAGCAATATTCACCAGTTTAATACAAGAAATAAAGATAAACTTGCCGTTCCAAGATTTAGGCTTGCAAAAACTAGAGGTTCATTTATGGGGAAAGGCATAGCCTTTATTAATAAAGTTCCACAACAAGTGATTGATCTTCCTTTGCATGAATTTAAAAACCATGTTAAAAAAACGCTCATGGGTAAAGGTTATTATAAAGTAGACGATTATCTTAAAGATCAAAATGCGTGGAAATGATGTAACACATAACTTGCTACTATAAGTACTTTGTTGAAGTAATATAACAATAAGTCTATGTTGTTGCCAATAATCCTGTCACCCTGTTGTAATTATTTGGTAACGATATATTAAAGTTTGTAAATATCGTTACTTATGGCTGTTACAGCTGATAAGTTTCTTGCGCCCGTTCTTCTTGTCAGCTAAAAAAGTCTGGAACGGGTGGTAGGAAAATATAGACGATTCAAAAGTACTTAATAATTAAGTTTATTTTAATAAAGCTTATTTGACTTTGACTTTGACTTTGTACGTAGTACTTACATTATTTTAATGGTTAGATAAATTGATAAATTCCAAATATAATAAAACATTTTTTCAGATGTGCGAAATTTAGTAGGTATCCTTGTCATTGATTGTTTCACATAAATTCTCCAACAGATAATTGAATGTTTATTGGGTCATTTGAAAATAATGAAAGAATTATTAGAATAAGGTCTGTTTCGCTCGCTCTTGCGGAAATAAAAATAATGCAAGGATGCAATTAGTGCTGGCTGGCCATGTTTTTTGTTTTGATTTATTTTAAGTTCCGACTCCCGTTTTTAGGGTTCCGTACCAAAATGGAACTAATGGTATCAACTTGAAATTTAGAATGGTGACATTTGCCCAACTATTTTGCAAATAAGAAATAAATAAAAAATCTCTAGGTATCTTTTTTACAACAGGACTTGAAGTGGAGCTACTAGGGCATGTGGGGTATCATATGAAAGAGTGCCGTTTGCACGTTTTCAATCATTTTTTTTTTGTTTTAGGCCGCATAGTTTTCGATTTATAATGAAAAATTTTAAAATATACCGTTTCAGATTTTAGGTTCAGGTTTTGTAAGGGGGGGCCCTTATCTCCGAAGTTTGCAAAGAGCAAAATCTGAAATAATTTTATGTGATAGCAATTTATATAAAGATTACAGGAAAAATAAAACGATGTCTCAATATAGTACACTTTTTTATAAATTATCAAATTTCTAAAAAATTAACATTAGTTCCACTATCGGTCAAGAGATGACGCTGATCTAAAACTGCAATAAGTACTAATTTTATTATTCTACTCTGCAGTGTGGTTTAGTGGTGCAATTATGATGGTACGGAACCTTTGGTGCGCGAGTCAGACTCGTTCTTGACCGGTTTCTTAAAGTAACTAGGGTTGCCAAATTTTTTTTGCGTCAAATATAGTATTTCCAAGGTTATTACGTGTAAAAATATAGTAGATGGCGAAAAAGTCCAATAAAATATAGGTTACCGTTTTGTATAGAGGATTTTAAAGAAGTTGTATTTTCCATACTCACTAAACATTTTCATAACACAAAAAATATTATGCAATTACTCTGAAGTAATAATTTTTTTGCTGGATTTGTTTAATTTTTACACTTGAAAAAATATAGTAGTTTTGCCTAACTATATATTTTTTCAAAAAATATAGTAGGCGAGCCCGCAATATAGTAGGATATTATATAGTAAGGTTGGCAACCCTACATGTAACTCCCATAACCTGTCGCCATTTCGTTCGTCCACCCTGCGTTGATCCGGTTTGTTATATCGCGGTCAATCGCACCATCTCCTTGCACGAAAGATCCAAGGTACCGAAACTGGAGCAGACTGGTAAAGACACTCCGGCTAGAGTTATGGGCATAAGACCAGAAAGACCGCTGCCGAAATCACAAAACATGTAGGTACGGTACTATGTTTTATTTCTGCTTATTTTCAGCCCAACACTCTCGAGTCTTTATTCCACTCTCTATTCCAATAAAAAGTATGTAATGTAAATACTTACAGAAACTAATCTTCAAATAGTAGGTAGATTTGAAGAGCCTTGCCCTGCTCGCTACGTAGGGCCAAAAATCCAATCACAATATTTTTCACCACACAAAGTTTTAGATACCTTAAATTAGATAACTTTTATCACAACAATCCATGAAGCACTATTCATAATAATTTATCTTCACTCAACTTTAAAAAAGGATAACAATAAGGTAAAATCGAAAACTTTTTACGCAGGAATGTATTTTTTGCATCCGACACGGAATCGCACGTCATCAACGTGAGCCATGCGCCGGGCTACTGATACCAAATACTATAGAAACTCTACCGAGTTAATACGCACAGCTTCGGCCGAATTCTGGCAAGTAAGCGACACTAGCGCCCCTAGCGGCGTGAGGTGAACGATTTCAAAAGTTGTGGGGTTGTAGTACCGTTGTAGGCAAAGAGAAAGTGCGTGCGTTACGTTTTGTGTTTTAATATTATTATCGTGGAATTGGAATATTACTGAAATAAACTGATAAAATATCGCAAAAAGCTTGTACTTTTGCTCGTGGTTCAATTTGTGCTGTATATGGGATGCAAGAATTATAAATTTCAAAAAGATTCCAAGTCGTTCTTCAGATTGCCTAGCGATTTAGAAAGGTTAGTTCTACGCTTTTATCCTTACTAATATTATAAATGCGAAAGTCCGTTTGTTTGTTTGTTTGTTTGTTTGTTTGTTTGTTACGCCTTCACGTCCTAACTACTGAACCGATCATCATGAAATTTTGCATACACGTTGTCAGGGGTACAGAGAAGGACATAGGGTACCCTTCGTCCCGAAAAAAAGTATAGTTCCCGAGGGATAGCAAAAAAGCCTTTCCACGCAGACGAAGTCGCGGGCGGCAGCTAGTTATAAATATAAAACTTGCTTCTTTTGTTTTTTTTTACGGCATAATTGTTTATTTTTGTTTAAGAAATCAACTCGTTATGTAATTGATTTTCAGATTGAAAAAATGGATTATAGCATTTAACGAAGCGATTTAGATTCTTTGTTAAAAGTAAGGATTCAAAATATTTTAATAAAAATTATGTGATTTATTCCGATCATTTTGAAATAGAATGCTTCAGAAATAAGGATTTATACAGTCAAGGGTGAGTTTTCTAATGCTTGAATATGTGATTACCTACCTTGTGTCCTAATAGATGACTAAGTACCAATTTGTATTTTCTGTTTCAGACTATTTCCAAATTCAATACCAACTTTGAATTTGTATAATACTAAGGAACCCCTTAAAAGAAAGAATCGATGTGAAACAAGTATTGTGGAATGTGCAACAAGGTAATATATTTAATTTTAGTTATAAATGATCATTATCATCCTTAGCCATATTCCATTCACTGCTGAACATAGGCCTCCTCCAATGCGTGCCTTTCCGCCCGATCACTTGCCATCCTCATCCAGCTACATTTTACTGTAAAATTTATAATAATATGTATGTTGTTTGTTGTAGTTCTAAGAAAATGAAATTAAACCCAGAGATAGAGAAGGAAAATGAAGCCCCTCTTCCGCCTACTGTTAGCAGCCTACAAGACGAAAATTCGAAATTGAAACAAATTATACATGATTATAAAAATACATTAAATAATAAGTGTAATCTCTTGTCGAAGTGTAAAAAGAAATACTCGCTTCTGAAACAAAAGTTACTGCATTCTAAAAGAACTTACCAATTCTGTTACCCAATCTAGTAAGATGACTAAAGTTTGCGAACAGTTTATAAGATCCCAAGAAAAATTAAGTACCTACCTAGTAAACATAGGGAGGCGATATGAAACATAAATGATAAAGTGGTTGAATTAGCTCTTTATTATTGTTCCACAAATCATACACATTTCTACAAAAGTATTTCTGTTTGAAAACACACAAACAGAGCTAAAGAAGTATGACAACTCTTCCAAGGCTTTTTTCCCCAATGAAAATGCCAAAATAATGTCAGATATCAGATAATTACATTAATACAATAAAATATCTGTAAATAATGTTAAGGCTAGGTTATGTTCAAATGTAACAACAGAAGATATGTTAATGTGTAATGTAAGGAATGCACTAAGTTGTTTTTTGATACCTAAGTATTCCAATGTGTTAAGTAATAAAGGCCTATGTAGTTAAATAATAATTACCGACACAAAAAAAATACAATTAAGACAAGTAGAAAATTAAAGAAAATTACTAATTCATAATTTATTTGATATTTTATTTATTTAGTTAGTACCCGGCAACTCGATAATGAAAGTTCTCCACTACACTAACAGTACCAACAAACAAAACGGTCACCTCATGCCAACAGATGGCGCTGTTTCGGAGGTTGCCAAGTCAATGTATGGGAAACGCCAAGAGCTGTGCGTATTAACTCTGTTCTATAGTATTTGCTGATACTGACTGACTTCACTTCCTTCACTGACTCCTGTCTGCCGCTGCTGCGCCTGCGCGTGCGCCGCCCTGCGCGCGTCTCGCGTGTTTTGTTTTGTTTGCACTTTTGCAGTGTTGCCGATTACGAATGGCCATAATACCCGAATGCTTTCCCGATTTCGGGAAGAAAAACTATGAATTACCCTATTTTCTCCTGCTAGTTAAATAGGTATTAAAATGAAAAAGTTTTTCCACAAATAATAGGATAAAGTGCTAATTTGATTTAATAAATTAATAAATATTTTCTCAATTCAAACAAATTCACAAATAATCAGCCAATTGAACGAATTAAAAGGAAAAACGTGTGCTGAAAATGAGTCAGAGAGTCCCCAGTGGCGGATACAGAAAAAAATCAAAGGGGGGGCGCAAGGGGGCGGGGCGCATGGGGAGGCGGCATCTGGGCGCTGTTTCATAAAGCTTGACAAGTCGACAATTTGTCAGAAATCATGACATATGTCGGATTGTCACGACAATTGCAGTTTCGTAAAACTTGTCATATTTATAATTGTATACAAGAATTCAGTGGTAAATTGTCACTTTTTTCCATTTGTTTCATAAAACCATAGTCATGTCAATGTCATGACAAGTCTTGTATAAAACACCAGTCGGTACAGGTTAATCATTGTTAGTGTCATTTAAAAAAATGTCAATGACAGGTAAATCATTGTTGGCGATTGGTAAATAACTGTTGTTTATTTTTTAATGAATACCCTCTTATATACTACGTACCAACAAAACATACACTGATATTCAATCAGACGCAAACATGGCGGAGGCAAACAAGATGTTAATATTAAGTTGTGGAAGAACTTAATGCATTAGAAAATGGCCTTTAATTATTATTTTCCCACTGGCTTGCTAACGACGAGCATCTTAGTATTCTTGAGTCGTGACGTGAACCGACACTGGCCAGTGGCCACCGTGCGCTAGCATAAAAGAATTCCAGATTTGGACCACATACAACCTTTAAAGTAATTGGTTTCCGTACTTTCCGTATCGATCAACAAAAGCAGCTAAAATGTTTATTACAATAATTAAAAAAAAAATCTACCGCCACTTTACTAATACAGAATTTTTCGTTGAAAGTAAAGTCGGTTACTTCCAAAGAAAAGTTATTTTTTCTCTAATTATTCTCTCCTCCGCATATTTTCTTCCAAATAATTATCATCACTGTCACTAATATTATCACTGCTAGAATTTTGGCATTTTTACTTAAGTAGTATCGATTTCCTCCATGAGTCGACAATTGTCATCTAATCCTGACACAGCCCAAGGGTGCCTGTCAAAAATGTGCGACAATTCGACAAGTTTGTAATGGCGTATTGACAATTATGTGTTTAATAAACGACACTTGTCAGAAAATGCTCGACAAGTTGTCAAATTTTCATTGTCACCTGTAAATTTTTATGAAACGCCAAATTGCCGCATTGTCGCGACAATTTGTCATATATGTCGGCTTTTCCAATGACATATATGTCAAACCAAATGTTTTATGAAACGTACAATTGTCGAATTGTCGACTTGTCGCCTGTCACCTGTCGCTGACAATTGTAATCTTTATGAAACAGGCCACTGGTTACTCCCCAAGTTGGTTCTATTTTTTGAAATTTTGAAATCGGTTCAGTAGTTTTTAGGAAATCTTGAAAATACTGTCGTTTTTGTTACCACTTTGTATGAATTCATACAAATGTTAAACAATTTTTTTTTTTTTTTTTTTGTTTATGAAGCGATTTCAATAATTATTTTTTGGTCAAAAGAAGACACGGTCAGAAGAAGAAGGATGATACCCATTCATTTTAATGGCATTGGACTTTGAATTTTGAAGAAGCAAAAGGGAACTCCTCAAAATCAAATAGGAACTGTATAATGATTGAAATATTGGTAGGTTTATGACAATCAAGAACAAGTTAGGTACCTACCTATCTATTGTCAAAAACGTTCACTAGATTTGAACTGCGAAGGCCCAACAGAACTCCTTAACAACAAAAATCGCGGAATATGGAAATTAAGTTACTAGGGGTAGGCATACCATTGAAAAATGTGAAATATTATAACTTTTATTTATAATATCATCGCTTACATATAACCTACCACAAAAAAGTAAAAAAAGCTTTTAAAAAGCCCAAAACCTCCTTCAAAAACCTTTAAAAACAGCTCTAAAAAGCAAGAAATAATTTTCTAATCATAAATTAAAAACGTCTAATGAAGTCGGGTGCGGCTTTTAGAATAAAAAATTACAATACCTAAGTATCTATTTGAGAAAACAGCACTAAAAGCAAAACTAAATTAAACTGTGCGAAAAGTAACAAATTAACTCCAGCCCCCCGACTTCAAAAGACATTTTTAAATTATTGATTGGAAAATACTTCTTGCTTTTTTTGAGCTGTTTTCTTAAGGTTTTGAAGGGCGTTTTGCTGTTTTTTAAAACCTTTTTTATACAAAATGTTCTTACCATGAAGGCTTATGTTACAAGACTTTTATGTTAGTACATTACTTACTCCAAAAATAAGTTTGGATAAGTGGTAATTTTTGTTGATTTTTGCTAACAAAAAAGGCGTCAATTATCAATTTTTTTAAATGTTAAGAAAACTAAAATTACGATTTTATTATTAGTGATAGTTGACTATCATGGCCATAATTCAATAAAATATATGAATGTTTTAAATCAAAGAAGCTAGGTGGTTCTCTGTTTGTGAAACAATATGGGCAATTTCATAGGTAAAGAAAGAATACAATGACGCGGACTAAACATGCTATACAAAGAAAGGCTGGTTTTTCGTAAACAGATGATCCACAGATGCGATGTTGTACAAAAATCCCCAACTTTCATTATCAATAAAGATTGCTGGCAAATTCTTTATCTATTGTTTTGTTTTATTGTGTTCTGTTCTGATGGTTGCTGGCCCCCCTCTGCCACCCGCGTTCCGCATTATTGTTTTCTGTTTTTTGACTGTTTTAGACTGATTAGTTTAATGTACTAGCCGGAAATGAATTATTTTTATTTTTATCATTTACATTATGTGAGTGACGCGAGTCCCGCATGGGGGGGGGGGGCGCCCCCTGCGCCCCCCTCTGTATCCGCCACTGAGAGTGCCAGAATGCCAGACTGTAGTCATAGGTATTATGGTCAATTTAAAACTGCATTTTGTGATGGAAGCAAGCCGCTTTGCACAGTGATAGTGGGGGCCAAACTACGAAATCTTTCCATCCCCAAGAAGATGGACTTGGGATATATCCATAAGGCATTTCCTCAAATATGTCCCTCTTGAAACACTGTACGCAGAGCATGTTGTTCAAGAACGGCTGAAGTAGGTGGAAGACTTGTCACTAGCCTGCTTTTAGTCGAAAACAAATCTTTTCGAACAGCATCATGACAGTGTAATGTTCTCTATTTGATCGAGCATCGTACAGCCGGCAGGTGCATCTGGAAGCAAGATTAGCATTATTGGAGAACAAGTGAAATAATTATGTAAACTTACACATCATGCACATACAATAAAACAATGGGTACAAACTTTTCCAAATTAAAAAATTAAGAAACCTTAAAGCCTTAAAGAATAAACCATACGAGGAAAGACTAGAATCGCTGAAACTCACAACTTTAAAGGAACGCAGAGAACGTGGGGACTTAATAGAAACATATAAAATCTTGCATGGACACTATGACGTCGAGAATTTTGATAAACATTTATTCCAGTACTCACGAAACATAAACCTATGAGTCCATCATCTCAAATTATCAAAGGCACTATCAAGAAACAATCCACCCACTCCATATTTATTTCGTTGACAGTATCATTCCTAGGTGACACTAATACCCAAGAACACAACCAATGAAAGTCCTTTTCGTGCGCAAATTCTCGATGTCATTCTAGGTGTCTCATATTAAAATTTCTAAATCATGTAACTATTTGTCCTAGCGACTCGTCCAGAAAGATTTTACAATTTCTACTTTTTAGAGTAGGACAAATTCCTTCCTCAAGTTTTAGCAGTTTTGTGGGAAATTACTATCTGGAATTCCATGAAGATGAGCTCTTATATTTGTCGCAGGCAAATCGTATGATTCCGCGTTTTACAAACGGCGTCGTTCGTTTACAAACGCTCGCTGTCTTGCAAAATGCCGAAGGCAAATTGTAAATTGGCTTGTTATTATATAAAACTAGTGGCCGCCCGTGACTTCGTCTGCGTGGAAAGGTTTTTTGCTACCCCTCGGGAACTATACTTTTTTACGGAATGAAAAGTACCCTATGTCCTTCTCTGTACCCCTGGCAACGTGTATGCAAAATTTCATGATGATCGGTTCAGTAGTAAGGACGTGAAGGCGTAACAAACAAACAAACAAATAAACAAACAAACGGACTTTCGCATTTATAATATTAGTAAGGATGCCATAACCTTTGATAGAAAATTCAATAACCATTTACAAAATGACGCGGCAAATTGAAGAATTTAGTTCTTTTTCTTACTACGCGCAGCGCTGTTAGTGAACAATAAAAATGGCGTCTAGTAGTAGTTTTGTGACACAGAAAAATATTGAAAGCAGTGCAAATTCTACGTGTTCAAATGACATTTTACAAAAAAAGCATTGTTTTAAAGACATTTATTAAAGTGAATTAAGAAAATTTTACGATTTACAAGTAGGAGCAGTCAAAAAACCGTGGAGAAATGACAAGATTTTTAAGGCAGATAAAAAACGCTAAGGTGTCTATGGAATCTGTAACTCGGAGGACTCCTAAGGAATATTATTGGTACAAATGGTATGATGAGTATTGGAGATATGGACTATCTTATTTTGAAAAAAGACAGCCCTGAGACCTGAGAGTCCAGCAGTCCATGTAATACCTTTAGAAGAATATTATGATATTATGTTGTTAGATATTCATAAAAACTGTGGACATGGTGGTCGAGACAAAATTCAGTACAAATTTAAAGACCGATTTATTATTGTAAGAAAAGCAATAGACTTATTCGTGTCATTATGTCCTATCTGCGAATCAAAGAGAAACATACCAAAGAAAGGCATTGTAACTAACCTAATTATATCTCGTGATTTTAATGAGCGAGTGTGAGCTAAGTTTTATGATTGTCACCCTACTAAAACAATCAATTAAAATTTTAACAATTGATCGAGTCGTCAATTTGCCTTCGGTATTTTGCAAGACAGCGAACGTTTCTAAACGGACGACGCCGTTTGTAAAACGCGGAATCATACAATTTGCCTGCGACATATTCATCAGTAATTATAATTTTCAATCGAAATTCTGGTGCATTCATACCATATAATTAATGAGTGTAGAAATTTACCAAGAGGCCCATTTTTGCGGATAGAACATGTAGATTGTTACTCAAGATTTACGGATAGCGGAAGTTTAAAAATAGAGTCAGCAGTTTTTCCACTGTTTGAGAGAGTTGCAGCATTTCTTTACGGAGTAACTGCTATCGCCATCTTAGCATGTATCAAATTTTCAAGAAACGGTGCCAGTTCCCAGTGCCCTATTATTATTCACACTATCAACTATTAGTCATAGACATTATGGTCACTTTTTGGCCTAAAGCTGCATTTTGTGATGGAAGCAAGCCGCTTTGCACAGTGATAGTGGGGGCCAAACTAAGCTATTTCATCCGAGGATAAACGAGATTCACCCCTTAGGAACAGAGATGGCGCCACTTGTTTAAAAAAATCTTTAAAAATTTCTAAAACCTAAACGGATGATCCGATTTTGATGATTTAGGTGTCTATCGACAGACACTTAGTTGTTTTACTATTTAAAAAATAATAAAGTAGCAGAAAATAATAATAAATACCAAAAAACCTTCATTATTGAAGAAACAAATTTTTTTTTCTGTATTTATTTAATTTTATAAAAATAATGTATTAACATGGTCCTTTTTAGGGTTCCGTAGCCAAAATGGCAAAAAACGGAACCCTTATAGATTCGTCATGTCTGTCTGTCTGTCTGTCTGTCTGTCTGTCTGTCTGTCTGTCTGTCCGTATGTCACAGCCACTTTATTCCGAAAGTATTAAGACTACACAGTTGAAACTTGGTAGGTAGATGTATTCTGTTAACCGCTTAACGAATTTAATACAAAAATAAGAAAAATAAAAGATTAAGGGGGGGCTCCCCATACATGGAACTGAAACTGAAAAAATTTTTTTTCTTCAAACCAACACGTGTTGGGTGTCTATAGATAGGTCTTTAAAAATGACATTGAGGTTTCTAAGACAACTTTTTCTCAAAGTTGACCGTTTGAAAGATATTCACCGCCAAAGTGGTAAAATGTGTGTCCCCCCCCCCCTTTAACTTTTGAAATAAGAAAGTGAAAAATCTAAAAAAAATATATGCTGTAGATCTTAATAAACACTTTCAACCAAAATTGGTTTGAACGAGATATAGTAATTAGTTTTTGAGATATAGCACATTTTCCAAAACCGCAAATATAACTTTGTCATTCATACCAACACTGTGAAAAACAAAGTTATTTTTGCAGACGAAAAATGATAGGTGGTATTAAATATGGTATGGTATAAGGTCACTACGGAACCCTATGGCGCGTGGCCCGACACGCACTTGGCCGGTTTTTTATTTATTCGTATTATTACCCATTTAGTTGCACGTTTAATAAAAAATACCGCATATCAATATCTTGTATAGTTCCAAAGTTTTTGAAGAAAACACTACATGGTGCCGGTATATCCCTTAATTCGCTGAACAAAAAATCTCAAAATTGATATTTTTTTCTTTACATATGCTTTATTTATTATCTCTATGTATAAAGAAAAATAAAATAAAAAATCTATAAAATACCAATTTCGAGAAATTATATGTATAATTCGACAAGTGATCTTTATTCTTGAGTTTCGAAGGTGCTGGTGCTGGTGCTGAAAATAAAATAGCAATGAAAAATATCATAATAATAAAATAATAATAAAAGACGCTAAATAACATTTGAACTAAATCTTTATTTTACTTACGTTTTATTTTCGCATTCGCCTTTGCAGGTTTTGCACTGTAAAGTGCAAGGTAGGCCAACGCCTCGGCAGCCACAACGCATTGAGTCACAGTTCAATATACATCCACAATGGTCAAGGAGGCTTAATTCTGGCCAAATTGCAGTAACCTTCGACCATCGTGGAGTCCATCTATCTTTGACATCTTTCCATCCCCAAGAAGATGCACTTTGGATTGATTTATCCATAAGACATTTCCCCATGCACGCAGATCATGTTGTTCAAGGGCAGCTGAAGTAGGCGTAAGACTTGTCACTAGCCTGCTTTTAGTCGAAAACAAATCTTTCCGAACCGCCATAACAGTAATGTTCTCTGATTGTGCATCGTACAGCTGGCAAGTGCATCTGGAAGCAAGATTAGCTTTATTTGAGAACGAGTGAAATAATTATGTTAACTTACACTATATACAATAAAACAATGGGTACAAACCTTTCCAAATGAGCCAATATTTCTTCAGAGGAATTTCTATAGGATAGGAGTCGACATACTTGCAAAAGCAGTAGTTACTTCAGGGTGTGAAACCCATGTTTTAAAACAAGTGTTTTACCTTTTTTATTCAAATAACACCCTGTGAAAGCATGAAAGCCTCGAAGCGCAGTTGACATTTCATGACCTAAAGTATAAAGCTATTTTTTGCACTACTGCTACGTAACGGCGTTTGTTAGCTGTCCCCGTCAACATCGACATTACCTCCAGACCTTTATCTTTTAAAATTTAGTACTTAGTACGAAATAAACAGAACGCTAAATAAATTTGTGTCCGAAGATCGCATTAACATATGGGTTGCTCCTTGCCTATGCCCAGCGAACTCTATCAATTATAATCATCGACTAAAAGCAGGCTGGTGACAAGTCTTCCGCCTACTTCATCCGCTCTTGAACAACATGATCTGCGTGCAGCGTCTAAGAGGGCGACATATATTATGGGGAAATGCCTTATGGATAAATCAATCCAAAGTCCATCTTCTTGGGGATGGAAAGATGTCAAAGATAGATGGACTCCACGATGGTCGAAGGTTACTGCAATTTGGCCAGAATTAAGCCTCCTTGACCATTGTGGATGTATATTGAACTGTGACTCAATGCGTTGTGGCTGCCGAGGCGTTGGCCTACCTTGCACTTTACAGTGCAAAACCTGCAAAGGCGAATGCGAAAATAAAACGTAAGTAAAATAAAGATTTAGTTCAAATGTTATTTAGCGTCTTTTATTATTATTTTATTATTATGATATTTTTCATTGCTATTTTATTTTCAGGGTAACCAGCACCTTCGAAACTCAAGAATAAAGATCACTCGCCGAATTATACATATAATTTCTCGAAATTGGTATATTATAGTTTTTTATTTTATTTTTCTGTATACATAGAGATCATAAATAAAGCATATGTAAAGAAAAAAATATCACTTTTGAGATTTTTTTGTTCAGCGAATTAAGGGATATACCGGCACCATGTAGTGTTTTCTTCAATAACTTTGGAACTATACAAGATATTGATATGCGGTATTTTTTATTAAACGTGCAACTAAATGGGTAATAACACGAATCAATAAAAGAGGACCATATTTTTACATTATTTTTATAAAATTAAATAAATACTGAAAAAAAAAATTTTTTTCTTCAATAATGAAGGTTTTTTGGTATTCATTATTATTTTCTGCTACTTTATTATTTTTTAAATAGTAAAACAACTAATTGTCTGTCGATAGACACCTAAATCGTCAAAATCGGATCATCCGTTTAGGTTTTAGAAATTTTTAAAGATTTTTTTAAACAAGTGGCGCCATCTCTGTTCCTAAGGGGTGAATCTCGTTTACCCTCGGATGGAATCGCTTAGTTTGGCCCCCACTATCACTGTGCAAAGTGGCTTGCTTCCATCACAAAATGCAGTTTCCTTTTCATAATTACTATGACTATATAGTCTCAAAGGCATGTGCTTGATCTGGGACTAATTTTGGCAGGTTTTTATTGACTAAGACGGTCAAATCATTTGTATTGTAGTTATTGCATTGTATTTGCAGCATTGGTTTGTGTACGAACTAGAGAAGGTAATCCAAAATCACTTAGGCTCTTAACATTTAATTGCAATAGTTTGTTTTCTATTCGTATCAAACCTTCGTTGTAAATGTCCTCACTGTGTCTTGATTTTGCTGTCTGATTATATGTCTAATATCTTCACATCGAATCGTCTTTAAAATTGTCCCATAATTTCAATGGTTCCGATGGCTGACAAAATAAAAGTATGACTACAAACAACTGTCTCAGTTGTACTGGACATTGCGAAGCGATGCTCCTCTCAGAGTATTTATTTTCCCAATGGTCATCGTTTTGTAGTAAACCTCTATCATGGCAAGCTGCTTGATAGGTTTTAAACATAGAAATCTTTGGTACTTGAATAAGGTTGAACCACGTACGTGATGAACTTAGGCACTTACGATTTTTTACATCACATTTGAAACAATCAATAATTATTTTAAAAATATGGACAAACGATGTTTAAAATAAATGATTTGAATCTTGCATAGCTTAATTCTCTTTGCATTAAAATTTTGCACACAATATTGTTCTAATGACAATCAGCGAAAATCAACAGCTTGCTTCGGTAACTAAGCAACCCTCTGCGAAAATAATCTAAGACAAATTTAATCTTTCATTAATTATTGAATTTTCTCTCGAATAATATCCTCCTTTCTCAACTGATACTTATGAAAATATTTTTTTTATTTGTGGCGGTCAACCATCCAAAATCTGACCGCTTCGTATAGCCTATGTTCATCAGGGATAATGTAGCTTTCTAATGGTGTAAGAATTTTCCAAATTGGTCCAGTAGTATCGGAGCCTGTTGGTATCAAACAAACAAATCTTTTAGTACAGTAGCCCGTAGAACATTTAAATCACCAAAAAGGTTACCGTTTGCCGTTGTGATACTGATACTTTAACCCAAGTTTTACAGATCGCAACCCGCCGTAACCTATATTTGTGTATCTCCAAAATTGATTTTTATTTTTTATTTTTCGAGGTTTACCACATAGTTTAGCAATTGTCGTGCTCTTCAGCTTGGTTTGATTGCCTCAGATAAAAGTAAGACTATAAAAAGTAGCCATACACAGATTTAAGACCTGATGAAAATGGTTGGACTTTATCTGGTCTTAAATCTGTGTATGATCACTTTCCATAGTCTTATTATTATCAGTGGCAATCAAACAAAGCTATAGAACACATGTAGAGGTTCACCACATAGCTAAACTATGTGGTGAACCTCTCAAAATAAATAAAAATCCATTTTGGAGATACACAAATATAGGCTACGGCGGGTTGCGATCTGTAAAACTTGGGTTAAAGTTTACAACAGGGACTGAAAAGGGATCTTAAATTTGAAGTTAGGTGACTAGGGCATGTGGGGTATCATATGAAAGAGCGCTGTTTGCACATTTTAAAACTTTTTTTTCATTTTTCTTAGGCCGCATAGTTTTCGACTTATGATGAAAAATGTAAAAAAAATACCACCCCCCCCTCCCCTTATCTCCAAAGTTTGTAAAGAAAAAAATCTAAAATAATTCTAGGTGATAGTAGTTTATGTAAAGATTACAGGAAAAATAAAACGATGTCTCAGTATAACACACTTTTTTAGAAATTCAATAAACAAACAAAAATTCTTTAGTTTCACTACCAGTCAACAGATGGCGCTGTCTTAAGAATGCTGACCAAAGAAGAAAAAATAGTTCCACTATCGGTCAAGAGATGGCGCAACCTAATGCTACAATAATAATTGGTGGCTGGTTCTAATATAATTACCTACTATTTGCCGTACGAATAAACGAAGAATAAGTTACTACTTAGTAATATAAACAGTTTGCAATGTGGTCGTGGAGTGGCGGAAACGTTTTTCAGTCACCATAAGCAGCTGTGGTTAAGATTTGTAAATTAACTGTCCGCCTGTTCGCCCTTCCACCTGTCTGCCGTTTATCCTACTTACTTTAAAGACAGTATTTTTTAAAGACTGTACTAAAGTAACATATCCAAATATAATATTTATGATTGCACGGAACCCTCGGTGCGCGTGTCCGACTCGCTCTTGACCGGTTTTATTTAAATCTTTAAACGGTTTTTGGCTCATCTTTTTTTCTTCTTATTTATTATTATTATATCTAGGCATACAAATACAAATAGTACCATAAACACGCACATTTCGATAAGTCTAGTGTTGCCGATACAGACAACCTCAACACTGCACCATAGGATGATTCGCCAAGCAGGAACAGAATGAAACACTTTCTTCTTAAATGCCCATTGCCTATATATTGTGGTTACAATGAAATTGGGCCGTGCGAGCTTACAAAATTTCCTACGATCACACGCCCTTAAACTAACAATTTGTACGATAGCAAATATCCACTAATACACATTTTAATCACTTTTTTCACTAGTTTCACGCGATTGAAGCTGTCCGTAACATCTAGCGTAAGAACCAATTTGATAAGTACCGTAAAACTTCCCAACTATAATCCTAAGGGGCAACTATAGCCCAATTCTCCTACGAGCGACGGTCAGACATTGTATTTTCTTAACCAAGGGCTATCTAGTGATCTGGCGCAGAATTGGCTTTGATAACTTTTTGAACATGACTGGAAATCTCAAAACCATTTCGAGGAATAAGCTTTCGGTACAGTGTCTACTAATTAAATTTAAAAATAAGTCCATATTTTTAAAGATATTTATAATATTCAATAAAAAGCTTTAACCTTCAAATGACCTTCAAATGACGTCATCACATACAGATCCCCCAGCCATAATAAATAAAAAGAAAAAAGGGCAAAGACAATTTTGACAATGAACTTGGCACTAGGGATGGTGGAAGTTGGAAGTGAAAAAATATCGATATAGGTAATATTTCTCAGAAAAAAATGGGATGAAATGGGATGATGACTAAGTAATGGGATTAAATTTTAAGGAATAAGGATTCTAATTTTAACGTATTGTAAAACATAAAAAATAGCAAAATAAACCCCTACGCGAAATTTTGGCTCGATTTGACGAATTTTACGATGATTTTTAAGACTCAAAAGTAGGAAAAAACAAAATGCTCCAGTGACAAAATAGTGTCGACTATTAGAAACCATACGTAATTACAAAAAAAAATGTTTTGAAAAAATTATTGTAAAACATCTATCGATATATCAGAGTATTTAATATCGCCCGAAAAATATCGATGAACTTATCTCGTAATTTTTTCCACATCCCTACTATTAAATGTTTGTAAATAGAAATAAAGTATGCACATATTTTCACAATGTTTATTATGTTAGCCTGCAAATTTATCAGTCCACAAGCAATCGTTACAATTTTATCCATGTAGCCTACATCCAAAATAGACACAATACATACAATACATTTCGCAATTTGGGTAAATTGGGCGTGTCAGTTTTTACAAAGTTTTTCAGCTGAGTTTCCACTGGTAAGCATTTTTATTATAATTTTACCACCTCAAAAATCATTGCGGCAAATTAAGAAGGTAGGTTAGAACCGTCACAACTGGATTAAATGAATAAAATAGAAGAAATATTAACTATAACTTATTTGTTTACAAACAACCATAAAGTCATTATGACAGGTAATGACACTTGGCCGTTCTTTTTCTATAAGTAGATGGCAAAGGTTTTCCTTCTTAAACTTTCATGCCACTAATGACGTCATTCCGGTTGACCATATCCGCTTGGCAAATATATTTATAAAAAAATAAATACGGGACCAAATGTTAAAATATTCAAATTAGTTTCTTAAATTGGCCTAATCTGTAGAAAAAATATATAAAAAAAATACCTTTTATTTTTTAACCAAAGCCAATTACGTGGTTCTCTAGATTACTTACTACCATGTGAGGTGGTAATTGTTATTCGGGCGCCGCTATTTTGCAAATCACATTCACGATAACTTCGTCACAGTTTTTGCACGTAGTGAAGTGTTCCAAAATTTAAAACTTACCGGCTGTCTGTAATAATTTAAAATATATAACACTTGTCGTGTTTTATTATTTTTTTACATTATATAACATGTCGGTATTATAAAGTTGCATAACCAGTCCCGAAATATAATCCAATTTTTAGTTTTCGACTGATAAATATGTCATTTTATCAGCTGGACCAAAGTTGCGAGCTCCTCACAACAACTATAGTCCAAGTTTGAATTTTAAAAAATGCATTTCTACCTAAAATAGCAAATCCAGTTTTTCAGATTTGAAAGTTCATATCATCATTTGTTAAGAAAACTTTTAGATTTTTCCTTTAGAATAATATATTAAAAGTAACAGGCAGAAACTTAAAAAATTGGTAATTTTGGATCAGTGATAGGAGGTTTTACGGTATTACATACTCTCCCATTTGTACTTAACTTTAGATTTTCCCAAGTCTTTTCCTACACAACTCGACCAAGATGGTGCATGGCATGACAGGTCTGTTTATGACACCGTTTTGGGAAATATAATATCAAAGATAATTTGGTCGAGTTGTAGTTAGGAAAAGACTTAGTCCATTCTTAAATTTAGTACAAACGGATGGTAGACTTACATTAAAAAAACGTCAACGCGATATATCAACAAATTCTTTGACAAGGGTAATTAAGTTGGTGCGAGGCGGGCGCAGGTAAAGTTATGATTTTTGTTAAAAAAAGTTTCTTTTTCTCAAGAGTAGGTCCCTACTACATAAACAAACATCTGTTAATCATAAACCAACTGCATATTCTGCGAATAGACAAAGAACTACAGAATAAACAAAAGAATACCAAGAATTTTAAAGGTTTGACCCTTGGCTATACAGCAAAAATTGGTAGAGCAACTTTTTCAGGTCATAGCAGATGTGAACAATTGAATATAGTAGGTCAGCGGTTCTCAAATGGGGTTCCACGGAACCTTGGGGTTCCGTGAGAGGCTCTCAGGGGTTCCGCGAAAATTCAAGAGTTTAGATATAAAGACAGTCCCGATTTCGATGATATTGTCCCGCGTCCCGACGATCCATTAGTTTTTACCAAATTTCTGATGATAACACGCGATCAAAATCAAAGTGTTCATAACAACGTCAAAGTGTTCGTTATGACAACAAGTTAAATGTCTTATTTTGCGTTGTACCTCTTACCTTAAATGTTCTAATATCAGATCGTTGCTCTGTAGATTTAACGAAAGCAAATTTGCAAAAAACATGTCTTGTTCGGAATTCGTAAGTAAATATAAAAATGACGCAGAAATAATGAGACAGGCCCGTAGTAATAGAAAATATGCATGGAAACAGAGTCCCAAAACAGCGTCCAAAAATAGCTAAAACAATAAATCAAAAGTCTTTTTTTCCCTTCACTTAGGTACCTGGTTCTCCTTTTTTTTATTTTACTCTTACTTTGCTCACCCGCCCGTTTATTTCCATTGATTTTGGGTATTTATAAACATTCACAATACATTCATCATGTCCTTCCTTTACCAGTTACCAGACTCTACAGTGGTTTTACTGCCAGTTTTAATGATTTCAACGTACATTTAGTTAGAAAATAGACCCAAAAATTTTTGCAACCGTGTCCTGGATTATCTGTTCCGGAATGTGACAACCCTGGTTAGTTAACTTCTTACTTGAGCTAGGGTTCCGCCCAAAAATGGTGAACCGAAAAGGGTTCCGTAGCCAAAAGAATTCGGGAACCGCTGTAGTAGGTAAATGCTATGAAAGGGACGGCGAGATCATTTGCGGCTTCAAACAAACCCATAAAGTTTTTCCTGTGGCAAATGGTAAATAGATAAAAATAAAAATCGAGACTCCGGGAGTGCCGGCCGAAGTGAAAACTCGAATATTAACATTGTGCATTTTTGATATTTTGGAATGGTTAGGGAATAATTTTGCACTAATTGCCGTCTTACGAATTTACTCTGCATTTGAATTTACGATTACAGAACAGTATTGTACGAAAGTCTTATCCATAGCTTGACAGAAAGTCTAGAGTTTTGACATTGAATTAAAAAATTTGCGCGTTGCTATGGAGAGGCAAGTATTTACGTCTTGAAATGACGCGCCGCCATTTTCACCGCCCCCGTAGAAAGAGAGGGGGATACTTCCGCCGCCGGCTGTCTACTCTCCATCCGTCACATCCGTCTTACGAATTTTCGATCAGGGTCACGTGATTCTTACTGACGCAAGTTTAGCATTTTTCCCCATTACAAAAAAGAGTACAACACCGCTAAAGTAGTTTTCACTTCAAAAATTTAAGTAAAGGCTGTCCCTTAGTCAAATGCAAACTTTCTATTCCGTCGAAAAGATATGATCGAAGCAGATCGAAGCAAACACTTTACTAATAGGATATTTTTAATTGGGTGACTACTGGAAATAATAAAGACGACTGTTAATGGGATACTTAAATACTAAACCCGGCAGCGGTTTTCAAAAATTTCAAAAAATAAGTAAAACGAGCAACTATAATATGAGGGAGATAAATGATTTAAGTTAACAGTGAAAATTCTAAATGAGTAACAAAAATACTGAGTGGGCAACTGTTATACCAAGTAGGTAAGTATATAACTGATTTAAGCTGCCCACATGGTATTTTTTAATAAATCAAACCACGTTTTTATGGAGACGGTCACAGAGTGACATTTATTTATACGAACGTCAGAGAGCACACATTGACAATTTATAAAGTCGACAACAGCTGTTAGATGGCGCTACCAGTATTATTTTGATACTAACTAACACCCCCACTTATCAAAATTATTTTAAGTTTAACATAAACAGAATAATTAGCAAAACACATTTTAAGTAAGCTACAATTTTAAATCCTGTATTCCTAACAAATTCATAAAATAATAATGTTTAGTACCACCCAAACCTTTTGTAAACAAATCTGCTGGCATTTCAGCTGTTTCTAAATATTTCAGTGATACAATTCCTTTATTAATACATTCCTTAAAAAAATGGTAGCGTATGTCAATATGCTTACTTCGTTTATTAAAATTACTGCTATTTGAGGAAAGCTTAAGTGCACCCTGATTGTCATTACATAATGTAATGGTGTATGACTCATTAATAATTTCTTTTAACAAATAAGACAAATAAATAGCTTCCCTGCAAGCTTCGGCTATACCCATGTATTCTGCTTCTGTGCTAGAGAGCGCTACTGTCTTTTGTTTTCTTGCCTCCCATGAAACAATACTACCAGCTAATTTAAAACATATGCCTGTAAAAGACCTTCTATCTACTGGGTTATTTCCCCAATCAGCGTCTACAAATCCTTCTAATTTTGAATTCCCATCACTAGAATATTTTAATCCAAAACTTTTAGTTTTCTTAAGGTATTTTAAAATTCTTTTGGCATAAGCCCAAGTTTCATGATTATAGCAACTTTTAAATTGACTGAGAAAATTTACTGAAAATGCTATGTCTGGTCTCGTTAGCACTGCCAAATACATAAGTCCGCCAATGAGCTGCTGATAAGGTAGTTGGCTTTCACAATTATTATCTGAACTTATATTCAATTTAGGCTCTAATGGTGTATCAACTAACTTACAGTTCGTCATTTCAAATTTATTTAACAAGTAATTAATATAATTCTCTTGAGTTAAACTTACAGTTTTATTAGCTTTATCAATTTTAACATCCATTCCTAAACAATTCTTCATCTGTCCTAAATCTTTTATTTTAAACTTTGAAGCCAAAACCTTCTTCAAATTGGTACACTCAATATTATCATTAGAAAAAATAAAGAAATCGTCAACATACAGTGTTACAATTGTCTTTTTATCATCTTTAATTTTAGTGTACATACATGGTTCCAACTCGGAACGTTTATAGCCAATTTCAACAAGACATTCATCAACTTTCTTGTTCCAGGCCCTTGAGGACTGCTTAAGCCCATAAATCGCTTTATTCAATTTAAGAACTTTACTGCTATTTTTAGACTCTAATAAACATTCTGGTGTTTGCATGTAAATTATTTCCTCAAGGTCCCCATTCAAGAATGCTGTGGTGACATCCAAATGTGTAACATCTAATCCAAGTTTGACAGATAACGCGAATAATAATCTCAAAGTTGAAAACCTTACCACAGCAGAAAATGTTTCTGAATAGTCCACATCCTGTTTCTGCATATAGCCTTTGGCTACTAAGCGAGCACGGTAACGAACACCATTATCACTGTCCAACTTTTTACGCAGAACCCACTTACACTTCACCACCGTTTTACCGTCCTTTGGCATATCCACTAGCTCCCATGCATTATTGTCCTTAAAACACTGAAGTTCCTCTTTAACTGCTTTTAACCACTGTTCTTTCTCTTCTCCCTGTAATGCCTCTTCAATAGAGAGTCCACTAGCATCATCAAACACTTTCTGAGGAGTATTCATAATTGACATCCCGTACCTCTTTGGCTTACGTTTGATTCTGGTGGATTTCACTCGCTGCTCAGGTGAGTCATCAGCATCTTCATATTCACTCGGAACATAAGTGTCATCGGAGTGATCAATTGTCTCTTCAAATGATGTTTCGTGATCACTGGATAAGCCGGTTGCTTCTTCTAAGCTTGGTTTACTCTTGATATCAGTATCCCCCACTGAACTTGGTTTTTCTTTATTTTCAGTGACTGGTATAGAAACTGTGTTCTTCTCTTCCTCCATGACAATGACGTCCCTGCTTGTTGTCACACGTTTTGTTCTAGGGTTGTATACTCGGTAGCCCTTGACGTCATCTGGATAGCCCACCAGTATGTGTTTCTCAGACTTCCTGTCCCATTTTTGGCGCTTTTCCTTGGCCACGTGGACCATCACACTGCTCCCAAATATTCTCAAGTGACTTATGTCTGGTTTACGTCCAGTCCAAACTTCGTAAGGGGTTTTGTCATTTAAACTAGGAAGCACAGTACGATTTTGTAAATAGACTGCAGTATTGGTTGCCTCAGCCCAGAATTCTTTACCCAAATTCGCATCAAATAACAAGCATCTTGCCTTTTCTACAATTGTGCGATTATTCCGCTCTGATAAGCCATTCTGCTCAGGGGTATACGGGTTACTTTTCTGGTGAGTAATACCTTCTTTCTTTAGATATGAGTCAAATTCTTTGTTACAGTACTCACACCCATTATCGCTTCTCAAAATCTTTATCTTTTTATTCGTTTCATTTTCAACTTTTGCTTTAAATTCTGCAAAACATCTAAGTGCTTCACTCTTCTGTTTGATAAAATAAACAAATATCATACGACTATAGTCGTCAATAAACAATATAAAATATCTGGAACCTGCAAGCGACTCTTGCTCCATTGGTCCAGAAATGTCAGTATGGACTAAATGAAGTAATTCTTTGCTTCTTGAACCCTCATGTGGAAATGGCAGACGATACTGTTTGCCTTCACAACAAACTGTGCATGACGACTTGTCAACATTAACTTTCTCTTTGAGATTCATCCCTTCTACAGCACTTTTCATTTTATTTAGGTACTTACTGTTAACATGACCAAGCCTGCGATGCCAAGTATTTCCTGATGCTGTCAGATTAGCTACTACACTGTTAGTAACATTTAACTTGTATACTCCATTATTCAATATTGCTGTAGCCACTAATTCACCTCTTCTATTGAATACTTCGCAGCCATCTGTCATGAACTGTACTTTGTTTCCAGATTTCAATAACTGGCTCACTGACAAAAGATTAGTTGTCAATCCTGGAGCACATAAAACATCTTTCACTGGCACTTCAAATTCGCATTGTTCAGTTTTTGTAACAATGGTCACGTCTCCAGAACATAATACATTCAGTTTCTCACTGTTGGCAACAAAGATATCTTTATTTTCATGATACTTAGGATTCTCAATCCACTGTTCATTGGCCGTCAGGTGCATACTTGCGCCCGAATCTACGTACCAATCGTATTTACTAAATGAGCCATTCAAAAACACTGCACTAAATGCATTCGTTTGCTTTCTGTGCAAATCTTGCGGTTCTTTCATATTTGTACATTGATTCTTGTAATGTCCTATTTGTTTACACCGATAGCATTTGACGTGACTTTTGGCGGTGACATTGACGTTTTGTTTTTTATTCCAACTCTGCGCGCCGGCCATAGACATCTTATTATTTTTCTTATGTTGCCATCTTTGCATTCCGCTTGCAAATGCGCTGCCGCCGCCATGTTCATTTGCATCACTCACTTCCGTTTCCATGTCCATGAGTTTTGTTCTAATGGCGTCTGTTGTAATTTGTATGCCTGAATGCTCAATCGCCATTATCATCGGCATAAACTTGTCCGATAATCCAGCCAGCATTAAACAGCCAATCCACTCATCACTAATGCTAAAACCAGTCCCACTTAACTTTTGTCCGGTTTCGACTATTTGCGTTACATATGACTGCATGGAATCGCAATTTTCTAGGCGTATTGAAATCAGATTTCGCAATAGAGATATTCTTCGACTAAATCCTGAGTCATCGAATAATGACTTCAACTTATTCCATAGCTCCGCCGTGGTTTTGACGTCTTTTATGTGAACGTATAATGCACTGTCGATAGTCATAATAAGCTTTGCCTTGGTTTTTGCATCGTCTGCGGCTCCTAGTTCTTTCCCAGTTACTGGCTTGATACAGTGCACCATATCTTCTAGGATTAGGAAATTCTCCGCGGCAAATAACCATTCATTGTAGTTTTCCCGGCCTTTTAGCTTCGGCACGTTTATCAAATAGTTCGATGCCATTATTGCAAATTTATATTGCTTTCAATATATAACACCACACTGACTATAATCACAACTATTACAATGAAAAAAACTGACTATTTTTTTAGAAATAACAGGGCGTCTGGGCCCATAACCTAATAAATCAAACCACGTTTTTATGGAGACGGTCACAGAGTGACATTTATTTATACGAACGTCAGAGAGCACACATTGACAATTTATAAAGTCGACAACAGCTGTTAGATGGCGCTACCAGTATTATTTTGATACTAACTAACATTTTTGTCATCTCAATTAGGCTAATAGTCGCCTTTTATAAATAAAATTTAGGCTAAATTTTAAATGTTTTGTGTCTTCTAAGGTTGTCGCTCAAATATAAATTCGGTCACCTCCGTTCTGAATAACTAGTTCCTCAATTTGTATTTTAAAGTCACCCATTTTCAATACCTCTTTGTAGTCGCCCTCTTAGTTTTTCAGTACGCTATATTCAGTATTTCTGATACCCAAAATGTAAATTTATTGTTACCTGATTAAATACTACCCCTTGGAGAGGTGGCTAGTCCCACGACCTTTGTACATTATTAATCAAAACATACTTATCTTAATGATACAAATATACTAATAACCATTACATCACATGAGAAGGAAATCGATATAAATACTCATTAGTGAAGTAAATTAAATAAAGTTGTTATGATGACAAGACTGTAGGAGAGGTTAAGAGAGTTTTACCGCGAGTTGTGCGACGATTCTCCTGTCCATCTAGTGATCTAATATGACTTAAACATTTAAAATACCTATGTTTTTTTCTACTGTATTTAGACCAAGATGAACCATTTTCACATAATCTGTAGTTGTATTTCTATATTATTTTATCATCGTACTCGTTATCATGCGAACACCATATTTCGTTGTCTTAAACATTTACTTATAACTATTAGAAATATTAAATATTAAAAATAATAATATTAAAAACAACTATTAGAAAATATGGAAATAATTTAACAACTGGGTAAGTACTAAAGTACTAGTAGTAGTAGTAAGTTAAAACTAATTGATTTTGCAATTATAATAACTAAGTAGATTAATTTAATCACTATTTGTCATACCATTACAGCTACTCGTACTTGTTGTATGGTCTGTACCACAGAAATATATAGTCTGTGCAGCTCCTCATTCAATTTCGAAATGATTTTTTAAATACTTTCACCAAATTCGTTTCTAAAATCTTAATAACTTTGTTCATTAGTTACGAATATCATAATAATTGCTAATATTGAAATGCTTTAATAACTACTTTAACTATTTGATTTCGCAATAATAATAACTTTGTACATTAATTTAATGACTATTTGTCATACCATTACAGCTACTCATTCAATTTCGAAATGCTTTATCAAATACTTTCACCAAATTCGTTTCTAAAATCTTAATATTTTTGTTCATTAGTTACGAATATCATAATTGTTGCTAATATTGAAATGCTTTAATAACTACTTTAACTATTTGATTTCGCAATAATAATAACTTTGTACATTAATTTAATGACTATTTGTCATACCATTACAGCTACTCATTCTATTTCTAAATTTTAATATCTTTGTTCATTAGTTTATCATTTATCAACTATTTGCTTCCAGTATCATAACGAGTTCCTTTGAATTAGTTCATCCTTTTCGCATAATTAACGAACTTGCTTTATCTATCGGTAATCACTAATGATCTGAACTAGTTTAAGAACAATCCCATCTAAGCCTTTCCTAACAAAGTGTTATCTACTGCCATCGAAGACGTAAACCACCGCTCAAGAGTCCAATGTAGATGTGAGTTTACACAGTGATTGTAAGTTGTATAGACGATTCAAAAGTACATAATAATTAAGTTTATTTGAATCAAGCTATTTTTGACTTGACTTTGACACGACTGCCGAAAAAGGAAAGTGTATTGTGTTTTACATATTTCATATTACTTGTTCCTGATTTTGTGACTTGTTTGTTACTATCGACATCCAGTGTATCACATAATGTTGATTTATATTATTATTGTACTTACTATCTTTTGTACTCATTGTTGTAGTGTAGCTCAAATCTTTCTTTAGTGACAACACCACCGCTGTCTACGAGGAAAACACATACAAACAATATTACTTTCCGACATCTGACGATAAGGGTATATCTTTGTGTTGTAAAAGGAATTAAACAAGAATTGAGCAGGTAAAATCAGTATTTACTAGTGAAAATTTTGGTAACCATGTAAACAAAGTACAGGTATGAACAGCTGTCTACGATGACATAGAATCATAGAATTTAGATTAAACATTGTAACTAACCAGTATCACAACACTTTGACTCCATACCAAGGACCGGAACCGCTTACCGTTAAAGGGGTTTTTGATTGGATATTTCATAGACTTGTTTTCAAAAACCCTACCCATACGGTAACCATATCTTGGGTCTAAATGCAAAGAAAAGGGCCTATCACCAATACCAATACGGTAACCCTATCGAAAGGGTTGGGTTACCCTTACACTTACCCAAGCAAGCACTTACCGAATCCGAAAACCCTATCGGGGAAACCCTATGAAGGCCTTATGAAGGGGTTTTAAAACGTGTTCAAACAATTTATACAGGTCCCACCTGGGCCGAAGGACCGGAACCGCTTACCGTTAAAGGGGTTTTATTGGGTATTTCATGAACCGCTTACCGTTAATGGGGTTTTTGATTGGGTATTTCATAGACTTGTTTTCAAAACCCTATCAATACGATAAGCATGTCGTCGACTAACCCTATCGAAAGGGAAACCCTATCATTTGGTAAGCTTTTTAATAGGGTTTCCATAACAATTGGCTTAACCAAAAAAGGGGTTTTCTGCTCGGTCGGTTATCCAGAAGAGAAACAGACCGAGTAGCAATCTCTAAACGAGTTTTTTGAAGGACCATCAATGAAGAATCGTCTACTGAGTGGCGAGGAACAAATGATAGGATGATTTGCATATCTACAAATGCAAATGATGGATTAACAGCAGCAACTCATCTAATAAAAACCGACATCAATGACCTGAAAAAATTGGCAAACGTCCCACCATCAGATCATTGGAAACATGCGGACGTTCGACTGAGGTACTGTAATAAACCAAAGAATAACCACCACCAACGAACTCACAGAACGAACAAACAGTTAATTTTAATATCACAAAATAAATTTAAAATGCATCTGACTACAAGTACATTTCTTTACATTTAAATATACCGCTCCGGGATCCAGCGCAATCGACTCAAATGGAGGGGTTTTCCTTTGTTCTAGGATTGGTGGATCCTTGAATCCGTGGATCTATCTATCTTTCAATATCATTGATGATTCCTCTTTTTTTAAACCTAACGTGTGGTGTATCAAATGAAACGGCCTCCCGAGTTGACTCCAAATATACACAATATCCTTACCTTTCAGCTACGGCTTTTTAAAAAACAGAAAATCATTCTCCAAACATATCAAGTTTGGGCTCCTGCAGGAAGAGAACGGCCGATTGAATTTTCATTAAAATTACTCCAAACAACTCGTAAATTATACTCACATCAAACTAGGAATTAATATTGGATTCAAAAGTAAAGCTTCTTCTTCTGCTAGTCAGACAAAAAGTGCAGTGCGTTTTTCACTCGTCTTGGAGCTGCTGCAGTTATTCCACGTTGCCAAAACTCGAAAACAGTTATAGTTTGGGGTGCGATTTGCAGTACTGGCAAAAATCACCTCGTTTTTAGGGTTCCGTAGCCTAAATGGCAAAAAACGGAACCCTTATAGATTCGTCATGTCTGTCTGTCTGTCTGTCTGTCCGTATGTCACAGCCACTTTATTTAGAAAAAAGGTATCAAAATTAACCAAGAAAACTATTGACGAGACATCCTTGAATCTGTGGTTCTTCTTTGAAGTCAACAGCACTTGGGTAACCATCCATGGATATTCCAACAAGAGTCTGCCATACTGTTCTCTGTTCCAGCTCACAGTCAAAAGTGGGGCAAAAGCAATTTTCTTGATTTTATGAGCTCAAACGAATGGCCACCCTACTTACCTGATCTGAATCCAATGGGTTAGAACTTATGGTCAATGTAACATGCGAAGTGTATGCAAAGTGTACGTGCAATGTAACACGTGAAGGCTTCTGTAACACGCGAGTGGGACAAAATTTCTGTTGAGGAAAATTGTGAAAAATTTAACCAAGCGTTTGACTCTGGTATTTGCAGCAGGAAATATAATAGTTTATTTATTAGATAACAAACATATACACATAATTTATGAATCTCTGCGTCTGTTGTAGTAAAACCTGTATTACAGACCGCAGTGACTTCCCCAATTATGGCGTACAATCTTGCATGTAAATCTAATGAGAGAACAGGAAAAGAAAAAAAAAGATTAAAAAAAAACAATTTATAGATATTCTAACGTTATTTTTAAATATAACTTTAATTTTTACTCTTTTTACCGTTAATTTTGACATTAACGTTATGTCAATTGTTGATGAATGTAGTCGTTTACAGGTCGGGCAGGGCGAATTCAATGAGGAATTTATTTTAACTTGAAAATGATGGTTTATTTTAGCAAATACAATTGTGCGTGAAAAATATGAGACATCAAAAATGGTAGGTATGTATGGTCGCGTCGTCGTCTGCGCGAGAGATGTGTGTCCAGCTAGCTGGCGTCCCCCCCGCCGCTCCTTCTCCTCGGGTTTTGCCGTCGTGCGTCGGCCGCCGTCGTAGTTGTTGCGCGCGAACATGCTCCCGGCCTTGGAAGCATCCGGACTGGTTCCAATGAAAACGCAGCGCAAATGTGGATGAGCCGCGGGTAGCTATGCGGCAGGCAGCAGTGGACATATGCGTGAGAAAGCCCGCTGAATCTCGCCAGTCTCCGTCTTGATACTCGCAACTCGTGAGATGCCGTCCTTCCCTGGGTAGGTCCGTAGTACTCGTCCGAGGCGCCATTTCAGGGGCGGCAAGTTGTCATCCTTTATCAATACTAACGTGTTTGGAGTTAGTGTATCCTTGTGTTTTTGCCATTTAGTTCGCTTCTGTAGCTCGGAGATGTATTCCTTGGCCCATCTCGCCCAAAAGTGTTGTCGCATTTGCTCCACCCTGTCGTAGCGGACGAGTCGTTGCGTAGTCATCTCGGTCAAGTCTCGGCAGGCAGGCGCGGTGAGCGGTCGGCCAATTAGGAAATGAGCGGGACAGAGAGGAACTAAATCATTGGGATCTGTGGATAGCGGTGATATGGGTCTGGAGTTAAGGACTGCTTCTATTTGTGCCAGCGTTGTGCTTAATTCCTCGTATGTGAGGTTGGCGTTACCTATAACACGGCGAAGATGGAACTTACATGACTTGACCCCTGCCTCCCACAAACCACCAAAGTGAGGCGAATAAGGAGGTATAAAAGTGAACTTTATTGAATTATTAGTAGCGAAATTAATAATATCCGATTCGTTATTATTTAAAAATGTATGAAATTCTTTCGCGGCCCCTACGAACGTCCTTCCATTGTCTGAAAATATTTCAGCAGGTTTACCACGTCGAGAGAGGAATCTTTTTAATGCAAGAATGTATGCTTGTGATGTGAGACTTGTAACCAATTCTAAGTGGATTGCACGAGTACTAAAACAGACGAATAAACAAATGTAACATTTTTCTAATTTAGCGCCTTTTCCTTTGCGGTTCAGATAGAATAATGGCCCACAATAATCCACGCCACAACGTATATATGGGTAACCTTGTTCGATTCGTTCAATGGGTAAATTACCCATTTGAACTTGGTATGGTTTAGCGTTTAAGCGAGCGCATCTAATACAAGTACGTACTGTTTGCCTAGCGAGGTTGCGCCCTCTGAGAGGCCACCAACTATCCCTGATTGTAGCTAAGAGCAACTGAGGCCCAGCGTGAAGCAAAACTCGATGATGATGATGGAAAAGCAGTTTAGTAAAGCTATGTTTGCTGCACAGTAACAACGGATGTTTCTTTCCGTACGTAAATGTCTCCGAGTTGGATAATCGACCACCTACTCTAATTAAATCATGTTTATCTAGAAAAATATTTAAACTTGAAATATCACGTGGAACATTACCAACGCGTTTATTTTTTAAATCATCGTAAACATTAGAGAACGATTGTCTTTGCGAAATTCGCGTTAATATTTTTGTAGAATCATCCAATTCATCCACAAGAAGCGGACCAAAGCGTTTTAAAATTTTATTACGACAATTGTTTATAAAGCGCAAAATATAAGCAGTTGTGCGTACTAAACGATTGTAAGACGAAAATCGATTAAATGGAAAAGTGTCCGATGGACTTAGAATTGTCATGGTCACCCTACTTTGATTCAGTTCCGGTAACTGATCACAATTTAATGAAATATTATTGTCGCTTTTATGTTCCCAATTGACATTGGGTTCGTGTAAAAATGACGGTCCGCTCCACCATAGGTGGGAAGAGGACAAAAGATCGAGATGCATTCCGCGCGATAGCAAGTCGGCCGGGTTTTGTTTACCGGCGACATGTGTCCACGATAAGTCGCCTGTTAAATCATTAATTTCTACAACCCTATTTTGTACGAATGTTTTTAACATTGTAGGCGGCGTTCTAAGCCATCCTAACACGATAGTAGAATCCGACCAGAGGTAAATGTTATCAAATTTAAGTCTTAGTGATTTTATGATTTTATCGTATAACTTGGCACTTACTAAAGCACCGCAAAGCTCCAATCGTGCTGTGTTTACCGGCTTAATTGGAGCAACCTTGCTTTTCGCGCATAACAAATGAACTGTTATCTCTGAATTATTTGATACAGTGCGCACGTACGCACAAGCGCCGTACGCGCTTTGTGACGCGTCCGAGAAAATGTGCAATTCTATGCGTTGTGTATTTTTACCTTTGACATGGCGCGGAACGCGTAAATTTTGTAAATAATTTAATTTATTAATGAAAGTCCGAAATTCATTTAAAATGTTATTAGGCACGGGCTCATCCCAACCGATTTTGGATAGCCATAATTTTTGTAACAAAAGTTTTGCAATAACCGTAGTCGGGCCTAAAAGGCCTAGGGGGTCAAATATTTGCGAAATAACGGATAGAATTGCACGTTTACTAATACACTTATCGCTTAGATCGCACCTTGTAGTAAAGTAAAATTCGTCGCAGTCGTGTAACCACCCTAATCCTAATGTTTTTGTGTGACAGTTATCGCCTAATGATAAATCCTTTGAGGGAAACTCGGAAGTTTGAGTGTTGAATACCCATTTTCTTAAAGTGAAACCGCCCGATTTTAATACTTTGGAAACTTCATCACATATTTTAATTAATGATTCTTTATCATCATGCCCACTGATAACGTCATCAACATACATATCTTCGTTAATGACTTGAGCTACGGCGTTATCCGTGACTTCTGATGCAAGTTGTTTCAAACATCTAATGCTGAGAAACGGAGACGAAGCGTTTCCGTAGGTGATCGTATTGAGACGGAACACACCGATGGGATCGCATGGATTGTCCCTCCAAAGAATTAATTGTAAATCGCGTTGGTCTGGTTGTACTAATATTTGCCGATACATTTTCTCCACATCAGCGCAAACAACGTAATTAAATTGTCGAAATCGTAATAAAATTGAAACTAAATCGTTTTGTAATGCAGGACCGATTAATTGAATATCGTTAAACGATTTGCCTGACGTGGTTTTGGCACTGCCATCAAACACAACCCGTAATTTTGTGGTAGTACTATCTGCTTTAAATACCCCGTGATGTGGTAAAAAATAATGCGGTGAATTATAATCACTTACGCGAGTCATGTGTCCTAAGCGCAAATATTCACTCATGAATTCCTTATACATTTGTTTGTATTCATCGGTGCATCGATCTAACTTGCGCTCGAGCGCCCGGAACCTGTTTTCGGCCGCAGTGAGTGAGTCGCCTAGCGCGTCAGCTGACTGGGACAAAGGAATGCGCACGCAAAAACGGCCTGTAGTGTCACGCGTAGTGGTTTCTTTAAACAAATTTTCGCATAACCTTTCTGATTTCGATAATAACTTATCTTTGTTATTCGAATTAATTTCTTCTAGCTCCCAAAAGCGTCTAAGGTTCGAGTCTAGTGAGAAATTACAATGAACTTGATTAATGCGCGAATTATTATAAACGGAACCTGAAATGACCCAACCCAATTTCGTATTTTGTAGGTACGGACCACTTGGTAAACGAATTAAACCTTTATTTAAAAGACCCCAGAATATATCTGCGCCTATCAACAAATGTATTTCGTTGGATAAATAAAAGTTCGGATCTGCGAGTTGAATATTTTCCGGAATTTGAATATTACGATTATTTTCTAGTGACGGTAACCGAGCCGTAACACAATCCAAAACAAAACAACTAATGCGCGTGTTGTATGAACTCGTTTTAGACCTTAAATGAATTTCACATGATTGTGTGCACTGTGTTACGCAATTACCTACACCTGTGATTTGAACAGCGGACTGTATCATTGGAACGTTTAATTGTTTGCGTAGTGAATCGGAAATAAAGCAATGCTGACTCCCATTGTCAAGAAGTGCTCTAAATGTGTGATATTCGTTATTTCTATCTGCAATTTCCACTAAGGCAGTTGACAGTAGTACATGTTGCGACAATATTTGCGAATTACACTCAGTACTATTATTTTTCAAAAGCGAATTACTAGCCTTATGCGAAGCAGTATGAAATATGTCTGATGAATCTAAACTACCCTCGCGCGGTGACTCCGTCTGCGAGGTTTGTGTGACGGCCGGTGACGATAATGACGATGTACCATAGCCAACACTTTCTTTGTGTAATAAAGTATTGTGCTTTTTATTACATTGCTTGCAAGCACCAAACCAACAATCGTTCATTGCATGGCCGCCGCGCAAGCAGTTACTACAAAGATTTTTATCGTTAACGTATTTAAATCTATCTCCGATAGATAACTTAAGAAAAGCTTCACATGCATAAAGTGGGTGATTCGCTTGGCACAAAATACACGTAAAACGCTTTGATGAGTTGGATGAATTGGACGACTTACTAAAATCTTTTTGCGTAGAAACATTACTGTGTGCGAGTTTACTATGATTCGACGACGATGATTTCCTATTACTACCGTGATCTACCTGTTTGCTCTGGGATGCTTGAATTGTCTCCAGCACGTCAGCCCTATCTTTGAGAAACTTTATCAAATCGGATAATACAATTTTTTCGTTACTATGTGTGATTGAACTTTTGTGAAGTTCCCACTCCCGTTCCGTAGACGAGTCTAATTTTGTGACGATGATGTAGACAATTAAAGTATCCCATGCATCGGTAGTCTCACCTAACGTTTTGAGAGCGCGAATATTTCTCAAGATAGTATCGATTAATTTGCGAATTTGAGATGCTGATTCCTTACTAACTGATGGTGCAGAAAACAACGCTTTACAATGATTGTGTACTAACAAACGATTATTATTATATCTATTCTCTAATAAATCCCAGGCTGTATGATAATTATCGGACGAAAATTCTAATGATTTTATTACTTGCAATGCGCTGCCCCTTAACACTGACCGCAAATAATGAAATTTCTGTACGTTATCAAGGTCTTTGCAATTATGAATAACGGACAAATACGTGTCGCGAAACTCGAGCCATAAATCGTAAGTACCGTCAAAGTGCATCAAGGAAATGGTCGGTAATTTTATACTCGATCGATTATTACCACTAGATGTATTTTGAGATGGCTCAGAATCTTTTAAAATACACTTACATTTGGTTACAAGTGAATAAAATTGATTTTCAAAGGTTTCTCTCTCGGTTAACTCCTTTTCTACCTGACTTTCGGAAACTATCATATCTAGTTCATCTTGAATAGAAGAAAACTGATCGAATAAAACTTGTGATCTATCGAAACGTTCTTTTAATTCTACTTTATTCTGCTCGGTTAAAGAAAGCTCGTTCAAAGAATGCACGTATTTCGTGAATAATGTAAATTTACCCTTAATGATACTTCTCTTTTTAACTAAATCGCGAATAATATCCTCATTAGATACGGTATCTACAGAAGATTGCCTTCTTTTCGTCATGTTGTGGTGTTTGTGTGAGACAAAAGCAAGTACTTACAGTTCCAGAAGGTTCTCGAAGTCGCGGTGCACAATATAGATGCGGGTATGCGCGGGCCACGGGTCACTAGAAATTTACACAAACGTTAGCACAATAATAAAAGCGTTGGGAAAGGGGGTGATGAGGGGATAATTTGCCAGACCACTCGATGCTCCTGGTACCGTTTTTGACGCTGATTCTCTCGTGATGATCCGGAGAGGAGGACCAAATGTTGATGAATGTAGTCGTTTACAGGTCGGGCAGGGCGAATTCAATGAGGAATTTATTTTAACTTGAAAATGATGGTTTATTTTAGCAAATACAATTGTGCGTGAAAAATATGAGACATCAAAAATGGTAGGTATGTATGGTCGCGTCGTCGTCTGCGCGAGAGATGTGTGTCCAGCTAGCTGGCGTCCCCCCCGCCGCTCCTTCTCCTCGGGTTTTGCCGTCGTGCGTCGGCCGCCGTCGTAGTTGTTGCGCGCGAACATCAATAAATAACGTTAATTTTAACGTTACTTTGAGAAATAACGTTAAATTTAACGTTATTTACTGAAATAACGTTAATTTTACCGTTAATTTAACGTTAATTTTAATGTTAATTTTAAAATTAACGTTATTCCAGTTAATAACGTTAATTTTTTACCGATAATTTTACCGGTACTAAATTTAACGCTATATTTAACGTTAATTTTACCGGTAAAATATTTTTAACGTTATTTTTACCGGTAAATTTACCGATGAAATGTTTTAACGGTATTTTTAACGTTATTTTTTTTATATCGTTATTTTTTTTTAACGCTATTTCAATCCCTGATTTGCAGTAAAGGAGATTATTATAGGGATTCTTTAATAGTTATTTATGCAACTGTATTTGAATACCTAATGAATGTACAGTCAGCGAACTTCGCTGTGTGCAGTATACAAGACTTTTTCAACACTTTTTTATTATCATTTGGGAAACAAACAATATTTTAATACATATGGATTAAAACACCTATGATATTTATCTACACATATATCTACACATATCTACACATATGATATGTATCATTTATTAAGGGACTTTGACTATGACTTTCCTCCTCCTCCTCGTTATTTTATAATACGAACGAGTGTTATAATGTTGTACTGAATTTCATAATGTAACTCGTCGCGCGCGCGCACGTAATAGACATAGTGAAAATGAAACTATAGAAAATACAAATTTACAATTATTGTTGTAAAGTTTAGTATTTGTTTGTAAGTTTATGTAATACTTACTTAAATCATTATTTGTTGCTAAGTTTTATTAGAATGATTTGATTCGATTACTTGATCCATGACGATCTGCTACCGTTTTCTGTTATTTGATTATTTGTTGCTTAATTGTTATAAAAAGGAATTGATTTGATTACTTGATCCATGTGAATGAATGAATGAATGAATGAATAAAATTTTATTGACACACATCACACTTACATACCAAGAAACAGCAACAACAAACAAACAAAAAGCATAGTTATACATAAAAAAAGTAAAAAATAATAACAAAACCAACAAAAATTGTGTGACGGGCCAATCAGGACCCTGCCTCAGCATATGCTGTTGCGGTGTGAGGTCGTCACACCGCAACAGCGCTGGTATTCTGACAGGGCCTGTACGAGGAACGTCAATCGTACGTACCTAACCTAACACATTAATTAATTATGGTTTTTAATTACAGCTATGAGAAAAAAAATTAATATAATTTTATATGATTTATCAAATATTTAAATAAAATAAATTGTATTAAAAAAAACACATCCACACTACACAAATACCGTATCCGCACAGTATACTGTATTTTTGTAGCGTGTGCGCTATGCGCTATTTTATGATGTCATCTGTCTGTCACTTTTGACATATCCTTGTCACTCGCGACCACGAGGACGAGGTGCTTGCCACGTATTTCCTCTGTTGTGCCATGCCCGTAATAAAAGCCAAGTTGATTATCATAACCATTGATTTTATAAAGTTTATGATGGTACAATACTAAACTGGATAGAGGTAACAAATCCATCCGGATAGAGAAGCACCAGTGAAGCCCCGTGCAAGGAATATCATAGAGGCGTTCGCAGCGAAATCCAATGCTAACCAATCCACATGACGTGCAAAACCGAGTTGTAAGTAGACAAGAAGATAATAATAACATTATTTCGAAGAGGTTTATGTAAGCTGGAGTGAAAGTAAATATTTTTTTAAGCATCTTTTAAAGGTGTTGATTGTTTGAAGGTTATACAACGGAGGGGGGAGATCGTTCCAACAATGTGTGGCTGCGAATCTGAAGGACCCACGGAAAGCCACAGTACGGTGTCAGTACCATGTCTGTCTGCTACCGAATTCAACGGCCATGTTAAAATAACTATATTTTTTTTAAATTAATTCATAAAATTATAAAATCTTTATTATTAATTCAGTGATAAATAATGTTAATAATATTATATTTTTATTGTCACAGGTTGTTTATTAAATTGATGGTTATTTGTATAAAAGTATTGATTTGATCGTTTGGCGCCATTGTAGCAGATTTGTTTTTTGTAATGCTTAATTCTGATTGGTTGTTAAAAAAGGCGGGATATTTCTTGATCTTGCAGAGCATAGCATATTTTTAGATACATTCTGCCGTAGTCAAGTCGCAGTAGTCAAGTGAAAAGGTTGTGGAACAGAAAATTAAGTATTATTCTAACATGTTTTATTTCTACTGTTCAGATTATTCCATTTAATTATTCATTATTTTCTGTGTTAATGCTTGTGTTATTTATTTGATCAATACAAAAATTAATCAACAATAACAATAGTTGTTGCCTAATGAGCGTTCTTTTTATGTTAATTGTATTACTTATTTGATTTGGTTGATAAAATTGTTGCTTAATGAACGTTCGGATTATATTAATTACTAGCGGCCGCCCGCGACTTCGTCTGCGTGGAAAGGTTTTTTACTATCCCTCGGGAAGAATACTTTTTTTCGGGATGAAAGGTACCCTATGTCCTTCTCTATACCCCTGACAACGTGTATGCAAAATTTCATGTTGATCGGTTCAGTAGTTAGGACGTGAAGGCGTAACAAACAAACAAACAAACAAACAAACAAACAAACAAACGGACTTTCGCATTTATAATATTAGTAAGGATGTAAGATAATAAATTATTTGATTAATTTTTGAAGGACTTCTTACGTTTTATTAATGGTATTTCCCTTTAGTTTATTTACATTCAGTTAAATAGTGTACACTCAGTTCAATAGTTTACATTAATTGCAATTAGACAATAGCTCAGTTTTAGATTAAACATAGCTCTATCTTACAAAAGCTATCACGCGCGTGGGCGCGCGGCGCAGGGTGACATCCTCTCGCTCGTAAGGGCATTATCCCCCTTGTTCCTCGGAGATAACCAGATAACTGGTTATCTGTGAAGAATTTTTTACTGTAATGTTGGCAGTAAGCTAACCGTTGCAATATCCTTTACAGAGGATTTAATGCATGGGTGTAGATAAAAAAAATAGTTGTATGGTATTTTTATTATTGACTAGCTGTAGCCCGCATCTTCATCCACGTGGACAATTGTACAATACAAATTTAATTAAGGCTCAAAGTTAATAAAATTTTGAAAATCACTTGTTAGCGATTTTATATGATAGCAGTTTATATAAAGATTACAGGAAAAATAAAACGATGTCTCAATATAGCACACTTTTTTAGAAATTATCAAATTTCAAAAAAAGTTAACATTAGTTCCACTATCGGTCAAGAGATGGCGCTGACCTAAAACTGCAATACTAATTTTATTATTCTACTCTGCAGTGTGGTTTTATGGTACAATTATGATGGTACGGAACCCTCGGTGCGCGAGTCCGACTCGCTCTTGACCGGTTTTATTATTTTTAAATCGGTTCAGTACTTTTCAGGAGGTCTTACTATAATTTTTTTGTTTATGAACCGATTTTAATGATTCTTTTTTTTGTTTGAAAGAAGACACTTTAGGAATGATACCATATTAATTTCATTGGCATTGAACTTTTAATTTTGAAGATACACAAAGGAACTTCTCCAAATCAAATAAGATCTTAATAATGATTGAAATATTGGTAGATCTTAATAATGATTGAAATATTGGCCCAACGGAACCAACAGCGCGAAATATGGAAATTAAGTTACTATGGGTATACCTACCTTTGAAAAGTGTGAAATATTAAAACGTTTTATTTGCTCGCGACTTCGTTCGCGTGATTAAGATAGTTGTGCATTTATTTTGAAATCACGGATTACCAATATACATAGGTATTTATTAGTAGACCTCATTTCACACATTTAAATTTTCCCATGTACAAACAGGAACACTCTGTAGCACCCAGTATAACGAGAATTTTCCAAAACCCTTTTCATGGTGCTGCAATGTACTATGCGCGCCAAATAAGAATAGTATCGACAACTTCACGGCACTGGACAATTTTGTTACTGCTTGGTAGAATTGATAATTTCATAATGTATAGGATGTGCATAAAAAGAAACAAAATATATAAAAATATGATTTTTATTCTTGCTGGCATCCTCGATCAGCATGGCAAACGATCATTGGATTTTTTGCTAGCAGTACAAAATTGACCAGTGACGTGAAGTTGTCGATACTATTCTTATTTGGCACGCATAGTATGTGACATTGTCAAAGACGTTCTGGATAAAGATGTTACGAATGTCAAATTTTACACATGCGCGAATGCGACTGCGAATACGAATGTTTAGGTTGCGAATGTGCGAATGCGAATGTTAGGACATCAAGTATCACAAAAAACCGGCCAAGTGCGATTCGGACTCACACACAAGGGTTCCGTACCAAAAAACGGCAAAAATACACGTTTGTTGTATGGGAGCCCCATTTAAATATTTATTTTATATTTTATTCTGTTTTTAGTACCTGTTTGTATTTCTACACAATAACAATAGCGGCAACAGAAATACTCACATCATCTGTGAAAATTTGAACTGTCTAGCTATCACAGTTCATGAGATACAGTCTGGTGACAGACAGACTGACTGACAGACGGACAGCGGAGTCTTATTAATAGGGTCCCGTTTTTGCCCTTGGGTACGGAACTCTAAAAACCATATGAATTAGGTAATAACTCAATCATTTTGATTACTTAAAAGAGAAAAACACAATTACAAAATGTTTGTATGTTACAGTTAGGAATTAACTGTTTTCAAATGTGTTCGCAAAGCAGAAGAATCTCACACACATTACATTTCGCGTGATCTCAAACCATAGGGCGTAAAAAATCGCCATATTTCACTTTTCTTTACCGGTGCCATAAGGGAAAATTGTCTAATTATCACAAACATTATCAGAAATAAATTATTTGTTTACTAAACGAGAAATAAATAAAATAAGTACAGCAGACTGGCAACTAAAACAAAACATTTAACAAGTGACCACATCAACAAGCAATCAAAAACAACCCGCGTGAAATAAACGCTTCCTATTGGTCGGGCGATGGGCAAAACATGGGGTTGCCAACCCTACTGTATAATATAGTATCCTACTATATTGAGGGCTCGCCTACTATATTTTTTGAAAAAATATATAGTAGGCAAAACGCCTATATTTTTTCAAGTTAAAAATTAAACAAAAGCAGCAAAAAAATACTTATACGTATGATCATAAGTAATTGCATAGTAAGTTTTGTGTTTAAATACAATATTTGTGTTTAACACTTGTGTGTTGTTGAATAAATTATGCAAATGTTAGGTATGAAAAATCCTCCATACAAAACGATAACCTACTATATTTTTTGGACTTTTTCGCCATCTACTATATTTTTACACATATAATCTTAAAACTACTATATTTGATGCAAAAAAGTTGGCAACCCTAGCAAAACACGACACACGTTACGACGATCGGCACACATTCGCATTCGCATAACATTCGCATTGATTGATGCGAATGCGAATGTCGATGCGAATGTTTAAAACGATGCGAACCGTTCGCATGCGAATGCGAATATTCGTAATATCTCTAGTTCTGGACTAGACTTAAACTGCGAAGGCCCAACGAAACAGCACGAAATAAATTAAGTTACTATGGGTATACCTGCCATTGAAAAGTGTGAAATATTTAAACGTTTTATTTATAATATCATCGCTTACATACCTAGTTGAAAATGACAAAGTTGAAAAAAAAACCAAAACATTTTAAAAAAACCTTTAAAAACAGCTCTAAAAAGCAAGAAAAAATTATCCATTCAATTAATTAAAATCTTCTATTGATTTGTTGGGGCTTTCAGAATATAAAAATACAATACATACCTACTTGAGAAAATGACACTATTGAAAAAGTAACAAATAACCTTCAGAAATAATTTCTTGTTTTTTAAGTGCCGTTTTTTTAAGGTTTTTAAAGGAGATTTGCTTTTTTTTAAACCTTTTTTATGAACAAACCTATTTTAATACTAGTGGCTCTGTGAGCTGTAGACCTCGCTATAACATATATCTTCGCCATTTAGAAAAATGTTGAAGAACTGAATCGGAAAAATTTAATTGCTCACAAAATTTCACGAGAACCGCTTGAAAAATGCAACCTGTAGAGGTGAACAGACGGACAGCCAAACGAATAGATTTTTTCCCAACAAAAGAAGTGAAAACTTGAATATTAACGTTGTGCATTTTTGGTATTTTGAAATTAGCGGCAAAGGATTAAAATTATTTCTTTCCTATTACTATACAGTCACACAATTCAATCAAAAATTCTAAAGATTTCGCGCCAGTGGCCTTTTTAATTTCAATTATTTTTCTACATGCACGCATTCTACGATTTAAACATTAGCGTATAGTTGGCAGCCTCACCATGGAATAAGAAGGTTTTGACTAGGTCAAAAAATTGTTAGTAAATAGTTATAAATAGTGAACTATAGCATATAAATAGTGATACTATGGTTCAAAAGATATTTGAGTATCTTGGTGAGGCTGCTATCTTGACGTCAAGCTAGCAGACACCTTAAGAAATACAGTTCGTATCAATATGATTTATATGCCAAAAAATTGTTAGGAAATAGTGAATCGTATACGCAAAATTTCAATAATATTGCTTCAGTACAAGCCGAGATATTACGATCTCAAAGTGGGCTGCTAACTTGACGTTTCTGGCAATGGCGATTCCAGAGAAACGAGTACAAGTTATAAACAAATAAATATATCAAAAAATTGTTAGTGAAATTGTGATTCTTACGATATAAATAAAAAAAGAATTCTTCATTGCTATTTTCTAAAAATCGAATGTTAACTTCTACATAGTACTCTGAATATAGGCTGTCGATCAATATTGAACTTTGCTCCACAGTAATAAGGTTTAAACTTGATTGCAATCATGAGGTGAGTACTATCAAGCAAAAAAGTGAAATTTAAATTTTTTGACTGTGTCAATAGTCATATCCTCGGTTCAAGGCTATTGATTTGGTATAAGTGAACAAATATTTTTCTACCCACTTTTTTATTTTTTAGAGTATTGACACAATCAAAAAATTTTTGATTAAATCTCATCAAAAAAAATTTGGTCGTTTAATACTCTACTCTCAGTTCATTTATTTAGTTTAGGAAAAACTACAAATATTTTACTACCAATTAGGTACCTAACGTTAAAACTATAACTTAAAGGGAGGAGTCTAATGAAAATACCCTAACCTGTAATTTTTCGAAAATGAATATTTTGAATTTTTTTTAGTAACTGAAACTTTAACGTTAGGGTGTGTCCCCATCCCCACTCAGGTTTGCGAACCTCTGCGCTCCGCGAACCTCGGAGCGCGCTCCATACTTGGGATCCGATGCGAACACGCGAACACGGAGCGCGGAGCGCCAGTGTGACCAGATTCAGTATTTTAATACTTTTTCAGTATATTTTATCGACTTTACCGAACATCAGTATTTTTGTAGGAATATTAGCGGAAGTAAGTATTTTCGGTATATTTTGGTTATAAAGTTATGGTAGCTACGGTGTTAAGTCCCCGCAAACATTGATGTTCAAGGAATTTCCCGGATTAAGTCTATATTTCATTCAGAAGCAAAGAAGAGTCTGTTTTGAAAAAGAACAAACTTGGGATTTATACTTGATTACCGTTTTTGAAATGTTGATGGTACTGATACGTTTTAGTGCGACTGTATTAACAAGATAAATATTAATTCAAGATAGTCGCACTATAATTACGTATAAGGCGACGGCTACACACACAGTATTTACTGTGGTCCAACTGTGTGGTAAATACTGATAATTCCAATTCCAACGATGGAATGAAAACGCACGCCTACAGGCTCAGTATTTACCACATGGTAATGTTGCCAGATCGTGCCTATTATTACAATTTTAGTAATAAATCTAAACTAATAATAAATAAATAAATCTAAAAGATAGCAGCCAAATTTTATGTTTGGGGGCCGATTTCGATGAAACTCGGTTTTGGGTACTATTTCGACAACAAAACAGCAACGCAAAGTTAAAAATATAAAAAATCTAAGATGGCGGCCAACTTTTTTGTTTGTGGGCCGATTTAGATGAAACTCGGTTTTAGGTACTATTTTGACAACAAAACAGCAACGCAATGTTAAAAATATAAAAAATCCAAGATGGCGACCAACTTTTTTGTTTGTGGGCCGATTTAGATGAAACTCTGTTTTGGGTACTATTTCGACAACAAAACAGCAAAGTAATGTTAAAAATATAAAAAAATCCAAGATGGCGGCCAACTTTTTTGTTTGTGGGCCAATTTAAATGAAACTCGGTTTTGGGTACTATTTTGACAACAAAACAGCAACGCAATGTTAAAAATAAAAAAATCCCAAGATGCTGCCAACTTTTTTGTTTGTGGGCCGATTCAGATAAAACTCGGTTTTGGGTACTATTTCGACAACAAAACAGCAACGCAATGTTTAAAATATAAAAAATCCAAGATGGCGGCCATCTTTTTTGTTTATGGGCCGATTTAGATAAAACTCGGTTTTGGGTACTATTTTGACAATAAAACAGCAACACAATGTTTAAAATATAAAAAACCCAAGATGGCGGCCAACTTTTTTGTTTGTGGGCCGATTTAGATGAAACTCGGTTTTCGGTACTATTTTGACAACAAAACAGCAACGCAATGTTAGAAATAGTACGGAGTTTCATCTAAATCCGCCAGATGGCGCTTTGTAGTAAACATAGTCTCTACGTTAAATATTGCCGAATAATTTTAAATCACAATTCTAACATTTGGAATCAAGTTAAATAAATAATTTGTCTAGTGATTCACCAGTGATATCGTTTGTAGAACTATACCTATAGTTTAAAAGTGTGTATTTGTGCTCAAAAAATATTCAGTGCCTTTTTTAATCAGTGGATTATTAAAAACTGCTGAATATAGTCTGAGCATTATCCTCAGAAAAGTGATAAAACTGCGCTTTAATTTGCGTAATAAATCTCATCTCCAGTGTTAAAACTAAATATTATCATCAGTGATATTATCAGTGTTGAGGTAGTACAATAATTATTATTTTCGTCTTGACCTCATACTCAAACCAACTCATACATCAAGTTTCAAACCCTACTTAACTGATCAATACTTTGAACGTTTTAAGTCGCTTTGGCGCATACGTTAGCACACTGAGTGCTGCATACTGAATTCAGCTATGAGTGGCCCGAAGATCGATCCTCGCTTATAAAGACTTTTTCTCCCAAATTTTTTTTAGAGACTTTTTATTTATTTTTAAAGATATTTTTTTTTAATTTGTATTGAAGATATTTTTGGACATTACTTTTCAATTAATTTTGATTTACTAAAACATCTTCATTCACCAAAGCCGTAGTAAGGTATAAGATTATTGAGAGTAATTGTATAAGAATAAAAAATGTCGACTAAAGGATCATCTGAGTGCGCGGGATGTCCTAATATCATGGATGGAGCAATATTCATGCAATGTAAACGTTGCAAAGACAATTATCATTTGCAGTGCACTGCATATTTACTCGCAGATTAGAATGCGATGACAGCTGATACTAAAAACGCCTGAATTTGTGATTTCTGCCACATTCGCGAGCCCAAAAAGGGTAATAACACGATTACACCAACGAGAGCTAAATTACCCACTGCCTCCAATGATAGCTTCGTTACCCAGCGCTTGAAGTCAAGTTTTCCTGCGCCAACAAGTTGTTCCTGCCCTTCGGCCAATGATTTAAGGGACATTATTAGAGAGGAGATTTACAATGCTTTTGAGGATGTTATTAATCCAAAAATTGTTGCCTAGCAAAATATGATAGTTGGCTTTGAATCATCTCTCTCGGCATTCAGCCAGGATCTGGATAGCATAAAAACGCAACACGCCGCCCAGTTGGCCACTTTGAATGATGTCCGCAAGGAAAATGAGTCGCTACGTTCAGCTAATCAAAACCTTTCTTCTAGACTGGCACAGCTTGAGTTACAGACACGTTCAACAAATATTGAAATACAATGCGTCCCAGAAAACAAGCAGAAAAATTTGGTTAATACAGTTCTGCAGCTTTCTAAGGTTATAAAGTGTCCTATCAATCAACGAAGGCAACATTCATTTTAGCGCTAGACTTGCTAAAATGGACAATAAAAGTCCCCGCCCACGCTCAAACTTTACTTAAGACATTAATGCCTATTATGAGTAACTGTTGATTTTAAATAGTTTTTGCCTAAAAAAGGTACCTAACTAAGATTTAAAAAATTAGGACTCGTTAATCTTTAAGTCACTAAATAATTGTACCAGAGACAAACCTAGAGGTACTTTTAAAATCTGAATAATTGTGGAATACTCTGAAAAAACCTTCATTGATTGTAATTCAACAGATTTTGTAATTTACTTGTTCCACTTTATATAAAAAGGCAAAATTAATAACAGTGTTTCATTGTTGGACACGGGGTGTTTCTTCCACCTAGGTGTACACAATGAAACAATTCCCATTTTCTTTTAAAAGTCTTGTTATTGGTTATGTATCTATTTATTAATGAAACTATAAATGCCATAATATACCTAATTGAGTAGACTCCGTTCCTGTAAAAAATGGAATTCATATCTACAAAAATGAGAGAAATATGTCCTTGTAGTCCTTGCAGTTGTGTATTGTGCTCCCACCGTAGATTATATTTCTCATCTCGAGTCTGTCCTTGAACCCCTCTGCTCGGATTACAGACATCTCATAATCATGGGTGACTTCAACACAGATCTTTCTTGCAACACTCCCCAGTCCCTTAAACTAACTAATGTGATCAAGTCTGTCAACCTCTCGATTCTGCCTCTAGAGCCTACTCATCATAATTCTTCCTCTCGTGACACTTGGCTTGACTTAATCCTAACCACTTCTGATTATGCTTTAAGCCACGGCCAGTTTCCTGCACCGGGCTTCTCTAAGCATGATCTTATTTTTCTACAATACCGTTTACGACCCCCTAAGCCTAAACCCTCCATTATTTGGATGCGGAATTTCGCTCGACTCAACCTCGACACGTTAAGTGAGGATGCCAGTAATCTTGACTTTGATACAATTTATGGGTCATCATCAGTTGACGATAAAGTTTCTCACCTTAATCGATGTCTACTTGAACTTTTTGATACCCACGCACCACTAAAAGCAGTACGAGTTAAGCGGCCACCCGATCCTTGGATTAGCCGTGGTGTTAGGATGGCAATGACTCGGAGGGATCGCGCTTTCCGGAAGTTCAAGAACGATAGATCCGAGACGAACTGGGCACTCTACAAGACGGCGCGCAATAGGTGTAATCGTATGGTAAGGGCAGCTAAGCGACAATACTTCCACGATAATATTTCCAACAGTTCACCGGCAAACACCTGGAAATTTCTTCATTCCCTTGGTCTGGGTAAATCTCCTCCCCATGTTAATTCCTACCCCTTTTCTCTTAATGAATTTAACACTCACTTTTCTTCGACTCCCTCTCTAGACCCCACCATCAAGTCCAATACCATCACCGGCATAGCTTCCAAAGGGCCTTTGTGCTCTGATTCCTTTTCGTTTTCTCCTGTAACCTTAGATGAGATAAGCAAGATTATATCCTCCCTGAAATCCAAAGCGGTTGGATGCGATGACATCAGCAGGAAAATGATCATCTGTATCCTGAAACAAATTCTCCCCGTCATAGTTCATATAATAAATTTCTCCTTCCAGACAGGTCAGTTTCCTTTTCTTTGGCGTAAAGCGTTCGTTACTCCCTTACCAAAAATCCCTTCTCCTCGCCTATTAAGTAACTTCAGGCCTATCTCTATCCTTCCCTTTCTTTCTAAAATCTTAGAAGCCGTTGCTCACAAACAAGTCTCTTCATTCATTTTCTCCAACCGCCTCGTCACGCCTTTTCAGTCAGGTTTCCGCCCTGGGCATAGTACCACCACAGCACTCCTCAAGGTAACAGAGGATATAAGAATGGGCATGGAGAGTCAGCTGGTCACCATCTTAGTTCTAATTGACTTCTCCAACGCATTTAATATGGTAGACCACGACATCTTGCTTGTCATTCTTAAATCTATGAACTTTTCGACACTAACATTGGAATGGTTCTCCAGTTACCTTTGTGATCGCCAACAGGCGGTGCGTGTGGGTTCAGATGTTTCCGCTTGGAATGATCTCTCTTCGGGCGTGCCACAGGGCGGCATCCTTTCTCCTCTCCTATTTTCATCCTTCATTAACTCCCTTTCCTCATCGCTTGGCTGTTCTTACCACTTTTACGCCGATGACCTTCAAATCTACGTACAGTCGCCAGTCGATGAAATTAACTCAGCCATCACATCACTTAACAGTGCTCTAGGTTGCATTAATACTTGGTCCACCAATTTCGGTATAGCGGTTAATCCCTCTAAATGCCAGGCTATCATAGTCGGGGGCTCTAAGCAGATTGCCAAAGTAGATATCAGGTCGGTCCAGTCGATTGTGCTCGATAAAACTATCATCCCTCTCAGCTCCAGCGTTAAAAATCTTGGCCTACACATTGATTCGACGTTCAGCTGGATACCGCAAATTGCCGAGGTGAGTCGGGCCGTTACATCTTCTCTTCGCTTTCTGAATCGTTTTAGGAACTTTCTTCCGATACGAACTAAGACCACTCTTGTCACTTCTCTCATCTTCCCACTCATTGATTATGCTGATGTCTGCTTTCCAGACTTGAATGAGGTTCTGCTCAATAAGCTGGACCGCCTTCTTAATAACGCTATTCGTTTCGTCTTTTGCCTTCGCAAGTTTGATCACGTTTCTTCCTATCGGTCTCAGCTTAAATGGCTTCCCATACGTCAGCGCAGACAGCAAAGATTGCTCTGCACTCTCTATTCTATCTTAAATAGTCCTCATTCTCCCGATTATCTTAAATGCAAGTTTCAATATCTCTGCGACTCTCACGATCGCCAACTTCGTTCTACCAATTCTCTCACTCTCTCCACTCCTCTGTTTCGTTCCAAGTATATGTCCGAATCTTTCACTCTGCATGCTTTGCGTCTCTGGAACGGTCTTCCTGAAGCTATCAGGAGATCACCCAGCAAGTTTTCCTTTAAAAAGAAGGTTCACGCTTTTCTTTTAGAAGGCTTATAATGAGCATAATGTGAAAATCATCATCATCAATTTGGCTTTTCTTTTTATTATATAATTATTTTGATTTGTTGTAATAGGTATATATATTTATATATATAGGCGTATCTATATATTATGTGTTTGTATTTATTATACTGTATGTATTTTATTATATACTATTAAATGTACCGCATTCGTGGCTATCTGTTCCCTAAGGGTTGACTGGGAGAGAATGCTTTTAGCATTAAGTCCGCCTTGTGTACATTAATTTATTGTTGTACAATAAAGAGATTAAATAAATAAAATAAATAAAATATGAGACTCAGAACTTTTGGTGTTTCATTGTACCACACTACACCCTACCCAAAACCGAGTTTCATCTAAATCCATCTTGGATTTTTCCTATTTTTAACATTGCGTTGCTGTTTTGTTGTCGAAATAGTACCCATAACCGAGTTTTATCTAAATCGGCCCATAAACAAAAAGTTGGCCGCCATCTTGGATTTTTTATATTTTTAACATTGCGTTGCTGTTTTGTTGTCGAAATAGTACCCATAACCGAGTTTTATCTAAATCGGCCCATAAACAAAAAGTTGGCCGCCATCTTGAATTTTTTTTACATTTTAACATTGCGTTGCTGTTTTCTTGTCAAAATACTACCGAAAACCGAGTTTCATCGAAATCGGTCCGCAAACAAAAAAGTTGGCCGCCATCTTGAATTTTTTTTTACATTTTAACATTGCGTTGCTGTTTTCTTGTCAAAATACTACCAAAAACCGAGTTTCATCGAAATTGGTCCGCAAACAAAAAAGTTGGCCGCCATCTTGAATTTTTTTTTTTTAACATTGCGTTGCTGTTTTCTTGCCAAAATACGACCAAAAACCGAGTTTCATCGAAATCGGTCCGCAAACAAAAAAGTTGGCCGCCATCTTGAATTTTTTAATATTTTAACATTGCGTTACCTTGCGTTGTTATTTTTGTGTCAAAATGGTCCAAAAACCGAGTTTCATCGATATCGGCCCATAAACAAAAAAGTTGTCAGCCGCCATCTTGGAACTTATTTTTTCATTATTATTTCCTAATTGAGTACTAATTTAAGATTTATTTTATACTTATTTAGCCCTAAATTAGTAATGATTTACAATTAAAATTATGATTATCATACATCCTTTCCATATCCTTTCCATAATTCCTATAATTCCTCGCACTTATGATGCAAGAAGAAGAAAAAAAGAGAAAATACTAAGAAAAACTTTTTCTTTTCCTTATTTTAAGAGCATTAAAAGAAGGAAAAGAGACAAATTTGAAAAAAATATTCTTACCTTCTAGAAAAAAATGACAATAAATAATTCAAAGAATAAAACAAGAATTTTGAAGTGTCTATCTTATTTTTCCTATATATTTTTAAAATTCGAAAAGGCAAATTACATCGTGCCAACCCTTACACTTTTAGTCGTTGCGTCAACTGTCTAGACGAACGGCGGCTTTTGCGCCAACACAAAGGGCGATGTCCGACTGTAAGAAGAATACTCTCTAGGCTGTGGTATTACCGATGATTAGAGTAGTAGTATTAATTATTATTAGAGTAGTATTACACAATCAAATTTTTTTTTATGAGATTTAATAAAAAATAAATTAAAAAAGTAAGTAGAAAAATATTTGTTTACTTATACCAAATCAATAGCCTTGAACCGAGGATATGACTATTGACACAGTCAAAAAATATAAATTTCACTTTTTTGCTTGATAGTACTCACCTTATGATTGCAATCAAGTTTAAACCTTATTACCGTCGAGCAAAGTTCAATATTGATCGACAGCCTATATTCAGAGTACTATGTAGAAGTTAACATTCGAATTTTAGAAAATAGCAATGAAGAATTCTTTTTTTATTTATATCGTAAGAATCACAATTTCACTAACAATTTTTTGATATATTTATTTGTTTATAACTTGTACCCGTTTCTCTGGAATCGCCATTGCCAGAAACGTCAAGTTAGCAGCCCACTTTGAGATCGTAATATCTCGGCTTGTACTGAAGCAATATTATTGAAATTTTGCGTATACGATTCACTATTTCCTAACAATTTTTTGGCATATAAATCACATTGATACGAACTGTATTTTTTAAGGTGTCTTTGCTTAATAGTACTCACCTCATGATTGCAATCAAGTTTAAACCTTATTACTGTGGAGCAAAGTTCAATATTGATCGACAGCCTATATTCAGAGTACTATGTAGAAGTTAACATTAGATTTTTAGAAAATAGCAATGAAGAATTCTTTTTTTATTTAAATCGTAAGAATCACAATTTCACTAACAATTTTTTGATATATTTATTTGTTTATAACTTGTACCCGTTTCTCTGGAATCGCCATTGCCAGAAACGTCAAGTTAGCAGCCCACTTTGAGATCGTAATATCTCGGCTTGTACTGAAGCAATATTATTGAAATTTTGCGTATACGATTCACTATTTCCTAACAATTTTTTGGCATATAAATCATATTGATACGAACTGTATTTCTTAAGGTGTCTGCTAGCTTGACGTCAAGATAGCAGCCTCACCAAGATACTCAAATATCTTTTGAACCATAGTATCACTATTTATATGCTATAGTTCACTATTTATAACTATTTACTAACAATTTTTTGACCTAGTCAAAACCTTCTAATTCCATGGTGAGGCTGCCAACTATACGCTAATATTTAAACTTATAGTCACAGAGTATAAATAAGTCTATGATTTCACCGAAGAGATCGCTGCTATTAGTTCCATTTTCAAAATTAGCGCGTTGCTGATGACACATTCGCCGCCATTTTCAACGCGCCCCGTAGAAAGAGAGGGGGATAGTTTCGGCGCCAGCTGTCTACTCTCCATCCGCCACATCCATCTTACGTATTTTCGATCAGCCACGTGATTCTTACTCACGCGAGTTTAGCATTTTTTCCCCATACAAAAAGCGCATGGAACAAAATCTCAGCTTAGAAACTCCACAATATTAGCTTTTTACAGAGCAACTCTTGTATGGAATCGCTTGGCCTAATGGTAGTTCTTCTTCTTATTTTAGTTTGGCAATCTACTCTCCTCTTTAGGGAGTAATTTTTGCCAGTGTCAAGTGTTCAATAGTTCAGTGATAGATTGTTTCAGTTTACATTAGAATGCGGGTGCATCGCATTCCAACGCTGCTTGAAGCATTTGGCACCAAGTACCTATATACACATAAACTTTGTCTAGGGATACAGGTGTTATTTTCATACAAACAAGGTAACTTTGAAGCCTTGGTTTTCTGCCAGGGATGTACCGTGATGTAATCTGATGATGGCCATCCAGGGACTAAATGGAGTTGATTCAGATCATGTGAAGTGATGAGTTACTTAAATCACATCTGAATTTATGCGAGGTGGCTGAAAGTTTTAGATATGAGCGCCGCGCCGGCGCGCCGCCGCCGCCGCCGCCGCGAAAAGGCAACGGCGCGCCGAGCGAAAGAAAAGATTTAATGAATCAGTGTGAACGAGGTCGTTTTCATGGTAGGATAGGATGCGTTACACGTTTGCATAAAAATGGCCACGTCTTCGTTGTCGTCGTTATTAGAAGAACAAATTCTTAACGTTTTTAAAATAATACTAAATAAAATTACCGTTTCTTTGCTTTCATAATTAAAGTTTAATAAACACAGTTACTGTTGGAACTATTATTTGGCGTTCATGGACTATGAGAAAGCCTTTGATTCGATAGAGACCTGGGTGGTGCTGCAGACTACCCAGAGGTGCAAAGTGGACTACAGGTATATCGAGGTGTTGAGGTACTTATACGAAAATGCCACCATGTCGGTCCGAGTACAGAACCAGAGCATAAACCCCATCCAACTGCAGCGAGGTGTGAGACAGGGAGACGTTATTTCTCCGAAACTGTTCACAGCTGCGTTGGAGGTCATCTTAAGTTTTTGGACTGGAAAAGACTCCATATCAACATTAATAGCCAGTACCTAACACACCGTCGTTTTGCCGATGATATAGTTCTTACGGCTGAGATTGCTGAGACCTGAGACCATGAAAGACCTGAACATAATGCTCGAAGATCTCCGTAGTGCCTCCCAAAGAGTGAATCTTAGAATGGACATGGATAAGACGAAAATCGTTGAAAGCCCATATAGTTCATGTTGGGAACACTTTTTTTAAGATAGATAGGCATGCGCTTGCCTTTTATTACGCTTGATGGTAAGCGATGATGCGGTTCACTATGAAACGCGCTTGCCTAGAAGATACCTATTCACTCGCGACTTGACCAATAACCTTCAACCGCGTCTATGCTCGAGGCTTTTTAGCTTACTACAAAAAAGATTATCGTTGCTGATGATCTTCCTGGCCGCTCCTCCTCCTCCATCCTCCGCTTAATGGATTCAAGCGTCTGGAGCCGATATTTGGCGAAGCCATCCCAAAGTTGTTAATCAACTATACTCGGAAGTTGTCGACCATTACGTATACCTAGGACATACAGTCCAGTTAGGTTAGTCCAACTTCGAGAAAGAGATCTCTCGTCAAATCCAACTGGGATAGGCAGCATTCGGAAAGCTTTAAAAAATCTTCGCGTCCAACTTACCTCAGTGCCTAAAGAAAAAAGTCTATGTCCAGTGTGTGTTGCTAGTGATGCCTTAAGGCAGTGGAAAGTAGTCGCTAACAATGGGTCTCATTAGAAGGCTCTAGGTAACCCATCGTACATTGGAGAGAGCCGTGCTAGGCATTTCCCTACGTGATCAAATTAGAAATGAGGAGATCCGTAGGAGAACTAAAGTAACCGATATCGCTCGAAGGACTGCTTGGCTGAAGTGGCAGTTGGGCGGGACACATAGTGAGAAAAATCGATGGACGTTGGGGTTGGGCGGTTCTGGAATGGCGACCGCGCACCGGACTCGGCTCCGTGGGTAGACCCCGACAAGGTGGACCGATGATCTGGTGAATGTCGCAGGAACCCGCTGGATGCGGACCAAGCAGAACCGATCGTCGTGGAGATCCTTGGGGGAGGCTTATACCCAGAAGTGGGTGTCGTGCGGCTGATATGATGCCTTCTTCTTCTTCAGCCTTAAGTCACCCACTGCTGAGTGTAGGCCTTCTCGAATGCACGCCATCCCGTTCGGTCTTGTCCTTTTCTCATCCAGTTTTTCCCCGCTACCTTGGTTATGTCGTCTGACCATCTGGATTTTTGGTGGCCAACGCTTCTGGTACCGGTCCTTGGTCTCCACTCCAGCACCTTTCTGCTCCACTGGTCATCGGTTCTGCGACATATGTGACCAGTCCATCGCCACTTCTTTTGTGCAATGATGCACCCCACGTCAGTTAGTTTAGTGCGACTCCGGATTACCGTGTTTCTAACTTTGTCGAGTAGAGTGATACCGAACATGGCGCGCTCCATCTTCCTTTGGACTACCTCCAGCTTGTGGGTATTTTATTGTGTAAGGTTCCAAGTTTCTGCCCCGTAGACCATGACCGGCTGAACGCATTGCTCGTAAGCCCTTCGTGTCAGAGAAAGGGGGACTTCCTTGCACTTGAAAATTTCAGGCAGCCTACCAAATGCCCCCCAACTGAGTCCGATACGGCGTTGTACTTCTTTAGCCTGCCTGTTATTCCCAAGCGTTACCAGTTGCCCCAAGTAGACGATGATGATGATGATATGATGCACGTTTTTAAAATTCTAATGAAAACAAGTATTTCTGATCGATAAACTATTTCTTTTTATTATTTCCTGTCAATAAATAAAAAAAATCATTTAGAGGTCACGCCGCCGACAACGCCGCCGCCGCCGACCCAAAAAAGTCGGCGCGCCGCCGCCGGCCTTTTACCCATCGGCGCTCATATCTAGAAAGTTTAGCTTCACTGCGCCTATAATGTAATAGGGATGATGACTAATGAATAAAATAAAGAAATACTAATAGAAATCGTAAACATATTACGATTTCTATTAGTTCTAGTTTCTTTTAGACTTTTAGAATAGCTTGTATACCTCTTGGTTTTATATATTGCATATTATTTGTTTTATGACCCTTCAAAGTTGAGTGGACAAGTCCATTTAAAAAGTATAAAATTTATTAAAATAATTAATACCTTTAATTAGTCCGTAAAATGTATAGCAAATTTTTCTAAGAAACCATTTTGATAAACACAATATTTAATATAGCTGCCGAACAAATTTCCTACACGTTGCATACAAACTACTTAAGCGTGACGTCATGACTAAGTAGACGTTAGTATGGAGCGTTTTTGGGTGAATCCTCAGTTCAATTTTGTGTGCATTTCAAACTATGATATCTCTGGCAGTTTTCACATGCTAGCGAGATAATTATTTTACCAATATTTATTTTTTGAGAGGTATTTTATGTAACATAAAATAAAAAAAATTGTCATCATACCTACGTCCATCCTCATCTCTAAGATTTCGTCATAATAGGGTAATTACTCAATCTGTTTTTCGTCTGCAAAGTAGGTAGAGAACTTCCGTCATTTATGTTAAGAGATTTTATAAAAAATACAAAATGAAAATTTCGGGCATGGCCCGTGGATCCACCGGGTCTGCAACTTTATTTCGAAAGACGCAAGCTCGATGAACAATTGTTTGAATGAATTATTGACCGACGAACTATTGGTCGAGGAGTCGCTGTTTCGAATCACGCAAGCTCGATGAACGATTGCTCGAATTAACTATTTACCTAAAAAATTTTACTCGAGCTGTCATAGTTTTGAATAACGATAATAAGAATGAACTATTTATAGAAAAATCGTGTTTAAATTGTTTTTTTTTTTTAGATTTCTTACACTTAATGCAGTGTAAGAAATCTTAAAAGACCCACTGGTGGGTAAACGGGTGAAATTGCCTTTACCGTTCCACCCACTGCACTAGAGTCAGACCCCCTAGCCAAAGTAACATTTGCGATCCTTCGTTATCGCTTCGCTTTCGAAACATGTATGGGATTGACATAAGGTTTCGTTATCTATCGAATTTTAAAACGTCAATTCCATACATTTGTCGGAGCGAAGCGATAGCGAAAATTTGTAAACGTGACATTGGATCTCGTTTGTCGACGCAGCAGCGAGCGGTACGCGGTCGTACGACGACGCCTCGCCATAGTAAACATGCGGGTTGCCATGGTTACCAAAATGTACTATGGCGAGGCGATGTCGTACCGCTGCTGCACCGCCAAATGAGAAAAGGGCTTAAAATGCAAAATTTAAAATATCATACTAAATAATATACTAGAAAAAAATCGATCGATCATCGCCAGATCATTCTCATCATCATCATCATTATATCAGCCGCACAACTGCTGGGTATAGGCCTCCCCTAAGGATCTCCACGACGATCGGTCCTGCGCTGCCTGCATCCAGTGGTTTCCCGCGCAGATCATTCTCTCAGACGGGAATCGAACCCGCGACCTTTGGAAGTCCAGTCCAACTGAGCTACCGAGTCACTAGTGGCATTGTCGAAATTATTCTAGTATACTAGCGGCCGCCCGCGACTTCGTCTGCGTATAAAGTTTGCTATCCCTCGGGAACAGTGCTTTTTTCGGGATAAAAGTTACCTTATGTCTTTCTTTGTACCCCTGACAACGTGAATGCAAAATTTCATGACGATCGGTTCAGTAGTTAAAACGTGAAGGCGTAACAAACAAACAAACAAACGGACTTTCGCATTTATAATATTACTAGCGGCCGCCCGCGACTTCGTCTGCGTGGAAAGATTTTTTGCTATCCCTCGGGAACTATACTTTTTTTCGAGATGAAAGGTACCCTATGTCCTTCTCTGTACCCCTGACAACGTGTATGCAAAATTTCATGATGATTGGTTCAGTAGTTAGGATGTGAAGGAGTGCGTAAGAAACAAACAAACAAACGGACTTTCGCATTTATAATATTAGTAAGGATAGCAAGGATATAGTAAGGATAGTAAGGATATAGTAAGGATATTATATTATATCCTTCACTTTCACTGCAAGCCAGCGTTATTTCATTATTATGAGGAATCGGATGTCGAGGGTAATCCTCACATTGATGAATAACGGTAGGTAACGGTGAAAGTGTAGGATATAAGTACTAGAAAAATTTCGAAATAACCACGAGAAGCGGTTGAAAAATGCAACCTGCAGAAGAGAACAGACGGACAGCCGGACGGACATACGAAAGATTTTTACCCAAGCTGAAACGGAGATGCTTCGCGCTCGCTCCGTCAAATACAAACAAAACCATACGCGTCAGAAATAAATATTGTTTGCCGTTTTAAGTAGCAAATTAGATATACTGACCAAACTGTAACAAGTATACACTAACCACGAAAAACAACAAATTTCCATGAATATGTTGCACCTTACGCCCTTGTCTTAAAGTCGTTATTATAACGACTGTAAAGAGATTCTATGTTTGAAGCAGGATTTTCATTTTCAGGCTTTCAGTCGGATCGTGAACGCGGGCGGATAAAGCCGCTTTTCCGCGAAATACTTAATAAGTTTTCCTCGAATTTCTTACGGAACTCCATCCATATTTTAATGAGTGCAATTTACTCTATAATTGATAATTCAATGAAAGAAAAACATATTGAATAAACTGTCGGTACCTTTTTAAAAAGAAGTGAATAGTTTTTGTCATTTTGAGGAAGTATTTTTTTTTTATTCAACAATGAAAGGTAAGTGTTGGTGTGAATTTTTAGACTGAGATTTTCCATTTTACAATAAAAGAAAGTATTTAATATTGTATTAACAACGGAAGGATGCACCTTGTTGTCTTACAGGTGATAAAACCCATTTACAAACATGAATACAGTAAAATTTAATTTGTTAAAAACAAATACCTAGTAGGTACTTACTTTTTCGTTGTTTTAAGACTTTAAATTCTAACTGAACGAAGCCTCACAAGTGGTCAAAATGAAAGTGAAATGGGTATGATTGCAGTTTTGTGGATTTTACAGCAGAATCCACTTTATAAATTACAATAATCTCCTAGTGTGCAAAACCGCAAATTATCTGCAAGACCAAACTCAAAAACTTAAGATTATAAAAAAAACACTTTTACCGATGACTATCAGGGCCCTATTGCATAAGATTACTAATAATATTAGAAAATAATATAAGTTACAAGTTAAAAATTTACAAGTTGTTGTAATTTCTGTTGCATAATAATTTTCGTTTTTATTATTAGTATGTAAATATTGCGTTGCATAAATTTCTAATAATATTATAAAATCTACAAGCTACTTTTACAAGTACTAGTATATTGTGTTGCATAACATTCTTTTCCGAACTTGTAATAAGGGCGCTAATAATATTAGCAAAATATACAAAATACAAGTAACTTTCCTTGGCTGAATAGGTGAAACCTTTATCCGTCTTGATTTTTCCATGAAAAATAATAATTTTGGCGATAATTTGAATGTCAATCAAACTCAATTGGCATAAACATAAAAAAGACTGTTGGCGGGAATTAATGATCAATCAATAAGTATTTAATACCAAATCACAGTACCTATATTATATAGCTAGGATTTATACAATATACCTATAAACTGTGTTGCTGTGTTCTTTTTCCACGATTTCAGAGTTGATACCATAGTGAAAGTTGTTCATATAGGCATGGGTAGAATATCCTGTTAAAATTTAGCTAAACATTTTAGTAACCCCGTATATGTTCGATTTTTGTATGCTTATGGTTGCGCGTTATTTGAAATCCTTCATCTTCATCATCTGATGAATATAATAAAATATTTTTTAAGTTATGGTTAACGGTGTTATATTATTCTAAGTCAACGATAAATGCAGAATGCAATTAATTTGACAATGTACCAGATATGTGACGTCATCCTACGAAACTAACGTTAGTTTCGTGGGATGATGTCACATCTCCTCCGGTATATTGTAAGATTAATCACACTATAAGTACAACTAATAGCAAAACATTATTGTCTCATTATTGTGGTTTGTTTGTATAGTGTACGAAAAAAATCGACAATTTTTTTTAAACTGGCAAACAGTGCACCAAAAGCTTTGAAAAATATAAAAAAAATGTTTGTAATATCTGTACAAATATTATGATAATATTATCCACAGAAAGAACATTATGGCATCAAAAATCAAAACAAGTATACTCAAAATAATATCAATAATACCCCTGGTGGGACTCGAACCCACAATCCCATAATTTGAAAATACGGTGCTCCTTAGATCAGTAGAAAAAAATACAAGTTTTTACTAATAATTTGTATTTTCGGTTTGATATTGCAACAAAAGCTTGTAATATTAGCTAATTATATTAGTAACTAGCGGCCCGCCCCGGCTTCGCACGGGTGCAGTGCAATGTAGTTACTAATGTAAAACCGTGCTAATGTGGTGTCAGTGTGAAGTTATTTGATTATACTACAGAATATCTACATATATACGATGTACGCAAGGGGTGTTAAAATATAATTGAAGTGTGTGTGTGTGTCTGTCTGAGGCCACCAGCTCCCAAACTTAAAGATCGATTTTATTGCGATTTTTATGTATAGTTGAAGAGAAGCGTACAGACGGCGGGAAGCGTCTTTGTTTTAAATACTATGTTTAGCTTTTGCCCGTGGCTCCGCCCGCGTGGGAGTCGGTAATCGTTGTAAGTCTTCCCTTGGAAACCAATGATCGGCATGAAAAGAAGCCTTTGTTAAGTATTCCAGACTATAAGCTATCCCTGTGCCAAATTTCGTCTAAATCCGTTCACCCGTTCAGACGTGATTGAGTAACAAAATGAACAACATCCAAACATCAAAAATTTCACATTTTTACAATTTTGTGATATGTAGGTAGGGTTACCATCTGACCAGATAAATCCGGTCTTGACCGGATTTTAAGAGCTCAGACCGGACTCCGCCCGGATTTCATTCGAGACCGGATTTTCAATCATGCTTGGTTAAAATTACCATCATTGATTGTTATGATTTTGTCTAAACCATCATCGCTGCGCAGCTGGGAGCGCGCGGCGCGCTACGCACGCCGCGACTAGGTTCTATGAATGGGTGGTTTTCTGAAAGATGCCCATTTCTTATAAGAAACAACCCACTTGTGTAAAATTTTACATAAAAATAAGGTAAAGCTGTTGCCAGCAGATAATCCTAAGTTGTGCATTGTAAATGACGTACATTTTTTTAAATTTGAATTAAAGACCGGACTATTGTCCAAAAATCAGGATTTTCAACCTCTTGCGACCGGATTTCCGAATTTTGGTCCTGGTAACCCTATATGTAGGTAATAGCTGCACCCCGCGGTTTTACCTGCGCAATCTGTTGATTCTGTAACCAAACTCGCATCTCACTTCGAACCTCACTTCACTTCGCGTGAATTGTTATTAGAAATTAGCTAACTAAATGAGCAATTTTACCGATTACAATAAATTTAGGTAGCTATCTAAAATATTTTGTGATGAAAAAAAATCTTATCATTATCTTATTTATGATTTACTAGCTTCCGCCCGCGACTTCGTCTGCGTCGAAAAGTTTTTTGCTATCCCTCGGGAACAATACTTTTTTCGGAATGAAAGGTACCCTATGTCCTTTTCTGTACCCCTGACAACGTGTATGCAAAATTTCATGATGATCGGTTCAGTAGTTAAGACGTGAAGGCGTAACAAACAAACAAACAAACGGACTTTCGCATTTATAATATTAGTAAGGAAAGTTCCCGTCCCGTGCAGTGAAGTGAGATTCGAAGTGGGGTTCGAGTTTGTTTACAGAACCGACGCCCTACTGTTCACGATTTTGTATTAGGTAGGTAGGTAGGTACTTAATAAAATTTCTTAGCAGTAATATAACAAAATAAGTATAATAATATTATGTAACATTTAATACTCATACTTAATAGTTTGGTAGGTATCTTCTTTTTAAATAAAAATCTATGTATGTTTATTTGTTCCTGGTTCCTGGCTAAAATAACGTGACATTGCAAATTATGTTGGGTGCAACTTATGTTGTGCATTATTATCCGGCTCTCAATTTCAACACTTTACACCACATTCTTTGTCACGTTAGATATCTGATATTTGCTAGATTTTGCCACGTTTTATAAGTAGACTAATATTTCGTTAAATAGGTAGTGAAAATCAGGATAAAATCAATACAACATGAAATGTCAGCTCGTACGGTGACATAATTACAATCTCAGGGGAGGTGACAACCTGACAACTGACATTTATTTTTCTTAATCGTACAAATGCACTTAGAAGTTTTGATTCCGATATCAAAGTCAACCACCCTAAAAATAGCTTTCTACCCCTTTTCAACCCTGTTAGGGGATACATTTCAAGAAAATACGAAACACGTATTCAATTAATTTTGTTATAGAATGTCTATTCCAAATTTCAAATCAATCGGGCCAAGGAATCGCTTTCTCCCATACAAACTTTGGCACCCTGTTTTACCCCCTTAGGGGCTGAATTTCGCAAAATCCCGTCTTAGTGAGTACCTTCACCCTAAAAGGAACCCCCATGCAAAATTTGAGACTCCTAGCACTTGTAGTTTCTGAGATTTCGTGATGAGTCAATGAGTGATTTACTCTTTTATATATACAGATTTGGACTAATATTATTGGCACTTGTAGTTTATTACTCATACTTTATTATGCAACAGAAATCTACAAGTTACGGTTAAGTTATAGTTAAAATACTAATATTATTAGCTTGTACTTATCGACTTGTAAATTTGTGACTAATACTTTATTATGCAACACAAAAGTACAAGTTACAACCAAAATCATTAATAATATTAGCTTGTAATTTGTTATGCAATAAGCCCCAGTAGCAGATGAATTTCTTATAGATGAACTAAAACTTACCATAGTTACATCATAGTTCATAGTTGTCATTATTCTTATATCATTATTTTTAGAAGGTATCACTATATTCCCTCGTAGTCACTCTTAGAAGTATGATAGCAAATGTGCCAAAAAACGGCCACTTTTAGCAGTTTTGGTATTTACATTCCAGGGGCCGTACCGGCTAATTTACATGGCTATCGTAATCGCTTTCATTTGACAGATGGATGTGACACAGTGCTATTTCTTTATGGCACAAATAAAACCTTACTAAAGAAAAGTAGCAATGTATCACATCCATCTGTCAAATGAAAGCGATAACGATAGCCATGTAAGTTAGCCGGTATGGCCCCAGCAGTGACTATGAGCGCACTTATGATACCAAAATACTACACTGTGGGCTCTAAAAATTCCAAAATCACCGCGGCGCCACTTTCGGTCAGGTTCAAAATTCAAAGTCAGGAATTCAAAATGAGAAAAACTCTTGTTAAAAACAAGAGTTTTTAGGGTTCCGCACCAAAATGGTAAAAAAGGAACCCTTATGGTGTGACTCAGTCTGTCTGTCTGCATGTCTATCTGTCTGTCTGTCTGTCTGTCACAGCTGGATATCTCGAGAACTACTAATGGTATCAACTTGAAATTTAGAATAGTTTAAGATGACATTTGCCCAACTATTTTGCAAATAAGAAAGAAAGAAAAAAACATTTTTTTACAAAAGGGACTGAAAAGGTTTCTTAAAAATTTTAAGTGAGGTGACTAGGGCATGTGGGGTATCATATGAAAGAGCGCTGTTTGCACATTTTAAAACATTCTTTTTCTTTTTTCTTAGGCCGCATAGATTTCGACTTATGATGAAAAATGTAAAAAAAAATACCGTTCCCCCCTTATCTCCGAAGTTTGCAAAGAGAAAAATCTGAAATACTCGTAATTCTATGTGATAGTAGTTTACGTAAAGATTACAGGAAAAATAAAACGATGTCTCAATATAACACACTTTTTTAGAAATTCAAAAAACAAACAAAAATTCTTTAGTTTCACTACCAGTCAACAGATGGCGGTGACCTAAGAATGCTGACTTACAAAAAAAAATAGTTCCACTATCGGTCAAGAAATGGCGCTACCTAATACTACAATAATAATTGGTGGCTGTTTCTAATATAATTACCTACTATTTGCCGTACGAATAAACGAAGAATAAGGTCCTACTTAGTAATATAAACAGTTTGCAATGTGGAGTGGCTGAAACGTTTTTCAGTCACCATAAGCACCTGTGGTTAAGATTTGTAAATTAACTGTCCGCCTGTTCGCCCTTCCACCTGTCTGCCGTTTATCCTACTTTTTAAAGACTGTACTAAAGTAACATATCCAAATATATTTATGATTGTACGGAACCCTCGGTGCGCGAGTCCAACTCGCTCTTGACCGGTTTTATTTTAAATATAAATTAATAGTATAATTTAAAAAAATTCAACTGTGATCAAGATTTTTTTAATAAGTCAAAAAATAAAAAGTATTACAAGCGGTCAAAGTTTTGATAATTCACGCGACCGACCGACTGAAATGTGACGTCATCATGACATGACGGTGAAGAGGTGTCTGCCTATCGCCACTTATCTTGGAAACGGCTGGGCCGATTTTGAAGCGGTTTGCCTATTGTTTTACATAGGTTATGGTTTTATAATTAATTACAGAGTTTCCACAGCCACCCTTCGGCCACATTATCAGACTCTAGACACAGTCTCTCATCAGAGCCAAATCAAACAAGACCTAACTCGATGCGGTGTATCCTATCCTTACTAATATTATAAATGCGAAAGTCCGTTTGTTTGTTTGTTTGTTACGCCTTCACGTCCTAACTACTGAGCCGATCATCATGAAATTTTGCATACACGTTGTCAGGGGTACAGAGAAGGACATAGGGTACCTTTCATCCCGAAAAAAAGTATAGTTCCCGAGACTAGCGACCGCCCGCGACTTCGTCTGCGTGGAAAGTTTTTTTACTATCCCTTGGGAACAGTATATTTTTCTGGATGAAAGGTACCTACTATGTCCTTCCCTATACCCCTGAGAACATGTATGCAAAATTTCATGATGGACGGTTCAGCAGTTAGACGTGAAGGCGTAACAAACAAACAAACAAACGGGCTTTAGGATTTATATTATTAGTTGGGAAGTAAGGATAACAAAGTTCCCATGGCTACCTTCCGGCTACATCATCAGACTCTGGACACCGTCTCCCATAAAAGTCTTGTCAAGACAAATCAAACGAGCCCAAACTCGATTGGGTCACATCGTTTTATTACAAAGTTCCTGTGGCCTTCTTTCGACTCCATCATCAGACCCTGGACACTGTAACGTTGTCGTTCTGACCTCCTTCTTATATAATATAACATTCTTTATGAAAGTACGAAACTATAGCTGTGTATACTGCCCGGCATATATATTGGAAAGAAAATGAAAGAGACAAAAGATGCGCAGTAGCCATAAACTTAGTGTTTATGGCTACTGCGCATCTTTTGTCTCTTTCTTTCTCTTGCCAATATATATGCCGGCATCTGTATGTACGATTGTTCTGAAAAATAATAATTCGAACGCCACGTTTGTTGTCATGAGATATTTTTATTGGCTTCCTAAAGTCAGTCCATCAAAATTATTTCAAGATAAATGTTGTATGTGAATATTGTTGTATCGTTGGATTCGGATTGTTGGATTGTTGTATTGAAGAAACTATGTATTCTTTCTTTTAGGTTTTTAATTTTATCCTGAAATATCAAATTACTACATTATATATGAATGAATATTATTATATGAATATGAATATTATTATTATTATTATATGAATTGGCTGTGGAATTGAGTTTCATTCACTTCCCGGCTACAACATTATCTCCCATCAGAGTACTTGACACTTGACAAGACGAATCAAATGAGCCCAAACTCGATGGGGTTGTATCGTTTTATTACAGAGTTTCCATAGCTACTTTCTAGCTCCATTATCAGATCAGCTCATGTCATAATAACATTGCATTGTTATCCGATTTACATGATGTATGAGAAAAATCGGCCCAGCTGTTCCCAAGATAAGTGGCAACAGATAAACACCTTTTTTCCGGAATTTTTCGTCGATTTATACCAGGGGACCTATTTTTGAATCGTTCGGCAGGCATCGAGCGCTCTTTTCGACTGGTTTTCGTTTGACATATGACTCAAAATAATGAGATGTCGAATGAAAATCAGTAGAAACGAGCGCTCGACGCCAGCCGAGCGATTCAAAAATAGGGCACCAGAGCTGGTTCATCCGTGGTATGAATCGCACAAGGACGCTTTTTAAATTCGCTGTTTCATACCATGGTATGAAAATAAAATCAATGTTACCAAAAAAATTTAAAGTGAATGCTAGCAAAATTACATTAGAAAGGTTGCTTGGTATGAAACAGCGAATTCAAAAAGCGTCCATGTGCGATGCATACCGTGGGATTCATGAATCGACGAAAGACCACTTTTCCGTTACGACTGCCTCATGAGTCATGACGTCATACCTCAGTCGGTTGTATTAAAACTTTAACTGCTTATAAAATGCTATTGCCGAAGGGCAATAGGTAAAAGATACGTATTTTGAAATATGTAGTTCAAAAAGTGTTACTATTCAACATGTTTATTGATGTAAACATGTTGAATAGTACCTATAACGGGTGTAACAAGACCTTCAACGAAGCCGAAGTTCACGTATTCCGCCCATCATCAGGATCATTTTTTTCTTCTAGACTAAGTGTACATGGGAAACCAATAGCTACGAAGTTATTGAAGGTCCAAAACAAAAATATTTTTGCAAAGTTTTTAAATGAATTCTTACTTTATTCGTTATTGACTACTTTTTGTCCTATGAAACATTATCAAAATTTTAAGTATATCGTAACAAACAATGGCTTCAAAACGTCATCACTCGATGTATCTCATGAGCACGCACATAAACGCTGCCTTTCAACTCAACCGCACGCAGCTGTGTAGCATACACTCGCAGGCGCGGTCTGTTGTACGCGTTACATTGCGTGGTAAAATATGCAATGCTTTTTTAACACCAAGAATCAAAATCGTATCCTGCAATAATTTTGAACAGAAATGGTCCTGATGATGGGCAGAATACGTAGACCTCGGCTTCGTTGAAGGTCTTGTTACACCCGGTATAACACTTGAACTGCTTAAGGCTAACCAAATGAAGCAAACATTAACTGCCGTACAAATAAACGAAGTATAAGTTTATAAACAAACGTAAGAAGTAATATTGCTAAGCAATAGTTTTGCTTAAACTAGGTATAAACTTATTCTTCGCTTATTTGTACGGCAGTAAGGAGTTTTCCTCATCATAAAATTATTTCCGGTGAAATGAAATTCGATTTATTATTTTTTCTATCTTTCTTAATAATTATTGAAATATTTATTTTCTCATTATGTCAACGAAACAAAGTCACTGCCAAACAATCATAATTATAAGATCTTTTTGGTGGTGTTCATCTCGCGGAAAGTCTCCTGGAAAGTTAGTGCGAACTTTGTATTAAAGTCTTGTATTAAATATCGAGCTCTTTGCATCAAAGACGTTGTTTAGAGGGAATTGGTGGTGGTCAAAGGGGGACCAGGGGGATCACAAAGAGTTCATCCGAACTCTTTCCGAACTTTGCCATTATGATGAAACAGCGCTAAGGCACAACTTAGGATACCTATTTTAAAATGCTAACTTTTATGCAATTTATTTTAACAATCTTTCTCTTAACAAGAGATTGAAATCGAAGCGCTCATGGCAGAGCTTGACAGACTGATGGTACTCGATGACGTTTGTTAAGCAACGCTCGGTCCGGCCAGGTGTCGAATGGGTGAGCGTTTACAACTGAGCGCTTCCGTGTTTCGAAGGCCACGTTAAACCGTCGATAACCATCTGATAACAGTCGTTAAGCCGAGTTAGAGGCCTTACAGGCGGCTTGTTAAACTCTTACACCAGAGGTGGCCACTCATCCTAAACGATATAAAGAAGAAGAACAAGAGATATTTTTCCTGACCATAATATTGTAAGATTAAAAACTAAACGTTACATCAACATTTTGTAAAACAATAATTGAAGCATTTCATTTAAAAAGTTTATAACTTTTCATAAGCTTTCCATATAAATGCGAACCATTTCCATTTTAAATCAAATAATAAAAATATCAATAACATTATTCAAAATTGAAAATGCCTAAAATAGACATTACAAGCACCTAGACCCACATAACTTTAATCCGAAATTGTCGCGAGAAGTTATATACTATTAAATCCTTGTGAAAGTTTAAAGCTCCTTTGATTATAAAAGTTATAATTGCGAAGCTGAAGCCGGCAGTCGACAGGTGTCTACTTCTTTAAAAAATATCATACTGAGGGAAGTTTTACGGGCTCTGGATAAATGATAAACACCATCGTAAAATTCTCTTCCATTTTAAATTAAACCAGAAGATATCTGGAACCTACGAAAGGCCCGTTTGTCCACCGCTTCCGCCCGCCGACACTGTGTCGTCACCAAGATGGTGGTGCCGAAATAGCGATTATAAATGCATAATGACATTGACAATGGCCGCCTGTTTATTGCACACCCGTCATGTCTTTTTGTACTCAAAATAAAGATTCCCCACTACTCAACTATTCGCAGTTTGCCAGTCTAGTTGAGCAGTGAGGAAAAAAGGAAATATTCTCGTTTCGGTGATGGCTAGCAGCAGTGGACAAACTGCAGATCAGCGAATTCAGGCTGCGATTACGGCCATAAAAACCGTTAAATAATATAAACCGAGCTATAACAAACACCTTACGTAAAAATATTATACGTGTTACTATTACTCGTGAATATTAACTGTGTTACTATACGCGTATATAGCGTGTCACTATACTGGTAAATATTACTCGTGTGCAATGAGCAACTTAAGCTAACTTGTCTCAAAATGTACTATGCGTGCCAAATAAGAATAGTATCGACAACTTCACGTCACTGGTCAATTTTGTACTGCCAGCAAAAAATCCAATGATCGTTTGCCATGCTGATCGATGCCAGCAATAATAAAAATCATATTTTTATATATTTTGTTTCTTTTTATGCACATTCTATACATTATGAAGTTATCAATTCTACCAAGCAATAACAAATTGTCCAGTGCCGTGAAGTTGTCGATACTATTCTTATTTGGCGCGCATAGTACTAAAACCTCATTATTATCTTATCTCTTTATTATTGTTCAGATTATTTTAATTACCTATTTCACTTTTAACTTAAATACAAGTGAAGGCAAACGGTTTTTGAAAAACCAATTTTTGAACAGTTTATACATTTTGTTCACTCAGGTTCAACATTTGTTTGGGCTCAGACTTTTTAATTTTAAAATCAATTCCCCATCCAATATAAATCTGATCCAGAGGTGTGTTCCACTCCTTCGTGACCGGCTTTACTTCTCGTGACTTTCAATGCCGTGTCATATTACCTGTTAGCTACCTAATGAAGCTTGCTCGATTGGTTTCATAGTAATCTCGCTAGGTTCTGATATATTATTTATATACTAGGTTCCGCCCGCGACTTTTTTTATGCAGAACGGGCTAGTGCTTGGCCTTCACCTCACCTAATCACTGAGGAACTGGCTATTTTACCTCCAACTGTCGAAACACAAAATTTTTTAGGGTTCCGTACCAAAATGGCGTCAGACTTAGGTAAGATAGCTAGCCAGGCGGACTTGAAATAAGCCCTGCCACCAACCAAACCGAGTACAAATTGAATCATCACCAAAAATCTACCACCATCTCTCATTTATAGATTTCAATAGCCTCGCGAAGCATACTAGAAATAAATCTAAGTATGTGCCGAAACGTCGGAAAAAAACAAAATCAAACTAAATTAAAATACCATTAACTCGACATCGGCAGCTATCGGCAACAGGGAAACCTTTACTTGAAAAACAAAAAGACGAAAAATTTCTCTCTATTGCAGTCTCTATTACAATATTTACATCAGTTTCTGATAGTTGAAATTTAATCGACAAAGTGCTTTTAATAAAACCGCGCTAGTAGGTATCCTTAAAAGTGTTTTATATCAAGTGTAGCTTTCTATTTGTGAAATATTTTTTGAATCGGTTTAGTAGGACAAATAACTTTTTCAATACAGTTGCTCGAAAATGTGAGCTTACGATAGCAGTGCGACGTGCGGTAAGTTGATTTTACTGCACGCCGGCCCCGTGCGTTTTTGTTTACGTACTTTTTTCTTAATTTCTACTAGCTTCCGCCCGCGGCTTCATCTGCGTGGACAGTAGAAAAATATGGAGACCACTTTAAAATGACCTCTTTAGTGTATGAAAGTTAGTACTACGGAGAGTTCAAGCTGTTTCCCTGGTTCATCCCACCTGAATTTGATGAAACATAGCTTAGATTTTAAGTTAGACCTCAATCTACTGAATTCTGAAGAGCCCATCAAAATTCGTTTACCGGTTTTTGCGTAATTTGCGCACAAATATATTTACAGTTTTATTATATGTATTGATTACAGTTTCAGTGGTACCTATAATGTTTTCTCGCAAATGTATTGAAAAACGTAGTATAGCACACGGTTGTTAAGGTGGTACCCTGAGCGAAAGTGGCGCTGCGGTGAATTTTATTTAATATTATAATTCTAATACACAATTTTAATAATGTTTATCGTGGAGATTTTAGGGCCCACAGTCTAGTATTTTTAGACGGTACCGTTATATTCCCACGTAGTCACTGCTAGAAGTAGATAGAAAAACTGCTAAAAGTGGCCGTTTTTGACACATTTGCTATCTACTTCTACGAATGACTACGAGGGCATGTATTGATACCTTCTAAGAACTAGGCCCTAAAAACTCCACGACAAACATTATTAAAATCTATTTCTATTAATAACTTATTACATAAAAACCTCTGAGGGCGCCACTTTCGGTCATACAACCGCCCTAAGGTTTTTTTAAAACTCCTTACCAACCTTGTATCATAAACTACTATAAAAAGTTTACCACTCATTTACGTAAGTACATATTTATGGACTTGCAGCGTTTCTTTCTTAGGTCGATATAATCTGTGTGGGTGGAATAAGTACTTACCTACCTAAGGCTCTAAATAAGTAAATAATAACAATAAATACCAACGCAAATACAGTAAAAGGAAAAAGCTGCAGAACAAAGACAGAAAAGTGACAAAAGTAAAAGAAATTTTAGAAAAATATATTTAAATAAATAAAACCGGTCAAGAGCGAGTCGGACTCGCGCACCGAGGGTTCCGTACCATCATAATAAATACACTGCAGAGTAGAATAATAAAATTATTCTTGCAGTTTTAGGTCAGCGCCATCTCTTCACCGATAGTGGAACTAATGTTAACTTCTTTAGAAATTTTATAATTTCTAAAAAAAGCGTGCTATGTTGAGACATCATTTTATTTTTTCTGTTATCTTTACATAAACTGCTATCACATCAAATTTATTTCAGATTTTTTCTCTTTGCAAACTTCGGAGATAAAGGGGGGGGGGGGGGGACGGTATTTTTTTAATATTTTTCATCATAAGTCAAAAACTATGCGGCCTAAGAAAAAAAGAAAAAGTGATTAAAAACGTGCAAACGGCGATCTTTCATATGATATCCCACAAGGCCCTAGTAGTAGAATGAATGTTTTCTCAAACATGCTTGGAAATTCGAACATTATTTTAACAACCTTCTTCGTGCTAAATCGGAGTTTCCGGACAGACCTAAACCGCGCCGGCAATTTTTATATGAGAATCCATTACTAACGTGTAATAATGGATTTTCATACAAAAATTGCTGGCGTCTGACCGGCAATATTAGTATTGAAACTCATTATACACGTGTAGGTAATTCAGAAATGGAACGAAATTTTCAATGAAACACGACAGCCAATGAGGTCTGTGATCTCATCATCAATATTTAAAATTAGAACTGGCTTTGCAAATGGAAACTTCCGAATCACGGTAACAGTGTCATGAGCGCACTAACGCCCACCAATACTAGTAATAACAATAATAGTATTTCTGGTTATAAAACTTACGTGGTGTAACATACGATTCGGACAGGCGGCATAAAATAAAGTTGTATTATCTATGGATCTTGGCGCGGGAAGATAATAAATTATTGTTGAACTTGTTTGTTGTTTTGTCAAATATTTTATCTTCGATTTAAATTAAGTAATTGATTTATTATAAAAATGAGTTCAAGCGAGGAAAGTGATATTTTAACGCCACCTGATACTCTAGAAGCGGCAAGAACTGTAATTGAAAACATATTGTCTCCAAAATCAAAAACCATAAAGTAAACCAGATGTAAACATAACTGCAATGCTCAAAAGACATTCACAAGAGTATAAATGTAGGAAGTCTACATCAAACGTGCAAATTTTCTTGTCAGAAGCATCAGACAGTGTGTATTTGGATCCTAAAGTAAGTTTTCGTATTGATAAGTACCTAAACGTACTAATTTACCACTTTGTTTTAGTTAAACAGCTAACATCACAACTTAACACGTTCTTTATTTTTGTTGCAGGTTTGATTTTTGGCATTTTCGGTGCATGAAGATACAACGACATGTATTTATGTAAAAGACGTAGAAACTCAAGACGGTACTATTTGGTACTTTCAATTCAAATTCAATTACTGTAATTTTAAATAAAAATAAAATGTTAGAAAAGTTACTACTTGGTTTGAATTTCCGCCCATTATTTGAGAAAAGTACTATAAAAGCCTTGGCAGCAACTAAGCATTGATGGACTCACGTATGTGTGCCTCGGCTTCGCCTCGGCCCACATTTTCACGTTCGTCCTTCAATGCCTGTCTTGCCTGCCGCCGCAGTAATGTACTTTAGTTACCGTTCCCCCCCCCCCCCCCCCCCCTTATCTCCGAAGTTTGTAAAGAGAAAAATCTGAAATAAATTCTATGTGATAGCAGTTTATATAAAGATTACAGAAAAAATAAAATGATGTCTCAATATAGCACGCTTTTTTTAGAAATTATCAAATTTCTAAAGAAGTTAACATTAGTTCCACTATCGGTGAAGAGATGGCGCTGACTTAAAAATAATTTTATTATTCTACTCTGCAGTGTATTTATTATGATGGTACGGAACCCTCGGTGCGCGAGTCCGACTCGCTCTTGACCAGTTTTTTCAAACAATATTTGCGTTCGATTTCTTTGGCGCTGAAATTCAAAAAGTGCGCGTCAAAGATAATTGCGGCGCACTTATAAAGAGGATTAAAAACTCATTACTATACCCGCTAAAATTTTCATAGAAAACACCACCTTTGGGTGCACTTAAAGGCGAGTCGTCCTTTTCGAATAGATGGGTTGAAAAAAACTTATAAATCGGCTTAGCGTACTACTGAATTTCAGCAGAAAACCTTTAAGAATATAATATTACTATATATACTCATGTTGAGGTTTTTAGCCCACGGCAGTGGGAAAGGAATAATACTTATGAAGTCACTGGTCTGTAAAACATCTTTTGAGAAAATGATATTGAAATTTATTTTCGTTTACCCAGTTTCACTTTTATCATATAAAAGAAAGAGCTACATAATTTATTATCAACATAATTATTTTCATTTATGACCTCGAAATCGTTAATATATTTTTAAGAATATATCTAAAGTCATATTTTCATTCTAGAATTTGAAGCATTATTTTTGTCGAATATAATTTCCTATTTATCCTTGTAAAATTAACATTACGTAAGTAATTATTGATAGGAGAATATTTTTCTACATTGCAGGTGTACATTATGTACCCTACCTATTTGCTCCGAATAAACTCGGATGTGATAACATATTATTGGGTAGGGACTCCCAGTCTCCCAATACTCATTCCTTTAGGAAAATAAATTATATTGACATTACAAAACTAAAGCGTTATGTTAATAATATTATAACATTTATTTCGGATGACAAAAACATCCATATTAAGTTATAGTTAAATACCTACAAATTAAATTTTAAAGATAGTGTTAGGAAAATATATAAGTACAAACACACATTTAGAGCCCCCGCAAAGTGCAAACTTTCTATCGGCTGAAAGTTGGGTCGTCAGACCATTTTTAATATGAAGAATTGGACCGTTTTTATTAATATGAAGAATCGGCCCATACCAAATCGTTGTAATGTGCGCACTTGCATACTTCTTCATACTGAAAGGCCCGACCCAAATATCGCCCGATAGTTTGGTCTGTAGTCTGCGCGAGCTCTTAATGGAGGGGTCTTTGTACAAAATTTCATTTTCTACACTAGGTATACGTGCAGTCGTATCCAGCGTGTCAGCATCGTTGAGTTCCACCGATCCGCCAGTGTAGTGTTGGAACTGCCGCGTACCCGCTGCAGTAACGCGAAACCATCTATGAGCTCCTGCAAACATATATTAGGTCCTACAGTAACGCAGCTAGTCGGCAACTCCTCAACGTCCTGAGAATGCGTTGCTAGTTCATCTTGTGCGCGAAGGTCAATGCCGCACGAGTATAGTCCAACCACCTTAGAATAATAATACCTAGAACGATAGTTCTTTACAAAGCGCACTGTCAAAAGTGAGGTAACTAAAACAACCAAAATGGCTCCGTTTTCAGATTATTATTCTACATTATTACCTAATCATACCGATTAAGCACAAAACAGTTTCAATTTTCCCACATTTATAAGACTAGTTACTATATTATTGGGTTTCAGTTACGATTAGTTAACGTATGAACGATATAAATTTGAAAACTAAGCCATTCTGGCTTGGTATAAGTTGCCTCACTTTGCATACGCGGACACGGCTTCTAGATGTTATTATTCTAAGCCAACCACAGACTATAACCGTGCGGCTCCGTGAGCTAGCTGACCTTGCGTTAAAAAGTAATTCAAATTGTAAGTTGTTTAAAAATTAATAGATGTCGCCATCGCCACGAGGTTTTCAAAGCACATACGGTACGTGCTGTTTGGTATATTCGCAGCTCTATGGCACTTCTAATGTGTGAATTATTTTTCGAAATGTGTGAATTATTTATTTTTTTGGATAGATTTCGAAAAACGGAGAGCCGGGAAGGATGGAAGGAAAGAAATTCGAAAGAATTTTTGCCCAAGCTGAGGCAGAGACGCTTTGCTCGCGGTTCGCGCTCGCTCGGTCAAAAAGACGTAGGAAAGCTTTCCAACGGGCCAAATATTGCATTGAACTGACAGCGACCTTTTTTCTCTCTGACTATCTACTCTACATCATCTTTCAAATTATCAGAAACCCAGTGGCCCAAACGTTTTTGTTCCACTCGGCTAAATATTTACATTTTGCCCTTAACTTCATGTCATGACTGTAAGTTACAGCCTCATAAAGTGAACTAATAAAATCTATAAATATTCTATGACTAGCGGCCGCCCGCGACTTCGTCTGCGCGGAAAGTTTTTTGCTATCCCTTTGGAAACAATACCTTTTTTCGGGATGAAAAGTACCCTATGTCCTTCTCTGTACCCCTGAGAATGTATATGCAAAATTTAAGTAGTTAAGACGTGAAGGCGTAACAAACAAACAAACAAACAAACGGACTTTCGCATTTATAATATTAGTAAGGATTACGATTATTACATAATGTGACATTTTACTCGACCAGTTTCTAATTTATTCGATTTGTAACAAAATGTAACATTTCCATCATTATCATGATTAACTTACATATAAATATTGGACCAAAAGTAATATTAGTACCTTTTAGTACAAGCATGCTGTTTTTTTAGAGTCTACCCTTTATGGCTAAACTTTTTATGTCAATTTTATTATGCATAACAGCGAATGGCATAAACTTCATGTCGCAGAAAATCGTTTGGCATACACTCATTTGTCATACACTTAAAACGCATAATTTTGTAAGCCAGATTAGTCTTTTGGCACATACACTTCGTATCCACGATAATATAATAGTAGAACCATTATATCGCAGATAGTCGGAATGATCTCTTGGCATACATTGCATAGAAAACTCATATTTAGATTTTTTTTTATTTCTTACATGCATACAAGTAAATATGCAGCATGCAAGCAAGCATGCAAGCAAGCATGCAAGCAACCATGCAGCAAGCATGCAGCAAGCTTTCAGCAAGCATGCAGCAAGCTTTCAGCAAGCATGCAGCAAACATGCAGCAAGCAGACAGCAAGCATTCAGCATGCAAGCAAGCATGCAGCATGAAAACAAGCATCCAAGCATGCAGCATGCAAGAAAGCATGCAAGCATTCAGCATGCAAGAAAGCATGCAAGCATTCAGCATGCAAGCAAGCATGCAAGCATGCAGCACGCGAGCAAGCATTGTGGAGCTCCGCTGCGAGTGGTCAAAACACTAACCTAACCTAACCTACCTAGTGCATTAATATTTTTTCTTTATAGCGGGACGCCTCAGGCCTCAGCCCCCCTGCACCCCTAGACAAGCATGCATGCAGCGTGCATGCAAACAAGCATTCAAACATGCATGCATGCAAGCAAGCAAGCAGCATGCATGTCAGTATTGCAGCGATTCGTTTCTGTTGTTGACTTTTGTAGCACAACATATACACAAACACAACATAATTTGACTTTTTAAGACAAATATTTAATTCAATTTAAGGTTAATTATGCAACTTTTTAGAAATTACAATATGCCTAATGACATTATTTTGAATGAAATTCTGCCATATTCTTAGTATACCAAGTGAAATTATACCAAATAATTGAAGACTAAATAAACATTCTGCCAAACGAAATTATGCGTAAAAAAATTGCCAAAGGTATTTATGCCAAATGAAATTCTGCCATCTGAATAGTATGCCATTGTAAATTCGGACATATAAACATTCGGTCAAACAATAATTATATTAAACAATTTTTATGCCTTAAAAATATTCGTTAAAGGAAAATTATGCCAAGTGTGTTATGCCAAACAAATTTCGGAGCATCAAGATTCTGCCAGATAGAGGTAACCAGTCTTTTGTTTCAGTAAATGTTGGTTATTTTTGGGGTAGAGTAGAGTGGAACGCAACCGGATTTGAAGGTGCTTTTTAGGGTTCCGTACCCAAAGGGTAAAAACGGGACCCTATTACTAAGACTCTGCTGTCCGTTTGTCTGTCTGTCTGTCGGTCTGTCTGTCTGTCTGTCTGTCTGTCTGTCTGTCTGTCTGTCTGTCTGTCTGTCTGTCACCAGGCTGTATCTCATGAACCGTGATAGCTAGACAGTTGAAATTTTCACAGATGATGTATTTCTGTTGCCGCTATAACAACAAATACTATAAACAGAATAAAATAAATATTTAAGGGGGGCTCCCATACAACAAACGTGTTTTTTTTTGCCGTTTATTGGTACGGAGTTCCGTAACGGAACCCTTCTCGCACTCGCACTTGGCCAGTTTTTTAAGGTTTGCTCATAAGTATCTCGAATATCTGTACGAATAGCATTATGATTACAGGATTACTTCTGACAAAAGTTTTATTATAAAATTTCCTACAAAATTAGCTATATTCATTTCTAAGATCAATAGTTTAGGAGTTACAAGGAGTTTAAGTTAAGATGGAGTTAAAAAATAGACGATTTAAACACTTAATATGTTTTAAAATTTTATTTATAAATAGAAAGAGCAAATCATTTCATCTTTATTATGTTACATATCGTCTTCTACATCTTTTTCAAAAAAATCTTTTCAAAAGACTTCTTTTGCCAAAGAAAAGAGTTAATTTGCAAAAGACTACTGTGTGCTCTTTATTATATAGATTTATACTGATCTATTCATAGTGTTCTATCGAAATTCGAAGCCTTTTCACTATCAACAACAATTTAGTCACTTTTAACGCCACCAAAACGCAGGCATGTCTATTCACTGCAAAGAAGAGTCCTCTGAACTTGACTCCTACTTTCCGAGGTGTAACTATACCTGTCACCGACAATCTCGATCTCCTTGGCATAAAGTTGACTTCCGATCTCAACTTTGGTGACACAATCGAGTCGAAGGCTCAAACTGCGGCCAAAAAACTAGGCATCTTGAACAAGGTTAAGCGATATTTCACGCCGGGACAGCTTCTAACTCTTTACAAAGCGCAAGTCCGGTCGTGCATGGAATATTGCTGCCACCTGTGGGATGGGTCCGCAAAGTACCAGCTAGCCGCACTCGACTCGGTTGAACGCAGAGCCAGAAAACTCATAGGGGATAGTGCGCTATTAAAAACCAAGCTTCACAGTCTTTCCCACCGCCGTGAAGTGGCTTGTCTGGCGGTGTTCTACAGACTATATTTCGGAGAGTGTGCTCTTGAGCTGCATGAGCTCATTCCGCCATCCCCGTTCTACCATCGGACATCCAGACGCACGGCGGGGTTTCACCCCTATTTGGTTGACATTCCATGCATGCGCACGAAGCGTTTTTCATCTTCCTTCTTAATGCGCACAGCCAAGGAGTGGAATTCCCTGCCTGCGTCTGTATTCCCGAAAGAATATAACCCAGCGATATTTAAGGCACGAGTGAATAGGCTTCTTCTGGGCAAGCTCGCTTCATCTTCGGCCTCTTCTTAGCCTTATGGTTCTCGAATGTGGCCAAGAGTAAGCCCATTTAATGTAAAAAAAAAAAAAAAAAAAAAAAAAAAAACATTTGGAATGATGCTGCGGTTTTATTTCGTGAAATGGAGAACGATAACAATACAATACCGAACGATAAAAAACATTTTATTATCGTTCGGATGCTAAATGCGAAGGTCGGTTTATCTTCATGATTTCTTGACAAGTGTTCTGTCACGACCATAAGAAGGCATCTTCATCACTTAAGTGTTAATATAATTATTTTATAAATAGATTGTTTACAATTGCAACACTTCAGTACCCTTAGCACGAACAGCTATCGAGAAAAAAAACGCGCGTAAAATTGCTCGATAGAGAATTATCTATGGAATTTTTTATTTCGCTATTCGGCGGTAGATGGCGTTGTACAAATTTCCAATACAAAATTGCACTATCGAATGATTTTACGCGCGTTATTTTTTTCGATAGCTGTTCGTGCTAAGGGTACTGTTGTGTCGTGTGACGTGTCTAACCTACGTTATCCAGTAATCGAATCAGAAAAACTGAACAATAATTTTTATGGTAAGTAAATATAATGTTCTCATAAATATATGTACGCTATTAAAATAAAGCCAAACCTTCGAAAACTTTAAAAAACAGCTCTAAAAAGCAAGAAATAATTTTCCAATCAATTAATTAAAAACGTCTATTGAAGTCGGGGGTGGGACTGGAGGTAATTTGTTACTTTTATAAACTACCCGACTTCATTAAACGTATAAGACGGATGTGACGGATCGAGAGTAGACAGCCGGCGGCGAAAGAATCCCCCTCTCTTAAAAAGGGCGGCGCGTCATTTCAAGACGTAAACACTTGTGTCACCATAGCAACGCGCAAATTTTTTAATTCATTGTCAAAACTCTAGATTTTCTGTCAAGCTATGAATAAGACTTTTGTACAATACTGTTCTGTATTCGTAAATTCAAATGCAGAGTCAATACCGAAGACGGCAATTCGTGCAAAATTATTCCCTAACCATTCCAAAATATCAAAAATGCACAACGTTAATATTCAAGTTTTCACTTCTGCCGGCACTCCCGGAGTGCAACCCGATTTTTTTTAACTTTTTTTATGTACAACAAGATTACTGCTTGGCCTTCATCTCACCCTTAGAGCAACTAAAGAGCAATAGAAGCCGCGTTGCTCTAAGATCTTACCTAATGTTAAGTTATTAGGCCGAAGAAGGCCAAACTACAAAAAAAATCTGTTCCTAATCTATCTAGGTATCCTATATATCTAGGTAAGCAAAATTTCATGATAGTTTCATAGCGCATGTAGGCTGCAATAGGATGTTCGTTTGCAAAAATAAAATTGTGGACCGCATTCTGACTTCTGCCATACTTACATTTATGTTTACATAATAATCAAGAATAAGTTGTAGAGATTCAAGAATAAGAACTGCTTAAGATTAGTGACGTGAAAGCGCAACAAACAAACACATTTTCGTAAATTTAAAAAAAGGTATCAAATTTTGCGAGACTCTTTTGTGACTGGGGACGTTTAGAGTGTTGACATCCAAAACGCTATTCGTTAGGGTTTATTGAAACCTTATTGAGAGACACTTGATTTATTATTTCGATATAATTCGGTTTTGTATTCCGGGTAATGTTACCATTACAAAATTATTTTCTTTGACTTCACGCCTTGGAAACAACACTGGTAATTAAAATACACCATTTAATGAAAATTTGTTTATTTTTACAAAGGGAACGAATGAGGAAATGTACGTTTTATTAAAACTCAAGATTTTTTTTTAAGTTTTCCATTGAGTAATACAGTACCATAGACGATTTTTGTTTATCCTGTTTAGGAATTTTTAATCAAACATTCTAAGGTGGCGAGCGAAAGTGTTGGATTTTATTTAATATTTTAATTCTAATACACAATTTTAATAATGTTTTATGTGGAATTTTTAGGGCCGCAGTCTAGTATTTTTAGATAAGACGGTATCACTACATTCCCTCACTAGTTACTCTAGTCAGTCTAGTCACTGCTAGAAGTAGATTATGTACATAATAGTACAAGTGCAAAACTGCTAAAAGTGGGCGTTTTTGACACATTTGCTATCTACTTCTACGAATGACTACGAGGGCATGATACCTTCTAAAAATACTAGACCATGGGCCCTAAAAACACCACGTTAAACATTATTGAAATCTTTTTCTATTAATAACTTATTTCTATAAATAAAAACCAAAAAAATCAGCTGAAGTGGCAATGGGCAGAACACATAGCGAGAAGAACTGATGGCCGTTGGGGCGGAAAGGTTCTGGAATGGCGACCGCGCACCGGACGACGCTCCGTGGGTAGGCCCCCGACAAGGTGGACCGACGATCTGGTGAAGGTCGCGGGAAGCCACTGGATGCGGGCAGCGCAGGACCGATCGTCGTGGAGATCCTTAGGGGTGGCCTATACCCAGCAGTGGGTGTCGTGCGGCTGATATGATGATGATGATGAAATAAAAACCTCTGACGGCGCCACTTTCGGTCATACAACCACCCGAAGTACAACTAATAGATGTAAAAGCTTAAAAGCGAACTTTTTATTAGATAAGTACTAAATTAAAAATTATAACTAGGTAATCATAATAAGTAGGTAGGTAAGTACAAGTAAAGTAACAAGATAGAGCGAAGTAATCTCAGCCTATCCCTAGAAATCGCGACTATAGAAGTTTTGATCCTCGGTTAAATTAAGAAATAAACATACTTACCTAAATTGCCTCGGGTCTGGGAGTTTGTAGAACCATCGATAATTTGATTACTACATTATTAAGTGCCTAAGGGGCTATTGAAAGGCCAGATACAAAAAAGGACTTAGCTGCTTTTGGATTAATTGAACCAAAATCACAGAATAAATAATAGTACGAGTACAGAAGATGCACTCCGCTGAACCAATTAAATTAATAGCAACTCTAATTTCAACATTATAAAGTGGAATTCAACTTGTACGGCGCTAATTACGAACGGCTATATTCACCTAAACGCTGCATCTCTTTCTATCGCATATATCCTATCTTTTCGGATCTACGTTGGGGTTGCAGCATGCGGCACAGATTACTAAATAGTAACTTAGTTACACACATCACTCCCATACAAAAGCGAAAACACCTTCGCTTTAAATTAGGCTACACAACATTAATAATAATTATGTGTGTGTATGAGTATAAATTCAATATGATATATATTTTTTATTCCATGTTTGATTGAACTCACGGGTATTAAATTTTACTGGCGAAAATATTCTGAATCGTATGAGTTGTTCATACGATTCACAATAATTAACTATTGTATCATTAGTCAAGATTTTATCTTTAATAATAATATAGGTACGTAATAAAATTGTATGTATCGCTGCGTTTTGTGCGGGTGCGACAGTTTCTGCCGATTGGCTCGGTTACGATTACCAAAAAGAAAATAAAGATTTTTGTAAAATGTGGTCAATTTGGACTAATCACATCAATTAATTTAATTCTGAATAACAAAGACAATTCAATTCAAAATATATTCACCATATTTATAAATACTAATCTTTACACATAAATAAAAGAAATGAAAGCGCGGCAATCGTAAGACCCTGTGAAAACGCGCTACAGATATTCCGAGGACGCGACGGACAACCCTGCCGATTTTGTCCACGCAGAGGACGCCGAGCGCTAGGTGTTTTTCTCATACTTACGCGCGGAGTGATAGAGCCCTGCTAAAATGGAGTAAAATATTTTCCTTGACGGCGGAAAATAATTCTGTCTCAAACTCACTCGGACAAAAGTCTTTTTAGTAAGCACTACCATTTACGGCAAACTAGCTTCCGCCCGCTATTTTGCAAAAATAAGAAATAAATAAAAAAAATATTAACTTTTTTACAACAGGGACTGAAAAGGGGTCTTAAATTTTTGAAGTAGGGCTACTAAGGCATGTGGGGTATCATATGAAAGAACGCCGTTTGCACGTTTTTAATAATTTTACCTTTTTTTTAGGCCGCATAGTTTTCGACTTATGATGAAAAATGTAAAAAAAAATACCGTTCCCCCCTCTTATCTGCAAAGTTTGGAAAGAGAAAAATCTGTAATAATTCAATGTGATAGCAGTTTATACAGGGTCACTGGAAATATGACGTATTCCTGTTAAGGGGTTAAAACAAATATTTTTTGTCATATAACTTTTTCTCAAAAAATAAATAGTTTTTGAGTTAATTTAAATTAAGTATTTTTTTACCAAAAGTACGTTTTCAGACACAAAATTTTAAAATAAAAGATAACTACTCATTCGATTCCGGATTTTTTATTATTTTAGGATAGAAAGAATCTGAGAGTTGATAATTAATAAAAAAATATTCATAAAATACAGGTGTTTATAAAAAATTCAATCCATAAATGCATTTTTTATTTTTATTTTTTTAGATTTTTTAGAAATAGCTTCAAACACTTTAAAAAAATCCTTGTAACTAAGCGTGCATAATATTTTAAAAACATCACCATCTATTCAGCTTTCAGTTGAGGTATAAAACTTAATAATAGCTTAAATAAAAAATGAGAAATTAAGACTTAACTAAATAGCAGTCCCATTTCATGTAGCAAAAATTTCCTACTTCAAGCGCTTCGGAGGTGGCCGTATTATCCTTTTTATTCTATAAATGTGAAAGTTTTCTTGTTTGGATGATTGTTAATCAATCACGCAAAACGGCTGAATGGATTTGGATGAAATTTGGCACACAGATATTTTATAAGCTGGATTAAAACATAGGAGGATACTATTATCTTGGTTAAAGGTTCCCTAGGGATTTTCTCAAATGTAAATGCGTATAAAGTCGCGGGCGGAAGCTAGTTTGCCATAAATGATCGTGCTTACTAAAAATACTTTCGTCCGAGTGAGTTTGAAACAGGATTATTTTCCGCCGATGAGTAAAAATTTTATACAGACAGCATCAAAAATAACCATGCATATCAGCCATTTTTAATGACCCGCTGCTGGGGAACAGGCCTTCCTTTTCTTTTGGGATAAAGCAGACGGGCCATAACCCACCACGTGGGCCCAATGTGGATTGGTCGGTGTTAACCCAATGTACCTTACATTGAGCCCTTGGTTCTGGCTGCATTACAGTCGTTAACACTGACCAATCCACATCAGGCCCACGTGGTGGGTATGGCCCGTCTGCTTTATACATCCACAAGCCAAAAGGAAGGCCAGTTCCCCAGCAGCGGGGCATTGAAAATGACTGATATGCATGGTTATTTTTGATGCTGTCTGTATAAAATTTTGACTCATCGGCGGAAAATAATCCTGTTTCAAACTCACTCGGACGAAAGTATTTTTAGTAAGCACGATAATTTATGGCAAACTAGTTTCCGCCCGCGACTTCATTCGCATTTACATTTGAGAAAATCCCTAGGGAACCTTTAACCAAGATAATAGTATCCTCCTATGTTTTAATCCGGCTTATAAAATATCTGTGTGCCAAATTTCATCCAAATCTGTTCAGCCGTTTTGCGTGATTGATTAACAATCATCTAATTCCAAATAAGAAAACTTTCACATTTATGGAATAAGTAGGATAATACGGCCACCTCCGAAGCGCTTGAAGAAAAAATTTTTTGCTACATGAAATGGGACTGCTATTTAGTTAAGTCTTAATTTCTCATTTTTTATTTAAGCTATTGTTAAGTTTTATACCTCAACTGAAAGCTAAATAGATGGTGATGTTTTTAAAATATTATGCACGCTTAGTTACTAGGATTTTTTTAAAGATATTTGAAACTATTTCTAAAAAATCTGAAAAAATAAAAATAAAAAATGCATTTAAGGATTGTTTTTTTTATAAACACCTGTATTTTATGAATATTTTTTATTTATTATCTCTATACTCATATTCTTTTCTATCCCAAAATAATAAAAAATCCGGAATCGAATGAGTAGTTATCTTTTATTTTAAATTCATGTGTCTGAAAACGTACTTTTGGTAAAAAAATACTTAATTTCAATTAACTCAAAAACTATTTATTTTTTGAGAAAAAGTTATATGACAAAAAATATTTTTTTTGACCTCATCTATAAGCCCTTAACAGGAATACGTCATATTTCCAGTGACCCTGTATAAAGATTACAGGAAAAATAAAACGATGTCTCAATATAGCACACTTTTTTAGAAAATATCAAATTTCTAAAAAAGTTAACAATAGTTCCACTATCGGTCAAGAGATGGCGCTGATTAAAACTCTCTGCAGTGTATTTATTATGATGGTACGGAACCCTCGGTGCGCGAGTCCGACTCGCTCTTGACCGGTTTTATTATTTAAGTAATTAATAAGTTTCATACCTCAACTGAAAGCTGAATAGATGGTGATTATTTTAAAATATTCTGCACGCTTAGTTACAAAGAAATTATAAAGATATTTCCTGCTATTTCCAAAAACTCTAGAAAAATAAAAAAATAAATGCGTTTAAGAATTGATTTTTTTTTAAAAGCATAGAGCTTTTTGATATTTTTTTTATTCATTATCAAAACATTATCAAAATAAGAAAAACCGGAATCGAATGAGTAGTTATCTTTTATTTTAAATTTTTTTGTCTGAAATCGTATTTTTGGTAAAAAATATTTAATTTCAATTAACTCAAAAACGATTAACTTTTTGAGAAAAATTTATATAACAAAAAATATTTGTTTTGGACTCATCTTTAACCCCTTAGCAGGACAGGAATATGTTTCCAGTAACCCTGTATAGTTACCTACTTGGTATTGGTATAACAGTTGCCCACTCAGTTAAGAGTTTTTGTCACTCATTTAGAATTTTCACTTCTAATTTAAATTATTTATCTCCCACATGTAGTTGCTCGTTTTACATACCTATCTTTTGTTATCCACAGTTTGTAGCCTCTTAAGGTTTTTTGTCGCCAGCAAAATAAATCACCTATTAGTATTTAGCAGTCGCCTTTATTAATTTTCAGTCACCCATTTAAAAATATCCCTTTCTTTTTCAGCATCACCACAGCTTGCCTACTTTCTGAGCCTGGTGGTGACGGTGACTCCAGGTCCTCAGTTCTGGCACAAAAACGACACGGATTATCTGGTCAACAGACCATGTTCCTTGGCGGATTATGCGTCGCGAGCACAGTGCATACAGGTGGCACATGAGCTGATCTGCAAAGGAGGCATCACTAAGGAATGGATGGTTGAAGATAGGTAAACCAACAATATTTTGATACCTTAGAGATCAACGCGGGCGCCGTTCCGGACGGAGGCCAGTGTTGCTCGAAGTTTGATACCTACTAGGTTTACCCGGCCTACGTTGCAATGCTATGCTATGATAAGTGTGAAATTAGGAAAAGATATTTTTAGAACTGTCACAGGACAGGACCCTTCGCACTTGTATTATTACAGGACTTGTATTATTAGTTATTCTGTGCCTTTGCGGCCATATAGTAGAAGTAATACACGTTTGTTTTTTTCGCAACTTTGAATCTTTCGTGTAAAATACGTGATCCTTTCGAAAAAAACAAATTAAGGTTGGTTTTAAAAATACAATTATACACGTATAAAACTTGTTTTAAACAAAGTATTTTTCATGTAATTAACAATCAAAGACGTTCATTCGGTCATGGGAACTCTGATTGAAGGATGGTAGATTTAAATAAAATTATTTCTAATATGCCTATACAAAAACTACCATTTTGAATAATTCTTAATTTATTGGTCGAAAATTTTCTAGTAAGTAGGTAGTTTTGGTGTAGTATCATTTCTGCTAATGGTAGTTTTTTGATAGAATAATTTTTATCATGGCATTTTTTACTTTTCATTATTTTTTACAATGCTAGGTAGTTTTGTATCTACCATTTTAAAAATTATCTACAATAGTTTTTAATTTTCGCGCATTTTTTGAGAAAATTACTATTCTTTTTGGGTGTTGTTGGAAAACCGAAGCGAAGCTAGGGCGCGTCACTAGTAAAGAAATAAATAAACTAGAAAGAAATCTAATAAAAACGTGTTAAAATGAAAAATACGAAAAATACATCGAAAAATATGTGTAAAAAACGTTTACTTGCGAAAAATACATTCGAAGAGCTCTATGAAACTTTCTGTATTTTATTGAAAAATACAGTGGTCCTTTGAAAAATACATGTATTTTACAAGTTATTTTCAACGCTAGTGTATAGGTTTCATCACAATCGGATGAAAAGTTTAGAAACCCATAAAACAAACATACAAACAATATTTTTTTCACTTCTCATGCTCGTAAAGTTCGTCTTTATGTTGGGTATAGGCTGCATAAAATCGCTTTTTATGCTCTAGCTAGGCATAAAGTAAAATCTTCGTCAGTCTCAGACTTTAAGACAAAGGTCGTCAGGTAAACAGCCACACACGCAATTTAACTTCGTTAAATTAACTTGTTATTTCATTGTTGCTTCATTTTTTGTTGTGTTATACTTAATACTTTTTATTTTTGAAAATGGGTATCAATTTTATTGAAAGACATTGATAAAAACATTTTTTTTTTTTCAATTTTTGGATATGGGTATCAAATGAAAGGCCTCGATGAGCACATTCCAAAATTATATTTTTTTAAATAAAAAAAAGAGTTTTTTTTTTCAATTTTTGAATATGCGTATCAAATGAAAGGCCTTGATGAGCACATTCCAAAATTATATTTTTTTAATAAAAAAATGAGTTTTTTTTTTTTTCAATTTTTGAATATGGGTATCAAATGAAAGGCCATGATGAGCACATTCCAAAATTATATTTTTTTTATAAAAAAAGAGTTTTTTTTTTTTCAATTTTTAAATATGGGTATCAAATGAAAGGCCTTGATGAGCACATTCCAAAAATAGATATTTTGTCACAAAAAATTAAGAAAAAACATTTTTTTTTTTCAATTTTTGAATATGGGTATCAAATGAAAGGCCTTGATGAGGACATTCTAAAAATATATATTTTGTCACAAAAAAATAAGAAAATATATTTTTTTTTTATTTTTAAATATGGGTATCAAATGAAAGGCCTTGATGAGCACATTCCAAAAATAGATATTTTGTCACAAAAAATTAAGAAAAAACTATATTTTTTTTTCAATTTTTGAATATGGGTATCAAATGAAAGGCCTTGATGAGGACATTCCAAAAATATATATTTTATCACAAAAAAATAAGAAAAGTTTTTTTTTTATTTTTGAATATGGGTATCAAATGAAAGGTCTTGATAAGCACATTCCAAAAATATAGAATTTGTCACTAAAATTTATGATTTCTTTTTTAGATTTTTACATTATTGTTGTTTAATTTCCTCAAAGTTAAAGTGAAAAGCAGAGTGTAGAACTCGTACATAAAACCCATTTTATGCACTTGTTGTACAATCTACTATTTATTATTAAACTAGCGACCCGCCCTCCCTTCGCTTCGGTTCCTTCTTTTTTCTTTGCCAAATGAGGTCGAGTCCAACAACACTCAAAAAGAAAACGAATACCTTACAGTCCTCACTTCAATTCGCTCCAAAAGTCTTTTTACCTCCCGTTCGTCCCGTCATCGGTGTAAAAAACGCGTTTGATCTATTTTCGCGTGTTAATTTTTTGCGACAACTCCTATATTCATTAAATTGGTATGATGTAAAAGGTTAAAGTAACTGCATAAAATGCTTAAGGTAACTAAAGTATTTAAATTTGATAACAATTAATACTGCATCCTTCTTTCTATATATCTTTCCAAATTACCGTGTTGTACGTGACCAATTTTTAGAAAAGATATTTAGAAGGATACAGTATTAATCCTTATCAACTTAAATACGTTAGTTACCTGAATTATTGTACCTGCGCATATTATTTTAACCTTTTACCACACCCCGGGCACTCCATACAAGCGTCGCGTTTCAACTACCTATTACACAGACGCTACACAGAGACGTTTTTGCACACGCGCAACTGTGTGCGAGCTATTGAATGAGCACACGAATCGGCACACGGAACTCGCGCGGTGGGGTGAGGTAATTGATTGTGGGGCGGGGCGGAGAGTTTCCTTTCTGTACGGTAATACTTATATCTATTCTGTGCTGTTACACCATTGCATTAAAATTAATATCTTAGGAGTTGTCGCAAAATATTACGCGCGCGAAATTAAATTCAAGCGCGATTCTTACGCCGATGACGTGAACGTGACTCGAACGGGATGGAACAGAATTTTGGAGATTGGAGGTAACGACTGTAAAGTATTTGTTTTCTTTTTGGGTGTCGTTGGAAGGTCGCATTTGGCAAAAAAAGGAAAGAACCGAAGCGAAGCGTGGGCGGGTCGCTAGTGTAGTGATATAAGAGTCAAGTCAACGTCCTTCGAGCAACGAAAGCTTCGGCTGCGTCTGGTACAGCAGAAGCGCGTCTTACTCTAAGTCAACGTCAAATATATTAATAGGAAAGTATTATTATGAAAATAATGTTCTTTACTCGCAAATTAATTTGTACGTACGATATTAATTCCGCAAACAAGTATGTATACCTATATTGTTTTGTTAATAGCAATTTTGACTAAACAAAGAATCCGGTAGGTACGCTCAGACATAATAACCGTACCTATTTCCCTACGTCCCTTCTCCGAACTAGGGTTGCCTCCCGTAATCTAAAATAGGGTACTCTATTTCGTATAGCTATAATCTACGTCAGCAATAGAGTACGCTCAATACTCTATTTACGTAACTCTTGACCGATAAGAGCTTGTTACACTAAAAAAAGTGTTATAAGGATAAATAAGTAGGTATAAAAATACGTACTCTTTTTTTGCTGCGTACTTTATTTTTGTTCTAAGTAACTAAAACAATACTCTATTTTTCTGCAAAAGAAGATAGCCACCCTACTCTGATCTGCGTGTCTACCGGTGAAAACAATGAAGTTAATGTTAACTGTTATTTGACAGATGTCTGGATACATTGCTACTTCGTTTTGGGACATATAAAAACTTACCAAAGAAAAGGAGCACTGTATCACATCCATCTGTCAAATTACAGTTAACATTTACTTCATTATTTTTAGCCGGTAGACCCGAACTGATGGATTTTATTTTCATCAGGTCCGACATATCCCACCTCAGACTGATGGAGTGGCCTGGCCCGTGCATCCATGCTGGCCGATTCCAGCATCTATTTCCAGAATTAAGGACCTTAGAGTTGATCAACTGCTCCGCAGTCATGTTCTTCAAGGGACACTTTGGCGCCACCAGCAAGATCCAGGTATCTAGGTCATAATGGTTTACCATCTATTGAAAAACTTTTAAACTAAATTAAACTTTCATAGAATGATAGTTTTATTTCATAGTTATTTCTCTAGAATGATTAAAATATCTTTTCAGACATTAAGTAAAATAAGGGTCCCCCCAGACCTACCGGTTTCTTTTCTTTGCTTTGCTGTTCAGTAATGGAGCGCCGGCCAAGTGGCTCATTTTCAATCTATCGCATATTTTCAATTTAAGTACATTTTACATAATATGTGAGCTTTGTTCCTTAAACGATCGTTATGAAAACACAAAAAAAAATAGTTCAGGTACTCACGACCCTGTTCACAATTTATATAAATATGCGATTGATTTATTTTTAGCAATCGGAAACCATGTTCAGGGTGGCATATCTCTCAGAAGTTTCCTACTTCGCAACCCCGACGATTATATTTGACAACACCAACCTAATGGCTATTTTGCCAATTTGGTCTGGTCCCAATATGCGATAGATGGAAAATGACCCTGTTGGCCGGCGGTCTAAACAGCAAGGTAGAACAGCAAAGCAAAGAAAAGAAACCGGTAGGTCTGGGGGGACCCTAAGGGTTTCAGTTGTTTTAAAAATGTGTTTCTTTTAGGTTAAAGTTCTAAGCTTAACTTTGTACAAAAATGTTTGCTGTGTAAAAATTTTGACACCACTTTTATCTTTCATCTGTTTAATAACGTCTTTCATCGACACATACATACAACTTATTTTATTAGGAGCACAGCTCAATCGTTATATTGTTTTGAACCCTCAAAAAAGTCACCAGTGGCTCTACCATGAGTTGTTGCAAACTGTTTACGTTACAGTAAACTATCGTTTTCTCTCTTTCACTCGTATTAACTGTGAGCAGTATATCCGATAGTTTACTGTAACGTAAACAGTTTGCATCAACTCATGGTAGGGCCACTGAGCGATCCAAGCTCTAAATTGAGTGTAAGTTTTCGATAAAAAAAAATATTTTTAGGTGTAAATGTATTAATTGTTTATATACTTTGAAAAAAATGTGATAAGAATAGAACGTCAGTCCTCACTTACGCTTGTAACGTAAAAATTACCGTCACAATCAGTAACTTCATTACCTATAATATCTCGCTGCCGGGTTAAAGTTAAACGGGAATTTACACTGAATTTTTTACTCCAAATCCAATACACCGTAAAATTATGGTAAATAACAATAATAATAAGTATGTACCTTTAGGCAGCCCGTTAGACAGTTTATACAACGTGTTTACTAATTAATGAACCCAAAATGGGAAAACCGTTTTCCTCGGACCATCAAACATAGACAAACGCAAAGCGCAAAATAAAACAGCTGTTTCTTACATTTTGTTTGATATTTTTTTTATATGAAACAGTTGATACTTTTTGCGATTTCAGAGTTGGTTTCTAATATTGGCTAATATAATTAATTAGCTAATAATATTCGCTGTTTTTTGGCGCTTTTCGCTTTGCGTTTGTTGTTTGAAGGTCTGAAGAAACGGTTTTCTCATTATGGGTTCATTCATTAAGACGTTGTATAGATCAATACGTCTAGTTACTGAATCCTTTGGCTGAGGAGTAAAGGACTATCTACACAAGTTTCTCGCTAAGTAAATATTAAAATTAATCGCAGACCCTTCTCACTGCTGCGGAAATTAAATCTCATCAACTGGCTGTCGAAGAAGAAACCTATTTGGCAGGCGCAACATTCGCTAATACGAATGTCTGTAAGCAAGTGGTGCGAATAATCGTCTGTCGGATTCGCTCACTGGCTCTATTCGGCGACAATACTAATAGAACTACACACTCGCCAGGTACTTGTTGTCCACTATCTGACTCACATGTTAGTTGCTAGCTCTACTTGCTTTGCTAATCATCGGCAGTGCAACTATTCAAATGGCTTGCAACTATTCAAAACCTTTATATATATTCGTTTGAGTTGGGATGATGACTAATGAATAAAATAACGAAATACTAATAAAAATCGTAGACATAATAAACTTGTAGAGTAGCTTGTATACCTCTTGGTTATATATATTGCATATTATTTGTTTTATGACCCTTCAAAGTTGGGTGGACAGGACAAGTCCATTTAAAAAGTATAAAATTTATTAAAATAAATGATACCTTTAATTAGTCTATAAAATGTGTAGCAGATTTGTCTAAGAATAAGAAACCATTTTGATAAACACAATATTATTTAATATAGCTGCCGAACAAATTTCCTACCCGTTGCATACAAACTACTCAGGCGTGACGTCATAATTGAGTGTTGTTAGATGGAGCGTTTTTGGGTGAATCCATTCGTGTGCATTTCAAACTGTGATATCTCGCGCAGTTTTCATGCTAGCGAAATAACTCTTTTACCAATGTTTCTTTTTTTGAGTGGTAATTTATGTAACATAAATTAAAAAAAAAAATATCATGCCTATTTAAAAGGTCGGATTAAGGTAAGTAGGTATAGGTATTACTTTTTGTAATTTTTTGGAAATTCTAACATTGAATTTGCTGAAGGCAAAGGACAGCATATTTTATAAATATAAAACACAGCCCTCAAAGACAGTTCTGAGAAACCATCCAGATAGTTGAAGCGCCGGCACAGAGATCCATCTCGTAGCATAGCGTAGCTATAGCTAAAAATACCGTAGCAAAGGCGCCTACCGCCTACAGCTACAGTCGTCCACTAGCCCTCCAATTTATACATTTTATTGACCGAGCGAGCGCGAAACGCGAGCGAAGCGTCTCTGCTTCAGCTTGGGCAAAAATAGGTAGGTAATAGGTATGTCTTTCCTTCCGTCCTTCCGGCTTTCCGTTTGTTCTCCTCTACAGGGGCTGTAGCCATACAGGGGCTGTATTATGACCTCTTATTTCCAGTCAGTTTTCTGACTGGCTATCAATCTATCTCTTTTATTTGCTATACAGCGAGAAAGAGATGTCACTACAGCAATTTATAAACCTGGCAGGTTTTAAGAGCTCGTAATACGGCCTCAGGTCGCATTTCTCAACCGATTCTTGTAAAAGTTTGTGAGCAGGTTCGATAATATAGAGAATTTCTTAATCGAGCCAGTTTTTCTAAATTTATCAAAAAAAAATCACACATTTCGAAAAATGATTAAAATTAGAAACGCCATCTAGTTGCGAATATACCAATATAGGTACCATGGTTTCCATCAGGGGCGGATCCAGGATTTAAATTTGGGGGGGGGATCCAGGATTTAAATTTTAAAGTCAGTTTCATCCCCTAATTTTAATCTTGTAATTTTCCCTGTCTATTGTAAAAAACGCCCGCGCAGCGCGATTTTAAGACAGTTTCACCCAGAAATCTTTTACTCTTGCCTGTCTATAGTCAAAGAAAATTGGCCGTGCAGCGCGATTTTTAGTCAGTTTCGTCCACTAATCTTGTAGGTAATCTGTGGTTTCATCCGCAAAATTCAAAAATGCCTGTCTCAGCTTAGCGCCGGCCGCACGTACGTCTGTCTAAACCGTAAAAGTCTGTCAAATGCAGCAAATGCCTTAATTACTCGGGCCATGTTTAAAGATTTAAAAAAAGTTAGATGCACCGACCTACCTACATAAAACATTAAAACAGTATAATCTTTTGAAAATGACAATACGGAAAGCCACGTTGCTCTAAGTCTTAGAGCATCGCGGCTTTCGCGGCTTCAGAAGCGCGTCTTACTCTAAGCTCTAAGTAAAGAAGCGCGTCTTACTCTAAGCTCTAAGTAAAGAAGCGCGTCTTACTCTAAGCTCTAAGTAATGGTAATGAATGGCAAAGGTGTTTGGCCTTGTGGCCGAATAAAGAATAACGTATGTGTATGAGTGTGGGTGTGTGTGTGTGTATGTGTATGTGTGTGTGTGTATGATTGAGATAGAAATTACTATTTTTAAGTCTTAAAACGTGGTCGTTTCAAATGAAAATTAAAAGGCAATCTTATTTTGTCACGAAGTTACACACTGGTCAAAACTTTCTTTGTCATCTACCTAGTATTTAAATAGCACTGGAAACTGGCACTGAGCGACACAATCCAATATTTAATTTACGCCCTACTTTGAGTAACTACGATACACAAAGGGATTAAGGGACCTTTGAGATGGTGACAGAAAAGAGACCTCAATTAACAATAAATTGACTAATTATTTCGTTCATCCTGTGCTAATTCTTTTTTTGTAAATGCTGTTTGAAAGACACAACTCAATACGATTAGGTGGTAGGTATCATTATACTTAATGTGAGCTGTTAACAATAAAAGCGTTTCGTATATAGGTACAGTCACGAGCAATAAGATGTACACACTTTAGAACTTATGTCATATTACGTTATTGAATAACCTATGACATTTTCACACTGAGTGTTGTATGTGACATAGTTCTAAAGTGTGTACATTTGCTCGTGACCGTACTGTGCCTAGGGTTGCCAACCCTACTTTATAATATTGTATCCTACTATTTTGCAGGCTCGCCTACTATATTTTATGAAAAAATATATGTTACTATATTTTATATTATACTACTATGTTTTTTCAAGTGAAAAAATTAAACAAAAGCAGCAAATAAATTATTACTTACTAGCTGCCGCCCGCGACTACGTTAGCGTGGAGAGTTTTTTTTGCTATCCCTCGGGAACAATACTTTTTTTCTAGATGATAGGTATCCTATGTCCTTCTCTATACCCCTGACAAAGTGTATGTAAAATTTCATGATGATTGGTTCAGTAGTTAAGACGTGAAGGCGTAAGAAACAAACAAACAAACGGACTTTCGCATTTATAATATTAGTAAGGATATGCACATTAAAGTAATTGCATGATAATTTCGACTGCCGCAACGAACAGTATCGAATCTGCAAAATCTCATTTTTAATATTATTGCATCAATGAATAGAGCAATTTGATACTATTAGGAAAATATTTTTTTTATTGGAAAAATGAATTATTTTTTAAGATTTTGAATCGAACAATATCGAAACTTCACATTGTAAGCGACGAATATTATCGAATGAGGTAATTTCGACACTGTTCTAGCACGACGGTAAAAAGGCGCAGATCGAAACTGCCTAATTAGTTATAGTGTTCTCTGAGATGTGAAAAAGTGGTTTAGTTAAGGTTAGTTCGTTATTATTTAGTTGCTATTTGTTTTATTGCATTATAATAAATTTAAGTAACGGTTAACGGGTAAAAGTATTGGAATTGGTAGATTCGATAGTGACGGTACAAGTTTGTGCAACGAATGTGACACTTTCGATAAAATTTCAGATTTAAAAAGCATCGAATACTATCGAATCAGCTACATTCGATCAAATTCCAGATTTTAAAAACATTGAATACTATCGAATGTGAAATATCTTGGAAAAAATATATTTAACCTTAAAATTAAAAGTTATTTGGCACAAAAAACGAAAAAAAAGCTATCATTCAGTAAAGAAACTTTTACGACACGATTCAAAATAACGATTACGTGTCAAATTTTGTGCCAATGAAAGTTTAAACTGTTCTACTATGATAATAATGATAATAATTATAATTACTATAAAGTACGTGATTTGCAGTTTCGATACTATTCGTTGCGGTAGTCGATTTTTGTGTTTAAACTATTGTGTATATGGTTGTTGAATAAATTATTAAAATGTTATTAGTATAAAAATGCAACTTCATCAAAATCCTCCATACAAAACGGCAACCTACTATATTTTTTGGACTTTTTCGCCATCTACTATATTTTCACACGTGTAATAATCTTCAAAATACTATATTTGATGCAAAAAAAGTTGGCAAGTCTAACTGTGCCTGACACCGCATGATTTTAGATGGAAACTAAAATAGTAGGTAAAGCTTTCTTTACCAGTGGTTCCCGTGCTACCCTTCCAAGAAAGACCTCGAACTCGCGTACCCCTTATTGTAGGAATTATAGATAAAAAATAAAATCAGATGTGCCAAATCATGTAGAATTGTAGATGATGTTACTGCGGTACCCTTGATGCAACTTTGCGCAACCCTGGGAGTACGTGTACCCCTAATTGGGAAACACTGATATACACTATACGTACTTGACTTAAGGAGCTCGATGACGCAGTGGTTTAGCACCTGACCCAGCGATTGTGGGTGCGAGTCGATAACACCCACCAATCCGCAATGGGCCCGCGTGGTGGTTTATAGCCCATCTTCCTTATCCACACATAAGGACGGCCTGTGCTCCCGCAGTAGGGAAATTAAAAATCGCTGATGGTATTTGATTTTACTATGGTCATACGTAGGTACTTACATAATTTGTCATAGTGAGTAAATGTAAAACAAAGATGGAAATTAGTTTGCGTTCGCATCGCCTGGTTCCATTGTCATCTGCCTATAAAATAAATGCCTACCATTTATTTTAATTACTTACCTACTTAAATTCATTCATATTTATCGTCACGTGAAGGTGGTTAAAAATATATTTCCTGGAAATGTCGTACCTACTACACTTGACAACATGTTAATATTCTTTTTCACACCACATGCTCGACAATGCCGAATTATATGTCATGTAAACCTTACCGAAAGCAAGACATTATATCTCTTGGATTTAGCCGGGTTATAATGTTCTATTATAACCCGCTGGTCAATAATGTGATTTTCACTTTCATAATTCTTATTGCTATGTCCATAAAGTCTAATTTCACTAAACAGAATGTGTCCTCAGCGGGCGCAGCCAACTCGATTTTTGAAGACCGAGGCCGTGGCCATCCGTGGCCCACTAGATTCGCACTGAGACGAACTTCATTTGTTTGTCAAATCGAGTAGGCCACGCCAGCTGAAAGAAGTTGCTATAGCCGTAGCTAGTAGTACTACTAGCTTTAGAAGTTTCTATAAATATTTCAAAGAAAAAATAAAAAATGTCGAGTGATGAAAGTATTTTGACTCCAGAAGCTATTAAATTAGATGCCATAGGCATTGTCAATAATCTACTCCCAGAAAAGTCAAAGAAAAAATACCTGAAAGCCTATAAAGATTTTGACACATGGAAAACTGCAAAAGGCGCAAAGTCTGTGTCTGAATCAGTGCTTTTGGTCTATTTTGAATATTTATCAGCTACAAAGAAGTTAAGCAGCTACAACTCAAATAAACTCTAGCTTAACCTCGATAAACGTACCAAATAAAAATATAACGTTATCTTTCCATAATTGGACTAATGTCTCCAATATCAATTTGCACTTTTAATATGCTGTAATAAACACTATCTACTAAGCCTGGGTTTTTTATTGTCTCGCATAAAGTGAGAAAAGTAGAGTATACACCACCGGGATAAAACTGTTTTTTTCTAAGGCGCTTGAATCCCTCACTGCACTCAGGACTCAATCTTAATTCCCTCGCTTTGCTCGGGAATTAACTTATAACGCCCTCGCTGCGCTCGGGAGTTAAATTTGGAGTCCTTCGTTACGTTCAGGATTCAATGTAGCGCCCGTGACATAAAACAGTGCTTTATCCCCTTGGTGTATAATCTACTATTGTTTCATTGATGATTGAAAAAATAAGATCGGTGCATAATCGGAGTATACGCACCGTATTTTTACTCATGTGGTATACGTAACTACCTACTCACATAATTATGTATAAACAGGTATTTCTTTTCATTAAAGATTGTAGGGAAGGGAGTAAAGTTTCCAAGTGCCGAATATTTAATGTACAGCCGACGACACACAAGACTATAAAAACCGGCCAAATGCGAGTCGGAGTCGGACTCGCGCACGTAGGATTCCGTACCAAATAACGACAAAAAAAACACGTTTGTTGTATAATAGCCCCCCCTTAAATATTTATTTTATTCTGTTTTTAGTATTTGTTGTTATAGCGGCAACATAAACACATCATCTATGAAAATTTCAACAATCTACTTGTTGTCGTTATTATTATGGAGCAAAAAACTGCAAAAAATTACGTTTTTTGTATGGGAGCCCCCCTTAAATATTTATTTTATTCTGTTTTTAGCATTGGTTTTTAGTATTTATTGTTATAGCAGCAACAGAAATACATCATCTGTGAAAATTTCAACTGTCTAGCTATCACGGTTCATGAGATACAGCCTGGTGACAGACAGACAGACAGACAGACGGACGGACAGCGGAGTCTTAGTAATAGGGTACCGTAAAAACGGGTACATTTGGGTACGGAACCCTAAAAACCGCTCAAGACGCAGACAGGATTTATACCAGAGGTGAATAGAATAGGTACTCTACTTTTTACGCCTTCTGCGAGACAATAATATGCCAGGGCTAAATAAAGCCTGTTTATCTGACTTGTTCTATTTAGTAAACAGTCCCCTTCTCTCGACGAAATCGAGTTCACATCAGGATCGAATATAAACGTCAAAAATCTGTTATTTTGATACCTACGTTGAAAATGGTTTCCATCGTTTCCATAGTAGGTACTGTTTTGACTTTTACTCGATTCCAAGTATTCCAAGATCTCGATATTCTCCGTCGCGTCGGGAGTAACCCCTGGGGGGTTGCTACATAAATTGCATTTTTTGTACTAGAAATTAATTCTACTTTATTGATTTATCCGAAAATGATACCACACTCTTGACATATTAATAGCTAAACATGGAGGACGTGGAGGAATGAAGTTCCTCCACTACCAGCACAAAAAACATAATCTGCCAATAAGAAAACATAAATTTCAATTTTATGTCCTAAAACATTTTATCTGAGAGTATGTTAAACAATTTGTAATAATTTGAATGGGACGTAGTCTATGCAACTTATCGCACGGTGTTAGTTTTTTATATACTATGTCATGTAAGGGAAATAGATGTAAATTATTCATAACAAACATCCAGATTTCAAATATATGACAGGGCAGGATCAAAGTCTTAAAATCCTTAAGCAGTGGCTTACAATAATGGTCTCATGGGCTCAGGCAAGAACCTTATATTCATATTCTATGACCAGGCTCTGCAGATCGCTCATTTTGTGTTTTAGGAAAAAGTTTTATTATGTAAAGATACTGACAACGTAATTTATTACTTACATAAACATTGATGTGTCATAGAATATGAATACCTTAGGTTCTTGACATTGATTTTTAGCGGAATTGTCTATTGCTAGTCAAAATATTTCATACATATCGTGAAAACTGACATATTCAATTACTCTTTCAACTAAATAAATCGTACTCTCTATTTCAATTTTCAGTCATATTTTTAGCACATGAGTAAAAAAACGTAATTATCTACTCATGTGTTTTTAGTCAATATTTGTTAATTTCTTTAACATCACAACATCATTTGAAGCGCACGCCGAAACACTCGATGATTCCTTAATAGCGCCAAATCGGGTACGTATCAGAATGTCTAAAGTTAGAATGTCTAAACTTAAAATGGCAAAGTTCAAAATGTCAAAAATTTGAATGTCTAACGATTAAAATGTAAAAAGTTCAAAATGTCAAAAACGAAAATGTCAAACGGTCAGATAGACCAAAATTAAAATGTCTAAGTTCAAATGATCAAAACTTAAAATGTCTAATAGTCCAAATACATATAATGACGTATAGAATTTACTCATTTTCTTTCATTTAGGTATCTTATTAATTAGGTTAAATAACTGCGTTAACCTCTGTGCCTCCGCCGCACATCAACATAGCCGCGCCACTCCCTGATTCGGTAGCCGGTGCCAGTCACTGATTCAGTAGCCCGCGAACAAAATCCACCAATTGACTTTGAAATAGATTTATTTCTGGCGCTTCGCCGGCCGCTGCCGCGGCACGCTCGCTTCGCTCGCTCGGCTCGCGCGCTGGGTTCATGTCAACCTAACATGCTCGTCGCTACGCTCCTCGCACCTATCTCGTGACCTGCGGTCTACGGTTTCTAAGTCCCAGTAGACTAGTTTAGACTCGTTTCCGGCAGCTAAATTAGCTATAAAGCATTTTAGGCGAAACCCAAAGACACCTCCACAGACTCAATCAACCTCAAAGAAGGCGATTCGTTTTAGGATCCAACCCAATTCCAAAATCATTGTGAACTTAGACTTAATGACCATTGATATTTTAACTTTCAAGTATTTGATACGTTTGATACTTTGAATTTTACTATTTTGAAGTTAGACATAATGATTTTCGACATTTTAAACCATTTGCATTTTAATTTTTGACATTTTGAACTTTGTCATTTTAACTTTAGACATTCTAACTTTAGACATTCTGATACGTACCCGCCAAATCTTATATCTGGGATATCAGCATCAGGTCCTGAAAAAAAATTGCAAAAAATGTATTTCCAGTACTATTGCTCAAATCAATTCAATTATAATTTTTACAATGAAGCTTTTTTAGGGTTCCGTAGCCTAAATGACAAAAAACGGAACCCTTATAGATTTTAGGGTTCCGTAGCCTAAATGGCAAAAAAAGGAACCCTTATAGATTCGTCATGTCTGTCTGTCTGTCTGTCTGTCTGTCTGTCTGTCTGTCTGTCTGTCTGTCCGTATGTCACAGCCACTTTATTCCGAAAGTATTTAGACTACACAGTTGAAACTTGGTAGGTAGATGTATTCTGTTAACTGCTTAACGAATTTAATACAAAAATAAGAAAAATAAAAGATTCAGGGGGGGCTCCCCATACATGGAACTGAAACTGAAAAAATTTTTTTTCTTCAAACCAACACGTGTTGGGTGTTTATAGATAGGTCTTTAAAAATGACATTGAGGTTTCTAAGACAACTTTTTCTCAAAGTCAACCGTTTGAAAGATATTCACCGCCAAAGTGGTAAAATGTGTGTGTCCCCCCCTTTAACTTTTGAAATAAGAGAGTGAAAAATCTAAAAAAAATATATGCTGTAGATCTTAATAAACACTTTCAACCAAAATTAGTTTGAACGAGATATAGTAATTAGTTTTTGAGATATAGCACATTTTCCAAAACCGCAAATATAACTTTGTCATTCATACCAACACTGTGAAAAACAAAGTTATTTTTACAGACGAAAAATTATAGGTGGTATTAAATATGGTATGGTATAAGGTAACTACGGAACCCTATGGCGCGTGGCCCGACACGCACTTGGCCGGTTTTTTTTTTATTTTTTTTACCCACAACGGATAAGTGCTTGGCCTTTAACTCACCTGATGTTAAGTGACGATCAGGCCGAAGGTAGAAGCGCACTACATCCGGAATCCTCATCACTGAGGAACTGGCTATCTTACCTCTAACTGCCGGAACACAACAACTTTTAAATTGTTGTTATGGCGTCAGACTTAGGTAAGAGGTGATAGCTAGCCAGGCGGACTTGAAATAGGCCCTACCACCAACCAAACCGAGTACAAATTGTACCCCCTCTGGGAATGGAACCCGGTACCCCTGCGTCTTACACGGGTGGGCGAACCACTAGACCACAGAGACGGTTAGAGACCACAGAGCTGGGCGGAGCGCTACTTTAACCCGTCGTGGTTTTAAATTGTTTGTATGGATGTATGGATGGTAAAATTCGGATGACGGATGACGGTATGCTTATGGGGTGGCCGGCCTAACTATCCAGTTAGGCCGGCCACCCCATAAGCATACCGTCATCCGTCATCCGAATTTTAACGTTCTAAATTCAAAGCACATCCCGTTATCTTTCTTTACATGGTAGAGTGACAACTTACCGAAATGGAAATGTAATACTATATTAGGTTATTTATTATCCTTACTAATATTATAAATGCGAAAGTGTGTTTGTTTGTTTGTTTGTTACGCCTTCACGTCCTAACTACTAAACCGATCATCATGAAATTTTGCATACACGTTGTCAGGGGTACAGAGAAGGACATAGGATACCTTTCATCCCGAAAAAAGTACCTATAGTTCCCAAGGGATAGCAAAAAACCTTCCCACGCAGACGAAGTCGCGGGCGGCCGCTAGTGTTATATATGTCGTAGGATAATCGTATAAACCGGATCTTTACAAAAATCCTAGGACGATTGTAAAGTACCGGATAATTGAAATCTAAGATAAATTTTCACAATCGTCCGAGGAATTTTTAGGATCTTTGTAAAAATCCTAGTATGTTTCGAAAAATCGTAAACTTGAATGGTGATTGGATAATCTAAGAGACGATTTATAACAACTTCAGTCTGATTGGTCAGAACATATTGCTGATGGGTTTTGGGGTTATTTCGTAATTTTGCCGAATTTAATTCTTCAATTGAAGTTTTAAGAACATTAATTCCCTCGAAAGTTCATTTAGGTTTTGCACAACCATATTGACAAGTGCTGTAGAACTTTCTTAGCTCTGTATAGAAAAGGACTTCTTTTTAGGATATAGCCTCTAAATCAGTGGTACCTAACCTTTTCAATAATTTTACCCATATCACCTAGTAGGGAAGCAGATTTTAACCCCAGCATGGACTTGCGGGGGGGGGGGGGGGGGAGGTGTTGCTGCCGTATCACATTCACAGTGCATAGTAAATAGATAGCTGTTTTACCTGCAGGGGTAATTACCCCCAGGTTAGGAACCAATGCTCTAAATTGTCTGCACTGATCGAGCCCGGCACTTGTATAATATCTATTATATATATAAGGTGGTACCGTTTTAACTGTGAAAACTTTAAGGGGTAGTCAGGTGATGTGTTTAGAACACAATAAAAATAATAAAAAAAATCAGATTTTTTTTTTTAATTTTTTTTTTTTTATTATAATTATTATCGTCGTCGACTCTTCCGATATTTAACCTAAATGACCACAAAATAACAATAAATACAACAATAATCGAATAACTATGGTGTTCTCTTGTTTTACCAACACATAATGCCATCCACGCGCGAACCGCACGCGGTCATGAACCCAAGCAGCTGATGACACGTATCGTCCGTACGCGTACGTATTACGCCTTAGAATTTTCGAAATATGCTACTGATTCTACTACCTACTAAATACATGGCTTTCCTAGCAAATTAATGTTACCTACGCTTTTAAGGTACCTATCAATAAGTTCGATGACCTTTGATAAACTCAACTTTATTAAAGTAAGTGTATGTTAGGTAGGTATTATGAACGGTCGCTTTAAATTAGTAATTGTATGATCCCGCTTTCCATTACATTTCTAGTCTAACAAGTAAGTTCAATGACCTTTGAGAACATAAATTTAAGGTGTTTATTTATCCTATGACGTGTTTAGTAAATTACTTACTAACGTATTCAGTTCTAAAGGGTCTCTCTACACACATCGTATCCGACTCTTTTCACTATTATATCACAATCACAATGCACTCAAACTCTTTAAAGTTCATTGATGTCCATTATTACATGACCAGTCAGTGTGTCTGTACTCGAAATCCTTTTACTTGTCCACAAAAGAATCGATGCAAGATAATCACACAGAAAGACTAAATACCTACTCGTAACTCGTAAATTTAATGACAACTATCACGCTAATTCATAATGTAGGTAGGTACAATACACTCACACATCACATCACGTTATGTGTTACGAGTTACGACATTTCATAGACTTCGTGTCCATGCTTTTGTGTACCTAAACACGTACCTATTATTAGTATTCTGTGACATGATATTAAAAGATCGGCAAAATGCGTGAAATATCATGACAAAGCGTCCTCCGGCGCGTGCGACAGGTCACCAACTCGAATCAAAATCTGTGGCGGGGCGGCGGGCGGCGGGCGTCAAGGCGGGCGGCGCCCTTTGCTGCCCCCCGCCCGTGCCACCTCGCGCCGCGGCCGTCGTCGGCGCATCTACAAAGAAAGCGCCAAAAAGTTTCCGATAAAAGGTGCTACAGACGTTTCGTTTTTGTGATATTGATTTTTGATGAGTAAGTAAATTGTTAAATTGCTAGCTTCATGCTCGTTAATTTATTTTATTAGGTTAAGTACCTAGGGCATCCTATTTATTGTTGTTGGGATTTTTTAAAGTTATAAAACTGTTTACAAAAGAAAAAACATATGAATAAAATAGGATGTTATTGTAATTGTAAATAAATGTTATCTGTCACTATCTATCTCCCATTTTACTTTTACTTTTTAATGGCTATTAACAATTTAAAGAGTCATTCGATTAGGTACGTTTAATTAAAATTCACAACCACACCTCCTGCCTTTTTTGTGATTAAATGATGGTTTTGATGACTCGATTTTGTAGTTTTATGGCAATGATAGTAAAGTATAATCATTGAAAATTCGCTTAAGTAATGTATGCGAAAAGAAGTCCACAAACTATTTTTAGAAGTTGAGATTCCGTGTAGTGTGTAGAGTCACCTTTAAGCTAAAACAAAACCCTCCGCCGCCCGCCTGCCGTCTCTCTCTCTCTTCTTTCTCTTGGTTGGACCGCACGCAGCACGCACTTCTTCTTATTTTTTCTGCTCTGCAGTCTGTTTCCGTGTGTTCTCTCGTCGTGTTGTGTGTTGTGTTGTGTTTGGTTTGCGTAGAGTGTTAGCTATGCCTCGATATACAAATCCTACTGCGTAGGTACTAATCCTATTGTGCATTGAGAGATGTGGTGATCGGGTGTAGTGTAGCAGTTCTGTAGATAGTTTTTTTAAAGTGTAAATAGGACTTGTGAACAAAGATTTAAATCGAAAGATGAGCCCTTGCCATACTATAGCGGCCGAAAATGTGGCATCGTTGGGAAGAGTGAGCTCACTCTTCCCGTGTCAGTCGCTTGTAGAAAGCAGTGAGCGGTGCACGTTATGTAAACATCTTTGATTTAGCTAATTAGGTTCGATAAGCTACAAAAATGCCTTCCTGTGCCTTCAGAAAGTGTTCTAATAACTCAAGAAACACAAAGAAATCCAAGGGAATTACATTTCATGCGTAAGTACAGAATTATTAATTATTTTCACTGTTTCTAATTAAATAAAAACAAATTAAAATGGTGCCCGTCACGTGTTTGTATGACAGAGAGCGAATGGTTGCAATTTGCAGTATGAGTGAGCGAGATGACGCTGTGTCTCTTTTTTCGTCATTACAGCATTGGTTATCTGCCAGATAAGATTGAGCTCTTGAATAACTGATCGTTGTCCGTACTAGGGGTCAAATTTATGTAGACGTAAACAAACCGAGCGGCGAGCGTAGCCGAGCCACGCCGAGACCTACGAGTGAGGCCGAGCCGAGCGAAACTATCGGTACCGTCAGCAATAGAAATCATTATTTTTGTGTACATTAAAATTTATTTTTGTCCAGGATAAATCTTTGTTTTTTTACCGAACGAAACGGAGGCGGTAATTGCGTTTGGGGTTAGAGGTTGTTTGTTTGTTTGTATGTATGTATGTCTGTTAACATTTTCCTCTGAAATTACTGGGCCGATTTCAATGCGGTTTTTGCATTCAAAAGTCATTTTAGAGCAGGTTCGTAGACATGTTTCATGATGGTAGACCACCAGGGAGCGCTGCAGCCACTAGATAAGTTGGCACTTGAAGTGTTCTCAAAAATTTCTAAACCGATTTCGGTTTTCTATAATGGATTATAGATGGTTCTTAGATAGGTGTTACGATGTTTAGCCGCTAGGGAGCGCTGCGGTTATCATGTTCCCATTTATCTCCAAAATAGTAGCTTCAATCGCGTGAAACTAGTGAAAAAAGTGATTAAAATGTGTATAGCAAAAAGACTGTTTAATGGACCGCTAAGTGCGTTACTAGTGATAGAATCTGTGTTTGCGATTATTTCATGTAAGTACTTTGATTTATAAACAGTAGCTTGTTATAACTGATTGAGTCATTTAGTTTGTGTTTTTAATTACTTTGAAGTTTATTAATATGTAACGTTCTATTTGGTTTTAAATTGTTGCATATAAAAAGTTCTGTAAAATGAGATATTTAGCGTAGCTGTAAGTTTTATAGTTTGTGAAATATTTAAGTTTTAGTAATTCAAATAGGTATTGTTTAGGTATTTAGGTATCCTATGAATTAAATGATATGAATGTTTGTGTTTTTACTTATACTACCTGGTAAAGGTTTTGAGGTAATGGGCTAGGTAATATAGGTCTAGGAGGTGGTAGTTTCGACCTGAAATGTGTCTAGGTCATACGCCAACCTTTGTCCTATAAGCCCTAAAGGTTTTGATATGGTACTAAGAGGTAAGATTATAAATAAAGGCCTCTTGTATAGGTCTCTGATAAAGGTAATGAGAAACCTAAATACCTAAACCTCGTATGGAAAGGTAGCCAAATAATAAATTAGGTAGGTAATCTCGTAAAGAGCCAGGAGTGGGGGTTTGCTATCCCCACCACCGCTAACAATTTATGGTAACGTAGGGTAGTAATGATTTGAGTTTTGTAAACTACCTAAGTTAAGTAGAAAATGTAAGTTTTTGTATTAGTGGATATTTGCTATCGTACAAAATGTTACCTTAGGGACGTGTGATCGTAGGAAATGTTGTAAGCTCGCACGGCCCAATTCGTTATAACCACAATATATGGGCATTTAAGAAGAAAGTGTTTCATTCTGTTCCTGCTTGGCAAATCATCCTATGGTGCAGTGTTGAGGTTACCGACATCGGTAACAGATGCGGTTTTCTGTAATGGGTTTCTAGTTAATCGGCATCAGTTTTTAGATGGATGTTATGGCGTTAAACCGCTAGGGGGTGCTGCAGTTATCATGTTCTAATTTTATGTCCAAAACGATTTGACCGATTTAGATGCGGTTTTTAGAGTAGATAACGTATGAATTCTTTGAAAAGTTTTAAATAAAAAGCAAAATTACTTAAAATAGTTATTCTTACGTGAATAAGAGTAAAAAATAGGTATTTTTAATTGAAAAAAGGTTAAATATTTTTTACGAAAATACCCCCCGACTAAAATTAATGTATGTACTAAGTATATATTTAAATTTTTGTGTCAGTATTTGTTTGGAAGCCTTATTATCAATGTGTATTTAGTGCAGTCTCAATTAAGTACATACGTGTCAAATTGTATAACCTCCTTTTTGTTAATAAAGAATCGCTTGTGAAATTGTTTCTTTATTTTTTATTTTAAAATGCTCGTCCTGATAGAACGCAACCATCGCAATACAAACGCACCACTATATATTAATTACTTATTTATGTCGTAAAGACACCCAGGCCTTATTGTGTATGAGTACAGTACTACGTCAAGATAAAGAATTGGCATCGGCTAAAGTAAGTAAGTGTTAAGATGAAAAGTTATTGTTTTTGAAAAATTAAATAAATTAAAAAAAAAACCCAGTATTTTTGCTTTTCTTAGAAATGACGTTGACATTTGTTACATTGAAATAAAGAATTGTAAATGATTTTTAGGGCCAAACTACTTTTTGTTAATTTGTTTTTGTGAAGTTTGATGCTTCCAACGTTTTCCGATGCCCATTATTAATCTTGAAGTACTGTAAGAACATATCTCGAGCTAACTAGCGTTGTTCGCAACTATACCTTAGTATGTACCTAATAATTATTAAAGTTATTTATTGCTAACTTAACAAATCTAGAATGCTGACGGTACCTACCAAAATGAAGCGGCGGCGCGCGCCCATGTGTCGTGCGTGTGAGACGTTACGCACACAGACAATTTATGTGGACACTTTTCAGACGCACAGGGCTCATCTTTCGATTTAAATCTTTGCTTGTGAATAGAACTTGTTAATAGGTGATGAACTTTTAAACACGCCAAATGAATGTAGGTAATAATAAAATAATACCAAGTAGGTAGGTACCAGTGGCGAAGGGTCCATACAAGCGGATTCTCACCGGCTTACCTTTTAGGAATCCCATCCCAATAATCCACTATGCAGATCATAATTTTTTTGTAGATCGGCTTACCTTTACCTTTGCCATAATTTCACCCCTCGCCACTGGTAGGTACCTAACCTATTTTAGTTATTTTATGTAAAAGATTGACTGTTTTTATTGAGTACCTACCTACATTCGTTTGAAAGTCCAAAGCCTGTCAAGTGTTTAAAAAGCGTAGGCAACAACATTCGTTTGTAGGAAAGCCAGTTTTAGGTTAGGTACGTGTGCGTAGCGTTGAGAGTGAGGTACAGTAGTACAACATCGTCAGCTGTTTGTCGGCCAGCGCAGCGCGCCGCGCCGCCGGCCGGCCGCGTATGGATCGCATAATGCGTGAGTAAAACAAGGGAATACCATAGTAATCAGTTATTTTGTTGTATTTATTATTATTTTGTGATTGTTTAGTTTCAATATCGCAAGAATCGACGACGATAATAATTATAATAAAAAAAAATAAAAAAAAAAACAAAATAATTTTCTGAATTTTTTTATTATTTTTATTGTGTTCTAAACACGTCACCTGACAACCCCTTAAAGTTTTCACAGTTAAAACGGTACCACCTTATATATACTTGTATAATAGTCTCTTGATTGATGTGAGCACTCAGATTTTTTTTTTAAATGAAAGACGTAAAATTTGTACAAAACACTAAATAAATATTAGACAATAATCACAACAATAACAAATAGCCAATCAGAGCATCCGTCAATCCATAACGATGACGTTAGCTAATCAGCGCGCGCAAAAAGATGGTAATTCACGATTTACCTAAGATGCGCTGGATTTTTGTAAAAATCCTAAACATTACTCGGACGATTGCAAAAATCTGACTGAGATTCTAATTATCCGGTATTTTACAATCATACTAGGATTTTTGTAAAAATCCTGTTTGTACAATTATCCTACGACATATATATATATTGTCGACCTGAGTGGTGCAGTGGTCAACCACGCAGAGGTCCCGGGTTCGATTCCCGGTCGGGCCGAAATTGAAATGATGAATTTCAATTTCTGTGACGGGTCTGGGTGTTACTATGTATAATAAGTATATATTCAAAAAGTATATGAGTAGTATATCAGTTGTCTAGCACCCATATTACAAGCTTTGCTTAGTTTGGGGCTATAGCGCTGTGTGAAATTGTCCAAGCATTCTTTATTTATTTTTATGTATGATATAAGCATAGTAGAATCAAATACTATGATTAAGTGAGCTACGTTGCTCATTGCACACGAGGCTGTGTGTGGGTTGCAACTCGAGCCGTAGGCGAAGACGTAATTCAGCCGAGTGTGTAATGTGCAGAGCTCACGAGTTTTATACGACGTTTTTCAACACATTTGCGAGGAAAAACCAAAATAATTTACCACACAGCGAAAAAACGATAAAAACAAAATATGAAAATTATGGGAAACTAGCGGCCGCACGCGACTTCGTCTGCGTGGACAGTTTTTTTGCTATCCCTCGGGAACTATACATTTTTTCGGGATGAAAGGTACCCTATGTCCTTTTCTGCACCCCTGACAACGTGTATGCAAAAATTAATGATGATCGGTTCAGTAGTTACGACGTGAAGGCGTAACAAACAAACAAACAAACGGACTTTCGCATTTATAAAATTATAGTAAGGAAGGCGCGCAAGTTTTTTTTTCACGCGCCCAATGCAAGAATTTTTTGCAAACGAGGGGTGAGTGAACTTCAAAATTATAATTTTAAGTGATAAAATGCTTAAAAAATAATGTAACAAATTATTGTGAATTATGAATAATTTTATAATAATAAAATGTATGTTTGACTTATTATGGACGTACTTACTCATTTATTTATCCCAAAAATGTATATGGACTTGCAGCGGCATAAATCTCTTTGTTTAATTAAGAAAGATTATTTTCCAAAGAAATAATATATGATACACAAATACACATACAGGTTCTTTTAACTTTAATAAACAACCTTTTATTATCTTCAGGTCTGAGTTTTTTTCACACCGTTTATAAAATTTAAAACCCAATAATTGTATTATCTTAAAACAAAAGACAAAGGACATTCTAGACTGGTGGAAATTTTCGGAGAATACTCGGTTAACGGTATTGAAGGAAACTTTTTGCCACCGGGTTTTTTAGACTAATTCGACCCCGCTAAACACGATTCTGCCCGGTATTAGTTATTCTGTGGCCCGGTGTCAACGCCTCCCCCACTCCCTTCCCCTCCGTTCCCCCCAAAACGTGTCCCCGACCTGCGGTTTTTTCATTTTTGTTCCGAAACGATTAGAGATAAAAGAAAACTGTCCATGACAATAATAATCTGCATTAAATTCTCCACAACATTTGCATAAAAATTATTTGATAGGCATAATAACTTAATAAATAATATTGTCTGCTCAAACTGTATACAGTTTAATTTTTTTTCAAAATTAAAAAAAATATTTAAAAAAACGGTTGAAGCTGGGATAAAATAAGAAAAATACGAATTAATCTTCATACATTTACCTACAAAACAAGACCTAACTTATCATTGTACGAGTATTCGTTCACGATTTTATATGTCGCAGCGCAGACGCCCTGCCGCCGCGAGTCACGAAGTTATACATATTGTTTTAATTATTAAGTAGGTACTTGTATAGTAACATTTTGTAGGTGATATGAAAGACAATAATTAGGTATTTATTTTTTATACTTACTCTTTATTACGGTAAAAAATAAAAAAAACGTAGGTACCCGAAGGAGGACTTATTTCTATAAGATTATTTCATAAACTATAATTAGTAATTTGGTGCTCTACCTATTATAATTGAGTGTTCTACATTATTGATCTGTTGTTGGGTTATGTTAGGCACGTTTCATAATAAAAACACTAAAATTAAGTTTCATTATTTTTTTACCTATGGCAAAGAACGAATCAATAATGAACTTGACGAAAATTCTAACAAAATTTATGTCGGCGCCAGGCTGGCGCCTATAATTAAATATTTCTTTCAACACTTTTGTTATTAAACTTTAGCTTATCGCCCAAAATATCGAGACAGGCGAAATAAAATAAAAATAACTAAGTAATTGATTGATGGTATGGGAACCAACGGTGACTTTGTACACTTCACTAAACGTAGTCGTGCATGGGCCCCCTCTTGAGAACAAATTATTTATGTGACACTTATTATAACCAAGAATTCGAACATGCGATATCGTCAACCCTGAAGCGGGAATTCTTTGCTGAGACGATCACATCGAGCGTAGCCCACGAATTCGTTATTCGTTCCTAGTAACTTTTTCCAATAGGAAACTACTTACATCGTTAGTTAAAGTCAGTGTTAATTTCAAAAAGAACAATCGTCACTAATTAAAAGTGTTATTGTTAAGCATTCGCAAGCCCACAAGTCTAAAAGGTAATGGTTATTATACAAGCTCTTGGACGGCATCAGGATGGGTGGTTAGTAACGGTTTCCCATCCTGATGCCGTTGTATAAACTTTTATATAATGATAACAGATTTAAATCAACTGAACAAATTATGTTCACAATTTCAAACCACCGGTAGATACCTAGGAACATTCCTAGGTATCTACCGCAAAACGAAATATTCGTGTTCTCGATAGTTTTGTAACGGCTATTCCAATTATTACTGTGATTAGACGGATTAAGATAGGGTGTTAGCATTGACTTAACGATATCTTGATTCAACATCTTGGTTGAAGAATCCAAAAATATACTCAAAAAATACCTACGTCCAGCAATGTAGACTTATTCTTAGTTACGTTGCGTAAATTAGTATTAGCAGATAGGCATGTTGATAAGATAGCAAGCAAAATTAATATTAAGTGCTAATTAGTAGATGTTCCATTAGGCGGTGCTTAAATTGCCTAATTATCGCTGGCTACACACGAAACATATTTGCTGAATACCTGGTAAACTGACGGCAAAATAAGGCTCCGCCTAGCTACCTTTACTGATGAAAAGGTCACTATAACCAAAATGAATTAATATGGTAATACTACATTTTTATCGTTTTACTTAAAATTAGTTTGTTGAAACTATTATTATATCCTAAAGCCTAAGCACCATTCAATTTCACATTAAATTAGTTGAAAGTTAACAAAACTTAGTGAATAGGCAACTTGGAGTCTTGCAAATTGTTCAATGTCCTCTATCGAAACGAAATTGAATTGAATGCTAATTGCACACTAATAGTTTGTGCCGTGAGTAGAGTAGGGAAAATTTGGCTAATCGGTGATAGGTAATTAAGTAATTCTGTGATCAGGGAATGTTAACGTTATTTTTGAATATAACGTTATTTCTTACTTTTTTTACCGTTAATTTTAACATTAACGTTATGTCAATAAATAACGTTAATTTCAACGTTAATTTGAGAAATAACGTTAAATTTAACGTTATTTACTGAAATAACGTTAATTTTAACGTTATTTCTTCCTTTTTTAACCGTTACTTTAAAATTAACGTTATTCCAATTAATAACGTTAATTTTTTACCGATAATTTTACCGGTACTAAATTTAACGCTATATATAACGTTAATTTTACCGGTAAAATATTTATAACGTTATTTTTACCGTTTGACGGTATTTTTTTATTTTTTTTTATAATGTTATTTTTTTTTAACGGTTTAACAATCCCTGTCTGTGACACAATTATTAGTCATATGAAGAAAGTATAGTTTAGCTTAATGGATTGGCTTGGCACTTTTCATGTTATTATTATAAACTTTGAGAAAAGCGCCTAATATTTTACAACTGTCGATTTCTAGAGTAACATAGCTATAAAAGAAAGGAATAAATAACCTATCACAAATTACTGCATATCGCCGATTAGCCAAGTTTTGCCCTACGATCAATCTTGACTTGAATCAACGATTGCATCTGAAGTTAAATGGTAATGGATACGATAGGGATGGGAATTGGACATAGCCTTAAAAAAATTAAAGAACAGAATAATCTTATTTTGAATAATTTGGAATGTATAATTCAATATACATACATCTATAAAGGTAAATAGGAAGTGCCTAAATAAATTGTTTTCATTTCACCAAAGAAAAGATAACAATGTCACAGTCTAGTGTGATTACTAGACTATGACAATGTAATCCAAATATGGATTAGTGGCTCTCAAATGCTGACATTTACCTATGATAGTCACATCTGTTACGCGACTATTTCAAGGTGCGATAGTTTATAGCCAAATTCAGATAAGTAATAAGTATGAATATCCCATCCATATATCCTACTAATATTATAAATGTGAAAGTTTGTGGGTTTGTATCTTTGTTCTTCAATCACGCAAAAACTACTAAACGGAATTGGTTGAAATTTGGCACACAGATAGTACCTAGATAGCCTAGATTAAAATACAAAATAAAAACCGCGGGCGGCCGCTAGTAATATTATAAAATGTAAATGTTTAGATAATTGTTTCTCAATCACGCAATACGGATGAACGGATTTGGATGAAATTTAGTACAAAGATAGATAGGTATAAGTAACCTGGATTAAAACATATCATACATTTATCCTGATAAGAGGTTTACCTCTTAAAAGAGCGAAAACCTCAATAGATTGGATTTGGGAAGTATCATATTTTATGATGGAGCCAATTCTCCAAAACAAAAAATAGATATTACTTATTTATAATACCTTACAGCTGTTGTTTGTTACTCGTACTTACAGTGCGAGGCATATAACTTGAAATCGGGTGGGGATTGCGCGAAATACGTATTTTGTGTATGCGTAGCGGTGAGGGGCGCGGGCGGCGGGAGGGGTGCGCGCCACAGCATAAAGATTTTTTATGCTGTGTGCGCGCTATTGGTCGCTCACAAGAGCACATGCGCGAACGTATCCCCACTCCGTCGAAAAAATTTCAAGATACGTGCCTAGTACTGTACTTATTATATCTAGAACATAATATTCACATTTTCTTCAATCTTGAACTGGTTTAAGTAAATCCAAATGCCCAGCCCAAATGAAACCGATGTAACATAATATTACAAAATTGTTATTTTAGTTTATACGAGAATGTAATTTGTCCCGACATATTAATCCATCTATCTTGACATATAGCTTCCAAAACGACTCAATCTTATCATTTTATTTTGAGGTTTTTGCGTTATACGAATACGAGTATAATATTGTTGCCTCCAACGAACTAAAATCTATGGAAGCGTAATTGCAAACAAATATTGCTTAAAAAATGGCACCACGGGGCCGAAAAAGTACAACCCGCTCAATTTTAGTCGGGCCAGCCACGCATCCGGTGACTGACGTTAATGTTTTTTTCAATAAATTGCAGTTTGTAATGTAGAGAAAGGATAAAAAGAGAGAGTTTATTAGAAATGACGTCCTTTATAGTTAAATGGTGTAAAAGATGCAAAGAAGACAGTAAAAAGATGCAGAAAAAAAGTATCTTATTTTTTCGTTTAAGTATAGAAAATATCTATAAGTATACAAATTATGGTCACCAATAAGCAACCAGTGTTCAGTCAGACGCTTTGTGCTGCATAGTTAAATGCCAGCATTTTCAGCTCTATCCACTTAGTTGTACTTTTCATGTGGTGCCATTTTTTGAGCAGAATGCTTATTCCATAGTTTTAGTTCGCTGGTTGCCTCGGATATCTCAGATTCATTCAATCATATTCTCTTTTACTATCTAAAAATATCAATAGTTATTACATTCACAACAACTTTTATCTTGAATTATTTTTTTAAATACTATTGATCCCAGTGGAAGAAATTCCCTGATATTTTAATTTTCAACTTCATTTTCATTCTACAACGACCTTACAAATAATACTTTGTGGAACTGTATGAACTGTGTTTTTTTTCTTATTACTGAACTTACCATTACCATTGTAATCTGTGGTAGGGGTCCCCCAGCCCTACTATGGCGTAACGTTTTTTGTCTTTTGAAATAGCGCTGCGAACTGATTCGTCATCGTCAGTCGTGAAAAACAGTCGACTTATTATTACATTCTTTTCCTGAGGACACCGAATAATTATTCATTCATTTAATAACAGATATTATTTCTGTTATATTAGGTCAAACCAACCCGCCGCCACCGCCAAAACATTAGTTAAAGATATCCAAATTCCTAATTCAATCATTTGCTTTACTAACATTTTCTACTAAATTGAGTTTATTGGAAATAGACCGTGCCCTTGATTTTATGAAAATAGGTAAGGTAGGTTTATGTAGGTGTATGTCCACTGCTAAGGCACAGGCCTTCCTTATGGGTGGATAAGGAGGACGAGCCATATAACCCACCACGCGGGCCCAATGCGGATTGGTGGGTGTTAACGACTGCAAATGCAGCCGAGACCAACGGCTTAACGTTCCTTCCGAAGCACGGAGGAGCTCGAGATAATAAATTTTTGGTCACCCATCCCATGACCGACTCTTGCGAAAGTTACTTAACCTCCGCAATCGCTGGGCCAGGCGCTGAACCACTGCGCCACGAGCTCCTCATGTATAGGTTTAAGCAAAGACCTATACTTGTATATAAATATTATTATTATTTTTTTTGTAGTTAAGTTTTGTCGTCCCTTCTGCTTGATTGAATTGCTTAGGTACGACAATCTGGATTGGGGTCTGTACATACCTCCTATAATATTAGGTGGGTACGTATCAGAATGTCTTAAGTTAGAATGTCTAAACTTAAAATGGCAAAGTTCATAATGTCAAATCTTTTAATATCTAACGATTAAAATGTCGAAAGTTCAAAATGTCAATAACGAAAATGTCAAACGGTCAGATAGTTCTAAATAAAAATGTCTAAATTCAAAAGATCAAAACTTAAAATGTCTAATAGTCCAAATACATAATTATAATGACGCATAAAATTTACTTATACCTTTCTTTCAGTTAGGTAACTAATTAATCAGGTTAAATAATTGCGTGTTAACCTCTGTGCCTCCGCCGCACATCACCATAGCCGCGCCGCTCCCTGATTCGGTAGCCGATGCCAGTCACTGATTCAGTAGCCGGCAAAAAAAAACCAACAATCGATTATTTGATTGAATCAGGCGTCACTTGGCGGAAGTCCCAAACCATTTTGAAAAAAGAAATATATGTAGCTTACTTCCGCAAACAATATATGCAAGATGCACCGCCCGCCCGCCCGCAAAAATATTCACATGCACGCAAAAAAATATCAGTGCACAAACCTGCATTTAGCAAGACAGCAACACACCTTGCACCTTCACCAATTAGGCTACTCTACACGTGTTTCGCCCCAACCCGGAGCATCCTCAGGAGTTAGATCGTGCGTAAACCAACACCGAATGAGCTCCTAACGCCTCCGACACCGTATTTGTTGTCCCTTCCTCCTCACTCCGCACCGAGTGACTGACAACGTTTGAAGAATGTTGCCAGTTTAAAATAAAAAAAAAGAAAGATAAAATGATTTTTAATTTAAATTGTGTTAAAAAAAATCCAACAATCGAGTTTGAAATTGATTTTTTTCTGGCGCTTCGCCGGCCGCTATCGCGGCACGCTCGCTTCGCTCGCTCGGCTCGCGCGCTGGATTCATATCAACCTAACATGCTCATCGCTACGCTCCTCGCACGTCTCCTCCTGCGGTCTACGGTTTCTAAGTTCCAGTTCACTAGTTTAGACTCATTTCCGGCAGCTAAATTTGCTATGAAGCATTTCAGGCGAAGCCCAGAGACACCTCCACAGACTCAATTAACCTCAAAGAAGGCGATTCGTTTTAAAATCCAATCCAATTCAAATAAATCATTGTGAACTCAGACTTAATGACCATTGATATTTTAACTCGTAAAGTATTTGATACATTTGATACTTTGAATTTTGCTATTTTGAAGTTAGACATAATGATTTTTGACATTTTAAACGATTTGAATTTTAATTTTTGACATTTTGAACTTTGCCATTTTAAGTTTAGACATTTTCACTTTAGACATTCTGATACGTACCCTATTAGGTACTTAGCAGTATTGTTTGCTTATTGTGATTATACATACGACCTGATTTTACATACAGTAGGTCAGTGTTTTTCAACAGGGGGGTCGCGAAAGCCTACGCGTAATACGGCACCCTGATTATCTAAAAAGAAACTATTTAGCGACCGGTTTCATTCCACATACATTGCTACTTTTCTTTGGTATGTTTTTTTTTAATCCAAAAAAAAAAAGTAGCAATGGATCACTATCATCTATGAACTGCAACCGGTCGCTAGGTGGTTTCTAATTAGATAATCAGCCCGCGGACCGTCGCGCGCGGCCCGCAGCGGCTAAAAGAAAAAGGCAAGTGTTTGTAGGGTGCCGTGCGTAGTGATACCGAGTAAGAAAGTGGGGCTTGATTTTGCACGACTTTATTAGGGAATTTGTCCTTTTACAATACTAAATAATAGAAATAAACGACTCTCACCAGATTTCTACTATGTCAATACTCTTTCTTAGCACGTACAGCTAGGTATCTAAAAAAAATAACGCACGAAAAAACATTCGATATAGTAATTTTGTATGGGAAATTTGTACAGCGCCATCTACCGCCGAAAAGTGAAACTATATTTTCCTTAGATAATTACTCTATCGAGTAGTTTTACGCGCGTTTTTAAAGTGAAAACTTATACGTCGCTAAGGCGTTGTACACTTTTTTTGTAATGGGGAAAAAATGTTAAACTCGCGTCAGTCAGGGTCACGTGACTCTGATCGAAAATTCGTAACACGGATGTAGCGTAGACAGCCGGGGCGGCGGAAGTATCCACCTCTCTTTCTACGGGGCGTGGCAAAAATGGCGGTGCGTCATTTTGGCGTTCGGCGGGTTGATTTTTCTGAGAATAAACTTTTTAATGGAATATAAATTGTCATGTTTGTGCACGATAGCGCAATAAATAAATATTGTATTCTACCGATTCTACCTCATAAATGATAGTACTTTTATACTGATAATTAAAGCAATTCGTACAAAATTATTCCGTAACCATTCCAAAATATAAAAAATGCACAACGTTAATATTCAAGTTTTCACTTCTGTCGGCACTCCCGGAGAGCAACCCGAATTTTGTTTTTCTCGGTAGATGTTCGTGCTAAGAGTATCTCTGATGCGAGTCTAGTGTGTGTAGAGTCGTATTTTTTTATATAAAATGGTGAATGCAAAAATCTCAAATTAAAAAAAACCGGCCAAGTGCGTGTCGGGCCACGCGCCATAGGGTTCCGTAGTTACCTTATACCATACCATATTTAATACCACCTATCATTTTTTGTATGCAAAAATAACTTTGTTTTTCATAGTGTTGGTATGAATGACAAAGTTATATTTGCGGTTTTGGAAAATGTGCTATATCTCAAAAACTAATTACTATATCTCGTTCAAAACAATTTTGGTTGAAAGTGTTTATTAAGATCTACAGCATATATTTTTTTTTTTTTTTAGATTTTTCACTCTCTTATTTCAAAAGTTAAAGGGGGGGGACACACATTTAACCACTTTGGCGGTGTATATCTTTCAAACGGTTGACTTTGAGAAAAAGTTGTCTTAGGAACCTTAATGTCATTTTTAAAGACCTATCTATAGACACCCAACACGTGTTGGTTTGAAGAAAAAATTTTTTTTCAGTTTCAGTTCCATGTATGGAGAGCCCCCCCTTAATCTTTTATTTTTCTTATTTTTGTATTAAATTCGGTAAGCGGTTAACAGAATACACCTACTTACCAAGTTTCAACTGTGTAGTCTTAATACTTTCGGAATAAAGTGGCTGTGACATACGGACAGACCGACAGACAGACAGACAGACATGACGAATCTATAAGGGTTCCGTTTTTTGCCATTTAGGTTACGGAACCCTAAAAATGCCTTGCGATTTGCAGTACCTACCTACACGCTGAGTTCAGATTCTTAATCTTAACTAACTTAATGCTCAGTCAAACCAGAGTATTTATATCTAAAAGAGTTTATAAGTCACGACTAACATCCAAAAAACCTTATCTGAATTGTTGTGGGTAAAAAGCAATAAAAGATAATAATAACTAAAGGACACTATGTAAGAAAGATCACAACTAAAAAATTATTACAGTTTGTGATAACCTAACGGCGCCCGGGGTATGCTAATACAATTCAATACGGGTAAACTAGCATTTTTTAAAATTGTACTAGCATTTCTAAAAATAAATTACTAGACTCATAAAAAGACTGAACTAGAGAGCTAAATTGCCTAAATTTTATTAGATGTGAAGAATTTCGCAAGTCATTAGGGAGGCGCGACTTCAAAAAGATTAAGAAACACTATACTAGAGAGATACAAGAGGTCCTTACAGGACTCGAAAATTCAATTCAAATGTGTTCAAAAATGAGAATATTTATTCCGTTGTTGACCTTAACTAAACTTAATATTCTTATTTAAGAATCAAAGAATTAAGTAGGTGGATCAATCAACTTTTTTTTAACCTACTATGAGTTTTCCTGTCCACAAACATAAAAGTATATAATTGCTTGAAAATAAATATCAACTAACTTAAAAATTATGGTTTCGGTTAAATGTAATACTTTATTTATCATTTTGGTAATAGAAATAAATATGTTGTTTACATATTTATTCGTATTTTAACGGTTGTCGAGAGAAACGTCGATGTCCCCTTTATTTGTATTTGTGTGTCCACAACCCATATAATACGAACAAAAATGTAAACAATATTATTTATTTCTGTTACCAAAATGATACTTTAAATATTAAGTTTAAGTATTTATAAGCTAAACTATTTTCTTTATTTTTTTTTTCAAGATAACACACTTTTATGTTATAGGTTGTCCAGTGGACATTACATCAATTTCATACAAATAAAGGGGACATCGACATCTCTCTCGACAACCGTTAAAATACGAACAAATAATTATGTAAACAACATATTTATTTCTATTACCAAAATGATAATTAAAGTAAAATTTAACCCAAACCAAAATTTTTAAGTTAGTTGATATTTATTTTCAAGGAATTATATACTTTTATGTTTGTGGACAGGAAAACTCATAGGACAATTAAAAGTTGATTGACCCAGGTACTAGAAAATAACCAGATATTGAAAAAATATAATGTAATATAATAATATATAATATAACTAGCTTCCGCCCGCGACTTCGTCTGCGTGGAAAGTTTTTTGCTATCCCTCGGGAACATAACTTTTTTTCGGGATGAAAGGTACCCTATGTCCTTCTCTGTACCCCTAACAACGTGTATGCAAAATTTCATGATGATCGGTTCAGTAGTTAAGACGTGAAGGCGTAACAAACAAACAAACAAACGGACTTTCGCATTTATAATATTAGTAAGGATAAAGAAATAACAACAAATGTTAAAATTTTCAAAAATACTTGAGATGCTGAGCTACCGAGTGACTCGGTCAGAGCATTGGACCAATATCAAAAGGTCGCGGGTTCGATTCCCGTCCGAGAATTGATATGGTGCGAGTCGTATTTTTTCTAGTATATTATTTAGTATTGTATAAAAATAACGTGAATGCAAAAATCTCAAATTTAAAAACAAAATAATATTTCATATTATTCATATAGATATATTTTGTCTGAAGTCTTTTCTTCATGAGTTATGATGCGAAAATGGGCGCCATTTGAGGTCATCTTTCGTGATTCGAACTGTACTAATTTTAACTTTAAATTGTAGTTTATTTTGTATGTCCTAATTATTAGTGGAAACTTTGCTGATCACTGTTTTATAATATTTGGTAAAACTAAACGTACTGTGAAATTATTTGTTTCCCAAATAAAATAAATAAATACAAAAACCTGAGTTTGAGATCCGAGTAGTTAAATTAAATTGCTAGCTCGATCTCTGTATTTTGAGCTTGTGGATATTATTTCAAGATTGCTTCCTACGTTCACCCAATCAAATAAATATTCATCCAAAATTCCAAACGTTATACCTACTTAGTTATATCAATAGTCAAATGTTTTGATTGTACCATTCATGGATGGTGGATGAGAATGCTGTGATATTAAAACATAGAAACTTCATAGAAACTTAGGTACCTATTTTTATTTTTAAAAGTTGCGTGACTTTGTTGTTTTTTTTTTATATTTGCAGTTGTCTATTTATACGATGAATATTACGGACACGTATGTAGAATAAAGACAAGTTTTTTTATACTTACCTACTTACGAATTACTTACGTATTAGAAGAGGAAGGGAAACAGCTTGGTCTCAGAATCAGTCGTGAGAAGACAGAATACCTCCATATGAAAAGATACAAAGATGTCAAAGCAAAGAGAAAAGATCTTGTTGTAAAAGGCACGGCTTACAAAGGCGTTAGTAAATTTAAGTACAATACCTATCTTGGATGTACACGTTCACTGACACTAACCAAAGGGAGGAAAAAATCAACATCCGTATAGTCAATGCGCTTAGATGCACTGCAGCCCTTCACAAACTACTGGTACAGTACTAGGCACGTATCTTGAATTTTTTTCGACGGAGTGGGGATAAGTTCGCGCATGTGCTCTTGTGAGCAACCAATAGCGCGCGCCCCTGTCCTGCCGCCCGCGCCCCCCACCGCTACGCATACCCAAAATACGCGTTTCGCGCAATCCCCACCCGATTTCAAGTTATATGCCTCGTACTGTATCCAAGTTGATAAACAGAGCTACAAAAATCCGCATCTACAAAACGATCATTAGACCGATTTTAATGTATGGGGTGTGAAATGGGGGTACAGGGGGTATCGGGTGTGAAACTTGGACAACAATCTTGAGGGAGGAAAACCAACTCTTAGTCGCAGAATGGCAAATCCTACGAAAGATACTGGGACCAACAAGAGGCGATGACGGGGAGTGGAGGCAAACAGCTGGTGTCCGAGCCGAATATCATTGGGGAAATAGAAGCTGCCTAATTTCGCTGGCTGGGGCACGTAGATAGAATGGGTGAAGATCGAGCTGCCAAAAGAGCGTATCTTGGCCAACCATCTGGACGACGCCCAGTGGGTCGTCCGCAAGATACCGCTGGAAAGATGAAGTTGTCAAAGACCTGAAAGAGCTGGAAGTGCCTGACTGGTCACACTTGACGCAAAACAGGAAGCAATGGCGCAATTTAATATCAGAGGCCAAGATCCACTTCGGGTCGCTGAGCCAGCGAGCGTTACGAAAATTAAAACAGACTCTTCATAATTTAAAGTTTATGATGATAGCTAACAATATGGTATGATTAAATAGAGCCGTAACGTCATTATTTAAATAAAAACAATCGAGTTATCATCACATACGACTATTGTTTTCAAATAAATAATAGTTTTTTATTTATGAATTTTTTTCTGATCTATGTAGATCGTGATTATAAACCATGTATGAAATTAAAATATAATTAATTTCTTGTAAATACTTATTTTCTTGACAAACTCTAAAATCGCAAAAAACAGCTATTTCATAAAAAATTAAGAACGACATTAAATATCAAAATGTATGAATCAGCTGATTAATTTTTTCGCGATTTCTGAGTTGGTCCCATAGTAAAAGTTGTTAAGTTTGATGGTCCGAAGAAACGGCTTTCCTTCATTTTCTTATCGTATCCTACATTCTAGCTAGGGTATTCTTGATCAAAGCCCTAGAGGATATATAGTTATGTCACGATGGAATTAAATAGTCGGGTAAATATATAAACGTAAATCCTTTGATTTGAAGAAACATGTGTCGAAATACGCGAAATACGCGAATAATATAGTCGAAATACGAAAAATGTGTCTCACTAAACTGATAACGACACGTGATCTCTTTGATTTGTGTGGATAGTAAATTTTTTATATATGGCCCTATGTTTTTTGAGAAAGTTGTTTAGTTTTATAGATTGAACACATGCTTAAAATTTAGAGAGTGAATAAAAAAATACAGCCTTTATATACCACTTATACCATTTATCAAGATTGTGTTACTTTCTGATTCCCTATACATAAGGTCTTATAAACTTTTGAAGACAAAGGGGTTTTCTTTTTTTTATCTTTAATTTAGTTCTTATAACAGAAAATGTCCTTCTCTTTAATTACTGCGTGAAGCTTTCCTACCGTACTATTTTTAGGAAGAAACGTGCTTTGATTGCACTTAAATACATTTTAATAACAAATTTGGGTCTAGTTTAGGCTATTTCAGTTTTTAATATTTGTTCGTTTTTTCTAAGTTGCGTGTCGAATTACTTGTAATTTATAGATTTCAAATGTGTTTATAAATAAATACAGTACATTATTGCAAAGGCAGCGAAATAGGCAATTGCAGGTCGAGTATGAGTTTGAAGGCCGGGCCGCAGGCGAGGACTTCAATGATACGAGACAGGCAATTTTCATATAGTTTCATTTATTTTTCTTTTGATTTCGCTGAAAGTAGGTTTTCCATTGCTAATTTAGCTTCCGATCTTAAATCTGGTGGAGTGCAATCAATGTTCATTTCATTTTCACTTTCAGAATCACCGGAACTCATTTTAATTATTTTTTATTAACAAAATAACAACAAACTCCGCTTTACCGCCAATTTTTTATTTTATTTCACAGTTTGTGCCGAAAGGTAAACTCATCTGTGGCTATACAGCCACGAGAACGCAATGTGTACGATAAATGAAAGAGTTCTAAATTCAAACAGCACACCGTTTCATACAACATTGCCGGCGCGCTCTTCGTTCCAAATTCAAAGAACGCGCCGGGAAGTGATTTAGGTTTTTCAATCTACGTAAATATGATACTTCGCGTGTTCTTTATTCAAAAGTAATGACAATATTTCCGCGCATGTTTAAGAAAAATCTATTTATTTACGATTTCTAAATATCTTGAGTTGAGTGTCTTATTTCTGCGCGCTTTAATTATAAGCAAATGTTATGTTCTGTTAGGGCCGACACACATAACGGCGTTGCGGCGCCGCACCGCAACGCAACGCAGATTTTTGCGGTGCGTTGCGGTGCCGCGCGGCGCCGCGCGTTGCCGGGCGGCGCCGCGCGGCACCGCGCGTTGCTCGAGGTGACCATTTTTCTGTGATTCGTGAGTATTAATACACGTGTCTCTACGATGGATCGCAATAGGCGAATAGCGCTTTTGTTATTATGTAGACATTACGCCAAATTGAATAAACGACGACAGAGAAGATATTGGGTACATCCACTTAATAAATGTATGAATTCTGATTTCTGATGGAGAGTACTTTTCGCAAAATTATGAAGTATTAAAAATAGCGATTTTTTTATACTTTAGACAGTGCGTGAGCGGGAACCTAAGCGAAAAAAAAGTTTTGGTTATTATGTCACTTAGTCCCCCCGGTCCGGTCACCCTTTTTTGCTAACAAAAAAAAACCGGCCAAGTGCATGTCGGGCCACGCGCAGTAGGGTTCCGTAGTTACCACATACCATACCCTATTTAATACCACTATCATTTATCATCTGCAAAAATAACTTTGTTTTTCATAGTGTTTGTATAAATGACCAAGTTATATTTACGGCTTTGGAAAATATGCTACATCTCGTTCAAAACAATTTTCATTGAAAGTGTTTATTAAGATCAATGGCATATATAACTTTTAGATTTTTCACTCTCTCATTTTAAAAGTTAAAGGAGAGGGGACACATTTTACTACTTTGGATGTTTCTATCTTTCAAACGGTAGACTTAAAGAAAAAATAGTTTTAGAAACCTTAATGTAATTTTTAAAGACCTATCCATAGACACCCCAAACGTTTGATGAAAAAAAAATGTTTTCGGTTCAGTTCCATGTTCAGTTCAGTCCAGTTCCAATCGTAAAGTGGTTCACAGAATACATCTACCTAGAACAGACAGACAGACATGGCGTATCTATAAGGGTTCTGTTTTTTTCCATTAGGCTACGGAACCCTAAAAAGACACTCTCAAGATCTTTTTTTAGTGTGAAGAAAGTTAAAATAAAGACTTTATTTTTACTGATTTGACTATCTATGGTCATAATTCGATATAATATCAAGATACTGAACAGTACTTTTTTCGGGATGAAAGTTACCCTAAACATAGAAATGGATTTTCGCATTTATAATATTAGTACCTAAGGATATTTTAAATCATAGAAGTTATTATTTTCTCTGTATGTGACAAAATATGGGTAATTTCATAGGCAAAGACCCATATTTGTTTTCGGTATTTTTTGTTTTGATTAATTATTTTTTCATTAATATTTTGTTATAAATGAAGACACGTCATCTGTGTAATTAGGTAGTTTAATTACAACGCGGTGGTTTCATAGTATCACAGACTATACAAAAAGTACCTACTATGGCATGGAGTGTCCGAGGTGGGACTAAAACTGTGGTCAACAAGTGTGACGTCATTTCTGCGGCGACGCGCGGCACCGCCGATTTTGGCGTTACGTTGTGCGGTGCGTCGCCGCAACGCGGTTATGTGTGGAGGCCCTAATAATGTCTGGCGACCTGAATTTAGTATTTTGGTAATTGGGTCTTTGATCTACAAAGTATTTTATTGTACAAAGTATTTTATTTCGCATTTTCGTGGCCAATACATTTTGTGAAGATCGGTTACATTGGTTTTAGAAGTGCGAGTAAATTGACAAGTACAATAATTGCCTGTCACTTACAGACCAAGTGTGATTAACTGATAACTGTGGCGCCCAAAAAGTGCGAGAATATTTTATGAAAATTTCGGGATGTAGAAACTAGCGTTTTTCACTAAATTTTAACACTTTTGTTCAATTAATATTATAATACGGGCGACCGAGCATTGTTCGGTTATTACTATTTATTGTAATATACCTATATGGTGGTGTTTAGGTGATAATCTACATTGTTATCTCAAACATTAACTACATTTTTTAAACTTGCCTAAAAACAATAAAAATAAAAAAAAATATCGGGTCATTTTGAACTTACCATCCAAATTTTAAGGATGTGTCCAGTCCATGAATCTAAACAACTCTCTAAGAAACAAAATTTTGGTCATTCTATACTAAATTGATCACGTGATCTCTTTGATTTGTATGGAAAGTCCATTTTTATTTTACATATTTGACCATGTGTTTCTTAGAAAAAGTTGTTCAGTTGTGGTCGGCAGGACGAAATTAGCGACCATATTCTGTGTCGAAAGAAAAACGCATGAAAACTCGAAAACACGCGATTTTCCAAACATTAAGACTAATCCAGATTGATTGTTTACCCCCGAAAATATAAAATAAAATATACCAAATTTCAGCGACATCGTTAGAGCTGATTCCGAGATCACAGAAATAAATTTACCTATATACAGAGTGTCCCAAAACTTTGCCACAGCATAAAGATTTTTTTCCTTACAGTAGGCCGACCCCTTTATTGTTGGGCGATACCGCCGCCTGTAGGGTATTTACGCAAATACGGAAGGGTTGTCACAAATTTACAATTTGGAAGGTGGATTTCTTTTACGACCCACGGGTACATAAAAGCATTGCGAAATTATATAAAATAATGAATTAGGGGTGACATATTATTAAATAAAGGTTTTATAACATAAAGGTTTCAAACGGTTTTCTTTATACCACGAGTGAGTGCGGCAGCCTGCCAATGCTGCCGCACTCGCTCATAGTTTCACGAAACTTACTTGATGGCCACTGTCGCACGCAGGATTCGGAAACCAGATTAATATTATAAAAAATCCAAGATGGCGGCCAACTTTTTTTTTTGCCGGTTTCGATGAAACTCGGTTTTTTGTACTATTTTGACAAGAATAAAGCAACACAATTTTAAAAATATATAAAATTCAAGATCGCGGCCAACTTTTTTGTTTGTGGGTCGATTTCGATAAAACTCGGTTTTTAGTACTATTTTAACAAGAAAACACCAACGCATTGTTAAAAATATGAAAAATCTAAGATGGCGGCCTACTTTTTTCAACTGTGTTACATCGAAATCAACCTAAAAACAAAGTCTGCAGCGATCTTGACTATTGTCGTTTTTTTACAATTTGTAACTGTTTTCTTGTCAAAATAGTGCCCCAAACCAAGTTTCATCGAAATCGGTCCACAAACAAAAAAGTTGGCCACCATCTTGGATTTTTTTATATTTTTATAATTGCGTTGCTGTTTTCTTGTCCAAATAGTACTAAAAACCGAGTTTCATTGAAATCGGCCCACAAACAAAAAAGTGGGCCACCATCTTGGATTTTTTATATTTTTAAAATTGCGTTGCTGTTTTCTTGTCTAAATAGTATTAAAAACCGAGTTTCATTGAAATCGGCCCACAAACAAAAAAGTTGGCCGCCATTTTGGATTTTTGACATTTTTAACATTGCGTTGCTGTTTTTCTGTTAAAATAGTACCAAAAACCGAGTTTCAATGAAATCGGCCCACAAATAAAAAAGTTGGCCGCCATCTTGGATTTTTGATATTTTTAACATTGTTTTGCTGCTTTTTTGTCGAAATAGTATAAAAAACCGAGTTTCATCGAAATCGGCCCACAAACAAATAAGTTGGCCGCCATCTTGGATTTTTTTTGATTTTTAACATTGCGTTGCTGTTTTTTTGTCAAAATAGTAGCAAAAACCGAGTTTCATCGAAATCGACCCACAAACAAAAAAGTTGGCCGCCATCTTGGATTTTTTATATTTTTAACATTGCGTTGCTGTTTTCTTGTCAAAATAGAACAAAAAACCGAGATTCATCGAAATCGAATTATTAATTTAACTAGCTGCCGCCCGCGACTTCGTCTGCGTGAAAAGGTTTTTTGCTATCCCTCGGGAACAATATTTTTTTTCGGAATGAAAAGTACCCTATGTCCTTCTCTGTACCCCTGACAATGTGTATGCAAAATTTCATGATGACCGGTTCAGTAGTTAAGACGTGAAAGCGTAACAAACAAACAAATAAACAAACAAACAAACGGACTTTCGCATTTATAATATTATAAGTAAGGATAGGAAATCAAAACGGTAAAGACGCGATAGCCCTAGAAGACTTGTCCCGAGCTACATAGAACGGCGAAGTATGCAGCTCGGGCTCGTCCGGATCACTTCTCCCCCCTCACGCCCCGCACGCCCCCTGTCTAGACATCTCCGTCGGCCTACTGTAAGAAATTCTTTATGCTGTGACTTTGCCACACGGAGGGAAAGTACCTTAAATATTGAAGATAGGAAATTTTACTGAGAGAAGACTTAATTTTGTATCTAAAAATAAATCGAACTGCATTAAAAAAAGTTTTGAAAAACCGCTTGCCTTAATCTAACCCACCAAATATGAAAAAAAAACTTTTTTTTAATTTTACGATACTGATCGAAAGAGTCACTCGTTAGGAATATTTTTTTCTTAAATAACATACAGCATCTTAAGCAAAAGGAAGACAATGAAATTTAATATTTAAATTTTAATTATTACCGCATCGTATGAAATTGTATGGTATAGTATAAAATGATGTCTCCTTTCCGTAAAATTTCCTAGGTACCTTCTATATTTAAGGTACTTTCCCTCCGTGTGGCAAAGTTTTGGGACACCCTGTATAAAGTTATAAATAAATATACAAGAATTGCTCGTTGATAGATATAAGTAAACTGGGCATAAGATTCTTTTTGGAAGTTGACGAAAACTGATATCCAAATCCTTGCATGATTTTTTAGAGTAAGTTTATGTAGTAACCTACCTACTTATATTAGTTAGTTGATGGTAAGAGAAATTAACAAACAACCGAAATCAATAACTAAACTGCAGACAAAGTATTGAAGGTAGAAATAATTTATTTAGGTCAGGTATACGGAATAATATTTACAACCTTACAATCACAAATTAATTACTTAACCCTTTCATTATGGTAACAATGTGTGTTTAATTAACAAACTTTACATCGTGGGGATTAATTAACATGTTTTGGAAACCTGTTTTTATTTACTTTCTTTTTAACTTTGTTCGGGACTTTTGTTAAATTCTTATAGGTAGCAAAATGCTACGAGCAATGAGCATGGCTATTCAAATCAAAACCATTTTGGTTAATACACTTTTTGGTAATATTTTTGCTTTCTTGGGAGCATTTACCTTAACTGCAAAAAAAACTGCAAAAAGTTTCTATAACCTACAATATGAGTTTTCATCATAGGGTTTATACCGGGTCTTTTGCTTATCTCTAGCTGTAATAGACAACATTTCATTTTGAGAAAGTACTAGAATTAGAAAACCATTTCGAGATTTTAGTGTTCTCTAAGCTCATATATATTTTTTCAGAATTATTAGATCAGTATTTTTTACGTTAGTTAAAAAAAAACTTCTTCTTCTTCTTATTTTTTGTTTTGGCAATCTACTTTCCTCTTGGAAGTAATTTTTGCCAGTGTCAAGTGTTGAATAGTTCAGTGGTAGATTGTTTCAGTTTACATTAAAATGCGGGTGCATCGCATTCCAATGCTGCTTGGAGCATTTGGCACCAAGTATAATCAAGACAGTTTACTCGGTAAGGTCAGCCGAGGTAGCTACCACTACAATAAAAGTCTCGGCTTCACACAACCAAGATCGCTCCTATTTCCATTAGCCCACATATTGTTCAGTTGCGTAGACACTTGTACCACAAAACTGCACCTATTTTAAGATACAATATCCACTATGAATCAATTTGCGAATAATTAAAGTAGTCACTGAACCGAACTCGAAGAAATGGCGCCAAAAACTCCCAAAAAAAAAATTAAATGTACTCCAAATTGAGAGAAAGTCAGGAAAGAGTTTTTGGCGCCATTTCGTCGAGTTCGGTTCAGTGACTATTTTAATTATTGCCGCTGTGCGGCTAGACCAAATGCGTACGCGTTTATATAAACTTGTAGAAATTACAGTCGTTGTCGATTAGTCGCTCGGCAGGCTGATTATTTAATTAAAAACCACCTAACGACCGGTTGCAGTTCACAGATGAATGTGATACATTGCTACTTTTCTTTGGTATGTTTTTTTTACTCCAAAAAGAAGTAGCAATGTATCACATTCATCTGTCAAATGAGACCGGTCGCTAGGTGGTTTCTAATTAGATAATCAGCCTGCAGGTTAATCATAGAAATAGAATGTCAAAGAACAACAAAGTCAATAAACAGGTGATCCGAAAACGAATCAATACATTTTATATGAGTATACGTAAAATATGACTTAGATTCATAAAATATGACTATATTATGGCAAAGAAAGTTAATAAACTATGTTCCATACTGTTTTCTTTGTCGATAAACGAATAAATGTAGCGAAATTTGGTTTTAGAGAAATGTGTGGCAATATTTTATTTACCTTTGAAAAGTGTGATTACTTGGATTGTTTCTTTTTGTCACATCACAATTACTTAAACCAGAAGACACCATAGCTCCACGATACCTTTATTTTAAATTCTAATTAAGATTAAAAAATATTTTAATCAAACTGTGATTGCTCATTTGCTAGGCGGGACGCTAGGGGCTCTTACTGTAAAAAATGTTGGCACATGTCACTTGATCCTTTGTCTCTTTTTTACATAGACCGTGTCCGTATGTTGTTTGTTGTTGGTCTTCTTGAGCGCAGCGAAAATTTTTCTATGTCTATGGAGTTAATGGTTTTTATAATTTTAGTACTTTCTCAAATTAAAATGTTGTCCATTATCGATATCACTTACAGAAAATCCACTGCCACATCATTATCGAAATCATGATGACATATTGTCACAGATTTATTTTTTATTACACGTTCAACTTCCTGACAATGTACTTTCAAAGAGAATGTAAAAATAACTAGCGGTATACTTACGCTCATGAATGAGTACGATTACGTACGTACGATTTGTATAATCAAACAGTGATTTAATATACAAAAAAACTAAAATAAAAAATTAAAATAAAAAATATGTGTCCCCTAATTTTATATCTACTTTCATAATACAAAGTAAAATATACATATTATATTTTTGAAAGATTGTCCATTGTAACAGCCTAGGCTAAAGGAATTAACTTACATGACTGTTTCTGTACGCAGAAGCTGATAATCCACGGGTCTCCCGCCCTGTGGGAGATCCCTCCAGGCCTGATAGACCACATGGCTGAGCTCCAAACCCTGGACCTTCGGGGGAACGGCATACGGCATATGAGAGACAGTCTGCTGAGCAGACCTCCCAACTTACAACGAGCCTATTTAAGCGGTAAGCGGAACAAGCAACTTTTAATTGTCCTTCCAGTAGGTACCCTTAGGGTGCCTGTCCATTGACACGGAGCAAGGCGGCGGCGGCGGAGCGGAGAAATGAGCAAATATTAACCAATAGGATTGCATAAAATCTCCGCTCCGCAATCCATTGGTTAATACCTATTTCCTCGTTTTTCCGCTCCGCTCGCCGCGCTCTGCGTCAATGGACAGGCACCCTTAAATCCCTGTCCCCAAACATAAAAGTATATTTTCTTGAAAATAAATGTTTACTACCATAAAAATAATGTTTAAGCTTTTTAATACTTACATTTATTTTGCTAACAGAAATCGTACTAAATATTATAAATGTGAAAGTTTGTGTGTTTGGATGTTTGTTCCTCGATCACGTAAAAACGGCTGAACAGATTTGGATGAAATTTGACACACAGATAGTTTATAGCCTGGATTAAAGTATAGGATACTTTTATTCCGGTCGAAGGTTCCCTAGGGATTTTACAAATGTCAACGCAGACGAAGTCGCAGTCGGAAGCTAGTACCTGAATAATATGTTGTTAAATATTTCTTCGTATTTTAACGGTTGTATAATTCTGTGGTAAGAGCGTATTTTAGCTTTTAGTGGCTCACATCTAATCCAAGCAAGATTTTATTTAAAAAACGTTGTTATCCTTACTGAAACCACTAATCTGTCCGATTTTGATTCAGTAAGCTAATAGTATTAGATTTGCGAGTAATCGGATAATAACTTCCCCATAGTTCCACAGATTATTAATGGGGCTACAGTCAAGTCACATACTTTTCGTTCAAGCCCACTTCATTTAAGTGGCCATGGCCACGCCTGTTCAAATGTTTATCTTGCCTCTTGACTCTCCCATAATAAGTTTATTAAGTACTTTGTATTTTGTTATTTAAGTGTTGACAAACCCGTGAGTCCTTTTTTTTGTTAGCATAAATAACCACTTTATCGTTGAAACACTTGTAACTTAGCCGAAGCGTATTTTTTAATGTGTCATTTAATTAGTTGAGTGTTCAAATATGTATACAGGTCACAAAACTTTGCCTAATAGAAGGAAAGATTGGAGATAGCAAATTTTACGGAGAGAAGACTTCATATTGATTTAAAAAAATAAAACCGGCCAAGTGCGTGTCGGGCCACGCGCAGTAGGGTTCCGTAGGTACATTATTACCATACCATATTTTAATACCGCTATCATTTTTCGTCTGAAAAAATTACTTTGTTTTTCACAGTGTTTGTATGAATGACAAAGTTATATTTGCGGTTTTGGAAAATGTACTATATCTCAAAAACTAATTACTGTATCTCGTTCAAATTAATTTTCGTTGAAAGTGTTTATTAAGATCTATAGCATATATTTTTTTTAGATTTTTCACCCTCTTACTTTAAAAGTTAAAGGGGGGGGGACACACATTTTACCACTTTGGCGGCAGATATCTTTCAAACGGTTGACTTTGAAAAAAAATAGTCTTAGAAACCTCAATGTCATTTTTAAAGACCTATCCATAGACACCCCACAAGTATTGGTTTGATGAAAAAAAATATTTTCAGTTTCAGTTCCATGTATGGGGAGCCCCCCCTTAATCTTTTATTTTATTTATTTTTGTGTAAAAATCGTAAAGCGGTTCACAGAATACACCTACTTACCATGTTTCAACTATGTAGTCTTAATACTTTTGGAATAAAGTGGCTGTGACATACGGACGGACAGACAGACAGACAGACAGACAGACAGACAGACAGACAGACAGACGGACAGACAGACAGACAGACAGACAGACAGACAGACAGACATGACGAATCTATAAGGGTTCCGTTTTTTGCTATTTTGGCTACGGAACCCTAATAATTGGAACTGTATTCAAAGATCAAGGAATTGAACCCACCAAATATGAAAAAAACAATCCTTTATTTTTATGTTACATGCTTGATATAAGTAATAAAATTAGGTACAGTAGGTACCCACCTAAGTAAATTGATCGTAAGTTGCAGTTCAACCTAGCGTAATAACTTAATTGTGTTCATGGTCTTCTCTTGTTTAAGTTATTTAAGGCGAGGTGGTAGTGAAAGTGGCGCCGCCACTACATTTATTTTTGTTACTCGTAAACCAAGTCAATATTTAAATAAAGATCAAATAATAATCTTTTAAATAGTCTCTAATATTTTTTGAATAACTCTTCAACAGTTTTCATTTTTTCTGTAAGTTTTAAAATCCATTTTAGCTCTAAGTGGCCACTTTTGGCAATTATGGATTTTAAAACTTACAGAAAAAATGAAAACTGTTGAAGAGTTATTCAAAAAATATTAGAGACTATTTAAAAGATTATTACTTGAGCTATATTTAAATATTGACTTGGTTTACGAGTAACAAAAATAAATGTAGTGGCGGCGCCACTTTCACTACCACCTCGCCTTAAGAAACAAAGGTTATAGTGAATGAATAGTGAGTACTTGACGCTTTCAATCAAACGCTATTGTAAAAATAAAGGATTGATTTTTCTTCATTTCGTACTAAAATTAATAATAAAGAGACTTCCACAATATTCAACTTCCCTACCTACCCCACACATTGGAATTTCGGTTAAAATTTGGAATACAAAATTCAGGCTAACATTAATTTATCTTTTATGTTGCTCCCAGGTTGATGCTATTTCTAATTTTTTCCTTTATCTATAGGTATTTCAAAGAGTAGCTAAACTAAATGACACCCTACCGCCGTTTGAATAAGATCTAATTTTACAGCCAAAGGTAGTCAACGTCAACATAAGTCCTTTCGTGTATTTTTAACACGTTTTTATTAGGTTATCATGGACAAGTGAAAAGGTTTACAATACATGACCACTTTATATACATTTGAATAGGAAATACTTATTAATCAATGAAGAAGTTACCTTTGCAAACAATGTGATAGAAAACACACACAATTTTGTTTACTTACACTGACAATCAGCGCTGGATTAACCCTTAAACAAATTAAGCAATGGGGAATGTCCGAAAAAAATAAAAATGGCTGAATAGTAGGAATAAGCTCCCTTAGTTTTAGAAAAAAGTTCCAGAATTTTCGGTTGCGTCAATTTTTTTTAATAAATTAAAGTCTCTTCGACGTCACAAATGTACGAAAGTAACAGCAGAATGGCGATTATACCTTTGCCACCACCTGCCACAACCACAGCAAGTATTAAAAAAAAAGTTTTGACATTTTGTGTTGAAACCTTTTTTTTTAATAGCATGTTGTGGTTATGACCATGGAAATAGTACTATAAACCGGAATGAGCGCTTCGCCCCAAAACGAGCCGACAGAGAGGTCAAGTAGATGTATGTGTCCTTTTCTTCATTAGGGTGACCAAACCGTATGGTTGGCCGGAGACATACATAATACTTTAAACTGTTTAATATAAACTTAAATACCTAGGTAGTTCTTTATTTATAATTAACACTTTTTACCGCGTTTTTATTAGGTTGCTTGCTCTTTTTTATATTTGAGCACAAATTTTGCAAACGATTTTATACCAAATTCCCGATGAGCTAGAGACTTGAAACTTTGAACACAGGTCAGAAATGGAAGGAAATGCAATATTACAGTGTCATTGAGGTGATCTGATAATGGAGCCGGAAGAACGCCACAGGAACTCTATGATGAATGAAACTATACAACCCCATCGTGTTTGGGCTTATTAGAATTGTCTTGACAAGTACTCTGACGGGAGACGAGGTTCAGGGTCGGATGATGAAGTCTGGATTCCATGCCATAGGAACTCAATATTGAAATCATGCAACCCCATCGAGTTTGGGCTCGTTTGAATCGTCTTGACGAGTGCTCTGTTGGGTAATAGTATCCAAGAGTCTGATGATGGAGCCGGAAGAAGGCCACAGGAACTCTGCAATAAAACCTTTCAACCCCATCGAGTTTGGACTCATTTGAATGGTCTTGACGAGTACTCTGATAGGCGGTGGTATATTTTTAGTTTAGCTCGTTAACTAAAAAAAAGAATGTTTAATATTTATTTTAAAAAAATATTTTTAAGAACAAATTATTTATCACGTTTTTATTAAGTTGCTTTTTTGTTTTTATTTTTTAAATATGGTAATTCAACCAATTAAAATCTAGTTTATTCAATTCAATTTAATTTCAAGTGTAAATAATTACGCAACTTTAAAGTTTATTCCAAACTTTTAATAAAAATGCAATGTGCGTAAACTTCGGAAAAACAAATAAATGTTGGAAAAACAAGTAAAAGTAGGAAAACATTGTCTAGTGATCTGTAGTTAAAAAAAGATGCAAACGATTTTCGACTTTATTGACGTTTGAAATTCGATTGCTTTTTCCCATAATTATACTTGTACATTTACTTTGCTGTTTCATTAAAAACTGTTATTTTGGTAAAGATGTCAATTAGGTCTAAAATACTTGCACCAATTTCTTTAAGCACGTTCCAGACGGATTTAATCACGCCTCCCAACCAAGGTCACCTTGGTGGAAGCTTGATGGGGGCGTGGTTTCCATCCGTGGATTGTGTTGCGGCTACATGAGTTTACATCCAAGCGCCGAAACTAGGGCTGCCAACCATACTATAATAATATGTAGTATTATACTATGTTTCGGGTCTGCGTGCTATATACTGTTGAAGAAATATATAGCACGCAAAAATACTGTATTTTCAACATCGATCGCTAAGAAACAAATGTTTCTTTTTTTTTTATTTGTGATCGTGCATTTTGACTGATTCGATAGCGTGTAGTGTATAGTCAGTCACACCATATAACAAATACTATGTGTATAGTGTATTGTATCTGAATTCTGAACGTATCTATCTGTCTTATTGCGTTCCAAACTTGTCAATATAAAATTGACAACTTAATTAAATCTTAATCCATGGTCGAAATATATCTTAATCTTAACTATGGACGAATTTCTTTCATGTCTTAACTTAATCAGTAATACTGATACAATCGTAAGTAAGTTAAAAATGAGTTTTTAATTTACTTATATTTAATTAATATTGATTGTAGAAAATAATATGAGACTTTTATTTTGATTCATGATTGTTTTATTTATGGTTTATGATTTTAACCAAAACATTGTTCAAAAAATATAGTTTTTATAAAAATTAAAAAAGTAAAATATTATAATATATTTGCCTAATTTTTGCCTTTTCCATAAAATACTATATTATTTTAAAGTGTACTAATTTTTTTTAGCCTTATTTGAAAAATACTATATTTCACCTTAGACATGTTGGCAACCCTAGCGCCGACACTCTTTCCCATTCCACGGTAATGATATCTATCAGTACTGTAACTCGGCCCTGTCCTTGAAATAATTACCTAAATAAACCCGCGCTGGTTCAATCAATTAATTTCAAGGCAATAATATAACTACATTAACAAAACTAATGGTAAAATAAAAATAAAAAAAATACATTATTGATGGGAGAAACAAGTTATTTAATAATCCTTAGTACAATACCTACGTATTATATAATATTTTAAGTATACTTAATCTTAGTTTTCGGACTTTCCAGGTATTTAAAAATGTTATCTCTGGATTATTAGTTAATTATATTTATAATAAAAACAGCACAATCTGCACTTTGCAATAGTAAGAACTTGTATTTCAATCAATAGTACCTATTGAATTTTTAGACTTTTGGCATTCAGAATGTTATTTCTATATTAAGGTAATAAATATAATAGAAAAAACCCGTCCAAGTGCGTTTTGGGCAACGCGCCGTACGGTTCCGTAGATACCTTATACCACACCATATTTAATACCATTATCATTTTTCGTCTGCAAAAATAACTTTGTATTTCACAGTGTTGGTATGAATGACAAAGTAATATTTGCGGTTATGGAAAATGTGCTATATCTCAAAAACTAATTACTATATCTCGTTCAAACCAATTTTCATTGAAAGTAATTATTAAGATCTACATGTTTCATAAATGTTATATAATATATGTTATCTACATGTTACATATACATATATGATTTTAAGATTTTTCACTTTCTTATTTCAACAGTTAAAGGGGGCGGGGGAGGATAAACATTTTACCACTTTGGCGGAGTATATCTTTCAAACGGTAGACTTTGAGAAAAAATTGTCTTTAAAACCTCAATGTCAATTTTAAAGACCTATCTATTGACACCCACACGTTCGCAGTTTCCGTTCCAGGTATGGAGAGCCCCCCCTTAATCTTTATTTTTGTTATTTTTGTGTTAAAATCGTTGAGCGGTTAACAGAATACATCTACCAACCAAGTTTCAATTGTGTAATTTTAATACGTTTGGAATAAAATGGCTGTGACATACGGACGGACAGACAGACGGACAGACAGACAGACAGACATGACGAATCTATAAGGGTTCCGTTTTTTGCCATTTAGGCTACGGAACCCTAAAAATACTAGAAAAAATCGACTCACCCGTAACCCGTAGTAGCCGAGCCATTTGAGCCCGTCTGAACTGCGACGGCTGAGTCGATATTTTATAGAATTTTTCTATTATATTTATTACCTCAATAGTACCTGACCTACGTACATCTTTCGTTCATCACTGCGGCGCATTCGCGACTGTTTGTGTACCGAGTGCAGACTGCAGACTGAACTCGAGGGCCGAGGCGCGTAGGTACGTACGACTCGCTTTTCGACTATTTGTACAGATGCTGGCATATAAATTGGCAAGAGAAAGATGAGACAAAAGATGCGCAATAGCCACAAACACTAAAATTTGTGGCGCTGCACATCTTTTGTCTCGTTTTTATCTTGCCAATATAAATGCCGGGCAGTATATGAAGTTGGAGTACTGATAAATATCATTACCGTGCCTGTGAACTCGCGCCCTTCCACCAAGGACGTTGAAGGTCATTTGGATTGGTTGGAGAAATTTGGATTAAATCTGCCGTCTAGATGGATTAAATCAAGCAAGGTCACCTCTGTTGGGAGGCGTGATTTAATCCGTCTGGAACATGCTTTACTTGTGAAGTTAATAAAATGGGTACAAGAGATTTACGACGACACAATGTTAAAAATATAAAAAAACAAAATGGCGGCCAACTATATTGTTCGTGGGCCGATTTTATGAAACTCGATTTTGTAACTATTTTGATCAAAATATAACAAAGAAATGTTAAAAATATAAAAAAATATGGCAGCCAACTCTTTTATTTGTGGGCTGATTTGAATGAAACTCGGTTTTTAGTACTAATTTGACAAGAAAATAATAACACAATATGTATTGAAAACATTAAAAAATCTAAGATGGCAACCAACTTGTTTGTTTTTGGGCCGATTTCGATGAAACTCGGTTTTTGGCAATATTTTGACAAGAAAATAACAACGCAATTTTTAAAATACTAAAAATCTAAGATGGCGACCAATTTTTGTTTTTTTGGGCCGATTTCGATGAAACTCGGTTTTTGGTTACTAATTAGACAAGAAAATAACAACTCAATGTAAACTGAAGGAAAAATCAAAAAAAATCAAAATGGCCGCTAATTTGTTTTTGAAATAGGCCCAAGAACAAAAAAGTTGGCCACCATCTTTAATTTTGTAAGTTTTCAACATTGCGTTGTTATTTTCTTGTCATAATCGTACCAAAAACCGAGTTTCATCAAAATCGGCCCGAAAACAAAAAAGTTGGCCGCCGTCTTGGATTTTTAGTTTTTTAAAAATTGCGTTGTTATTTTCTTGTCAAAATAGTTCCAAAAACCAAGTTTCATCGAAATCGACCCAAAAACAAAAAAGTTGGCCGTCATCTTGGATTTTTAGTTTTTTAAAAATTGCGTTGTTATTTTCTTGTCAAAATAGTTCCGAAAACCAAGTTTCATCGAAATCGGCCCAAAAACAAAAAAAGTTGGCTGATTTTGGAGTTTTAGTTTTTAAAAATTGCGGTGTTATTTTCTTGTCAAAATAGTTCCAAAAACCGAGTTTCATCTAAATCGGCCCAAAAACAAAAAAGTTGGCCGCCATCTTGGATTTTTTAAAATTTCAACATTGCGTTGTTATTTTCTTGTCAAAATCGTACCAAAAACCAGGGATTGGTTGCGGTTGTTAAATTTCGGTATGTTTTACGGTTAATATAGCGGTACCGAAATATTCTACCCTTACTTAGGATACCGATATATTAAAGGAGACGGTAAAGAAGTGGTAGTCTAAAACCGCCAACAATGAAAAGTATATCATTTAAAAGCTAATTTATGCTATATCATTAACGATTTATTTCAACTTTTTATTTACTCCCGTTTTATTTAAAATCACAAAATAAAATTGTGTATTTTCGTAATGTTGTCCACCCAGATAACAATTTTTTACTCTGTTTGAGTATGCTAATCTGAGCTGGCTGACATTGGGAACATTCCAGCAGATCAATCGTCATGTCATCGTTTACCACAGTACACATTGTATAACTGCCCGGCATATTTATTGGCAAGAGAATGAAAGAGACAAAAGATGCGCAGTAGCCATAACCTTAGTGTTTATGGCTACTGCGCATCTTTTGTCTCTTTCTTTCTCTTGCCAATATATATGCCGCCATCGGTAATGTTTGTTTTGTAAAAGTTCGATATAAAAATGCTATTTATGGCGATCGATGACTCAGCGGTTAGTCTGATGGAATGCACCATTTAAAATAACTAAATTAAGCTCTTCTAAAAATAATAAAATATTTTTTGATTTAATTTATATGATAAATAATAAATACGAATGCAGACCCTCTAAATGCGGTGACGTTACTAAACAAAAACAGCACTGCATTATCATTACGCTAGTAATACTAATAATCCAGTGACTGAAGCTCAAATATAGGTATTTTAGGTACCTACCTACTTTAGGTTGCTGTTCAATATGCAGTTCCTACCTTCACAATCTCTAAATAATAGTTAGCCTTAGGTGTAGTGTAAGTGTAACCAAATCACACCTAACTATTACTTAGAAAAATACTAGTGAGCTTACTTCTACTATAAAAAAATAATAAAAAAGTATAGGTACTGAGTGATCTTGACTATTGTTCTAGCCAAAATTCTAATAGCAAGATATAATAAGTATAATTATAAGGTTCTTATTATGAAAGTATAAGTTAAGATCTTGACTGTAATACTTAAATAATGTACGTTATTTCTATGTACGTATTAACTTAAAATAAATATATAAATAACTCGCATTAGTCTGTATGTTACGCTGTAAATACTGTATCTAGTTATTAAGAGGAACCTATCATTGGCCTTACTGTTAAGTAACTACTAATGTTATAAGATATTATGAAAACGCTGTTGGTTTCTAAATAAATAAAAAAAAAAAGTAATAATTCAATATGGGGAAGAGAAATAAGACAGAATTTCAATGTAAAACATAATTATTACATTATCTTTATCAGTTACAAAAATACCATCTAAAAAGCTGGCAGGTGGTAGTATCGTATCTTGGTGCTGTGCCCAACCCAGATACCACACCATAGTCATGACAATGTGCACAACTCCAACTGTCCTCTTTCCAATTATGCATGCACAATAATACTGTTCGATCCGTTGACGCAAATCTTCACCATTTAAATTCAACAATACATAAGTAAAATATTTTGTTTTCTATTATGTTTTGAGGTTATTTTCCCTCTTATTAATAACTTGTAGGCTCCACAGGTGCTTGTGCTTCACCTTCTTGCACTGCACGATATTCATGAGCCTGCATCCAAAAGGCACGACACACCCAAGCATCTTCAGGGACCTAAAAATTGAATATGTTTTAATACCTACTTACATTTTAACATCAATACCCTGTACTTAAGTCTAACTGTACTTTATAATTTTAACTCGTCAACGCCCAGAAAACAAGACACAATAGATTTTCTCTTGTTGTCCGGACGCTTGCAACCGCTTGTGTTGATTTATTAACATTAAGTTATAATTTTAAAGAGCACTTTTCTTTGTTACCTTCAAATAAATCTGATTAATTTCTTACGCAAGAGAAATCTTACCTGATGAGTAAAATATATTATTTCCTACATAAATGTGTTCTTCACTCCTTGGGATAATTCTGTGGTGATGACGACCATCTGATCAGTAATATTCCACAGCATACACAACCACAAGAGTGCCCAACATTCCACTCCAACTGATAGTTGGGGTCCTCACTATGATTTGCCTCCCAGATTGATATATTCTTGGCATAGCTAATCATCAATCATCTGCAATAATGTTTATATTGTCAGTCTCAGTTATATTGACACACATCTATGAAGGGAACACACACTTACAATTTCAGCGTAATGCCTGTTGTAGTTTTGTGAACCAAGGGCATGGTTTTAAACAAGAGCTTGAAAAGCTAGACTGAATAAAAAACTATTCACTTTTTGATTTACTAAAGTGAAAAAATATGCATAGGTATATACATACCACTTATACCACAATTCAGTAATAGAATAGTTCTGGACTTGGATCAATGACAATATTCATTCGTGCAATTGCGTATTCGCCCGCAAAAGTAGATATGTGATGTCACAGTTCACACAACTTATGATCTGACTGACATGATAACTGAAACAACAGAATTAACAATAGGTTAGGTATTTATAGGTTAAACAATAATTACTGTCGCCAATTAAAATATAGAGGAAAGTCTTGTGATATCTTGTATAGGTAATTAATTAGATTTCAACTTACATTGGTGACGAAATATCCAACGTCAAGAGAGCGGTCCAAAGAGTCCAAAATCACATATTTTAGTAAAACCTCTCATTCTGTGTTGTGGTTGTGGCGAATTCATGACATATTCACGATCATCACGACCCATTGCAGGATACCATGTACCTACCTATGTTGACTTTGTTACTTGTTGACTATGTTACTTTGATAAAGAGTTGTTATTGTTAAAATATATATTTCTGTCTGAACCTTAGAGTAAGACGCGCTTCTGTCCCAGAAAGAGAAGCCATACGAAGCTTTCCCCTCTGCCGAAGTACAAGCCCAAATGGGCATATGCGGTTGATAAAACCAGTTGCGCCTGGATTTCTTTCTAGACCGAGTCCAGTCGCGCATGTGAACGCTGCAGTGTTTAAAATGCCGAATTGATGAGTTTTTGCTGTTAAAAGAGGTCTGGAACATCAAAGTTTACAAAAAGTCGGTGTTACATTTCACATGAAAGTAATTTTTTGTCGTATTATTGCTATTTGTTTACATTTAAACATTAAATTCGTATATTTTATTCTTGACTAGTTGTCAAATTTATTCAGTGACATCGGGTCTGCTCGTCCATGGCTCCTCCGTACAAATTTCAGATCTGTCGCTAGATAAATCCGAGTTCTCGCCGATGAGCAACTTAGTGATGTTACCGTATCACAATGTTTGTCGATAAAGGACATGGCCTGGTCCTGCTCCAGGCATTCTCATAAATGTGATATACCTAAAAATTCTTAAATATTTATAAATTATTTTTAACTCCTGACAGACTCAATTTGGTCTTTGCAGTTTTGCACTGTTACATTCTGCGTCAAAGAGTAAAATAATATCACAGCATAAATTAATTGGTTCTCTCACAGAATAAATAATCTTTTTGATACATCTTATATTATTATATAAAAATGAATGGAATAAGATCATTTATAATAGAAAAACGTCATAAAATGCTCTTAATACGTATATGAGACTTGACAATAAGACTGAGTGTTCTTGAGTCCGTATTAACTTTTTTAAGACTAATTTAAGAACGATGACATGTCACAACAAACCCCCCACTTCATCAGTTTCATCATTGGTGATGAATTAGGGATAAATTGCTCCCAATTCACCTCCAGTGGTCAGATGAGATATTCATTTCTCAACTGAGCACTGGTGATGAGATTTAGTGGTCAGTTGGTCCAGAAGGTTTTTGTTTGTTGGGCTCTTTGTTGTTATTCACCCCATGTAAAATGTTTGAGTTTGTTACCTTTATTCCTTTTTCCGTATCGATATTGCTGCAACGACAATTGAGTCCAGCCCTTTATGTCAAAAACGTGTCATATTTTGATGTGTGACTCATCCGTATACAAATTTTTGCTGTTTTGTTTTATTTTTTATGTGTTGGTGTCGTCTTTACAGTGTTGTTTTTGTATGTGAGTATGCGGAACTGCACTTGTGTGCACTTCCCCCCCCGCAAAAAATGCCAGAAAAAATTGAATAGAGTAATAATCGCTAAGGCTACTCCCTTCGCGGAAGCCGCGAAAGCCGCGATGCTCTAAGGTCTGAACGATAAAACCAAAACTGTTTACGTACGTTGTCAGGTTATGTTATTATGTCTGACAAGACAATGACATAATCGACCAATGTTGCTAGTTCAATTATTATGTAGAACTTTTAAAATTAAATATTTAAAAAACTGGAGTACTTTAGAATCTAATATTTAGACAAATTATGAACAAAAATGGGAACTTTATGTAGTTTAAATTTCATATCAGTCGGAGTTTCGCTACCCGGCTCCATACAAAATCTATACCGTCTCCTTTCGGTATAAGACCACCGAAATATAGAGGTACCGAAATTACGGAACCTATGTTGAAGTACCGAAAAATTAAGGTATCAAAATATGAAGGAATAGTTTTAAATAGGTATGACGTCATACCGATATAAAAAGGTACCGCAATTTTCCGGTATATATGTTTTTCGGTACCTCATCAAAGCGGTACCGCAATTTTTCATTACTCAACCCAAACCCAAATATAACGGTACCGTTATATTTGGGTTAGCTTAACCTCTTATAAAGGTTTCTATTATAAAGTGGAAAGCTGCGCAGAAAAATGATCAGTAAGTAATTATTGATGTGCCTCCGGAAAACATACAGCATTGTTTATGAAGAAGCAGTGTGTACTTAGCTTTATGTTAGTAGTCTGTGGCGCAAACCATAGACAAACTCGTACTTCCGGTTGCTGTCCGCTAGATGTCACCACTGTCACCGGCAAGGGCGGGGAGGTGCTCGCCGCCATATTCGTAGCACATAGCGTTGTGTACTTTTGCCGCGAGCGGACGTAAATCCGCTTATATCTACTCAATCGTATAAAATGAACGCGTTTTGAGCTCGGTTGTTCGTATAAATGATTGCTCAAAATTAAAAAATAAGTTTATTTTTAATTAACACCTTTTTATACGGTTTTTGTGAAAAAAAATGGCGTCATCGACACACGACTGACGCACCTCGAAACCAGAGAAGGATCCAGCGTACGAGATTGTAGCAGCAGCATCAAGCAGGGACAGCAGCAAGCAGCAGCAGCAGCAGCAAATCCACAGGTAACGGACGATCATCGGATCGACACGTTAGTAATCAATCAGGTCAGTCTACCATCAAATATAATTGTGTTATTTTCATGCACCAATGAATTCTTATGGAGTTTTCTGAGCAAGCCAATAATGCCAATACTGAGTTTCGATCTTTGTTTGCTTAAAACAAATGGTATTTATTGTATTGTATATAAACCGTTTAACGCTGTTCAATTAGCAAAAGACCGTCGACAGTTGCACCACTTTGCTTACAATTTCTTTAAATTCTCTAGACCTGCTGACCTAAAAAGATAAGTGCCTTTTACTCGCCTACAATACAAGGCAACATTGTTTAATTTGCATCATATGATAGCCCGGTCGGGTTCTACAATCTAAAATTGAAGGATGCATTATGTCGGCTCAATAAAAGTATGGCATTTTGGTACCTATCAAACAGTCATAGCTGCTCTAATGAATACTTATCCGGTTTGAGAGAATTATAATAATCAAACTCACAAGGCATTCTTGATTTGGCTCACGAAGGCCTGACGGCAATGAATAACAACAACCTTAAAATTCAGATGCTCAGTTTTTTAGTGAGATAGTTTTATATAATGATGGCAGCGAAATGATTTCTTTCGTGAAATTTCCGCTGCTCCTTATTTTCGTTTTGGAGATTATACTTTACTGTGGAGTGGATTGTTTTTTGAAATTATCGTCGCTCAGATTGCGTTGTGATCAGTACGATAGTTCAGTTGTTTTTCGAAAAGAACTTACTAAAAGTTACTTAGTATTTTTCAAAGTCAAAAACAATCGCTAATAATGTTGGAAATTATCGAGCACCATAAGGAACTAACAACGTTTCGGCCTTTAACCGGCGCGGCGTTACAGACGCCCGTGGTTTATTTGCAAGCTTTTTCTGCGGAAGAAAAGCATAAGCGATCAATTTTTGACTTCGGAACCTGAACGAAATTCATTAAAACCTAGTCGTTTTGAACAATTTCACATTCAGTTGAGTTCCTCCAATCTTAGTATTGAATGACAGAGTTGGACACTTTTCAAAACCAATTGTTATGATCAGTTATCAAGGTCAATTGTCAAGATCAGTTATGAAGGTCAAAGTCAAGGTCAGTTGTCAAGGTCAGTTACTCGAAATGACATGCATCTCTTGGGTCATCAACATTTCACTTCTTTTCATCAGGAACATGCTAGGTCGCGGAGACCTTGCATGCAAAAGGTTGTCGAGTGCTAGTCTGCCTAGACGACTTCCTTTTTGGTCCTTCAGGACCTAACCAAGTTATGTCTCAGGCTGCGGAAGCTGTGAGGCACTTGGTCCAATACAAGCTATGTCTTGAGGCTGCGGAAGCCGTGAGACATGCTGTCTGGAGGCTGCGGAAGCTATAAGACATTTTATTTATTGATTTATGCACCAAGTGAGACTCTTGAATCAAATGTAGCTTATGACTTCAGGCTGCGGAAGCCAGGGGACTCACCTAGACCAGTACAGGTTATTCTTCCAGGCTACGGAATCCATGAGATATGAGGAAAATTTGGGACTGGAAACTACCTCAGTATCGATTTTAAAAGATTTAAATTATACATTGCATTAACTATAGAAAAAACAATGACCTTGCTTACTCACAAACAAGTTAACCTTATCAAGTTACAAGACCTCGACCTTGCAACAAAGATGTATCAAACCCTTTAACGGCTCCTAAATCGCCCGGGTAAACTGAACTTTTCCAACTTTGGGTTCGCCATAGCGCAACGCAGACCTGACAACCGCTAATCGCATTACTACGCACTTAAGGTGGCTCGACACGCAACGACCACGACATACACCTCAATCGGTTGTTGTTGGCAGATAGGTACTAAGTACCTACATCATTACATGATAGGGTGACGCGGAGCCACATATCATTCCGAAAATTATACTTTATCACTACAGATGCTTTGGATTCAAGATGTGGTGCTCTATGTAGATAGAACGTCTATTCCAGGCATGTGGACAATAAAGAACTATTTCTCAGTAAACTGAAGGCAGACTCGTCAAATACTAGCTTTCTCCGACATGATATGAAGGCGACAGAAACGAAAATAACATACCGCCTAGCGCTTGCCAGCAGGACTACTACCAGCGAAAAGGCATCTCTAGCTCGGAGCAACTACAAGTCTTCGGAGGACTTTTTTGCATAATAAGAGATTGCACATACAACCAAAGGCAATGTTATTCAGAACATGTTTTCATAGATTGCCGAGTTCCATCAGCGAACTAAATTCTTGTACAATTATAACTATAAGCCTTCAGCTTCTTGGCAGATCTTGGAGATACCACTTACCCTAAGTAGCTCCATCAACCAGCATATTCCTCATGATATTGTGTAATATTTGAACATTGACCTAACTGTATCGAGAACGTGCCCGTTAGTCGCACCAGATTAACCTGAATCACCTCGGACCGTTTAGATTTAGGGGACTTAGTATCTGCATTGCTGGATGACCCACACGACATATGCACAGGTGAAAGCATAGATCCTGGACGTTTTGAAAGTTGGGGGAGGGGGCAGTCTAATAAAACAAAGCTCAGAAGAAGAGGCGTCGGGTGAGTAAGGGTACGAGAATTTATTTGGCACAAATACTGTCAAATAAATAACTGACAAGAGTTAAAAAGACAACTTTGGTTGTACCCCGTGATTGGCCACTTTGACCACATGACATGTGCCTTGAAACACGCTCAACCTGCCAATGTCGTAAAACATTTCTAATCTATTTAGTAAAAGTGTTAAGGTAAAGGTAAACTAACCTACAGTACTATTGTAGTACTTACAAAAAAAGCAATCACAAGTTTTTTTTGTGTACCTCATATTAAATCAATAAATCTTTTTATTAATTCAATAAAACAACATGTTCCTTGTACGGCTCTAAGCCAATTTAATCCAATTAAGTCAAAGAAACACTTATAAACCTCGCTTGTAAAACAACAAATAATGTTACCGCTAGCGTCTGGGTGAAAAGTCCACAAATCACTCTATTAAAGTTTCTAACAACAGTATTGATTGTGACCAAATATTAATTTTATATTTACCTTTCAGTTGAAAACTGACACATTCCCACAGACAGTCAACTTGGATGCTGTGTTCCAATACATAGGTAAATATTTCCTGGTACCAACACTGCTTAAAAGTTACTTACTCATTTTTTTTTTCTCTCTAGGAGACCTGCATTATTTCGATGAATAGTACCTATGTACGAAAGAAGATCTAAATTAATCAGGTAATTTAATAAATAATTTTATCACAGTATGTGCATCACCTATCCTATCGTAATAGGAAATTAGGTAAGTATCACCTTTATAGATAGCGGAGTCTAAGCAACTCCGAAAATGCAGATGTGCTGTGCTGTGGCCGTTTTAGGCTGGTACGAGGACCAAACTGTTGGAAAGCATTTATTTGTTTTCTTAGGAAACCAACAGAGTTTTTCTATTATTACATTACTTCAGTTACATTAAAACAAAGCATTGAAAAAATGAAATACTTACTTATACTTTTTAATAACTACAGTATAAAGCAGTAAGTATATTGATTGGTCGCAAATTAAGACCTTTGCATGAAATATTTATTTTTCAATGCTATAGCATTTGGTGTGAAATATATTTCACACTAGGGAAGAGCATTCTTTTTGTACCTATGCACTCAGGTGGTAATCCAACCCATGATTGATTTTGATCGATCTTCTCAGTGATAAGTGGAACTTATTCTTAATAATTATATTAGCTGAAATTATTCTTTATCGCGATTAATTTGATAGATGTCCATTTATTTTGCCTTTTTGTTAACTTCATAGTTAACACCAATAGTCTTACATTAAGATATATTTTTATAGAAAATACTATAAACAAAATTAATCTTACTACCCAATATGTTATATTTTACACTATCAAAGTATGTAATACATATATACAAATAATCATCATAGCGTTGTGTTAATCACTCTCACCAGCAGATAGCAAACACGTCTTCATAAACAATGCTGTATGTTTTCCGGAGGCACATCAATATAACGGTTTTACATAACAATAAAACCGATATTATGTGCCGAGAAGGAAAACATACAGCATTGCAGGAAGTCCTTCCTGGTGAAGACTATGAGCTACGAATATGGCGGCGAGCACCTCCCCGCCCTTGCCGGTGACAGTGGTGACATCTAGCGGACAGCAACCGGAAGTACGAGTTTGTCTATGGTTTGCGCCACAGACTACTAACATAAAGCTAAGTACACACTGCTTCTTCATAAACAATGCTGTATGTTTTCCTTCTCGGCACATAATATCGGTTTTATTGTTATGTAAAACCGTTATATTAAACCTGTTTATAATACGCAGCGCTAGTGGACGGTCAACGAATCTGTGCCTGTGCTTTAAATAACGTTAAATATTAGTAAGTTACCTATCGCTGTATTAATAGCAGTAACAAAAATTTAACGCTAAAATTAAAGAAAAAAATAAAAAAATAATAAAAAAAATCTTTTTGGTTTAAGGTACTTACAAAATAAAAAAATAAATAATAATCAACTATGTTTTTAATAATTATAACAATCATATCTTCAGATAATATAGAGAATTTAAATTATTTATAATAGTAATAAGTCTTCTTGATTTTTTTATTACACATGTTTGTATTAATAGGTCTTTCTTATGCTAATAATAAAGCGGAATTCAATTATTACTGTCACATTTCAGAGCAGTATTTTGTCGAAGGTATGTTCCGTCGAAATAGAGATCCGTCGAACAAGTGCATTTCGAAGAAGGGTTCTGTCGAAGTAGTGTTATTCAAAGTTGTGTGTGTCGAAATATAGTCCCCGTCGTGTCAAAATTAAATTACTAATACTTTTGGCAAAATTCACTTTTTCCGTTTTTTGTAAAGTAGCAAGTGTTACCTATATTTTGGTCTTTATCACGTTGCGATATGATTAATATCTGCAAAGATATCTTCAGTTTAGTGAAACTATCAGTGGCGTAACTATAGGGTGGCAGAGCGGGCAAAATGCCACGGGCCCCTGGCCCGAAGGGGCCCCCCGCCGGTTCGAGATGCCGTGACCACAAGAGGAACCCTACCATTTTTTACAAAATTTAGCAAAAAAAACTGCCAATAGGGTTCATTATCCTAGTCAAACTGATACAAACGTAAAGCGGAAATAAGAATGCATGGGATGGGAAACAAAAGCTCTCTAATAAATACGTCTGAACAAAAAAGGACTAGGTTAGGTGCGGGACGTGCTGCGGCTCTTGAAAAGTTGAAACATGAAAGTGCACAGATGGTTGGTCAATGGTCAAATTCCTTTGTTGACATAATCGGTAGCTAAAATATTTTTTTTTATAAACCTCTGTATCCAAAAAGGGTCCATTCATTACGCAACAGTCATAGTAAAGTAAGTTTCTTGTGAGAATTGGTTGTTTGTGACATTGTTTTTTGGTCGTCGTAGTTTTCGTTTTATATCGTTTAGGTATTTTAGTAGCTGAAAAAAGATATCAGTATGTTCTAGAAAGTATTTAAGTGCGAGCGAAAAACGAAAGAGGAGGAAAAAAAGAGTTGCCTAATATCAGTCGGTACTTGAATGAGGAAATTATTGACGATAAATCGAGTGAACAGTGCTCAGGAAATGAATAAAGGGGCGCTGAAAGTGCTAAAGTAGCAGAGCCCAACCCTAGTGAATATCCAGATCCTGAACAAGTAACTATTTTTTAAATTTATTACAAAAAACTTCAAAACTCTGAAAATAACAGCTTCAAAATTGACAAATTGCTTCAAAATTAAATACCTGTAAAAAGCAAGAAATTATATTCAAATCGCATACCTATCAATTTTAATAAAACACGTCTATCAGAGTTGGATAGGGCTGGAGCTGGAGGACAACTATTTTTTTAAATATTTCTATAAGCCACACCCAAATTCATTAGACGTGTTTTATTAAAATTTGATATGCGTTTTATGAAATTTTGAAGCTGTTTTGTTTTTACTTTCAGGTTTTTGAATGAGGTTTTTCTTTTTTATAGCTTTTCTACTTTATTTTTTTTGTGGTAGGTATGTAAGAGTGTACCAACTTAAATATTTTTTAACTTTTAGTACTTATATAATATGTTCAATGGTACAATACCCATAACTCAATTTCCAAATTCAGGCTGTTTGTTTTTGAGGAATTCCGATGTGCCTTCGTAGTCCAAGTCTAGTCCAGAACGTCACAGACTGTTCGCTCGGTTTGTTTTGGATTGTCATAATTTAATTTACCAATATCTGAATCACTAAGCATATCCTATTTGTCCAAGGTCCAATTTACCAATAACCTCAAGAGATGTCATAATTCGAAAAGAATCAATCAATATAATAAATAGAATCATCGGTAAATCGTTCATAAACAAAGAAGTTATGCCTGAAAATCCGTAAAAACTCGTGCAATGATAAGCTCATGGGCGTACCAAGGGGGAGGGGGGGCAGCTGCCCCCCTGGATTTTATTTACCTCCAACTACTTTGGAGCAACACTATATGCTGTTGTCAATAACTTTTAAAAATCGTGCACCTGTTCTCAACTTTTTCTTGCAGTAAGCAGGTAGGATTACAAGGTTAGTGGATAAAACGGACTAACTATAAATCGCGCTGCGTGGCCGTTTTCTGTTTCTATAGACAGTCCAGACAAAATTAATGGATGAAACTAAAAAAAAATCGCGCTGCGCGGCCGATTCTTTGCTAATTATTTATTTCAGGCATTAGTAGACAAAACTGAATAAAAAACGAGCTGCGCGGCCGTTTTCCTCTCTCAACAACAGCCCCAAAATCTATACAATTTCAAATTTTCTCCCACACTCGAGAATGTATGGAAAATAAAGCTTATTTAGAAATTACCTATTTGTAAGGAACTACACCTGACCTATGTTCTTTCAGATAACAAAGAATTATTAAAATCGGTTAACAACTGGCGAAGTTATCGTAAAACATACATAAAAACCATTGATTTGAGAATGAGAAATTTACACGGGATGGCCCACAGACCACATAAGAGAGGGCCCCGGTCGATGAATTTGCCACGGGCCTCAGATGGTATAGTTACGCCACTGGAAACTATTGACCATATATTACAACAGTGTTTGTTGTAAAATTAACGTGCAAAAACTGAATAACTTTTAAATGAATTAAATAACTTTTTCTTGTATTAGCGACGCACTTAGCTGCGTCGCTAATACAAGAAAAAGTTAATAAGTAACTTTATTTAATTCTTCCACAACTCACTGCGAAACATTGCTACAAATTTTGGCTGTGGCAAAATTAAATAAATCCTCTTATTTAATTCAAAGTCAAAGTCAAATAAGCTTTATTCAAATAAACTTAATTATTAAGTACTTTTGAATTGTCTATATTTTCCTACCACCCATTCCAGACATTTTTAGCTGACAAGAAGAACGGGCGCAAGAAACTTATCATCTGTAACAACCATAAGTAACGATATTTACAAACTTTAATATATCGTTACCAAATAATTACAACAAGGTGACAGGATTATTGGCAACAACATAGACTTATTGTTATATTACTTCAACAAAGTACTTATAGTAGCAAGTTATGTGTTACATCATTTCCACGCATTTTGATCTTTAAGATAATCGTCTACTTTATAATAACCTTTACCCATGAGCGTTTTTTTAACATGGTTTTTAAATTCATGCAAAGGAAGATCAATCACTTGTTGTGGAACTTTATTAATAAAGGCTATGCCTTTCCCCATAAATGAACCTCTAGTTTTTGCAATCTTAAATCTTGGATCGGCAAGTTTATCTTTATTTCTTGTATTAAACTGGTGAATATTGCTGTTCTTAGCAAATGAATCATAGTGTTTCATAAACTAAATTTTCATAAATGTATTGGCCTGCCAAAGTTAAAATATTTATTTCTTTGAACAATTCTCTCAAGGTATCTCTTCGCCGTAGATTGTATATGGCGCGAACAGCTCTTTTTTGGAGTACAAAAATATTTTCAATACTGGCAGCTGAGCCCCACAATAGCAGTCCATATGACATTACACTATGAAAATAACTAAAGTATACTAACCTTGCCGTTTCAATATCAGTTAAAAGCCTTATTTTCTTAACAGCGAATGCCGCTGAACTAAGTCTACTTGACAAGGCCTCAATATGTGGATCCCATTGCAGTCGAGAATCTAGTGTGATACCTAGAAATTTTGTACTCTCAATAAACTCGACTTCATCGTCATTCAAATTAATATTTAATTTTGTCTGCTCAACATTAGGTAATGAGAATTTAACACATTTAGTTTTTTTGGGGTTAAGTGCTAAATTATTACTATTAAATCAGTATGAAACTTTAGAGAGGGCACTATTTACTTCGTCCAAACAGTTATTACCTCTGTTTACTTTAAAAACTAAAGAAGTATCATCCGCAAATAGTACTGTCTCACATAAATTATTCGCGTAGTTGGGAAGGTCATTTATATAAATTAGAAACAGCAATGGGCCCAATATTGATCCCTGTGGCACATCCAGGTGATGGGGGCTCCGGTAGATTCAGTTCTATTAATCACTACTTTCTGAGTTCTATTGTACAAATACGATTTCATAAGACTAACTGATTTATCAGAGACACCATAATGTTCTTGCTTCTTTAATAGTGTTTGATGATCAACACAATCGAATGCCTTAGAAAGGTCACAGAAAATGCCAATTACATCTTGCTTTTCTTCCCAAGCGTCAAGAATATGTTTGAGAAGTGCAATTCCAGCAGCAGTAGTACTTTTACCCTTGGAAAGTCCAAACTGATTTTTCTGAAGTATATTATTGTATGTGAAGTAATCTAATAATTGGGAATATATAATTTTTTTAAATATTTTGCTAAGTGCTGGTAGTATAGATATTGGCCTAAAGTTATCTGGGTCACTTTTATCCCCAGATTTAAAAAGAGGAATCAATTTACTATTTTTCATTAGATCAGGAAAGACCCTTTCGTCAATACATTTGTTAAAAATAAAAGCCAAGTAAGGGGCTAGTATATCAATTATTGATTTAATAATGCTTGTTGACATGCCCCAAAGATCTTCTGTTTTTTTAACATTAATTGTTTTAAAAGCTTTAATGATATCTGCACTATTTATATATTTAAAGGAAAAACTTTCATTGCACTTATCAACACTAGACTCCAGAAGGGAGACAGCGATGTTGGGACATGCACTAAGAGTACTGGTAGTTCCTGCAGGTATTCTAGCAAAGAAATCTTCAAAAACTTTAGCGACCTCATTGTCAGATTCAAAAGTTTGATCACCAGTTTTTAAACAGAAGAAATTTATATTGGATTTTGATTTGCCCGTTTCTTTATTAATAATATTCCAAGTAGCCTTAATTTTATTGTCAGCTAATTTTATTTTATTTGAAAAGTACATACTTGGACTTTGCTAATATACAAACTTCTCTGAATGTTTGTGAATACTTCTTGACAAATTCAATGAAGTTAGGATCACAAGAAGTAGCTTTCTCTGCATAAAGTTCGTATAATTTCCTTCTGCTCTTATATATACCGGGTGTGGCCCAGTCACTAAATTTCGTACTATCATTACATTTGATCACTTTTTGTTTAAAAGTTTCACTAAGTTCAGTTTGAACTATGCTAAATAAATGATTATATAGGTTATTGGCTTCAAAATTTGGTTCTGGTAATGTTTCAATTTTACTTGTGACATTGTTTCTGAATTTTTCAATACAGTGTTTTTTTATTGGCCTACACATTATTTCCCGTTTAGGTGGAACATGATGGTGCTCAATGGAGGCTAATTGTCCACTATGGTCGGATTTAATACAATTTAAAATTGATTTTTCAATGACATTACAGTTACAGAAAATATTATCTAAGCAGGTTGCCGATGTGGGTGTGATACGCGTTGGTTCATTAAAAATATGTAGCAAATTAAATGATTTAAATAAGTTTATGAACCTACTCGGCAGTTTGGCTAATTTAGGGTCTAAGATGTCGACATTAAAATCTCCGCAAATCGCGACTTTTTTATTCTTCCTACAGGTCATTTTTAAGACTTCCTCCATAGTGGACTCAAACTCAGAGTAATTTGCGGTGGGGGGTCTGTATACGCATACTATAATTATTTGATCAAGTTCCACACAAGACAGCTCAATGGTTCGTTCAATTGAGAGGGATACTTTTTTATTAAGTACGTTGTGATTGGACATAATTTTAATATCTACAAGTGCACTTAGTTAGTTTTGCGTTGCCTATTTGGTACCGTGAATAAAAAATAAAACAAGCAGAGTAAAAATTCATCATCATCATCATCATATCAGCCGCACGACACCCACTGCTGGGAATAGGCCTCCCCCAAGGATCTCCACGACGATTGGTCCTGCATTGCCTGCATCCAGCGGCTTGCCACGAACTTCACCAGATCGTCGGTCCAACTTATGGGCCTACCCATGGAGCGTCGTCCGGTGCGCGGTCACCATTAAATAACCTTTCCGCCCCAACGGCCATCGGTTCTTCTCGCTATGTGTCCCGCCCATTGCCACTTCAGCTGAGCAATCCTTCGAGTGATGTCGGTTACGTTAGTTCTCCTGCGTATCTCCTCGTTTCTGATTCGATCACGCAGGGAAACGCCGAGCATGGCTCTCTCCATTGCACGCTGGCTGACCTTGAGCCTCCTTATGAGACCCATAGTTAGCGACCACGTTTCACTGCCGTAAGTCTTCACTGCCGTAAGTCATCACTGGCAACACACACTGGTCATAGACTTTCGTCTTGAGACACTGAGGTAAATCGGACACGAAGATTTTTCAAAGCTTCCCGAATGCTGCCCATCCGAGTTGGATTCAACGAGAGATCTCTTTATCGAAGTTGGACTTACCTAACTGGACTGTCTGTCCTAAGTATACATAATGGTCAACAACTTCAAGTGTTCCCAACATGAACTGGAGCGGGCACAACATGGGCATTCGACATGGTTTTCGTCTTATCCATGTTATCTCATTTCTGACCATACCGTCCGGACTGACCCAGGTCCACATCCGGTTTTCCAAGTTTCTGAAGAAGGAGTTCATCATAAAGAGGTTCTCCTTTTCCATAAAGTCGGCCAGCATCTGGCCTCTGGCATTACGTTACCCAACTCCAAATTACCCCACTCTCAGCTCATTACCGCATTGTTTCCCCAACTTTGCACTGAATTCCCCATCATAACGGTGTAGTGCCTTTTGGATATTCTGAGTTAGGTACGCCACCCTGGTCGACACACTTCCGATGGTAATTGCGTTGTTGACAAGGGACTTGTGGATGTTGAACCCGACACCACCTAGCTTAGAGACCGTTGGTTGCCCTCCCGGTAGTATAGTAAGTTACCGGAATTGAGGATTTTCGTGTCCTCTCCCTCTCTTCGGACTTCAGATAACCTAATGACGTCCCAGTGTAACTTGCTTATAACTTCTTCCAACTCGACTAACTTCGTGTCGGTCCTCAGTGTGCGCATGTTATAGGTTGGGTGGTGCAGTTTTCATGATTGGTGTTAGCCGAGCCGCACCCAGGGATACTGTAGCTAGGAATAGCGAGGCTGCCGGGGACTTGGGGCCGATTTAAGTAAAGCTATTTATATACATAGTTAGTAAATATTAAATAAATATATATGTAGCTAGTAAATATTAAATAAAGCTAATTATTTAAATTTTAATTTTAATTATATGGAAACCATACTTACCCATAAGCATGGCTGTAAGTTCTATTTGCGTTGAATAAACATTTATTAAACAAGTACATTCTAGTATTATTAAACTTAATTTCTTGGTTGTGGCAAAACTTACTAAGTGACTTACAAAAGCATTATAACTGCAACTTAGTTGTAAAATACGTTTGTGGCAAAACTAAATTATTACATTTTTATTTTTAATTTAAAATAATAGAAAGTAACATCATTGCAAAATATTTAATAAATAAAGATAAGTCAATCATCATCAAATAAACATAAGTCTTCATCAAAAGACCGACAGTAAATTATCTTCACCTTAAAAAGTTATCGCCATTTTTAACGAAAAAAATCAGAAAAACGTGAATATCTCGAAGCTTTGGTTTTGTTAGTCACAGAGGAAATAATCACTACGTTTTATTGTTAGTTATTTAATTTTGACACAACAACAACAACAACGTCGTGTCAAAATTAAATAACTGACACTTTTGGCAAAATTCACTTTTTCAGTTTTTTGTGAAGTAGAAAGTGTTAGCTATATTTTGGTCTTTATCACGTTGCGATATGATTGATATCTGCAATGATATCTTCAGTTTAGTGAAACTATTGACCATATATTACAACAGTGTTTGTTGTAGAATTAACGTGGAAAAACTGAATAACTTTTAAATGAATTAAATAACTACAGCTAAATGCGTCGCTTATACAAAAAAAAGTCAATAAGTAACTTTGTTTAATTCTGCCACAACTCACTGCGAAACATTGCTCAAATTTTGACTGTGGCAAAATTAAATAAATGCTCTTATTTGATTCTTTATTAAAATGTTGTGAATTGTACATAATTTTAAAATCTATATGTGCACTTAGCGAGTTTGCCTATTTGGTACCGTGAATAAAAATAAAACAAGTAGAGTCAATATTCATCATCATCATCATCATCATATCAGCCGCACGACACCCACTGCTGGGTTTAGGCCTCCCCAAGGATCTCCACGATGATCGGTCCTGCATTGCCTGTATCCAGCGGCTTCCCGCGACCTTTACCAGATCGTCGGTCCACCTTGTGGGGGGCCTACCCATGGAGCGTCGTCCGGTGCGCAGTTGCCATTCAAGAACCTTTCCACCCCAACGGCCATCGGTTCTTCTCGTTATGTGTCCCACCCATTGCCACTTCAGCTGAGCAATCCTTCGAGCGATGTCAGCTACTTTAGTTTTACTGCGGATCTCTTCATTTCTGACTCGATCACGCAGAGAAACGCCGAGCATGGCTCTCTCCATTGCACGCTGGGTGACCTTGAGGCTTCTCATGAGACCCATAGTTAGTGACCAAGTTTCACTGCCGTAAGTCATCACTGACAACACACACTAGTCATAGACTTTCGTCTTGAGACACTGAAGTAAATCGGACACGAAGATTTTTCAGAACTTCCCGAATGTCCCAGTTGGATTTGACGAGAGATCTCTTAGCTTTTTCGAAGTTGGACTTACCTAACTGGACTGCCTGTCCTAGGTATACATAATGGTCAATGGGCATTCGACATGATTTTCGTCTTATCCATGTTCATCCTGAGACCCACTCTTTGGGAAGCACTACGGAGATCTTCGAGCATTGTGTTCAGGTCTTCCAAGGTCTCAGCCATAAGAACTATATCATCGGCAAAACAACAACGGCGGTGTGTTAGATACTGGCCATTAATGTTGATGCTGAGTCCTTTCCAGTCTAAGAGTTTAAAGTCCTCCAACGCAGCTGTGAACAGTTTCGGAGAAATAACATCTCCTTGTCTTACACCTCGCTGCAGTTGGATAAGATTTGTGCTCTGGTTTTGTACTCGGACCGACATGGTGGCATTTTTGTATAAATACCTCAACACCTTGATATACCTGTAGTCCACTTAGCATCTCTAGAGAGACTGCAGCACCGCCCAGGTTTCAATCGAATCAAAGGCTTTCTCGTAGTCCAGGAACGCCAAGCAAAGTGGCAGATTATACTCCTTGGTCTTCTGTATGACCTGCCGTAGCGCATGGATGTGGTGGTGGATACTATAGACCACGGTCGGTCCTCAGTGTGCGCGGGTTATAGGTTGCCAGATGCAGTTTTCGTGATTAGTGGTAGCCAAGCCGCACCTGGGGATTCTTAGCACCCCCTGCCCTGCCCCGCCGTTACCATAGCCGCTACTGGAGCTAGAAATGGCGGGGCTGCCGGGGACTGAGGGCCTATTTAAATAAAGCTATTTATATAGTTAGTAAATAATAAATAAATATAAATATAGCTGGTAAATATTAAATAAAGCTTTTTATTTAAATTTTAATTATGTGGAAACCATACTTACCCATAAGTTTTATTTGCGTTTAATGAACATTTATTAAACAAGTACATTCTACTATTATTAAACTTAATTTCTTGGTTGTGGCAAATCTTACTAAGTGACATACAAAAACATTATAACTGCAACTTGGTTGTAAAATACGTTTGTGGCAAAACTAAATAATTACTTTTTTATTTTTTAATAAACGTATATAAAATAACAAAAAGTAACATCTTTGCAAAATATTTAATAAATAAAGATAAGTCTGTTGTATAACATATCAAAAGACCGACCGTAAATTTCCTTCACCTCAAAAAGTTATCGCCATTTTTAACGAAAAACACAGAAAAACGTGAATATCTCGAAACGTTGGTTTTGTTAGTTATTTAATTTTAACACAACGGGGACGATATGTTCTGTCGAAGCAGTGAGTAGTCGCACTATTGTTTTTCGAAATTCACCCTGTCGAAATAATTGACTGTCGAAATTCAGAATGGTCATTACCTACTATCTGCCGTACGAATAAAGAAAAATAAGTTCCTACTTAGAATAACCAATAATATTGCTTAGCAATATTATTCCTTACGTATTCAAGAACCCCCGAGCGGCCTCCTGGTCCCGGATAACAATGTAATATCTATTGTGTCTCATTTTCCGGGCGTTGAAAGGTTAAATCGATAACATTTTTACTAATATAAACAGTTTGCAATGTGGAGTGGCTGAAACGTTTTTCAGTCACCATAAGCAGCTGTGGTTAAGATTTGTAAATTAACTGTCCGCCTGTACGCCCTTTCACCTGTCCGCCGTCTATCCTACATTTTTAAAGACTGTACTAAAGTAAATTATCCAAATATATTTATGATTGTACGGAACCCTCGGTGCGCGAGTCCGACTCGCTCTTGACCGCTTTTTTTCAATTAAGAATACCTACCTATTCCCGGAAAATTAGAGTAATGAATGAGACACAAAAGATGTTCCATTGTTGTGCGGCCCGATCGGGCCGCTCAGGGATTGAAAGATTAAGAATAACTATTTTAAGTGACGTGGGTTTTTTTTTACTTTTTAATTTTGCTTTTTATTTTAAACTTTTTAAAGAATTCATTTTTTATCTACTTTAATAACCGCTTCTAAATCGGTCAAACCGATTTATATACATAGGTATAGATAAACATACAGATTTATTTCCATAATATTTTTTTATCTTTCTTACATTTATTTTTATTTAAACTTATGATAAATGTATTTTTTGTAATAAAAACAACTGTAATTTTAGCCTCTGTATAACATTAAAAATGAAATGAACATAAAAAAATTATTCAGAGCCCAAAGTGCACATGCGCGAACTTTCCCCCACTCCGTCGAAAAAAAAATCAAGATTAATGAAATGCCTCGTACTGTACTGAAGTGTACACAGGTACACCGGAGTCTCTCTCTACCGTCTGTACCTACTCGCGAAATGCACGGAACTTGTCGGTTCGTGTTCAATACAGTGCATTTCGGTACCGAAATAAAATAACGGTTAAATAGCGGTACCTTAAAAAAATGGGTATGACGTCATACCGATAAATAAAGGTACCGAAAAATTAAGGTATCAAAATATGAAGGGACAGTTGTTTTAATAGGTATGACGTCATACCGATAAATAAAGGTACCGAAAAATTAAGGTATCAAAATAATGAAGGTATCGTTTTTAATAGGTATGACGTCATACCGATAAATAAAAGTACCGCAATTTTTCGGTAAATCAGTCCCTGCCAAAAACCAAGTTTCATCGAAATCGGCCCAAAAACAAAAAAGTTGACCGCCATCTTGGATTTTTTAAATTTTCAACATTGCGTTGTTATTTTCATGTTGAAATAGTACCAAAAACCGAGTTTCATCGAAATAGGCGCACAAACATGAATTTGATTATTATTATTAATTTTACCGTCTCGCCTGCGACCTCTAGCCATTTCAATAGAACAATTTCGTTTTTTTGGAAATCTGAAATGGTGCAGTATTTATGGTCACACTAGTTTTGTAAAGTAACATTTCCTATAGATTGAAATTCTTAAATTGAAATTCGGCGCCAAGGTCAAAATCGGAGTTGCCAAGATTGACACTTCTATTTATTACCACCTCACCGATGATAGCTGATTATCATTATTTTAGATATTTAATTAAATTAAAGAGTAAGTTCTGTTTTATATTACAATTATTATGTGTCATTCTAAATTAATATTTAAATAGTATATATTCGACTTCCCATTCCGAATCCTTAATTTTGATACACTACTTGATTGGTAACGTACATATTTTTAGTCCTACTATCGTGGTATTATTGTTTAGTAATGGCAATTGTGCGAACGAGACACCGACCTCCACCTGGTGTTGTCTCATTCACACAGTAGTGCCTTCAGTCAATGTCGTCGATAGAATTTCAACTCTATGAGCAATGCAATAAAGTTAAATTTCTTTTAAACGATAGGTGAAAATTTTTGTAGAGTACTCACTCCCCATTATAAACCTCTTTGGTTATGACAGGTGGTGGCAAAGGTATAATCTCCATTCTGCTGTTACTTTCGTATATTTGTGAAGTCGAAGTGACTTTATCTTTTATTTTTATTTATACGAAACCGAAAATTCTGAAACTTTTTTCTATTACTAAGGGAGCTTATTCCTACCTATAAAAAAATATTCAGCCAAATTGATTTTTTTCGGACATTCCCCATTGCTTAGGGCTTAGGGCATCACGTCTGGGGGGCACCATAATCGGCCACAGAGAAAGCAATACTATGTAATCGGCACCGAAAAAAAACGTTTTTTTTTCTGTAAAAAATAAAAAATAAATCAATGATTAATGTTTTACTTTAAATTCATTTGTGTGGCCATGTAAATCGATTTACTACAAAATTAGTGGATGAAAAAAGCCAGTTGTCATTATAACTGTTTGATTTTATTTTATAATTTGGCACACAAACAGATAACAGTCGATCATCGAGTACACATTTAAATAAAAAAATAATCTAAACTATTATCCAAAAAAGTAAGCACAGCATGGTTATTAATAGAACATTACTTTCTCTTAAAGTTTATCCAAGATACATTACAACCTTTTCTCATTTTAAGACAAAGTAAAAAATAAAAGCAGTATTTTTTTCAGAGAATGTTAGCAATATCACAGATATACATAATACTGTTCTAGTGTAATATGGAACAAAGAAAATCCCGACCAATAAAAATCAAAGAAATCGGAGTTCTAATTTATAAATAGTACCTACTTTATTTCAGACTTTATTTACGATCACTTTCAGAATTCGTACAATATTAATGATGTAGGTCATTATGGAGACAAAGACCATTTTACAGAATATTTATTATTTAATATTGAATTATCTTGAAATCTAGCGTTTTAGTTAAAGTTGTTATACCACCGAAAGTGGCGCCCTTAGAGGTTTTTATTTAATAAGTTGTTAATAGAAAATGGTTTTAACAAAACTTTAAGTGGAATTTTTAGGGCCCATGGTCTAGTATTTTTAGAAGGTATCACTATATTCCCTCGTTTGTAATCATTCGTAGAAGTAGATAGCAAATGTGTCAAAAACGGTCACTTTTAGCAGTTTTGCTATCTACTTCTAGCAGTGACTACGAGGGAATGTAATGATACCGTTTAAAAATAAAAGACTAAAGACCCTAAAAATTCCACGTAAAGTTTTATTAAAATTATGTATTAGAATTACAATATTAAATAAAATTCACCTCGACCGACCGACGCCACTTTCGGTCATACGACCGCCTTAACTTAAGCGCTCTCAACAAAAAATTGAACCAAGGAAGATTAGCGGCGGATTGTAGAAGATACGACACCCGACCAAAGACTCAAAGTGTACATGTAACCCGACCATAATGTGTATGTCCTGTCGTATGTGACTAAATATTTTCCTTTCTTTACACTTACACTACATAAAAACCTTTCTAATAAACAATAGTTCTTGTACTAACGAAACGGCCAAGCCACATATTTTGACTAAGGTGTAGAGTTTTTGAAGTTAGGGCTTGCAGAGTTAGGGCGCGTAGAGTTAGAAGCTTGGCTCTACATGAGGTCTGATAACTTTTTGACAGTGCAAGGTCTTGGCAACATTATTCATGAAAATGATTTTGGTGGGATATATAATACAAATTTTCGAGTTCTACCCACTCTTCTTTTTAACCGACTTCTATTTTATTTTTATTTGTGTTTTTACCCTTAGAGCAAATCTAAGTTTTTACCTAACTTTGTTGTGTAATTTTTGGTGTTCAATAAAAGCATTATTATTATAAACTTTCAGAGGCCTAAACGCCTAAAATGCAAAATCAAAGTAAAAAAACACAAACTGTTACTTTTACTCAACTATTAGAGAAAATCTTATGCAAAGAAAAACTTTACTACGTCATACTTCTGTTCAAAACATTGATATGGGTAGATCTCTTTGTGGAAAGAAAAAGTTCCGAGATCGAAATGGACCTTCATCTATAAGATTATTTTACGTTAGGTAGATGACCCGTATACAATTTTCGCATTGCATAACGAAAAGGTATTATAATTTGAGATGTAGGTTTTTCCTCGAATGGGAGCTGCTTGGGAAAAAATAATTATGTGTAACATTTGTCTCATGGGAGCTGCAATGCGTAGGGTTACGCATCAGTCTACGTGCACGCGTACGTTACGCAAGCGGTGTGCCATGTCTCATAAAGTTTCAGACATTACAACGTCATGGTACGTCTACGTGCACGTGCACGCTTACGCATTCGGTGTGTTTCGCACTTTAACGTTACATCGCATTTTTACAAGTAGTTAAAAATATGTTAACTTCTTTTTTTTTAAATTGTGTACCTTCTAGTAGGTAGCTTAAAATTACTTATTAATTGATGGTAATAATCATCCTTCAGTGAAAAGAAAATTAAGAACCTGTTTTCTAGATAAACCCAACGTAGTAAATTAAGTGCTAACCAATCAGAATTACTGATAATATAAATAAATCAATAAAAAAATACTATTAAACCTTGGCAAAGTGATCAAATGACAGCATCATTTGATTTCTAGTTTGCCAATCAATGTATAACCAATAATAATTTAAAACCTGCATTATTTTCTTACAATCGAAATATTTTTCTTAGGAAATCAATGGGACTGCAGTGATGGTGGTCTTGACTGGTTAGCGATGAAGGAAGAAAACTCCACGGTCAGGAAGCGAATCGCTGACTACGAGAAACTGGTCTGCCACCAAAAGCTGTACAGGGGGAAACCGCTACATGTCATCATGGATATAATAAGGGTAAGGGTGCAAGTAGCCCGCGCAAGTTGAGCACTTGCGCAGGTTACATTCTCCGTGGAAACACGTAAAGCGGGTCCAGAGGACCTATTTTTGAATCGCTCGGCAAGCGTCGAGCGCCCTTTTCGACTGATTTTAGTTCGACATATGACTCAAAACAATGAGATGTCGAACGAAAATCAGTAGAAACGAGCGCTCGACGCCAGTCGAGTGATTCAAAAATAGGGCCCCAGCTCCATAGCATTGTACTCCCGCGCAAGTAACCCGCGCCTCAACGTGCGCAAGCTACATGCACCGTGTAGAAGCACCCTTAGTTTATGAAGATTTATAGCTTAGCGTCTACGAATTGTTTACAATATTGAGGAAGTTCTGAGGACAAACATTCGTGCTTCTTATACCTACATACCGCAGAAGCACGAATGTTTGTCCTCAGAACTTCCTCAATATTGTAAATATTCATTCATTTAGAATGGATGATTCGAGACGACTTGAGTTTTACTAGTACTTACCATCATCGTCATAGCCATTTATATGTACTATCGACAACACTTCCGCTTAGTGGTAAAGCGCTTAAAGTTAAAATCGCTTGCATGTCACTACAGAATATACTAGTTAGTGGTGGCCAGATAATTATATAAGGACACCATCACCAGTCGATTTTCATACAAACGAGGTTACTTGGACGCTTTGTTTCTCCGCCAGGGATTGATCGATCTGTAATCTGGCGATGGTTATCGAGGGAGTGAATGGAGGAGATTCAGATCACCATACACACTCAACTGATCTGATCAGCATTCTAAGAGATATAAGGATAGGTTTAAGAAAACCGCTAAAATAACACTAAAATCAATGGAAATCCTGAAACTGAGAACTCTGCTTTGTGGATTTTTCAAGCAAGATAACTAGTCTTTCTTTACTTGCTTTGCCACCATAGCAAGTTTCTCCCTTGAAGACATATGATTCATCTAATTCAATTTAAAAAATAAAACAAATTCTCTATTTACCTATTTATATCAAAGTTTCCTACCTTTTTTCATTATTATTTTTTCTGTCTTTAAGGTTAACTCGACGATTTATCATAAAAAATCTAATTAATTTAATAATGCTTAGCGTATTTAACGAGATGCGCGTGATAAAATGTATGGAAAAAATGCCTCAAGTGACTGACGTAAATGGCGTACCTATTATGCAGGAAATCAGTAGAGGTCAGTTTATTTCAATGGACCTCTTTATTTTTTTAAGGCATAATCTACTTAATGTCACTGAAAACATGGTCGTGGTTTTAAATAATCTGGTTATTCTGGTTAACATAATATTATATTCACCACCGCCACCACAATCGCAGACCACAAATGCGCTACGCCACCGAGCCATCAAACATTTTCTACTATTGAATTTAATATGAATTAATTCTTTGTATTGTAACTCGAAAAATCATTCATTTAATAATGTAAGTAATGCCAACCTTGCCTTTCCACTAGGGTTGCCAAATCTTGAAAGAACCAACCCGGGAGGATTTCAACATAGCTTTGCGGGATTGGCTTTCTTACTCGCGAATCGAGTTTAAGTACAAATGTGACAACTATCTACTAAAAAACAGCAATGTAGCTGCGAAGAGCGAAGGCGGCAGATTTGAGTTTGTTCATTTATGATAGTAAGTTACTTATAAAAAAAAACGAGAGATATTATTGTGTCCTGGGAGCTCGGGAGGTTAACCATTTTTACCGGAGTCTCCCGGGATTTCCGGGAGGGTTGGCAACCCTACTTGCCACCCAAGTGATAAAAACTTAATGGAAAGTCTCTCATAGTATCCCTATTATTACTGTCACAGAATAGCTAATAGTACATTTACTGTCTAAATTACATTGGTGAATCCTCAATTGCCATCCTGTCATATTGTCACTAACTCTGGAGAGTTATTAAATTTATAAGGTGTCTGAGTGATAGCTATTTATGAGTTCCAATTTATTTGGTTCATGTTCAAAGTTCGCTACCCACCTACCCTGAATTAATTTACCTTTGAACTTTTTTCGGGGCAATTTATTATTTCTATCAGTGTCAGTCAACCAATGCGTAAAAATATAAGGCGACGAAAATATTAGCATTATTTTTTCATTTTATTTATTTCATTACTAAAACTGGAACTTCCTATATTGCTCATACCAGTAGCGGTAAAGCAATTAAAATAAATGACTAAATGTTTGTTTGACCTAAAATAAAACATTTTCAAAGTTTTTTTTTTAAATTAACATCTAAAAACTCTAAAAAGGTTATGAAAATTGTCAGCAAAATTCCCCTTTCATCGTAATTAAAAGTTTCCTCTTGCTGCGAACGAAAAAATCTTTACGTAATTAAGTACCTAGGTAGTTTGTTTTTCTCTACTTAGGTACATTTTTGATTCTTTTTTCATTTTGGAGAAAGGCAACTTTTAAATATGTTTTATTAACATAAAATGTACCAAAGACTGATGAATCATTTTAAAAAAATCTGAAGAAAAGTAAACGGCATTTTTACCCGTTTTATTTTTTTATATTGTCACTAAAATTAAATGAAAGAATCCTTGTTTGTTCGAAATTGTTTTTATGTTCGTGTCTTACTTATATTTGATTGAGTATTTTATTAAAAACAAGACTGTTTACGAACAGGACAAGAAAGAATACAATAGCATGGTAATGACAATAGCCTTTTCACTTCTAAAAATATAATTTTTATTAGGTATAACACACCCCCCGTGGTAGCTAGGGGCTGCCAAGGGGGCGGCTGCCAGGGGACAACCCTTAGGGGGCGCACTTTGCTGACCCATACATAGCTAGAAAATAAATTTATTGGTCTTGGGGAGCACAAATCTTGCCAAGGGGGGTATTACAACCTCATAAAACTTGCCAGGTTTATTAATTGTCATAGTTACATCTCTTTCTCACTGTATAGAAAATAAAAGAGATGCATGGATAGCCATTCAGAAAACTGGCAAGTTTTAAGAGGTTGTAATACGGGGGCAGGGTAGCTCTTCTTCTTTTTATCTTTAGTTTGGCAATCTACTTTCCTCTTGGAAGTAGTTTTTGCCAGTGTCAAGTGTTGAATAGTTCAGTGGTATGTTTTAGTTTACATTAGAATGCGGGTGCATCGCATTCCAATGCTGCTTGAAGCATTTGGCAGTTGGCACCAAGTATATCAAGACAGTTCACTCGATAAGATCAGCCGAGGTAGCCACCACTACAACAAAAGTCTCAGCTTCACACAACCAAGATCCAGATCGCGCCTATTTCTATTATCCCACATATTGTTCAGTTGCGTAGACACTTGAACCACAAAACTGCACCAATTTTAAGACACAATAAATCCACTAAGAATCAATTTGCGAATAATTAAAATAGTCACCGAACCGAACCCGACAAAATGGCGCCAAAAACTCCGCAGGGTAGCTCATGACCGTAACTCCGACGCCGTAGGTACACCTTATAGTTTTGCTGCTGTATAAATAAAATCAACAAAATCACAAAAAAAAATCATTGGACCTTGATTGGCGGCTTCTTTCAGTCATTATTACTGAGTAAGATTGTAGTAAATCACAACAATTAGTTATGTACAAACATTCGGTCACCCAATTTATTCAATAGGGACACTTAATCTTCATAATTAAACATGTACTTAATCTATTTATATCAATTTAACCGCCTCTCTGTGGTCTAGTGGTTCGCCCACCCGTGTAAGACGCAGCGGTCCCGGGTTCGATTCCCAGGGGGGATTCATTTTGTACTCGGTTTGGTTGGTGGTAGGGCTTATTTGTAGTCCGCCTGACTAGCTACCACCATCCCACCTAAGTCTGACGCCATAAAAACAATTTAAAAATTGTTCAGGGAAAACAACCATTTTTAAATTGTTTTTAACTGCCGGAAAGCAGTTAGGGGTAAGAAAATAGCTAGTTCCTCAGTGATGAGGATTCCGGGTGTAGTGCGATTCCCTCTTCGGCCTTATCGTCACTTAATATCAGGTGAGGTGAAGGCCAAGCGCTATCGCGTTGTGCATAAAAATTAAAAATTCAAATAAACTGTAATGGTATGGTGTCTGTTTTTTCAGTTTTTCTTTATGATACTAACTTTTATCTTGTGATACTTACTACACTCGAATATAAATGCGTACTTAGGACAAGCCATAGTGAATTTGCCTCGTGTTCTTGAGAGCAATATCAAAGGGACTATCTAATAGAAATATGTACCTAATAGGACGTGTTATATAATATAAGAAGAGGTGAAATTTAAAGGCATAAGTACTAAGTACTAGAAGATTCATGGATATGGGCGTTGATGGCTGGAAGGGAAAAGGAAACCGTATTAAAAATATGATTGTGTGTAGAGTTGCCGCGAATAGTGGTTATAGCGAATAGTCGAATACCGATTAATCGCCATTCACTTTGGCGAATAGTCGAATAACTCGACATTACTATTCGACATAAAAAAAACATTAAACACATTAAAAATATTTCTAATTTCTTCTAAAGTTGTGAGAAAAGAAAACAATAAACTTAAAGAAATCTGTTTCATGTTATACATACCTACATATATGTAGTAAATTTAATTTTCCATTTTTAAATGCTGGCAATGGCAACCCTTTTCTTTTCACTTCGTACTTGACTCACTACAAAGGAGCGCAGCCTAAGATTTTAGTTGCTTAGTTGCTTTTCCGAGGCAGGTTTAATTTACGAGGAAAAACGAAACCGACTTGCTCCCGAACAAGCAGAAAAAAATGTTTTTTTGCACCACAATCTGCCTCTGTTGAATTAAAAAGCCTAACTAATTGAATTTAATGAATATGATAGGCACAGGCACATATTACAGATAATAATTGATATTGTGTATTGTTTTATTAGGGAAAATAATTAAAAAATTGATTATTTTTAGCTCATTAGTTTTTTTTGTTCGTTAATAGTTTATTTTAGACGACTATTCGCCGAATGCCGAATTATACTAGCTATTATTCGGTATTCGACGAATAGGGCCGCCCCTGGTCCTGCGAGTGCGGAAGTTAAGCAACTTTCGCAAGGGTCAGAGACATGGGATTGGTGACCAAAAAAATGTATTGTCTCGAGATCCTCCGTGCTTTGGAAGGCACGTTAAGCTATTGGTCCCGGCTGCATTTACAGTCGTTAACACCCACTAATCCGCATTGGGCCTGTCTAGCGGGTTATGGCCCATCCTCCTTTTCTACCCATAAGGAAGGCCTTTGCCCCAGCAGTGGGGACATTAAAAACGGCTAATGTCGATATTAAAAAATGTTAGACCATAATGCAAAAACTTGGTATCGAACTGAAGCAAGTTTTTGTATCCTAACTGGAATTCAAATTCAATTCAAAATTCAAAAATAATTTATTCAGTCTAGGCTGTTACAAGCACTTATGAATGTCATAGAAGCTACGCCATCGGTTCGCAAACCCTAAGCGGGAGACCTTGTATCGGAATGTCTCAAGAACGTGGCTGATGGAAACATACCTTGAATGAATGGACGAGATGCCTACCCCTAAATTGGGGTAATAAATGGTGATATTAATAAAAATACACGATAACATCCGAAAAAAGTGAATCCAAGGGCATTTAAATAAATATATATTAATAGATTTACGCAACTACGCACAGAGTAATTCGACTAATGCATAAGCATTTATTTAAAACTAAACCAACTATTATGTATTCTGCGACTTAACAAGAAACTCTTTCAATAAACCGACAATGACGACAGAATTGTAAAGTAAACCCAATTAATCCATTTAATAATACTGCTTGCTTGCTACGTAACCAACATAACCCCGCATTCCAATCCAAAGCTCACATTAATTAATTAAAGTCTTCCGAAATTAGCTTCAGAAAATGAAAGGGTCTGTCGTAACCGCATATTGAGCGCGTTATAATTATATAACTGTATACTAAAGTCCACCAGATTCACCACTTTTAACACTACATATTTTCCACAGACGATGCACCTAACCTGCCCAAGCCCCTGTGAATGCACTATGACCCACGTAGTGTCAGACGCTTCAGGCACCATAATACCCCTCATCACAGTGAACTGCTCAGGAAGACTCTTAGAAGCACCTCCCCCAACCTTGCCCCCTAGCGCCACCACGCTCCGCCTCGAGGGCAACAAGGTAACACGGTACGAATTTTGATGTTAGTTAGCATGTTATTCAAGAAATTAAGTAACAATTCAGGCACCATAATAACCCTCATCACAGTGAACTGCTCAGGAAGGCTCTTAAAAGCACCTCCCCCAACCTTGCCCCCTAGCGCCACCACGCTCCGCCTCGAGGGCAACAAGGTAACACGGTACGAATATTGATGTTAGTTAGCATGTTATTCAAGAAATTAAGTAACAATTCAGGCACCATAATACCCCTCATCACAGAAAACTGCTCAGGAAGGCTCTTGGATGCACCTCACCCAACCTTGCCCACTACTAGCGCTACCTCGCTCCGCCTCGAGGGCAACAAGGTAACACGGTACGGATTATGATGTTAGTTAGCATGTTATTCAAGAAATTAAGTAACAATTCAGGCACCATAATAACCCTCATCACAGTGAACTGCTCAGGAAGACTCTTAGAAGCACCTCCCCCAACCTTGCCCCCTAGCGCCACCACGCTCCGCCTCGAGGGCAACAAGGTAACACGGTACGAATATTGATGTTAGTTAGCATGTTATTTAAGAAATTATGTAACACTTCAGGCACCATAATACCCCTCATCAGAGACAACTGCTCAGGAGGGCTCTTGGACGCAACTCCCCCAACCTTGACCCTTACTAACGCTACGTCGTTCCACCTCGAGAGCAACAAGGTAACACGACACGGATTTTGATGTTAATTAGCAAGTTATTTAAGAAATTTAGTAAAACATCAGCCCCCTAGCTAGCACCACCATTGAAACACGATTTATGATTAGCAATTTGTCATATTTTATTTTCTTTTGACAGCTGTTAAAGTTGATAAATTGATATAACATATCGTGTTGGTAGTCATGCTAGGGGGCTGAATAAAACCTTGTCCATCAGCCATTTTAATGTCCCCACTGCTGGGGCACAGGCCTTCCTTATAGGTGGATAAGGAGGACGGGCCATAACCCACCACGCGGGCCCAATGTGGATTGGTGGGTATTAACGACTGCAAATGCAGCCGGGACCAACGGCTTAACGTGCCTTCCGAAGCACGGAGGAGCTCGAGGTAATAAATTTTTGGTCACCCATCCCATGACCGATCCTTGCGAACGTTGCTTAACCTGCGCAATCGCTGGTCCAGGCACTAGATCACTGCGCCACCGAGCTCTTTATATAATAAAACCTTAATACCCCTCAACTGCTAAGGAAGGCTCTTAAACCTTGCTTCCAAGCCCCACCACGCTCCGTCTGAGGGCAACAAGGTAGCCCGCGTAGCCCGGTACGGATATTGATGTTAGTTAGCTTGTTAATTAAGAAATTAAGTTTGCCTTTTGATCCCTGAAATGTAATAGCACCAAAATAAGTTAATTACATATTATTTATCTACATAACTAAACGCACAATAACACATAGAATATCATAGACGCACACTACATACTAGTTATTTATGCAACTGTACTATAATGAGGGGTATTAAAACACTAATGTGGGTTTATCACGTACCACATACAAGACTTTATCTACACCCATTTTTTTATATTTTTTTATTATTTTCATTTGGGAAACAATAAATTAATACATATGGATTAAAAACACCCATGATATTTATCTACATCCATATGTATCCTCTATAAAGGTTTGAAGGTGACCTAAATGTTAAATTCACTTAAGTAGGTACTACCATCATAACTTTAGTTGTTATTAAATTGTTTTTATTTTTATTTTCGTAGTATATTTTTATTATATCGCAATATTAATTTTATTCTTAAAAAAACAAAATTTCAAACAAAAACGATACTAATTGAATTTTGTTTTAATTTTTATTTTGTAAGTAATAAGAGCTTTATTTATTGCCCTCACATCTTTTTTATTTTAAAAATATCTTCATATTGTTCCTAATTATGAAACCTTTTAAATATTTATGTTTTTTTATTAATAAATTATCATAATTCAACGTAAAAACTTTATCCCGAAACAGGGGACACGTGCTCACGAACTCAGATCAAATAAAAAAGGAAGATGGAGCGTTGCGCAGTGGTTGCGAACAACTAAACTAAGTGAAGCCAATTTTTGATGGTACATGTGTAACACTAGAGGGCGGGCGGGGGCCGGGCGGCAGGGTTCGCCCAAGACGAACGAAAGCCAAGGCGTAGTTTCGTTACATATGTGTGCGTAAACTGTATAATTATGTACACAGCCAAGGCGTAGTTTTACTGGCTTCACTGCTTTGTCGGAAGACTCCGTCTTTACTTTTTTATTTGGTCTGAGCTCACGAACTTAAAAGCAGAGCCAAATTTTTATCACGAAACAGGGTTCAAACAAGAGGTCCACAAAAAAATTAATATAAAAATAAATTTAAGCTAAAACTACATAATGTATGCATTGAATTACTGTTTAAATACCAATATTCATCACACAAATTGATATCATGTTTTGTTAAATTTCCCAAAAATGACCAAGTCGTAAGAGCCTTAACATCATGCCGAAGTATGGGACATTTACCTCAATTCAGCCAAGTTTAGTATGCAATAAGCAAGAGCTCACGACTCACGAGTTTCGAACGACGTTTTTCAACACATTTGCGAGGAAAAAACAAAGTAATTTACCACACACCAACAATACCTACAACAAAAACAAAAGATGAAAATTATGGGATATTTTTTTCACACTTTCCAATGCAGGAATATTTTGCGAACAAGGAGGTGAGTGAGCATACAGCCTACTTCAAAATTATAATTATAAGTGATAAAATGCAAATATTTTAATATTTTATAACAAAATATTGTGAATTATGAATAATTTGATAATAATAAATATTTGTTTGATTTAATTAAGGACTTACACATTTATTTAATCCAAAAATGAATCTGAATTTTCAGTGGCGTAGAACCTCTTTGTTGTTACTAAAAAAATAACTGTATTACCCGGTTAAATTGGGAATGCTCTCTTTACTCGCATAAAACTTGCAGTAAGGTACCAATTTAACTTTGTAGGGATAATTATATAACGCACTAGTGTTTTTTAAAAGCACGGTGTTTGTTATAGCTCGGTTTATGGCCCTAAAAGCGGTGTATTAGGGCTGTGTTCAAAAGAAATTTTAACGTGCCGTGGCTTTGTTCCGTGGCCAGTCCGTGGATTGTTAACTTGTTGAGTAAGTACCTGCTTTGATCCAAACACTTTTGAAAAACGATTCGTCGAAGTCTCATCGACTGACCCAACTCACTCAACGACTGAGTTTGCTGCTGACAGATGGGGAATACTTCAAATTGACCTCAATAGTTCTTGATCCCAGTAGGTACTTTATGATTTACAACACACTTTACACTCATGTACAGTACACCACAAATGCATAAAGAAAGTCTTCGATCCGATAAATCAGTCTTAATTAGGTACCTACCTACAATCACAGAATATAAATAGTATGTACCTACCTACTCTACAATATAAACCAACGGATCTGTGCGAACATATGTTCGCTTATGTTTATTTCACTCTAGGCTTTGTTTAAATAACTATAGTAAGAGGAAAATGAAAGATCAAGTGTTGAATAGTTGCAAACTAGGTGTGAAAATTAGGGTCAGTTATGTAGAGATACTGAAATGCAGGAAGTTCTACACACAGCGGAAAAGAATTTTTAAACTTTAGAAGGTTTATTAAGGGCAAAAGTTTCTTGTTGGTTTACATACTTTGACTTAAACGTAAACAGGATGAGGAGTTTTTGAGTTGTTTTACTTGTCAATTCACTGTAATATTTTAATGAATTTATCTTAACCAAAAATACGTTTGTGTGACAACCTATCAATCAGTAAGTAAACGAAATTGTAATTTTAAGAGGTTTCCCGGTTATCTCTAAACTACCTATTACCTAAATGGTAAGTAAAGTAACACTATATAGGTACCTAATTGCATTTTTTTTGTTTTTTTTTTATTAGGGATTCCAAACAGTTTTACAATGTACATACGTGTATAATATAAGACAGGTTTACAATATTCTCTTATATAAAAGTGAAGGGGTGACTGACTGACATATCAACGCCCAACCCAAACCACTGGACCTAAAGACTTGAAATTTTGTACATAGATACTTTATGTCTTTGCTAAGAAAGGATTTTTGGAAATTCCACACCCAAAGTGCGGTGAAATGGGGGTTCAAAGTTTATATGGAAAAAAATATTAAATAGATATTTCGACTTAAAAACTTCGTAGGAGTAGGTACTTCTAAAAACAAATAAGTATACACGTGTTTCATTGTTTTCCGAAAATCAACTCTTTAGGGGGTAAATGGGGTAAAAAGCCCAAAATCGATTGAAAAATCAATGCATGAATTTTGGAAATTCCACCCCTAAAGGGGTGAATGGGGGTTAAAAATTTGTATGGGGAAAAAATTAAATAGACATTTTTGACTAAAAACTTAGTAGGCGTACCTACTTTTAAAATAAGCAAACACGTGTTTCGTGTATTTCCGAAACTAAACCCCTCAGGCCCTAAGGCTTAGGGGGTAAATAGAATTAAAAAAAGCAAAAGTCGATATGGATGTCGTTATTGAGGTTTCATGAGATGTTGATTACGAAAATGGCATTTATTTTTAAGTTCAACATAATGGTAGGTAGACATTATTCAATCCGTAAAGGGGTAAAATGGGGCTCAAACTTTGTATGGGAAATATTATTAAATGTACATCACGCACGACTTGAAACTTCGTGGGAGTACTTCTATGAACATGTTACAAGTTACATGTTACAACATGTTACAACATGTTACATGTTACAAGGTCTCCCGCTTAGGGTTTGCGAACCGATGGCGTAGCTTCTATGACATTCACAAGTGCTTGCTTGTAACAGCCTAGACTGAATAAATTAATTTTGAATTTTGAATTTTGAACAAATAAGAAAACAGGTATTTCGTGAATTTTTGAAAATCAACCCCTTAGGTTAGAACTATTATATATTCTGTGCCCTTAGGAGGTAAAAGGGGTAAAAAGCCTAAAATCGATATGGATGACGTTATTGAGATTTCATGGGATGTTTATTGCAAAAATTGCATTTATTTTGAAGTCCAACGCGGTGCCATGATTCAACCCTTAAAGGGGTGAAATGGGCTTTATATTTTGTATGGAAAAATAATATTTTTCCATACTTTTTTACTTGAAACATCGTATGAGTATCTACTTCTGAAAAAAATAGCAATCAATCCAAAAAGTGTGGATGTTTGTTACTCAATCACGTAAAAACGGCTGAACAGATTTGGAATGGCAAACAGATAGTTATAACTGGGGTCAAAAGAAAGGATACTTTTTATCCCGGTCAAAGGTTACAGATGCCGGCATATATATTGGCAAGAGAAAGAAAGAGACAAAAGATGCACAGTAGCCATAAACACTAAGTTTATGGCTAACTCTTTCATTATCTTGCCAATATACAACGTGTAACAGAAAGGGGGTATCAACCCGAAAGGAGGTCAATGTACTCGTGAAATTGAATACATTCCAGCAGAAAAAAAAATCAAATAAAATAAAATTTTTTGAACTCTCCATACAAAATGTTGGCGGCTAATTCAAATTTTCTATGGAGAGACCCAAATTTTTTTTTCGGTTTCAATTTTTTTCTACTGGAAGGTGTTCAGATTCACGAGTACATTGACCTCCTTTCGGGTTGATACCCCCTCTTGTTACACGTTGTATATACCGGGCAGTATACCTATACTAGGGATTTCCCGAATGTCCACGCGGAAGAAGTAGTGGGCAAATGCTCTCTAACTTTTGCCCGGTATTGTCCTAAAATAGGTACTAATATATTATTGTTAATAGGCTAGTTGACAAATTTGGAAAATAGTTTAAAAATAAAGTTTGGTATCTATTTTACCCCAAAAATATATTATTTTAAGAAAAATAAGTCATTTTACCTATGAATTTTGTGTTTTAAGAAATGAACTCAAAATGACATCGAAAAAGGCCAAAACTGTCATGGCGTCTTGAATGACGTCACGCCTCGCGAAACATTCGTGTTTGTTTATGACCGTCAATTGTTTTTATTCGAAAGCATCGTCGTCGTCGTTATCAAAAATGACAGCAACAACAAATGTTTCGCGAAGCGTGACGTCACGCGTCTCTGATTGGTGTTCAATGTCACGTGATTAAATGGCCAATTTTGCCGATTTTATTTTCCGTAAATATTGGTAATCTTTATTTATTTTAATGAAAAAAGTGTTTTTTTTTATTACTATTTAACATGATTAATCATTAGAAACCTTATGCTAGCCGATTTATTCTTAGTGGAAACAAGCCTATTGTGCAACCAACCACATTATCCACGGATTACCTTTCCGTTCCCTTACCGATCCCGTTTTTACCATTTGGGTACGGACGGAACCCTAAGAACCGTCGGTTTGGTAACCTCCTTCTTTTTCTGTAGTCGGTTAAAAACTGTAGATACTAATTTTACTTACTTCATCAAAATCGAAAATCGAAACTACCAGATCGAATTAATGAGAAGTAATAAATAAAAAAACCCTAAAAAGTTGATATATTTCAAAAGCTTTTTTATTATTCACTTCATAATTATTATTATAATTTACTTTCGGAATCGTCCACCCATGAATCCTCTATGAAGTACATTTTTTAAAGTAGGAAACAAAGTTCCTTATTAAATGTCCAACTTCAGACAACTCAAACTCGGGTACTTGTAGTACTTCTTAAATACTTAAGTATTCTGTACTCGGTCGGACACAGAATATACAGTGCCTTTGGTCTTGCACTAGCGATAATTTAAAGGCGTGAAATACAGCTAATTTTATCGAGAAAAACACCCACATGTTGGGGTTTATCCCCACTCCTGTTGGAATGGCCGCCATTTTAAATTTGACTTTTTATTTTAGATGATCCTGCGGAAAAATATTATTTTCTCCGGATTTAGAAGTCCTACAGTTTTAACAAAAATATTGTTTGAAAGCTAATAATATCACCCATCAATAAAAATAAAAATATGTGTAATCTTTTAATTTAAATAAGTATGTCATAAAAAATTACTGAAGTAAAATTTTATAGGAAATTTGTGTGCTTTTTTTGAGTTTTTATTACATTTCTCAAAAACTAGGACATTAATGTCCATTTTTTTAGCATTATTCAAATACACAGGGATATTATCTTCAAAACGACTTTAAAATTTATTGCTCTATGTTGGATATTTCGAGAGTTATTTTTGTTTCAATTATGACCCTCACGTAACCAAAAGTTGATTATTTTCGTAAATGGACATAATTACAAGTATTTTGAACATATTTACTTATATAAAATCAAAACTTAAAGTTAACGATTTGCCTTCTTGTATGTCCAACGAAACCATGACATCTACCGACTGTCAGGAAATAAGCGACATGTTTAATAATTATTTTAATTCTGTTTTTGTAACCGTAGATTCAGCGTCGAGCGCTGGGGATTCTAACTGCCCCTCTAACTACACCTCATCTAACTGTATAAACTTACCAAATTTTTATGTCACTTGTGAAGAGGTGTCGAAAGCACTGACGCATGTAGATATAAATAAGAGTGCAGGTACTGATAATGTACATCCATTTGTCATATCCAAATTGGCAAAGGAATTGTCGGTACCGCTCACGTTAATATATAATAAGTCACTATCTGAAGGTTCTTTTCCAGACTTATGGAAGCAAGCTTTGATAACACCAATATTCAAGGGAGGTGATAAGCATGATGTGCGTCAGTATCGACCTATATCCAAACTTTGTGTGATGGGTAAAGTCTTTGAAAAAATAGTTACTAACTTCTTAACATCACAAACTAAACACCATATTTCTCCCCATCAGCATGGGTTTTTTAGTGGTCGCAGTGTGGAAACTAACTTGATAACTTACACAGATATTATAATCAATGCTATGGACTCCGGTCACCAGGTGGATGCCGTGTATACCGATTTTTCCAAAGCATTTGACAAAATTAACCATCATATCCTTTTACAAAAAATCAAGGCAATCGGTATACACGGTGACCTCTGGCGATGGGTCAAATCATATATTTCTAATCGCAGTCAGGCGGTAGCGTTGAAGGGATATCATATCAGTCTAGATTCCTTAATATCCCCTCTGGGATTCCTCAAGGATCTCATTTAGGTCCTTATTTGTTCAACTTGTATTTAAACGATGTTGGCAGTTGTTTTGTTAACTGACATCATCTTCTTTATGCTGATGATACAAAAATATTCAAAATTATTAAATCCGTCAATGATTGTTATGAATTGCAGGACGATCTAGTTAGATTTCAGGAATACTGTCTAAAAAATCAGCTTTTCTTAAACACAGAAAAATGTCATACTATCTCATTTACTCGTAAGCATCACCCAATTTTACATAACTATAAAATATGTGGAGACACTATAAAAAGGGTTTCCACCATTCGTGATCTTGGTATAACTTTGGACTCCAAACTTCACTTCAATTGTCATATCGATAATATCGTTTCACGTGCTTTCAAAATGCTTGGTCTAATAAATCGTTTAGGAAAACCTTTCAAAAAATAAATACATTGATTGTATTATTCAACAGTTATGTCCGCAGTATTTTAGAATTCGGAAGTGTTGTCTGGAGTCCTCGGTATGCGGTTCACATTGACCGTATAGAAAAAATTCAAAATAATTTTTTAAAATCACTGAACTATCGCGCTGGAATCATTCACGATGACTACAAAACAAGTGCCACTCGGTTTAACATATCCCCTCTACAGATTAGACGCATTGTCCTTGATTCGACGCTGCTATATAAAATCGTTAATAGCAAAATTGATTGCACTCCTCTTTTAGACAAAATTAACTTTAAGGTTCCAAGTCCATCCTCACGTTCCAAAAGTACATTTTACACCCCTCTATCCCATACAAATTACACAAAAAATTCATTTTTAAGGCGCTCACTTGATTTTTATAATAACAAATTGACCAATATCGACATTTTTTCCATAAGTTTACCAAATTATAAAAGACTAGTTCACGAGGCGTTATCACTTTAAACTTTATAGATGTTATTGCTACACAAAACTATAATTTAAACTATAATTTAATTCAATTTATTGTTTAATATAGACAAGTTGTTATGTCAAATTAACTTCCTTATTGTAAGTCGTTGTAATTTATTAAAAGTAACATAGTTTCTTACGTACTCATTTATATAAAATCTTGTTCATAACATAATGGTACTGTAGGTCTATTTGTGTGTAATATTTGTTACTTTACTTGTTAAAGACTGTTTGTTACCTAAATAAAAAAATAAAAAAATAAAAAAAAATTAAATTAGATTGATAATTTTATCTGTATACAAATTTCGTCAAATGATAAAATCTAGTTTTTTTTGGAGTATGATTTTTTCATTTTCCAAAATAACCATTTAGTGCTTGTAAGGGTCATATTCAAACAACAATAGCTCTAGAAATATGCAACACAGAGCAATAAATTTTGAAATCGTTTTTAAGATAATATTCCTGTGTATTCGAATAATGCAAAAAAATTATGCGTTAATGTCCTAGTTTTTGAGATATGTTAGAAAAACTAAAAAAAAGCACAGAAATTTCGTGTAAAATTTTACTTCAGTAATATTTTATGACATATTTAAGTTAAAAGTTTGCTCAAATTTTTCTTTAAATTGATTGATTTATTATTAGCTTTCGAATAGTATTTTTGTTATAACTGTAGGACTTCTAAATCCGGTGAAATTAATGTTTTTCACCAGGGTTCTCTAAAATAAAAAGTCAAATTTAAAATGGCGGTCATTCCAATAGGAGTGGGGATAGACCCCAACATGTGGGTGTTTTTGTCGATAAAATTAGGTGTATTTCACGCCTTTAAATTATCGCTAGTCCAAGACCAAAGGCACTGTATATTACTAGGTACCTACTTATTTTTTGATGTAACACCATAGGTCGCTGAAAGATCCTACGGATCTGAAATTAAGATATATAACGTGTTACAAAAAACCTCAAAAGCCAATTAATTACCTAGAGTCTTCAAACTGAACAACTTTTACTAAAGTGAAAAAAAAAATCTGCTGTTTCATACATTTTGATATTTTCGTTATTAATTTTATATGAAACAGCGATTTTGTGTCATATCAGGTGGATGCATTATTGTATCAATTTAGGTCCAAGGTTCAATACCAATGAAATTAAAACGTGAGCATTCTTGAGGTATACTCTTTCAAATAAAAAAGAATCATCTAAATCGGTTCATAAACAAAGAAGTTGTCTGGAAAACTTGTGCGATGGTAAGCTAAATAATTTATATTTTTCAGGATTATGAATAAATTACCTACTAGCCTAATAAATAATAAATCTGTAAAAATTTTATGGGACCACACCTGAACTACCTATGTTCTTTCAGATAACAAAAGAATTATGAAGTTATGGTAAAACATACATAAAAAAGAAAAATAAGGTCAGTCGACTTGATAACCTCCTCCTTTTTTTGAAGTCGGTTAACAAGAATGAATAGAATAGATGAGGTTTTTTTAACGTTTGCGAACACTATGTTTTTTTAGTACCTGTTTCAATAAAATTGCGAATCGATAAACAAACTAAGTAGGTAGATTTAGGTAGTTACCTAAAGTCTGTTCATCCTTACTTGTCTTGTTAATTTAGTAAATAGTTTTTGACAGTTGTCATATTGTCTTTTAAACTTAAATCGTTATTTAAAAATATGTTAGTAACTTTATGAAATTGTTGTTAATTTATTAACAATTTATTTCATAATCTATGTGTGGAAAACCATTTGCTGTATTTTATAAATGATTATTTCAATAAAGAGTTGGGTGAAGATTGTTTACCATACAAGACAAGTAAGGATGAACAGACTTTATCTATGTATCTTTAAGCGCTATCGCACACGGGCAACTTAGTCGCCCTGCAACTGTTTTGTCTCTCACATCAAGTCCACGGGTTTATATGGAAGCGCGCACACGGGGCGACGCGGTCGTCGGCAACTTTTCATACAAATCATGTGAGAGACAAAAAAGTTGCGGAAACAAAAGTTGCCCGTGTGCGATAGCGCTAAGTCTATACCAGGGGTCTCCAAACTACGGCCCGCGAAGGGCCGGATCGTACCAACATACTGTAATTTACAGTATGTTGGTACTTTGATTGATGAGCTAGCTAGGTACTGGCCCTTGGGACTTCGTAGAAGAGTTAGTCTGGCCCTCAGGCTAAAAAATTTGACAACCCAGCGGTCGGTGCTACGTTATGGTTTTAATAACCCGAAACGCCCAAAACTTGAGTTTCCATCATAAGAATAAACTTTATTCTTATAATTTCCATTTACAAACGTGAACTTTCAATGGTATTTTACACGTTTAGAACTATTATACATATATTCCGTGCGTCTACGAAACGTTATTGAAAATTATAAATATTTCCTTTGAGAGAAATCGTTGTGTCAAAAACGGTTCTATTGTAAGGAAAATCACGATTCTCTTCATAAATGTGAAATTGTGAACCTATTCATACATACTCGTCCTCTCTCTTCAGAATCCACATTCATAACAGACCGTCACTGTAGGATATGTGTGAATTGTGCCATTGTGCCATTCTAGAAAAAATATTCGTAAAAACCGTATGTTATATAGATGCTTGTGAATTATAGTTGCTAAAGAAACATCACGTTTGCGAGGTATTTACAATTATTTTCAAATAACCTAATTAAAGAAGGATGAATACCTAAATATGATTTAAAAATCTTTACCGCTTACACTAAAATTCTGTTTCTCTTAGGACAAAGCATTAAACAGCTTTGACTCCAGATTATAATAATTATAAAACCTCTAGCATCCTAAAATTATCTTTGATCTTTAATATCTCGTTAATTGGGAGAAGATTAAGTAACTATGTATCAAACAACCTATTAGATACTTAAATACTATCGACCCTACGAAGGCTCCACCAAACAGCCAGTAGCCATCTACACTATACAGGGTGATTTTTTGAACAGTGCGCAAGTGGTGTGGCTTGAACCGTCAAACTGAACAACTTTGTCTATGGAAAAAAATAATCAGCTGTTCCATACATTTTGATCGAGTAGATATTGACGTTTTCTATGGAACAGCTGAATATTTTTTGAATCTGATTAAGTAGTTTTTTTTTTGCTCTGATAAAGTTGTTCAGTTTGACGGTTTAAGCTCACTACAAAACCGCCGCACCCACCTCCCGTACCGTTTTGTTGCTACTTGCTTTGCTACCACAAGCTAAGCACTTTTTGTTATGTCTCTCGCGATCGACTGCACTGTCTCCAGATATCGACTGATCATTCACAATCGACTTGTTGGCCACCCCTGGGGCCGTACCGGCTAACTTACATGACTATCGTTATCGCTTTCATTTGACAGATGGATGTGATACATTGCTACTTTTCTTTGGTAAGACTTTTTTGTACTAAAAAGAAGAAGCAATGTATATTTGTACCCAAAAGATGGATGTGACACATTGCTTTTTTTTTTGGTACAAAAAAATCTTACCAAAGAAAAGTAGCAATGTATCACATCCATCGGTCAAATGAAAGCGATTACGATAGCCGTGTAAGTTAGCCGGTACGGCTAGGGTTGCCAACCCTACTATATAATATAGTATCCTACTATATTGCGGGCTCACCTACTATATGTTTTGAAAAAATTTAAAGTAGGCAAAACTACTATATTTTTTCAAGTGAAAAAATTTAATAAAACCAGCAAAAAAAGTTATTTATACTTATGCACGTAAGTAATTGCATAGTAATTAATGTGTTTAAATACTTGCGTTTATGGTTGTTGAATAAAATTCATATTTATACTAACATTTTCATAAATGTTAGTATGAAAAATCCTCCATACAAAACGATAACCTACTATATTTTTTGGACCTTTTCGCCATCTACTATATTTTTACACGTAATAATCTTGAAACTACTATATTTGATGCAAAAAAAGTTGGCAACCCTAGGTACGGCCCCTGGTCTAAGCGACACACACGCGCAAAATTTGTGCATTGTTCAAAAAATCACCCTGTCTAAGTTAACTTTACTTGGTGAAATAAGTGTACCAATTAGTACACTTAATTCACCTGAGCTAAATCACCTGGGTGGGTATTTCGTGTTTTGTATATGTATAGGTACTTATATCTATTTAATAATTTAATAGGAATTTCCAAAGCTCATTACGGCTCGCGCAGAGTTGTTTTGATCATTTGTATTGAAAATTTAAAAATGGAACGTGATGCGCGTCTACCTACACCCTTAAAGGCAATGCGATGCGCAACGCCTACACGCACTTAATAGTAAACTGATCAGAGACTTTGTATCCACAGATAAACTCCATAAGGGCGATAATCCAAAATCCTCAATACAGGAAACTTGCAGATTTATATCTGGACAATAACAGTATACCAACCGTGAAAGAACTGGAGGGATCCGAGTGGTTTAACACTTTTCGCGTGCTGAGTCTAAGAGGGAATATGCTAAAACAGGTGAGTATTCAAAATCTAAGTATTTCACGAGTAGTTTGTATATGTCGTAGGATAATCGTATAAGCCGGAACTTTACAAAAATCCTAGGACGATTGTAAAGAACCGGATAATTGAAATCTAAGATGAATTTTCACAATCGTCCGATTAATTTTTAGGATCTTTGTAAAAATCCTAGTATAATGTTTAGGAAAATCGTGAACATTAATGCTGATTGGACAATCTAAGAGACGGTTTATAACAACTTCAGCCTGATTGGTCAGAACATAATTATTGCTGTTGGGTTTTGGGATTATTTCGAAATTTAGCCGAATTTAATTCTTCAATTGAAGTTCTAAGAGCATTAATTACTTAACTCGAAAGTCCATTTAGGTTTTGCACAACAATATTGACAAGTGCTATAGAACTTTCTTAGCTCTGTATAGAAATGTTATTTTTAAGATAATTATAACCTCTAAATTGTCTGCACTAATCGAGCCTGGCACTTGTATAACATCCAATTCACTTCATAATGTGAGCACTCAGATTTAAAAAAAAAAACGTAAAATTCATACAAAACACTAGAGAAATATTTGACAATAATCACAACAATAACAAATAGCCAATCAGAGCATCCGTCAGTCCATAACGATGACGTCAGTCAATCAGCGCGCGCAAATAGATGGTAATTGGCGTTCTACCTAAGGTAAGCTGGATTTTTGTAAAAATCCTGAACATTACTCGGATGATTGCAAAAATCTGTCTTAGTTTCTAATTATCCGGTATTTTACAACCATATTAGGATTTTTGTAAAAATCCTTTTGTACAATATCCTACGACATAATACAAGCGACATTTCTTGTTGCTCTTATTCTAAAAACGTCGACGTTTAGCCGCTCTCTCGCTCGCACATTTCATGTTTTCTCAAGATTTCTTGTAACCAATATAATAGGTAAGTATACAAAATTATAAGTATTACTACTTGTAATTACTTTAGTCTGGTTTGAAACTAACTTTATTTATTATTTTATACTAGCTGATGCCCGCGACTTCGTACGTGTGGACTTTATGACTCCGGCGGCGTATTCATATAAATATGAACTAATGTATAGTTACATAACAGCGAATATCATGTTCAGGGATGGAAGGGAATTTCTTTATAAACTATGTTCGGAGTCTTTCCTTCGGGAACCAATGTGAAAAGACCTGAAGCGTTACTACTCCTGGAAAAAGCCACATAGGTAATTGGCCTGGCCATGCGAAAAACAACCAGTCCCTAAATAGACACCAGCGGCTTTAGGCCGTATTTAGGCAAGTCGATATCAAATATTAGGCCCAAACTGTTACGGCCTTTACCACGTGGAGGTACTTCCAGCTTATGTTATTATATTATGCTAAAAATCTTTAAGCTGATCTCTTAGATTTCAGATCATCAGATGATCTTCGATTTTTTGTAAACACATATTTATGCAAATAAACTAAACTTGGTTTTGCATTAGGTATTCCAGATCTTCGATTTTATACCTCAACAAAAAATGCTCCACTAGGCTGAACAACTTTTGCTAAGGTGTCATTTTTATATTTTGTATAGTTTAGCTGGACATAAACATTCCCAAATTTTGAGAAGTAGCTTTAATGAGAAGTAGCCCAAATGAGAAGTAGCCCTAATGAAAAGTAGCCCAAGTGAGAAGTAGTCCTAATCAGGAGTAGCCAAAATGAGAAGTGGCCATAATGAGAAGTAGTCCATTAGCGAGTCGGTTGCCATAATGAGAATTAGCCCTTGCGCCTAAATCATCTGAACGTAACATACGTAATAAAAAATTGGCTACTGCATAGTTAGTGTTGTCCGACTCTATGATGATGGATGATGATGATGATAGATTGTTGGTAGGTATAGACAGTCTAGTTAGCAACCGCCTCTGTGGTCTAGTGGTTCGCCCACCCGTGTAAGACACGGGTTCGATTCCCAGGAGGGGGGTAAAATTTGTACTCGGTTTGGTTGGTGGTATGGCTATTTCAAGTCCGCCTGGTTAGCTACCACCATCTTACCTAATTCTGACGCCATAACAAGAATTTAAAAATTGTTGTGTTCCGGCAATTTGGAGGTAAGATAACCAGTTCCTTAGTGATGAGTATTCCGGGTGTAGTGCGCTTCCACCTTCGCCTTACCGTCACTTAATATCAGGTGAGGTGAAGGCAGGCATTATCCTGTTGTTCGTTAAAAGTCACTTCGTTGTTCACAGATTCCTGTGTACGCCTTCGACAAGGCGTTCCAAGTGAACAATAACATTATGCACGTGTATCTCGGCCACAATCCATGGAGGTGCGACTGCCACTTCATCCCTCGTTTTCAAGGGCTGCTGCTGAAATACAAGAGGGTGATCGGGGACCTCCCAGACATCAAGTGTTCTAAGTCCGATGACAAGAAAACTTCACTTATTCAGGTATCTATCTCATTTGCATCTCTAACACCCCGTTTACATTATTCCAATAAAATCATTTCAGTAGAAGTACGTTACGTAGTGTGTTTAACGTTCTTTTAAAATCGACGAACATGCCTGGCAATGTACTTCTCCTCGCTACTAGACTCGGTCGTCTACTTGACTAATATAAACTAGGCCAATGGTTTTTACACGACTGGCTAAAAAACAGAGAGTGTAATGTGTTCAGGGTTCATGTTTGTTTGTGGGTATGTGAGTTTCTTTATTCCACCATTACTTCTTAACGGATTTGAATGTATGGCAACGTCCATCATACAAGTACGCTGGACAGGCGAACGTCACCAATCGTTTGTTCCGATTTGAAAATCGCCATATTGGCGCTGAGAGCAGTAGATTTAATACTATGGCAGTAGTAAGTGTACTTGGAACTAATTATAGTACAGTAGCCCGTAGAACAGTTAAATCACCAAAAAGGTTACCGTTTGCCGTTGTGATATAGTTATTTATTACGAAATTACAGATACTTTAACCCAAGTTTTACAGATCGCAACCCGCCGTAACCTATATTTGTATTATCTCCAAAAATATTTTTTTTTATTTTTCAAGGTTTACCAAATGGTTTAGCTATTGTCGTGTTCTACAGCTTTGTTTGATTGCCACTGACAATAGTAAGACTATGGAAAGTGATCATACACAGATTTAAGACCAGATAAAGTCCAACCATTTTCATCAGGGGCCGTACCGGCTAACTTACATGGCTATCGTAATCGCTTTCATTTGACAGATGGATGTGATACATTGCTACTTTTCTTTGGTAAGATTTTTTGGTACCAAAAAGAAATAGCAATTTATATTTGAACTCAAAAGATGGATATGACACATTGCTACTTCTTTTTGGTACAAAAAATTTTACCAAAGAAAAGTAACAATGTATCACATCCATCTGTCAAATGAAAGCGATTACAATAGCCATGTAAGTTAGCCGGTACGGCCCCAGCCCCCGTATTATGACCTCTTATTTCCTGGCAGTTTTCTGACTGGTTATCAATCTATCTCTTTTATTCGCTATACAGCGAGAAAGAGATGTAACTATAGCAATTCATAAACCTGGCAAGTTTTAAGAGGTTGTAATACCCCCGCAGGTCTTAAATCTGTGTATGGCTACTTTTTATAATCATACTTTTATCTCACCAAGCTGTAGAATACGACCATACCTAAAATATGTGGTAAAACTCGAAAAATAAGTAAAAGAATTTTGGCACTAAATATTTCCGCAACATGGCGGGAGTCTTCTTCTTCTTATTTTTGTTATGGCAATAGTAGATTGCTACCTACCATAGCCATTCACAAGGGTCAAACAAATTCTTGGTATTCTTTTATTTATAAAGTACGTACAGACCTAACTGTTTATTCCTATTCACAGAATATGCAGTTAGTTTATTTTATGATAACCAGATGTTTACGTAGCTTACCTACTTGAGATAAAGAAACTTTTTTTAACAAAAAAATCTAAACTTTATTCTCGCCTCGCCTCGCACCTACTTGAAACTAGGTACTTGTAAAGGTGCCCTTGGCAAAGATTTTGTTTTTTTAGTGCGATGATGTTGAGTGTAATTTACACGACTGCCCAAAAACCCAGAGTTCATTCATACCGTTAAAGACAAAGATGTATTAAAAAACATAAAACCGACTTCAAAAAACCTACCTCTAAAAAGCAAGAAATAATATTCGTAATAATAAAAACACTTCTATTTAAGTCGGGTGGGGCTGGAGTACAAATTCCTTTTTTTTTTATTCTAAAAGCCCCACCCGACTTCAATAGACGTGTTTTTATTATTACGAATATTATTTCTTGCTTTTTAGAGGTAGGTTTTTTGAAGTCGGTTTTTTGTTTTTTTAAACAATTTTTTATTTTTTTAATTTTTAGTGTAGTTACCTTTTGTATTAGGTAAGTAGTGTAGGTATATTATTTAGGTAGAAAAATCGGCTCAGCCAAACGTGAGTTAATCGCGGAGAAACATACATACATGCGGGTCAAACTGAGAACCTCCTTTTTTAAGTCGGTTAAAAAACTACACTTAACATATCCCTTTTCCAACAAAAAATAATTATCTTATTCAGTTCATAAACAAAGAAGTTATACGACTGATCATCGAGGTAATTCACACAAAATCATACTATTTTCGTGCTTTTTTCAAGATTACTTGAAAAGTACTGAACCGATTTCAAAATTTTAAAAAATGAGACCAACTTGAAAGTTCACCTAATGTAATAACGTTTGAATCATTTCAATCGGTTCAGCCGTCTTCGAGTAATCGGTGTACATACAAAAATCAAAAAAAAAAAAAAAAAACGCGTCGAATTGAGTACCTCCCTCCTTTTGAAGTCGGTAAAAAAAAGTTAATACATCTTTGGTTAAAGATCAATTAACTTGATCTGAAGTGAACGTTGAGAAATATTTGACATAAAGTAGCTTTGAGTGACTTTATTGCTCACAAATCACAAATAGAGACGTTCTCTCGTTTCAAATAATTTCCTAGAAATGTCGGAGTTAACGACGGATTGGTATACAGCAGGGGTGTCCATATTTATTTTTTCTTAAGGAGATCGACCTAGCAAAAATTTATTGAGGTCGACATTTTGATCGATTATATCACCAAATATTTATCAAGGAAAAAAATTGCATAAGTAAAAACTAAATTTTTTTCTGATTTCATTAAAAACCATCCATTTCGGCTTACCGCGTTCGGAAACCTCAAAATAAATAACCCTTCGACTAAAGGGTGTCTTAAGTCGAATAATGAGGACTGTAAAAAAACTGTTTACAAAAAAATAAAGGACATTATTTTTTTATATGGATAATGTCTTTTTGACCCCAAAAATGGAAATCTACTATATTTTGCTTCAATTTTTTTGGCAACCCTATAACGGGTGTAACAAGACCTTCAACGAAGCCGAAGTCCACGTATTCCGCCCATCATCAGGATCATTTTTGTCTTTTAGAGGTGATCTGTGTTTAGACTACATCTGGGAAACCAATAGCTACGAAGTTGTCAAAGTCAAATTTTTTTTTTCAAATTTTTACGAAATCTGATTTTATTCGTTATTTCCTATTTTTTGTCCAATAAAAAATTATCAAAATTTTCAGTATTTCGTTTAGTAGCTTCAAAACGTCGTCAGTCGTCACTCGATGTATCTCATGAGCACGCACATAAACGCTGCCTTTCAACTCGGCCGCACGCAGCTATGTAGCATACACTCGCAGGCGCGGTCTGTTGTGCGCGTTACATTGCGTGGTAAAGAATGCAATGCTTTTTTAACACCAAAAATCAAAATCGTTTCCCAGCAATAATTTTGAACAGAAATGGACTTGATGATGGGCAGAATACGTAGACCTCGGCTTCGTTGAAGGTCTTGTTACACCCGGTATAGAGCCACACAGCTTTTTAAAGTACATACATACCGTAAACTGCTGCAACTTGGCACGAAATTTAAGGTTTTTTGATAATATCTCTTAAACTATTTATTATCTGTGCCCATGTTAACATGAGCGCGCTAATTGGAGAGTTATGCCAAATATCTTAAGGTTCATAACGCCAAAACTGCTGTTAGATTGATCTCCAGAGATTGTCCAAGTTGTAGGCAAAGTTGTGATAAAATATCTCAACTTCACCTAGAAGATTATTAGCAAAATTACGGGCCGCATTTAAAAACTGGTCTTAAATATAGAGCCATACAAATTGCGTTACCATCGAGATGTGCATGGATTACCATCAATATTTTTTTATGGCAAGCAGGCGAAGTTGGGCACAAGCAGAAAAACTATGAGCAGTATCAGTAAATATTTCCATAGTAAATTTGTAGCATACTACGGGCTGCCACGACACGAATAGAAAAACACAAAATTTAAAAGACAATAATTTCAATAAAAATGGGTCAATTCGGAAGTAAACCAACTAATTTGACAGGACTAAACTAATTTCATTTTATTTGTTTAAGTTTGTCTAGTAACGTTTGATTTAATAGATTAGGCAAACTTGAAGCTTATTGGCAAAGTTGCAGCAGTTTACGGTAGTTATCCAATATCTATGTAGAAATTTGATATGACAAAATTAACAACAGAAATCATTGTTTTCAAGCTGAGAGCCGCCTTTGTACCAACATTACCAACAAATGTGGGATTCTTTGTGCCCGTATAAGTTCCTACTATGCGTTATCAAATAAGTGGAATCGTTTTACCATCCCAATGAACACAAGAGCTATTATATTCACAAACAATGTTGCCGTGGTGACCAATCAATAGACAACGTGTTATAAAAATACGAGTAATGTCGAATATGGTAGGTAGGGCAGGAAAGGGACAATCAAACTGAACAACTTTTATTTTACTACGGGCAGGCGCGGTCCGAAGGGGGGGTGGTCACAGGGGACATGACCCCCCCTCCAAATCGTACACGTCAAATCAAATAAATAATAATAAATGCTTGGACAATTTCACACAGCGCCATCTAGCCCCAAACTAAGCAAAGCTTGTAATATGGGTGCTAGACAACTGATATACTACTTATATACTTTTTTTTAAATATATACTTATTGTACATAGTAACACCCAGACCCGTCACAGAAATTAAAATTCATCAATTCAAATTCTGCCCGGCCGGGAATCGAACCTGGGACCTCTTGCGTGGTAGGCGGCATGTTGACCACTGTACCACTCAGGTCGTTTTACTTAACAAAAAAATCTTCTAAATTCTTAAAAAATGAAAAAAGCAATTCTGTTGTTAATGACCCCCTCCAAAATTTCAGGCTGCGACCGCGCCTGACAACGGGACTAACTAGTGTTGTAAAAAAACAGATTTTTTTTCTAAAGTGAAAAAAACATGAAAAAACGTGTTTTTTTTCTAGACCATTTTTTTTAAAGTACAGAAATTTTAAAGATTAATACTTATGAGTTCATATTAAAGTTTTCTGTTTATTTTTGAACCTACATTACTTTTTTCGTTGTAAAGTACCAAGTGTTCAACAGTTAGGGAACGTACCCATACTACGTGACCCGTTAAGGGGGGGAGGGGGGGTCTTTAAAATACCACGCTTGGTCACAGGGGGGGGAGGGGGGCCTATGTTTTGTCACGTAGTCAATATTGTCAAAGGAAATCTGGTTCTTTTTTTTCAAATTGTATTCAAATATGGCACGCAGCGAAACTTTTTTCTTCTTGATACATTTTTTCACTTGTAATTGTATGTAAAATTATAATACACACTCTTGGCAAGCGCCTTACTAATGAAAAGACAAAAATGAGCAAATTTTTTTTTTATTTCTGTTGAAAATGATGTAAAACCATTATCTATGAAATACTACGTGAAAACCGGGGGAGGGGGGGGGGGGGGTCTTGGCATATACTACGGGTGGTCACCAAGGGGGGGGAGGGGGGCCAAAAATGGTAAAATATGGGTCACGTAGTATGGGTACATTCCCTTAGTAGCATTTAAAGACGCGCACGGTAAAATCTTCATTCGGTTTATGTTTTTTTAAGTACCTATGAACTTAGTTAGGACGAAGAACAGTTTGGGGGGTTATCCCCATTGTGTGCTAAATTTTAATTATTAGGGAAAAAAAGGAAATCTCTTCTTCATACAAAACGTAACATTTTGGGGAACAAAAATCGCGTTGGGGGAAAAATTTTAATCTTCTCTTCATACAAATGGAGAAAAATAAAAAGATCTGGGAAAAAAATTAAATTCATATCTGTAGACACTGACGAAGAATAAAATGCTAATATAATTACTGATTTGATTAAATAAAACATTTATTTTCGAAAGATGTGTTCATGAAAAAAAAATAACAAATATAGAAAAAACAACGATGCTGTGTTTTTTTTCAACATTGTGAAAATGTTTTTTTTCATTTTGCATCACTAGGACCAACTCCAATCACATATCCCGGCTGCAGGGATTTTTTCATATCTTATTTTAATCCTTTATTTTATTTTTTACAGATCAGCACAATGCCTCTTGGGAATGTGTGCAGCAGCGAGATGGAGATGCCCATCAGCACCATCAACATCGTCAATTTAGTACTGTTCGCCTTAATTGTGTTAGTTCTTGGCCGATTTTTGTATGACTGGCGGAATTTTAAAGCCACAGGCAAGCTGCCTTGGCTTTCCTCAATATTACCATAAGTGATAGGAAGAATGTATATTATACATTGTTTAGTAAATATTAGTTATTATTACTTATATTGTAATAATTTTTCATAGATTATTCCTATAATAAGTTCCTACATTTCGACAATGGGCGTGCAAGTCTGCGTAAGAGCAGTTTGCAATATCGTGTATTCACGAAAGTCCCAAAAAGGCTTAGAGGGGATATTACATGAAAATCTTATGAAATTATCTGTAAATTTCGTAAAATGACGTCCCATTTCTATAAAAAAATACCTACTCAAAGAAACTACAAACAAGTTCAGTCAAAAAATGTGTTTAAATGGCCAAGATATTAGGCTTTATTCTGCGCCCTGTAAAATAAAAAAAAATGATACAGGTAGACAGGGGCGTATTATTTAACCTAGGGCCAAGGGGGCTATGGATGGCCCAGGGCGCCTCACACTCAGCTTTGGTTATTTGACTCAATATGCCTAAAAAAAGGCTTATTAACATCAAAAACAAGTGCAACGTTTATTTCTGTTCTCAAAATAATAAAATACTTACGTTTGTTTGAACAGTTTAGCCATCTGAACATAGAAGCTGCTAGGTGATTGCGTAAAGTCAATCGTATTTCATTAACCGACTTCAAATAAAGGAGGAGGTTCTCAGTTCGTCGGAATCTTTTTTTTTTATGTATGTTACTCGATTACTCGAAGACGGCTAGACCGATTTGAAAAAATCTTTTTTTATTTGAAAGTATATACTTTTAAATTGGTCCCATAGTCATGAAATCAGGATCTGATGATGGGATCCTGGAGAAATCGAGGGAACTCTTCAAATATTATAGGCACATCTGTAGCGATTTTAGTATTTTCTTAAGTAACTTGTGCATTTGCTTTCGAAAAGTACCATTTCGGTGAAGTGGAACTGATGATGAAGACCAGCATAGATAATCATCGGAACTATTCTATACTAAGTAGTTCACTGGTACGATACGATTACTTTAATATGGTTGCTAGGCTATTTATGCTCATTATAATTCATATGGTGAAGTGGAGCTGATAGTGAAGTACCAGGAGAACTCCTCAACAATAAACGCCCCTGCGTCGGGAAAAGCAGTACTATGTAAAAGGTAATGAGCCGTTGACATAAGGTATTGTAACTTAGATAATATCATCACCAAATATACTTACCACAAAAAAGTTTAAAATAAAAAAAAAAGTTTTTAATAAAAACAAAACCTCCTTCAAAAACCTTGAAACAAAAACTGCTTCAAAAATAAATTAATGGCTCTAAAAAGCAAGAAATAAAACATTGAAATCTGCATAATAACTAACTCGAAAGTTTGTATGCATATCTTATATTAAACAACGTCTTATGAAGTCGGGTGGGGTTTAAACCCATGATTAAAGTTTAGATTTATTAGTTTAGATAAAAATAATAGTTTTTGACTTAATTGAAATTAAGTATTTTTTTACCAAAAGAACGTTTTCAGACACAAAAATTTAAAATAAAAGATAACTATTTTGGGATAGAAAACATTCTAGGTGTTGATAATGAATAAAAAAAATACAAAAAGCAAAGGTGTTTATAACAAATTCAATCCTTAAACGCATTTATTTTTTTTTACTTTACCTGATTTTCTTGGAAATAGCAGCAAATAACTTAAAAAATATCCAAGTAACTAAGTGTGCAAAATATTTTAAAAACATCACCATCTATTCAGCTTTCAGTTGAGGTATAAAACTTATCAATAACTTAAATAAAAAATGAGAAATTAAGACTTGACTAATAGTAATCCCATTTCATGTTGTAAAAAAAATCCTACTTCGAGCGCTTCGGAGGTGGCCGTATTGTCCTACTTATATAATAAATGTGAAAGCTTGCTTGTTTGGATGTTTGTTAATCTATCACGCAAAACGGCTGAACGAATTTGGATGAAATTTGGCACACAGATAATATATGAAACGGATTAAAACATAAGAGTATACTTTTATCTTGGCTAGAGGTTCCCTAGGGATTTTCTCGAATGTCAACACGGATGAAGTCGCGGGTGGAAGCTAGTTTGCCATAAATAATAGTTCTTACTAAAAATACTTTCGTCCGAGTGAGTTTGAGACAGGATTTTTTCCGCCGATGAGTCAAAATTTTATACACACGGCATCTCAAATAACCATGCATATCCGCCATTTTTAATGCTCCCGCTGCTGAAGAACATTTTCGAAAATTAGTTAACATTTAGTGCTTGTAAGGGTCATACGAAATATGCAACTCAGAGCAATGTTTCACAGTAATTTGACACTCAGCGAATAGGAGAAATCATAGAAAGGTATATGTAGTAAATTCGACAGTAAAATCCGGAAGTTGACTATTTTAGCTTTCCAACAAAATCAAATTCAAATGAAATCAGTTTGAATTTATCATAAAAAATATCTTTCAAAAGTAAGCTCTTTGGTGTGGAAGACCATATAATGAAAATAGGGGCCTATTTTCTTTTGAGCAGTAGTAGGTACCTATAAAACGTGCTACAAAAACCCGTAAAGCCGAATATGGTAAATAGGGACCATTCAACTGAACAACTTTTACTATGGGACCGACTCAGAAAAATAAAAAAAAACAGCTGTTTCATACAAAAATTAATAACGAAAATATCAAAATATTTGAAACATTCTTTTGTCACACAGACTACTGGATATTTTGCTATCTTGATTGCACGTTGCTAACAAAAAGTTATTTAGTTATTCGTTATATCAGCGACATCAGCGTGTAGGTAGGTATAAGCTAAATTTTATTCATTTAGTTCCCGCAGTGGGTGGTTCCACTCGTGATTACAAGCAACTTTGACTATAGGGCCAACTCTGATATCGCGACCTACTAAATAAAAATATAACGTTATCTTTGTCTCCAATATCAATTTGCACTTTTAATATGCTGTAATAAACACTATCTACTAAGCCTGGTTTTTTATTGTCTCGCATAAAGTGAGAAAAGTAGAGTATACACCACCGAGATAAAACTGTTTTTTTCTTGGGCGCTTGAATATCACTGCACTCAGGACTCAATCTTAATTCCCTCGCTTTGCTCGGGAATTAACTTATAACACCCTCGCTGCGCTCGGGAGTTAAATTTGGAGTCCTTCGGTACGTTCAGGATTCAATGTAGCGCCCGTGACATAAAACAGTGCTTTATCCCCTTGGTGTATAATCTACTATTGCCCGCACCCTGATTATCTAAAAAGAAACTATTTAGCGACCGGTTTCATTCCACATACATTGCTAATTTTCTTTGGTATGTTTTTTTTTAATCCAAAAAGAAGTAGCAATGGATCACTATCATCTATGAACTGCAACCGGTCGCTAGGTGGTTTCTAATTAGATAATCAGCCCCACGTTTAGTTACTTTGAATAATTTTGAGATATTTGTTGCGATTTCCATAAAAATCTGGAAAAAAAATGCGTTTAAGGATTGATTTTTTTATAAACAAATGTGCTTTTTGTACTTTTTTATTCATTATCAACACTTGTTTGAATGTTTTCTATCTCAAAATAATAAAAAATATTATCAAAGAATCGAATGAGTAGTAATCTCTTATTTTAAATTTTTGTGTCTGAAAACGTTCTTTTGGTAAAAAAATACTTAAATTCAATTAAGTCAAAAACTATTAACTTTTAGAGAAAAAGTTATATAACAAAAAATATTTATTTTGGTCTCATCTATAACCCCTTAGCAGGAATACATCATATTTTCAGTGACCCTGTAAAGTCCGTTCGCTTAGTGTCGCCCTTTTATCGCGCCGCCTTTGCACGTGCCGTTTCTTGTCAAAGGATGCCGCCACATAAACAAAAGATACCGCGTGAGGCGTACACCTGCAAGTCAATTTGGATTTTGGCAGTTTACATAGAAGTGTCGTAGTGAAAGGTTGTGTTTATTACCGGTATTCCTGTCTCTGAACACAAGTGCTTGCGGGTGTACCGACACTATATAAGCAAACGGACTTTATATACGTGTTTCAGCTGTAGGGACATCTCTCTCTACAGCTGAGCCACCTGGACAAGATTTTTTTTTCAATATGGGTATCAAATGAAAGGCCTTGATGAGCACATTTCAAAATTATATAATTTGGGTCAATAAAAATGAAAAACAACTTTTTTCTTTTTTTATCCGTTTTGTTTGTCTTTTTTTATCTGTTGTGTGCTCTTTACTTTTCTTCTTTTTTATAAAAAAAGGAATATTTTTTTGCTTTATTTTTTAAATCGAATTTCCTCGCATTTCTTGAGGAAAAGCACTAAAAATACAAGCCTTGTACTGGAAGCTGCTTGCATTACCCGGGCTACAAGCCATCCTCGACTGTAATGTACTTTTTGGCTACGACCGAAATTTTTTAACCATTAAAAGTAAAATATAGAACATTCTATACAAATTACTTTCCATGGTTAAAAATTATTCTATGGCGCTGGGCCACAGTATTTACTGAGCGTGTAGCCATCGCTTTATAGACTTGGTCAGACATAGTCAAAAAGTCTGATTTCCAACTTTTTCTGTAGCTCAGGCAGGTGTAAGCACCTGCCTGCAAGCAACGCTGGCTTCGTTCCGAAAGCCCGTCTTGCTCTAAGGGCAGGTGTATATTAGCGAACTCAGCGAGCGTGAAGCGTCTTTTTAGGGTACCCTATGCCAAAATCCAAAAAACCATCTATCGAGTGTTTTTAAACGATTTTTTTTCTTTTTTGGTCTCGGAAATCGCCCAAGATTGCATTGCAGCGGGGCTACCGGCTAAAAACAATGAAGTCCATTTTAACTGTAATGTGACAGATGGATGTAATACATTGCTGCTTTTCTTTGGTAGGTTTTTATTTGTCCCAAAACGAAGCAGCAATGTATCACATACATCTGTCAAATTACAGTTAACATTAACTTTATTGTTTTTAGCCAGTAGCCCCGCAGGTCACACGGCTTCTTTTTTTTTAATATAGTCTGCGCAGCAGTGTGCTTCTTTTGTTCTTTTGTCTTCGTGTGTCTGGGTGTCTATGGTTTTCATTCCAGCAGGCTAATCGCTGGGTCATCATTGATCGCCACAGAGTGGAATTTAACCATGGAAAGTAAAGGTACGGGCACATTTGTCTGACGCCACGTATTAACACGCTGTCAGATGACATCTGTTTTCATAGTAAATGTATGCACTAGGAGCACACTTACAGATGTGCCCACTAGGGCTGCCAACTTTTTTTGCATCAAATATAGTAGTTTCAAGATTATTACGTGTAAAAATATAGTAGATGGCGATAAAGTTCAAAAAATATAGTACGTTGCCGTTTTGTATGGAGGATTTTAAAGGAGTAATATTTTTTTTCATACTTACTAAATATGTTCATAATTTATTCAACAACCATAAACACAAGAGTTACACAAAAATATTATGCAATTAAATAGTGCACATAATTTTAAGGGGTCAATGCACTTATGCATATGTCGGCTTCTCGCCAGGGTTTGAAGACTCGTTTGGGTTCATGATTCAAAGACAGACTTCTAAACAAACTTTGTATTGGACACTTTTATTTCGAAGCAAAACATTAAGTTCTGTTGTCAAATTGACATATTATAAAAAGATGGCGATCTGTTTTTTAGCTAGATACTAAAGCACTCAAAACAAAACAATTAACTTTCAATTTGGTTTATAAAATGTAACAATGAAACTAAACTTAATTAGATATTAAGATATTATTTGTCAAATCTTCTTATAATGATTTAACTTATTATTTACATTTTTAAAGTTAATAAAGCTCTGTACTACTTAAGCTATTATGGCCTATATGATTGCCTACCAATTAATTTAAATAAGAAGTTAAATGAGTAGAATTGACGATAATTGTAACTTAAAATATCTAAATAATTAATTACATATAATAACATTTAAATAGTGTAACTTAAACAATGTTTTCGAATCGTCATGTTTTATTAGCATTTTAGTGACTACATCAACCTACTAGATGGCGCTAGGTGTTTGTTAACTGAGAACAGAACTTTGAAATAATTAGGATTAATTCACAATCAATGCTTATAATGAATTAACTTAGGTCTCTAATATTTCTTATTAGAATTATTTTAATAAAATAAAATAACTGCGCCCATACGGCCATACTGACTCAAGCGCGCTCTCGGCGCTTTATTAATAAGTAACATTAAAATTTCTAATAAAGGAAAGGGAACAACCATTCAACATGGTGTTGGTTAGGTATAAAACATAATATTATCACAATTCTCCTACGAACAAAACATCAACAATACCTAAGTAAACACATTACGCATTCACAATAAATAAGTAAACACATTACGCATCCACAATAAGTAAGTAAACACATTACGCATTCACAATAAGTAAGTAAACGCATTACGCATTCACAATAAGTAAGTAAACACATTACGCATTCACAATAAGTAAGTTACCGCATTACGCATTCACAATAAGTAAGTAAACACATTACGCATTCACAATAAGTAAGTTACCGCATATGCATTCACAATAAGTAAGTAAACACATTACGCATTCACAATAAGTAAGTAAACGCATTACGCATTCACTCATCAGGCATCACCCATCCTGGGATCTAGCCTCCCATAATAAGGCATCACCCACCCAGGATCTAGCCACCAAGACCGGGATAAGGAAAACGCACGGTGGCCAGCCAGCGTTTAAGGAAGGATGTTTTGGATAAGGGTACCAAATAATACACAAAATAATAACAAATAACACACAAAGCAATACCAAATATCACATAAAACAATACTGAATAACACAAAACAATACCAAATATCACACAAAACAATACCAAATATCACACAAAACAATACCAAAAATCACATAAATCAATACCAAATATCACACAAATAATACCAAATATCACACAAAACAATACGCATCATTGGTTACTCTGTTGAAGTACATGCATTTAAATTCACAGGAATACTTGAACACTCAGAATCGGAGGTAGTGGTATCTGACACAATAAGGTAATAAGGTTTCTCATTAAAATCATCATTATTTGCCCATACGGTCGAATCATCAGAATCACTATCAAAAGGGTCATGCTGAGCCAATGGGGCAGGGCGAAGAGATTCGTGACTAGCTATCTTTTCTGAACAACCGCGGAGATTGACATGTTTGATTTTATATCTATCATTGGGTAAGATTTCTAATATTTGCATTGGCCCTTCAAATTTGGGACCTAATTTAGTTGTATGTCGTTCGTGGCGTCGAAAAAGGACAAAGTCACCGACTTTGTAGGGTTTTATTTTAGCTTTTCCTTTATCAAAACGTGTTTTGTCTTGAAAAGATCGCTCGTCCATCCTATTTTTACATTCTAATCGCAACGAATCAAGGTTTTCTGTCTTACAATCATCATCGATTTGTATTAGCTTAATACAAGGTGGTGAACATTGCTTACCAAATAACAGCTCCATGGGACTTTTGCCTGTGGTTTTCGAGACGGTACAGTTTATTGCTAGTTGCAGCTCCTGAATAGCTAGATGCCATGGTTTATTAATTTCGACAACCGACATATTATCTTTTAATACTTTCATAATACGCTCTACTTGCCCATTGGCTCTACTCGCACCCTTTGCTACCACATGATGTTGAATGCCGTAACGTTCACAGAAATTTTTAAATTCAGCCGCGGTCATACTTTTGTCCTGGTCAGTAATAAGACGAGTTGGAGTTCCAAAAATACTTATTAAATTTTGAAAACATTTAATTGCAGTTTCAGTAGTCCGATCATTTGTATAAATCATATGAACATATTTTGTAAAACCATCTATGAAGACAAACGCATATTCTGCCTCATTTCGCGTCCCGTTCATTCGACCAGTAATATCAGCGTGAACGGTATGGAAAGGAACTGCTATTTTATTAATTGGATGCAATGTAACTTGCTGAGCACCTGAAACGCCTTTACGCACTCTACAACTAACACAATTATCAGTAAATTTTCTAACTAACCGTGACATATTAGGAAACCAATACTGTTCTCGTATTTTTGCAAGGACTTTCTCCCAGCTAAAATGTTGCAAAGCATCATGATAGTGATTAATAAGGTTCCATCGATAATTACGAGGGACAATTATTAATTTAAATGTCTTATTATGGATTTGTACTTTACGCCTTAATAATTTATCGGCAGAGATAACATAGGTGTCAGCTAGTGTTTGGGGTATAGAGTCACTATTGAGCTGCTCGACTATTTCACGTAAAATAGGATCGCGTTTTTGCTCTATAAGTAACCAATTATGATCAAGAGAAGCTGTGTTCACTGAGAATATAATCGGTTGACTAGTTTTATTCGAATTGTCATGATTACTTCTTAGAGATTCGATACTATTTGAGTCTGAACTAGAGATGGGGTTGCGGCTGAAATAGTCTGCATGAGCAAGGCGATCGCCCTTACGATATTCTATCTCAAAACTGAAGTTTTGTAAAAATGCCCAATATCTATGGACACGCGGGGTCAATTCTCGCTTGTGTCGGGAGGCTTTTAATGAGTTGCAGTCTGTGACAACTGTAAAGGGACGGCCATGCAGAAAATGACGAAAGTGCTTAATTGCCTTTACAACTGCGAGAGTCTCTAACTCGTATGAGTGGTATCGACTCTCGCAGTTGGTTGTCCGAGCACTGTAGTAGCCAACAACCATTGGGTTTTTATTTTGTCTTTGAATAAGTACGGCGCCATAGCCTATTGAGCTGGCGTCCGTGTGAAGTTCCGTAGGTAATTCCGGATTAAATATCGTCAGAACTGGGGAGGACGCTAACCGGTCAATAATTTCTTGTCTAGCAAGGGAGTGAATTTCAGTCCATTTAAAAGGAACATTGGTCTTTGTAAGTTCATACAAAGGGGCCATTATAGTTGAAAAATTTGGAACAAATTTCCTAAAATAGCCAGCCAAACCATTAAATTGGCGTACTTCTTTGGCATTTTTAGGTATTGAGGAACTGACTAAAGCTTTTATTTTATTTGGGCTGGGTTTAACGGTTCCTTTTTCAATTATGTTACCCAAATACTCAATTTTAGTTTTAAGAAAAGAACATTTTGAAACATTTAATGAAAAACCTGCAGCTGTAAGACGACTCAGTACTAATTTTAGATTATGCAAACCTTCGTCGATTGTATCGCTGATAACTAAAATATCATCAACGTAAACTAATGCTATTTTGTCTCTATAATCACCTAGAGCCAAATTAATGGCCCGTTGATAAACAGAAGGTGCGTTACACAGGCCAAATGGCATGCGCAAGTACTCAAATTGGCCATCGGGTGTCACAAAGGCCGTTTTTTCTATGGAATCTGAACTGATCGGTATACCGTGGAAGCCTGCAGCCATGTCTAGGCATGTAAAATAACGCGCCATTCCTAATTTGTCAATTTGGTCGGCAATCAAAGGAAGTGGAAAATGATCCCTAAGAGTGTTAGCATTAAGTTCACGGAAATCTACACAAAGCCTGTCACTTCCATCCTTTTTTTTCACAAGTAATATTGGACTACTAAATGGAGATGAACTATCACGTATGATTCCATTACTTTTAAGATCTTCAACAATATCTTTTACTTTTCCACGTTCAACAGGTGACAAGCGGTATGGTCGGCGCTGTACTATTTTATCTGGATTTTTTAATCTAATTTTCAGTTCTCCAGTTGTCACCTGTGAAACGCGATTACCTGTCGTAAAACTGCTTTTAAATGTGTTTAGTATTTGTCGCAAAGATTCTAACTTATTAGGATCAGTAATATCAGTATCAAGATTTAAAAGTGGATCCGTGATAATGCAATTATTGTTTATCAAATGGTCATGTTTTACCGCTATGCTATCCTTGCTAATGGTTACGCTAACACCGGGAACATTTAACAGATCGATTCCTATGATAATATCGAATTGGGTTTGCTTATCACCCACTAAATAAAATTCTAATTCTATATTTGTGTCTTTAATGGTGACCAAAGTGGTAACACTTTTATTTGAAATTATTGGAACACCACCTAAACCTGACAATGTAACATTAACATATTTATGTTTTCCAGGAATAGAAAGAGCAACACTCTCCCTCATCAAAGAGCATTCAGCCCCAGTATCTATAAGGCAAGGGTAGCTCTTGCCACCTATCTCTACGGTAGTCATATTGCTACCTGATGTGTTACAATAATTAATAGATTTGTTTTGTGACTTTAAACGTTCATCATTTTGGCGCCGAAAACAGTTTTTCTCAAGATGACCTTTACGGTGACAGTAGTTACATTCAACTGATTTAGTGGCACTCACGCTAAAAGAATTGTTAGTTTGCGGTGGCGTGACAGCATTTGGTTTAAAAGCAGTCCTTTCCCTACAGTCACGAGAATGATGACCAGGTTTATGGCAGGTATAGCAAATACTTTGGTCTCTCTTGGGGACTTGGTGGTTGGATTCAACAGCACGTGGTCTCTTAACGTCAGTCTTATCATTATTATGTTTATTTAAATTATCAAATTTACGTTTACGGAAAATTTTTAACACAGATATGAGACTAGGTAAAGAACTAGGCGTGTTTCGTAACAATTCAGAGCGAATAAATTCAGGATAAATACCTGTGATCAGAGCCTCCACTACCTCCGTATCAGAAGCCTCAGGTCTCACTCGCTTAAACAGAGTCCAAGCTGTAGTCGCGTAATCAGCGTAGCTCACAGCCTGGTCCGATGTGTAAGACCTCCATTTGGTAACGTCATCGGCATACCGGAATTCTCTGCCAAAAGTTTGAATTAGTTCTGTTTTCACTTGTTCCCAAGTCGTAGATCTTAGGGACCAGGTATCGGCCCAAGTCTTGGCCCGGCCTTTCAATTGTAAAATGGCTTTCATTCGGGCTTCATGTGAAGGTATGTTGAACTGAACAATCGTTTCGTCGACATGAGCACACCAATCTCTAATATCATGGGATCTTTCATCTGGATCAAACGGTGGTAAGTAAAAGTGATTGCTTTGACGAGACGGCAAACAAACTTCCGAAGAAAGGGCAGCAGAGACTGCGCTTGCTGCAGCTTGCTTGGTAACAGAATTAACAAGACTCATGACCTGTTCCATGGTGAATACGGGATCTGGTGGCTGTGGTAATACCGGGACAGTCGAATAACTCGACTTCGATCCCACCGCTGCTGTCGGCTTCTCGCCAGGGTTTGAAGACTCGTTTGGGTTCATGATTCAAAGACAGACTTCTAAACAAACTTTGTATTGGACACTTTTATTTCGAAGCAAAACATTAAGTTCTGTTGTCAAATTGACATATTATAAAAAGATGGCGATCTGTTTTTTAGCTAGATACTAAAGCACTCAAAACAAAACAATTAACTTTCAATTTGGTTTATAAAATGTAACAATGAAACTAAACTTAATTAGATATTAAGATATTATTTGTCAAATCTTCTTATAATGATTTAACTTATTATTTACATTTTTAAAGTTAATAAAGCTCTGTACTACTTAAGCTATTATGGCCTATATGATTGCCTACCAATTAATTTAAATAAGAAGTTAAATGAGTAGAATTGACGATAATTGTAACTTAAATTATCTAAATAATTAATTACATATAATAACATTTAAATAGTGTAACTTAAACAATGTTTTTGAATCGTCATGTTTTATTAGCATTTTAGTGACTACATCAACCTACTAGATGGCGCTAGGTGTTTGTTAGCTGAGAACAGAACTTTGAAATAATTAGGATTAATTCACAATCAATGCTTATAATGAATTAACTTAGGTCTCTAATATTTCTTATTAGAATTATTTTAATAAAATAAAATAACTGCGCCCATACATACAAACAACTTTTACTATGGTACCAACATTGTAATCGCGAAAAAAAATCAGCTGTTCCATAGAAAATTTCAAATCGAATAGATCAAAATGTATGGAACAGCTGATTTTTTTTTTGCGATTTCAATGCTGGTCCCATAGTAAAAGTTGTTTGTATGCATGAGTACATTGACCCCTTAAAATTATGTGCACTATTTAAGAAGGACCTTATATAAGTATTAATTTTTTTCCGCTTTTGTTTAACTTTTTCACTTGAAAAAATATAGTAGTTTTGCATACTATATATTTTTTCCAAAAATATAGTAGGCGAGCCTGCAATATAGTAGGATACTATATTATATAGTAGGGTTGGCAACCCTAGTGCCCACACCTTAAAATAATTTAATAAGAAATATAATTACAATCCATGGCCTAAAATTACTCTGTGGTGACCGATGACTTATGGATTGCTTAGCTGGAATGCAACCCTATGTCTTTGCTTGTGGTGTTGTCCCCTTTTTAATATAATCTATGGGTGTTTGTTGTGGTCTGTACTGTCAGTCAGCTGTCATCATCAAATGTCACTGTCAGTTTTGTTTGCTGTGGGAAAAAAAACAAGAAAAGCGATGAAAAACAGTGCTTTTTTATTTATTAATTTTCTATCATTGTTGTAATGTACTAATGATATCAATTATCAGAGTTGTTATTACGTTTTCAATATACTTACCTATTCAATCACTAAGGAATCAACCAACTACGGCTAGAAGCTACAATGGTTTTATGTTTGTGGAAAGTGATGAAGCCAACGCGTCAGTGTTGTAATTGAAGATGTTAATAATTTGTGATGCTTGCACACGTATTCGTATTAATTTATGTTTCATTTTACTGAATGGACTTTATGCCTATAAAATGTGGTATGCTGCGTTAGTCAGGTTTATACGGAGGCGACTCGTCCTTGGGATTATATTTGCATCTTCTCTGACCTATTGTATCGTCAGTTTTCTTAGAGAGGTTAGTAATACTATTTTTACTCTTGGTAAATAAGTTCAATTGCCAAAACAACAAGTTGGTAAAAACACGTTTTATTTTGATTTCCAGGGTAGTAGCCGGAATATGATGTATCAGGAAATAATGATTGAGAGGAAGCCGTTTGTGTGGCGCACTCTTCAAGAACATAAAGATGCAAATGATACTGTCAATTGCAGAAACTCTGTGCAAGGGAAGCTGTATTTAGTTGATGACAGAGGTACTTGTAAAAAATAAAATGTTTGCCTTTTTTGCTGATAAATTGACGTTCATCAGTGACAAAGAGACACACTGTTATTAATAATAAGTATATAAGCATACAGTATAAGTATATATTTAAAGTTGACCCATTGACTGTTCCACTGGTATTAACTTCATATTTATTTTAACCCCTCAAGCTAGACAAAATGAGTCACAATAAATTTTCCATTGTTGTGCAGCCTCATGTGACCGCAAAACATGGTTTTCAGGAGTCATATTTATATATAGAAAACATAAAGTTGTAGCCACAAAAAAAACATACGACAAGCTAAGGAGATTCTCTATTGGCCACAAGTATTCAATTGCTTATGACCAGACCCCGGATTTTCGGTAGCACGAATAAAATGATGTTTAATAGTGCGTGGACAACTTGATTATCTATTTGTGTAATTTATCGATAAAAATTATAATTATGTAACTGCAGTTTTTCTTGATGCAAAGATAGCAAAGTCAAAGTGAGTGAAGTAGAATGTCAAATTTTTAAGAAATACATCCTCCTTGGTAAAATACAAAAAATAAATACAGACACGATCAAAGTTCCACTTCAAAAATATTTTCAAAACATCGATATATAAAAACATTTATGATAATTTGGTAATCACTAGCAAGTTTGTATTCCTGCCACCGCAAATCCGGCCTTTACTTATGACCCTCACAGATGATTGTAAAAAAACAGAATATTATCAAAAGCGCTTGCGTAGGGTCATATTTTTTGCATAAATAATAGCTCCAATAACTTTTTTCAAGAAAGAAAATTATGCTAAAGATAATGATAAAAAAACACACGTAAAGAAAAAGAGACAAATGTTTCCGCATAAAGGAGCCTTAATGGATTAAGAAAGAATCCTTGATGAACTGCTAACTGAGTTATGTCAATGCCAGCAGCAATTAAACATATATTATATGTTATATTACTGTTGTTTCAGGCTACATATGTCATAGAACTGATGTGATGAAAAATGGTTGTTGCGACCCACTGTCAGACTTCTCTCGGAGGTATAACTGTGAATCTTGCAAGGACAACCACTGTTGTGTTGTATATGAACACTGCGTCTCATGCTGCTTAGAGCCTAGTAAGGTATGTATTGTTGACATATACTGCCTTTCAAATAAACCACGAACAAGTTTATACTTAGTTTTACCTAACCCTTCTCTATCAAAATGACCTTTTCATTGAAAGACAGTGCATGTTAGATGCCATGAAAGCAAGGTTCCTAGATAGCCGAAAGACAATTCACTTTTGATGTCTCAAAGCGTCATATTCCTAAACAAACTTTTTGGTTATTCTAAGTATAAACTTATTCTTCATTTATTTGTAAGGCACATAAAGTTATTTTATATATTTTCTTTAGAAGTCATGCTTCGATCAAGAATATCCTAGATCAAGGGTGTTCAACCTTGTGGCCCACGGAGCCGACCAAATTTTTTTAAAGTAAAAAAATACTAAAATTACCTCATCATACCTACTATAAAAAAAAACAAACACTTCTTCTCTCACATAGTAGTAGTGCGGCCCGGGGTAAAATTCTACTTCCGAAGTTTGGCCCAAGTGTCGAAAAGGTTGGCCACCCTTGTCCTAGATAATGTTTCACAAACTAAAACAACACATAAATACGGCACCGACTGACAAAAAAAAAAGTGATTCAAAATTTTTCAATTTTAATCTCCTTATTAATATTTTTATCTGGGTACAAATTACTATTCTTTTCAAATTCAACTTTGAATAGTAAGAAACACAGAAGAGAATACTTTGTACAAAATAAGCCCAGTTTGAAAGTGGAGTATGATTTTGAGTTGCTGTTTTTAAGACTGACCGGACATCTAGAGCAGGGGTGGCCAACTTGTCTAGGGCTGCAATCTACTTTAAAATTTCCTGGCCTATTCAGATCGACCTAAAGCAAAACTGTCGCACCCGCCTCCCGCACTGTTCTGTTGCTACTTTCTTTGCTACCACAAGCAAAGCACTTTTTGTTATGTCTCACGCGATCAACTGCACTGTCTCCAGAGATCGACTGGTCGATCGCGATCAACTTGTTGGCCACGCCTGATAAGGGTATTCTAGATCCATTCCTAAGCTAAAAAACTTGTGAAGCTCTAATCCAATCACCACAAAATCCTTTATACTGTATCAATCTCTATGTCTGATAAGGTACAGTTAATCTATTGTGCAGTTTTTTAACCGTTATTTACTTCAAAGAAAGAAGCATACTTTGTTAAGTACCTAGTTAATTACACTGTTTTTATAGATTCACATCAGATTCCCTTGTATGCCATTCTGTCATCTAGACACAAAGGTGTCCTCCAGTCCTTCCCTGTTATGCATTAACACTTTTTACTACTTACCTGTACTGTATAACAATCACTTCGTTTTATATTTTTCAGAGAGATCTCTTAGAGTTGGTACTATCCAAGCTTTCAGCAGAGGAGAATGTGCTATTTCGCTCACTCAGTGATGACTACGAGTTGTGTTTAACAAAGTGTCGTACAAGTTCCCACAGTGTATTACATGAGAACTCCTATAAAGATCCAACACATAAACACTGCTTTGGCCATGAACCACCCAGGTCTCGAACTCCAGACTAGCCGATTAACTATTTAGGTAGGTAGACGTTTTATATTCTATAATCAAATCACAAAGTAAACATTTTGATTTAAAATATAAGGTTAGCTCTTTAATTTATAAATCTAGTAGTTATATTGATGTTAAGATGAGGTCACAACATGGGTACGCCCATGTTCTGGGCCAGGGGGGGCAAATCTATTGTATCGCCCCTAGGGGGCAAATTTATTATAAATGAAATATATTGCATGGCAAATAAGAACTTTTATTGATAACAATTGATAGTTAGTTGGAGGTAAACAAAATCCAAGGAGGGCACCTGCCTCTCCCTGCCCCCCCCCCCTCGGTAAGCCCATTGGTCACAATATTGTACTCTTGCACAGAAAAAGCATTATAACGTGACTGCATATTATTTGTAAATGCCAAAGAAATAAAAGTGTCTTATCATCTCAGCGGCCTCAGTGCTAGCATTTTTAGTACTATTTAAAAGATAATGATGTTTATTCAATACTCGTGATTATGTGTTTCGACTGGTGATTTCCTTTATTTAGTCCTAATCTGTGTAGAACAAACGCTTAAGACTTATAAGAAATTAGAAAGATGCATGGATGCAGAGACTACATTTTATTTATGTGCCTTTCTAGAGTGATAATTATTTAACTGACTGCTATTTTGTGATTTGATTGATATTATAGTCTGTTTGTGTTAATAAAAAAAAGAAACCCTGATGTTAGGTTTTCTTGACTCATTATAAATTGGGGCCTGCTAATTATTTCCTTGCTACGGCCCCACGCTTGTGAGCAACTACGTGACTTGTAACACGAAACTCAGCGCGCAGCGATAAAGTCACGTATTGCGATAATTAAGGATCTGTCGGTACCCGGAGACGTTTTTATAATATTTTAAATAGGTACTCTGCGAACAGACTATAATATCAACTAATCACGAAAGCATTGTCGTTAGATTTTAAGTCTGAAATAGTGTGAGTCTGGAACAAATCAAAATTATGATAACTTCAGTTTTGTATAATTCTTCATTTTTGGAACAAAAAATATTTTAACCTATGGAGCGTGTGTGCCGACCGTGTTATTGCATAAAAGAAGCGTAACATTTTGTTGTTTGTAAGAAAGTTCTATTTATTTGTAAACAATACATTTTGAATATAACAAAACTTTTCAAGTTTGACTTTTTTTCAATGTTTTTGCATACACAATTAAATTTTCGCGTTTAATCAATAAAATATGTTTATTAAATAGCAGAATATAAACTAACGGCCATATTCATAAAACCTAATAATTCTATTTTAGCTTTTGCACCGTTACAATATGTTTTATCTTTATCATTTGTTAAAAGAGTAAAAGAAACAAAACACTTTAAAGCCTCCATTGCTTGTTTTATTATGAATAAGGCGGTTAGTATATCCCACTAGTACTTGTTGTATGGTCTGTGGTATATCCGAAGATTATAACACGTATAAAAACTATCAAGTGTCATAAGGATTATTTATATCTAGCGGCCGCCCGCGACTTCGTCTGCATGGAAAGTTTTTTTGCTGACCCTCAGGAACAATACTTTTTTTTGGAATGAAAGGTACTCTATGTCCTTTTTTGTACCCCTGACAACGTGTATGCAAAATTTCATGATAATCGGTTCAGTAGTTAGGACGTGAAAAAGTAACAAACAAACGGACTTTCGCATTTATAATATTAGTTAGGATTAACAAAACACAGAATTACTTTTCCAAGTATACACCCTATGACCCTATATTGTTAAAGTCCCATGAGGATACTCCTTAATATTATTGTTACGTGTCATAATGCTTTTCTTCTCATAAGTAACTTATCTATGATTCCCATAGCAATGGTAGATGTTTACAACCTTCTTAGCTAGTAGCTAATTAAGTAACTATTATGAATACTGTTGAACTGTCGCCTGTGAATCGTTAGAAAAATAACTGTTGGTCATATTGTGTCATTCCTACGTCGCCCCGCGCTGAGGCGACCGGCGCTTATAGCAAATGGGGATTTTTCTACAAAATATCCCAGTTGTTACTAAAACTCGAGAGAAGTCCAGAACTTAATTATATTGTATCGTACCTACCTAGAAACCATAGAATAAATAAAACCTAGAAACAATGTAAATCAATAATTATTTTTATTTCGTCAAGTTACCAAACAAGCCTTGTTTATTATTATAAATTAATTAATATCATTTTTTTTTGGAATTCAATAAATATTTTGCAAATTATTATTGATAGCATTATTTATTCTTGTAAGTACCTATTATTCTTATTACCTATTATTACTTATCTGTTAGAGAATTGAGGGGTAGGAAACAAGAGCAGCAAAACGAGGTGTGCACATATTTTCCACCTTACAGAGCTGTAACAGTACGAGGTATATATCTTGAAATCGGGTGGGGATTGCGTGGAACGCATATTTTGAGCATGCGTAGCGGTGAGGGGCGCAAGCGGCGGGAGAGGGGGGCGCGCTATTGGTCGCTGACAAGAGCACATGTGCGAACTTAACCCCACTCCGTCGAAAAAATTTCAAGATGTAGGTACCTATGCCTCGTACTGTAAGTCTCCTTTGTTTCTCATCCGTTTAGCTCAGTTTTTCCCGCCCTATGATCGGTTCAGTCAGACACATACTTACATAAAAATACGACCGCTCCGCTTACCGCTACGCGAGCGGAGAACCGTGCGTGCCCATCAGTGGGATAAAAAGTAGCCTATGTACTTTCCCAAGGTCCCATCTATATCCGTACCACGTCAAAACTTAGGCGTGAAAACGTAACGTAAAACGGATAATAGTAGGTGCCTAATATAGTATGGACATAGATTAATATGAATATAAAATTCTTGGTATCGAGGCAGAACAAAAAAAAATACAACTTTTATCTCTACAAGCCAGTGAGAAAACTAATACAGGTACAGACGCCGGCATATAAGTTGGCAAGAGAAAGATGAGACAAAAGATGCGCCGAGTTTAGTGTTTATGGCTACTGCGCATCTTTTGTCTCGTTTAAATCTTGCCAAGTTACGTGCCGGGCAGTATAAGAACAGTTATTTCACGTGACTTTCCTGGTAAAAAGCTAAATTCAGCATTGGAAACTTGTTCTCTCAATTTTTTTGGAGTTATCTTCATCGCTGGACGCACTAATTTTTTTGTACCTTTTTTTTAGCTGATGTCCGCGACTTCGTCCGCGTGTGAATAGGCGGGTTCTCACCAAGCAAGCAGCCTCGTGCGAGGCCTGCGGCACGTGGCAAACGCTCTGCCTCGCGAGGCAGCGCGTTTGGTGGGGTGGGGACCCGCCGCCTAATCACGTAAAAACAGCTGATCAGAGTTTGATGATTAAAACATACGTATAAGTAATACTTTTTATCCTGGTTAAAGGATCCCTAAGGATTTACTTAAATGTCCACGCGGACGAAGTCGCGGTCGGAAGCTAGTTTGATGTAAGTAAGTACCTATACCACATGGCATGGCATATCTAAATTTAAAAAAATCTCTAACTAGTGAAAACTTTACGACACGTGCACGGTGCACCCTTTCAAGCTGGAGAGATGAAAATATACCTACTTATTATTTATTGTAATATTATTACTTAGGTACCTCTATCTATGTACTTATAATTGCAGAAATAAACCTAATCTTTCGCATTCCGCAGAGATCAAGTGGATAAGTAAGTACCTAATCAATAGATTTCCAATCAGTATTTGCTTGATAAATTGATATCTATTGGTGATTTCGTATTGATTGATAGGTGCATAGCCACAGAATAGATATAAGTACTACCGTACAGAAAGGAAACTCTCCGCCCCGCCCCACAATCAATTACCTCACCCCACCGCGGCGCCCACCGCGCGAGTTCCGAGTGTCGATCCGTGTGCTCATTCAATAGCTCGACGTTTGCGCGTGTACAAAAACGTCACTGTGTAGCGTCTGTGTAATAGGTAGTTGAAACGCGATGCTTGTATGGAGTGCCCGGGGTGTGGCCTAGCCTAAAAGCCCGGCCACAGCCAGCGCGGCAGGCGGCCGGCGAGCGGCGCCGGCTGCCGCGGCAAGCGAATTCGGTAATGACGGTAATCAAATTACCCAATCACTGCGCGGTCGTGCGTGACGTGACAACGACGAGCTGAGAGGCCGCCACGCCACCATAGAGATAGCGTTGAACGCCGCCTGCCACCTGCCGCGCTGGCTGTGGCCGGGCTGTAAGTTGTGACCGTAAGTTTAGTATTTTTATTCTTCCTTCATCATGATAATTAGTAATTGGTAGGCAAGCGAGATTACAACAGCCTGTTGATTTCGGCCAGGTACATGGACGAAACGCTCTGGCTTTTGGAGTAAAAATGTTTACTGCAAAAGACAGAGCGTTTTGGCCAAGTACCTGGCCGAAATCAACAGGCTATTAGAGTAAATTTTTGAAAAAGTGAGACTACAAAAGCCTGTTGAACTCGGCCAGGTACTTGGACGAAATCAACAGGCTTTTGTACTAATTTTTTTTACTACAAAAGCCAGAGCGTTACGGCCAAGTGCCTTGCAAAAATCAACAGTGTAGAGTCTGTCTGAACAATGTAGGTGGTAGACTGTACCTAGTTTTGTATTTACATATTTTTTTATGATTTTTGCACCTACCATACCATTAAAAAATACTTTACTAAAACTTTATTTTATTTTCTACTTTATATTATTTTACTAAAAAAAAAATCCTACCGCGTGTAATTATTATACTTCTGTGTATCTTCTATAATTAATATATTCATTTAAATGGAATGCTGTAAAGAGTATTTTGATGTACATTATGTGCCCAATTAACTAAAAAACTAAGGATTCATTAATACTGTGCTTACTAGTGAAAATACTTCGATTCTAAAAACTTTTTTAAGTGAATTAGGAGAAAAAAAAAAACATTTTATTTGTAAGAAAAATTAATCATAAAATTAGAAAATAAACAAACCTAAGTACCTTATATCTAAACATTGAAAATAAAACATAGTTCCTAGTTATTCTAATTAGTAGTATCAAGGGCACGGCACTGCCCCTCGCCAAATCAAGTTGAGCAAACTGACTTTATATCTTTAGTTGTAAGGGAATGAAAAAACTCCTGAACTTATTTATATTGCATTGTCTACGTAATGTAGACAGTGTATATTCCAAATTACAAGTTTCTACCTTTTTTAAAAATCCGGCCAAGTGTGAGTCGGACTCGCGCACGAAGGATTTCGTACGAAAAAACGGCAAAAAAATCACGTTTGTTGTATGGGAGCCCCCCTCACATATTTATTTTATTCTATTTTTAGTATTTGTTGTCATGGCGGCAACAGAAATACATCATCTGTGAAAATTTCAACTGTCTATCTGTTGTCGTTATTAATATCGAGCACAAAACGACAAAAAAATCACGTTTGTTGTATGGGAGCCCCCCTTAAATATTTATTATACTTCAGATTTCACATGTAGTACCGCTTGCATGTATCACCACTTAGCACGTTATTTTAAAGCAATAACTTAAAAAACCTAAAAAGAGAAGGTTTTTGACTTAAAATTGACAGATATTTTGACATTTCCGGTCCACGTTCGCCCTGTCACTGCTACACGCCAACCACTTCATTCGCTTTTCGTGCTTCGCCACGGACGCACGTACACAGTCTCAAAGTGAGACTTCTTTAGAATTATATGTTTACAGTGAAAATTAAATTATAGTTAAGCATTTACTTCGTGAAGAAAGAAAAAAGTATTTAAGACGGAAGAGGACAAGAAAAAGAAGTCAAGACGGAGGAACACTTAAATGCCGTTTACTTGGTTAAACAGCATAATTGTCTGCTATTTATCTGATGCGAACTTACCATACTGGGTATTTTCTGTCAGTTTTTTATTTATCTGATGCGAACTTACCATACTGGGTACTTTCTGTCAGTTTATTTATTTGTCTGATGCGAATTTACCATACTGGGTACTTTCTGTCAAAGCATTGTGTTTAAGACACAATTAAATATCTATTGCACTCGAGATAGTCATACTGGACTATTTCACCGCATAGATACGTCAAACAACGCTACTGCAGCAACTCAAAGTGCCATTGACGACGCGACATTGTAAAAAAGCAGACTACCCTCAAAGGTTGCCACGTTGTTGGAACCGCTGCCGAGCACCAATCGGGCGACTCTGTCGTCCGCTGAATCGCCACCATCCAGGCAGGCGGCCGCTGTGCTGGAGCTGCAAGAGCAGCCCTGACAAAAGCGTTGCTCATCAGGTATGAATTTTGACATCATGATATCCTTATTGTTGAGTTAATCTCAACGGTATTATAGTGTACCATCGGTACTAAGATAAATTTATAGTTTACAAAACTGACAGAGTTAGCTATAAATGCTAAAACTTAATAACTTAATGGATCCAGATATTGAGTTATACAGCAAATAGCTCATACCTGATACTTCACACACCTATTATGTGAAATAGCTTAGCTGCTGAAATAGCTAGCTGCTGGCATGCTGATAGAAATTTCAACTAAAAATGGAATAACAGAATCCTTACATTTTATTATCTATAAAAGAATCATAATTGCAATGCAATTATCCTACTAATATTATAAATGTGAAAGTTTGTGGGTTTGGATGTTTTTTCCTCAATCACGCCAAAACTACTGAACGGATTTGGTTGAAATTTGGCACACATATGGTAAGTAGCCTAGATTAAAACATAGAATGCTTTTAATCCTGATATTCCCACGGGAACGGGAACCACACGGGTGAAAACCCAGGTGGCCGCTAGTAAATCATAAATGCAATTTATGTTTGTTGGAATACAGTAAAAAATTTAATCATTTGCCTTAACTAGGAAACCTTGTATTTCAGGCGGGTAGACCTAACATGTTGAACTTGTTCATTACTAATTATTTATTATGTTTCTTTCTAAGCTATGGCCTTGTACAAATTATCTCTATTTTCAAATTTAATTTGTGTGATTGTGTACAAAATAATGTTTCTGATGTGGGAAAATTATTAGCTACAAGTGTCAGTGAAGTTTTAGGCAGCTTTCTAATACAAAACTATATACACCTTTTGTGACAGTATTTCGAATTTTTTTTACATAATGTGGGGCATTACGACGTTCAATTATACCGTACACGATCAACTCTAGTGTAGCTGAGGCTGCTCACTTCAAAGGCCACCGACAGTTCAGTCGAATATGAATGATGCATTGGTCACAGGCCTGATGTGAACGATATCCATCAACAAAAAAAAACTGTAAGTAAATCGGGCACTGTACTCAATAGAACAATTTTAAAACTGATTTATATATTTATTTGCCTTAAAAACGACAACAAAAGACGTAGGCAGGTATATCACATGCTTCATCTCCGACGGCAAGCGAACAGCGAGACGCGGCGAGGAAGCCCCATCAGCTGTTTGTTTCGTCAGTCACAGCAGACTCGCAGACGGGCATTACGGCCCATTCAAATAGTTGCCGATGATGCATCATCAATTTTTGCCTTCAATCATCATACGTGAGGTAAGGACACCCGTTAAGATAATGTATTCGTGAGGGTGCGTGCTGGTGTGACATCTGTCTGTATTCAGCGAATACAGGCAGTGGTCACCGACTACAGGCGCAAAGGTCCACTTAATCGTTTGCGCCGGTAATCGTCTGTGTGAATATAAGTACCATTTAGCCGCGCTACACAGGTCAACCAGATTATTATTATATTTTTCTATTATATATATATATATATTATAGTATATCATCTCCAGTCGAGCAGAATGCATAACAGTTATAATACATACAAATAATAGTTTTGTTACAATTTTGTTGAAGGTTCAACAGAAGGTGACATGAGTAAAAAAAAAAAAAAAACAGGTTGTCATATCAGATTTAGTTAAGAACTGTTTAAAATTTAATTTAGCTTTTATGAAAAATTACGTACTCTAAGTACTTAAAAATAGTTTTATCACGATTAAAAATGTAACTTATTGTTTTTAATAACACAGTCTAGACATCCCATCACCTTTAAGGTTTTGATATTGATAAGGAAAGTGATAGTAATATACGAATTTAAAATCATAAATTTTGGGCATTTTAGTGCCCATATTTTTATTACAAAACTACCGCCATGGCTATAAAGTTTTTTAAATAGCATGATTTCCCTGTTATTGGCCAATATTTACTATTAATAAGGGTCTCAGAACATTTTTTAAAGAAATGAAGTTCATCTTTTTATATACAATGTTTTTTTTTTTTTATATACAGCTACCGTCGCAACTTTCCATTATATTACAGATGTATTAGCAATTATGATCTTTACAAGACAAACGTTCACAAAACTGCAGAAATTACTTAGTTGAATGTCATCGATACTTACATAGAATTCCGCGTAAGTCTAATTAGAGACGACATATTTTCTTTTGGGCCTTTCAACAATGGGGTGGACTAGGAGACACAAGTGGTCACATCAGGAATCACAAATTGCAAAATATTTGCATATCAATTATCTAGAACATGCAGTTCAATATGCTTTAATTGCAATTTTTCTTATTGTATTCAGTGCGGGGTGTTAAGTATTCTAGATATTATTATTCTGATGCTAAATAGAAATTATTCAATTCATAAATTCAAAAACTAATCACCAGTTTTGGTTTTTTTTTCCAGATTGAGATTGAGTAAATTCAAATGCAATGCAAGTCGAATTAAGCAGTGGAGATAAAATGCAGTAGATTTTCTTTTTCTCTATTTCTAGCCTTTAATTTCAAAAATATTTATTTTCTAATTTGAGATTATAGCATTCACAATGCTATTTTGGTTTAGTATTGTACAAAGACTATTCTGACACTAAGATACCTATTATTTTAAATCTTTTCCACCAGTTTTTTAAACGAAGGTGTAACGATTGTGCCATCATAATCGTCACAATCTTGAGCCTCGGATTGGCACCTCTTATTCACATGTAAGGTACTTCTTCGTATATCTTATTCTAATATAAAGTATTAACATTCAACTTTTAATTTCAGGGACGGAAATTAATCGCACAAATAAATTGGTTTTCATAACATTATCAACTTGGTATTATTTTACAGGTATATTATTTATGTTATTATTGAAGTTGCTGTCTGTTAATACTATCAGGAAGTACAGAGTTTGGTAACAGAAACGGTTCGATTATTTAACAAATACTAATATAGACATAATAAACAATTATTTTTTTTACAGATGTGTATAACACAATTATCAGTATTACATAATATTGCGTTCATTATTGAATGGACAATTTGAGCTAATCTCAAGGTTTGGTAAAGAATTTAACTAAGTACGCCTTTGCGTAGACTTTATTGTACAAATACAATGGATATCTTAGATTACTTAAGACATTTTATTACATATTTTCCAATTTTATTCTTTTTTCATCATTTTTATCTTTAAAGTTTAACTTTGATTACCTTGCCTATTGCACAAATAATGCAAACAATACAAAAAAAAAAACAAGAATGGATCATACATATTTATATTAAATAAACAGTTATAATCACTTCTTATTTAGCAAGAAATTAAATTCTATATGTAATGTAAGTAATAGATTGCTGAAATGAAACATTTAATGAAATGAAGTAGACTTGTGTTGTGTCCAACCAGTTTTAGTACTCGACGTATGCCGATACTTTTATAGCCCTAACAAAAAATATTACTATAGATGTTCCAGGTAACACGGCGAAATGGTCAATGACTCCGCTATATTTGCAAAATATTAAAACATATTATCACCGATAATCAAACTGAGTTTTCCAAACCAACCTTGTATATTTATATGTATATATGTGCGTATATATATATATTGTACCAGTTATCTATAGGTACTGTTTTTAGTATATGTAATCATGTAAAACCTTCAGAATGATGTTAAATGGTATTCTTTTCTTTTTTAAAAAGACAAATACGCAAGAAATGATATTTCCATTTTCTTATTATAATGCTTTTAACATCTACATGTGTTAATATACTAATATCGAGGACGAATCTGAAGTATAATTAATGATTAAACGAACTTACCTGTAAGTGAAGTTCTATCATAATTATACGAAGGATTCGTCCGAAGATATTAGTATAGAATCCCACCCTCCCTACTCATTATTGTAAATTACAATAACTGTTTACCCACTGAAGAAAATGAGGAAATATCATAGGATTTAGACTTTAAACTAATGAAGTGGTTGGCGTGTAGCAGTGACAGGGCGAACGTGGACCGGAAATGTCAAAATATCTGTCAATTTTAAGTCAAAAACCTTCTCTTTTTAGGTTTTTTAAGTTATTGCTTTAAAATAACGTGCTAAGTGGTGATACATGCAAGCGGTACTACATGTGTTAATATACTAATATCTTCGGACGAATCCTTCGTATAATTATGATAGAACTTCACTTACAGGTAAGTTCGTTTAATCATTAATTATATTCTGTTTTTAGTATAGCGGCAACAGAAATACATCATATGTGAATTTCAACTATCTAGCTATTACGGTTCATGAGATACAGCCTGGTGACAGACAGACAGCGGAGTCTTAGTAATAAGGTCCCGTTTTTACCCTTTGGGTACGGAACCCTAAAAGTAGTTTATCAAAATTTCAATATTTCTTCACTCACTCACTGACTCACTGATCATTTAAAAGATAGACCACTCACAGGTGACTTAAAATAAAACACGTCATTGCTCTGCCAAAAACGAACTAAAAAGTAAAAATAACTAGCATCATTGCAAGCAGGGGACCGCTCGAAACATTGTTCAATCAAAGTTCCCCCGACTCCAATGTTTTAATATGTTTCTAAATATTCATAATAATTTCATACATTTTAGTGACTAATTATTTATATTTTTTTAGAATATGCTTATCAAGGCCTTTCATTTAATAGTCATACATAATATTGTAATAATTAAAGGAAAAATCACATTACAAAAGGGTGTCATGACATGACATGAAGCCGTTCAAGCCGTTTCACTTGCACTTGGCACTTGACCGAAACGCTCTGGCTTTTGTAGTAAAAAAATTCACTACAAAAGCCTGTTGATTTCGTCCAAGTACCTGGCCGAGTTTGACAGGCTTTTGTAGTCTCATTTATTCAAAAGATTTACTCCAGTAACCTGTTGATTTCGGCCAGGTACTTGGCTTTTGGAGTAAAATTTTTTTACTCCAAAAGCCAGACCGTTTCGGCCAAGTATTGTACCTGGCCGAAATCAACACCCTTTTGTAATCTCGCGGTAGGCAAAAAGAAATCACATAATATTACAAGCTTTTATTTAGTTTCACCTGTCGGGTTTGTAATCACATGACAGTTATAAAAGCGTAGTACCTTCCTACAGTACGAGACAAATATCTTGAAATCGGGAGGGGATTGCGCCACAAAATGGAGAGATTTGTGATTGCGCGGAACGCGTATTTTGGGCATGCGTAGCGGTGAGGTACCTACGCGGGAAGCGGGAGAGGGGCGCGCGCTATTATTGGTCGCTCACAAGAGCACATGCACAAAGTTATCCCCACTCCGTCGAAAAAAATTCAAGATATATATATGCCTTGTACTGTATCTAGTTATTAATTTTTTTACTAGATGTCATGTCACTAAAAGATTGTTAACATAGGTACAGCTTGACCATAAAGAGTTGAAATTAAATAAAATGGAACTAAAAATTTTCAGTACGTAGTCAGTGTTGCCAAATTATTCGTGATTTTGACGTATTTATGTTACCGGCAATGTATGAAATGCGGCATTGTATACAATGCCTGGCCCTTTTAGGCAATGTATGAAATATAATGAATATTGATATCTATTTCACACATTACCTAGGCAGTGTATACAATGACTAGGCATTGTATAGAATGCCTGCTGGTCCACCGGCAATGTGTATAATAAAAAGATTTTCGAGAATAGATTCGAGGGGGGATCGAGGGGGGCTTGGGGAAAGTTCGAGGGGGGGGGGGGCTTGAGGAAAGCTCGAGGGGGGGGGCTCGGGGAAAGCTCGAGGAGGGTTCGATGGGGGGATCGAGGGGGGCTCGAGAGGGCTCGAGGGGGGCTCTTTGGAATCGAACCTGTTTTACTCCTGTAGGTCCCGCGTATAGGTTAGAAATTTAAGGCGAGCGCGGAGCGCAGCGGAGCGTGAGCCTTAAATTTCGAGGTTATTTTTTTATAACAGACAACAGAAATTTGAGTTTGGAATCGAACCTGCTTCACTCCTGTAGGTCCCGCGTATAGGTTAGAAATATAAGGCGAGCGCGAAGCGCAGCGGAGCGTGAGCCTTAAATTTCGAGGTTATTTTTTTATAACAGACAACAGAAATATACCTACTTATTTTACACATTGCCGGTGGACCAGCAGGCATTGTATACAATGCCTAGGCAAAGTATAAAATGAATTATATTTCATACATTGCCTGATCGTTTTAGGCATTGTATACAATGCCTAGGCATTGTATACAATGCCGGATTATACACATTGCCGGTAACATTTACATAGAAAGGGGCGCCCTCAATTTATGTCAACTCTTTATGGTCAAGCTATAGTAGGTTATTATTTATGGCCCTAAAAGCGATGTAATAATACTTACTATACCTAGGATACTTAGGTAGGCTGATTGTGTAGTTTTTGATAGTTTTCGTATGTTTCTAAACCAGCCTTTCTATTGTCTAATTTCAAAATCTATCGCAATCGCTTTCAGAATGTGCTACATTGATACTTCATTTTGGCACAAATAAAAACTCACCAAAGAAACGCAGCAATGTGTCATATCTATCTGTCAAATGAAAGCGATTGCGATAGATTTTGAAATTAGACAATTAGCCCCCAATTCTCACATAAGGAAACGCCTGTGACTATTTATTTAAAAACAAACCTTATCGTGACGTGTTTTATTACATTTATTGTTTAAGGCGCTGCTTAATCGAATTTTTAGGTTTTCGAGGGGGTGCGGCAGACGAAGCGCGGTGTGCACGTGCAGCGGCGCCCCTCCCGCGCCGCACCTCCCCTGCGCTGCGAGTGTAGCGGTGTAGACAGGGCCGCATTTAGAAAATTTTTGTTTGTTTTTAAATTATTTGCTGTTGTGAATAAATGTCATGTTCTCTGATCAGGGTGAACAAAAATTTGAATTGAATTTTGAGATATTACAGAAAAAGTATACTTTTAATCACGTAAACGAGCTTAAAGTGTCATAAAAAAAAACTCGATTTCCAAGAAAGTTTCTTTGAAAATTTTTCCCACAGTGATGAGTGAGATGAGATTTTTATAAGAAAAATTGTCTTTGGGGTACCTACTACCCTTTTAATATCCCTTGGTTCTTGTGAAATTATTTACATGTTTATTATTTCCAATTCGTGCGCTGTGTTGCCTTTTTGCTAAGCTCATTATTGGCACGTAATAATTTTACTATTTTGCATTTCTGGTGTATCTTAGGCTGTTTCGTTGACGAAACTCTAAAAATGTGAGTTGCGCGACTCCTAGCGAGACTTGATAGACTGAGAGGTCACGGGATTTTTGGTAACGATCGAGGAAAAGGTTAGACTCGTTTTTATGGGTTGTAGAGTGGTCCCCTAATGTGAATGATGTCGGTAGCGGTACGCCTGATCTCAGTGGTTGCAACTTCGAGTGATCTAAATATACACGGTTAATTTTTAAGTATATCTAACAATGAAATAGGGATTTCAGACCACGTATATGAACAACTTTTACTATGGGACCTACCACGAAATCGCGAAAAAAAAAATCAGCTGTTCCATAGAAAAGTAACATCGACTCGACTATAATGTATGGAACAGCTGATTTTTTTCGCGATGTGGTGGTTGGTCCCATAGTAAAAGCTGTTCATTTGGGTACGTATCAGAATGTCTAAAGTTAGAATGTCTAAACTCAAAATGGCAAAGTTCATAATGTCAAAAATTTTAATGTCTAACGATTAAAATGTCGAAAGTTCAAAATGTCAAAAACGAAAATGTCAAACGGTCAGATAGTCCTAAATAAAAATGTCTAAGTTCAAATGATCAAAACTTAAAATGTCTAATAGTCCAAATACATAATTATATTGACGCATAGAATTTACTTGTACCTTTCTTTCATTTAGGTACCTAATTAATCAGGTTAAATAATTGCGTGTTAACCTCTGTGCCTCCGCCGCACATCACCATAGCCGCGCTGCTCCCTGATTCGGTAGCCGATGCCAGTCACTGATTCAGTAGCCGGCAAACAAAAACCAACAATTGAGTTTGAAATAGATTTTTTCTGGCGCTTCGCCGGCCGCTGCCGCGGCACGCTCGCTTCGCTCGCTCGGCTCGCGCGCTGGATTCATGTCAACCTAACATGCTCGTTGCTACGCTCCTCGCACCTATCTCGTGACCTACGGTCTACGGTTTCTAAGTCCCAGTAGACTAGTTTAGACTCATTTCAGGCAGCTAAATTTGCTATGAAGCATTTCAGGCGAAGCCCAAAGATACCTCCACAGACTCAATTAACCTCAAAGAAGGCGATTCGTTTTAAGATCCAACCCAATTCAAATAAATCATTGTGAACTTAGACTTAATGACCATTGGTATTTTAACACGTAAAGTATTTGATACATTTGATACTTTGAATTTTGCTATTTTGAAGTTAGACATAATGATTTTTGACATTTTAAACCATTTGAATTTTAATTTTTGACATTTTGAACTTTGCCATTTCAAGTTTAGACATTCTGATACGTACCCGTTCATTTACGTGGTCTGAAATCCCCATTTCATTTTTAGATATACTTAAAAATTAACCGTGTATAAAAGAAGAAACTGATTGGTGACTGACATATCAACGCACAGCCCAAACAGCTAGGTCTAGAGACTCCAAATTTAGTACATAGGTTCCTTATAAGGTCTAAGGGTGCAATAAGAAAGGATTTTTTTCAAAACTCACCCCCTAAGGGGGACCCCCGTGAAACGGGTGTCCAAAGTTTGTATGAAATTCCCTCAGTTTGAAAGCGAGGATCTTCAAATTTTGTATTTAGACTGACGATTGTATTTTTTTTGAAAATTCCACTCTCGAAAACACGAAAAGGGTGAAAAGGGGGATGAAGTTGTGTATAGAAATAATCAAAAACCTTCATTTTCGAAGTGAAAATCGCTAAATTTATTTTTTAAGCTTATGGATGCAAATTTAACGCAACGTACATTATTATTGTTAGTATTTCGATCCCTATGGGAATTATAATGGGGACGAAATGGGGTAAATAAACCTAAAAATAGATATGGAGGTCGTTATTGGGGTTTTCTGGTATAACGATTGCGAAAATGACATTTATTTTGAAGTCCAACACGGTGGACATGATTTAACCCCAAAAAGGGTGAAAATGGGGTTCAAATTTTATATGGAAAAAGAATAAAAAAGACATTACAACTTAAAGCTTCGTGCTTTAAGTTGTAATGTCTAGGAGCACGTCTTAAAATAAATAGGCATACACATTATATTTTGTGATTTGATTGCGGAAATGACATTTATTTAACAGGTCTCACCTGTTTATTTTGTCATTTTTTTTTACTTTCTCATTAATTTTAACACTAGAAAAGGCAAAAAAACGTCCAGTCACACAGTTAAAGTCTATTAGTAATTGTTTTAATTATATAAAGCTTTAATATTCCCAACGAAAAAACAAAAATATCGACCTACACAACGCATAGTATTGAAACTGCAAATCACGTTCTTTACAGTACAGCAGTTTAAAGTTTTTTTTACACAAAATTTAACAAAATCGTAATTTTGACTTGTATCAGTAAAGTATCTTTACTAAATAATAGCTTATTTTTGTCTCTTTTTTTGTGCCTAATAACAATTTTATTATAATGTTATATTTATATTTTCCAAGATATTTCACATTCGATAATATTCCATGCTTTTAAAATCAGGAATTTCATCGAATGTGGCTGATTCAATAGTATTCAATGCTTTTGAAATCTGGAATTTTATCGAAAGTGGCAGATTCGATAATATTCTATGATAATTTATTAAGAAATAGCTATATATTTAACACTTTCGTTACTTTTTTGTTTCCTTATGTTAAAATTGATAAAATAAAGTAAAAAAGAATTACAAAACAATTAGTTCTTCCTTAAAAAAAATACGATTTTAAACTGTTTCAAAATCCAATATGTACCTATTGATTGGATTGGACAATTTAAGTCGCGCGTTAATAGTATAGGATTATTGTAAACGTGTGAAATATTGACGCAGAATTAGTTTTGAGGCGGGAAATATTAGGAATTAGCCGTAAGAGCACATTGAATGTCTCACTCCATACAAAAAAAACCATAAAATATTTTTATCCAGCCAAACTATTCATTTTAGACAAAAATATCTTAAGAAATTTCTTCTATAATAAAGAGTTCTATCGATTAGTATTTAAAAAAAATACTATTCAAAAAAAAAGTCGTAACTTGCGCGCGTCATAGCTCTGAAACGAAACCACTGAGCACTACATACTTTAAATAGGTATTAATACTGACAATTTCTCTGATCGTTACTTTCTCGTAACAATGAAGCCTCTTATAAGCGCTATTACTGGAAGTGGCAACCACTGAGATCAAGCAGACCGACATCATTCACATTAGGGGACCACTCTACAATCTATAAAAACGAATCTAACCTTTTCCTCGACCGTTACCAAAAATTCCGTGACCTCTAAGACTATGATGTCGACGACGACGCGTCACATCAAGTCTTGCTAGACGCAGCGCGACGAGGCGTGCGTTTACCTACTACAGTGCTTCTAACACTAACACTATTTAATTTATTACTAAAACCTAAAACTACAAAACAAACACCTAAAACAATTACTTAACACTAAATAAAATTATTGAAGTGAAAGCTTCTTTAGCGGCGTTGTATGCTTTTTTGTAATGGGGAAAAAATGTTAAACTCGCGTCAGTCAGTCAGGATCACGTGACCCTGATCGAAAATTCGTAAGACGGATGTGACGGATGGAGAGTAGACAGCCGGCGGCGGAAGTATCCCCCTCTCTTTCTACGGGGCGCGGCGAAAATAGCGGCGCGTCATTTCAAGACGTAAACACTTGTGTCACCATAGCAAGGCGCTAATTTTTTAATTTAATGCCAAACTAAAGGCTAGTTTTTAGGGTTCCGTACCCAAAGGGTAAAAACGGGACCCTATTACTAAGCCTCCGCTGTCCGTCTGTCTGTCTGTCTGTCCGTCTGTCTGTCTGTCTGTCTGTCTGTCACCTGGCTGTATCTCATGAACCGTGATAGCTAGACAGCTGAAATTTTCACAGATGATGTATTTCTGTTGCCGCTACAACAACAAATACTAAAAACAAAATAAACAAACAATAAACAAAAACAAAAATAAATATTTAAGGGGGACTCCCATACAATAAACCTGTTTTTTTTGCCGTTTTTTGCTCGATATTAATAACGACAACAGGTAGACAGTTGAAATTTTCACAGATGATGTATTTCTGATGCCGCTATAATAATAAATACTAAAATCAGAATAAAATAAATATTTAAGGGGCGCTCCCATACAACAAACGTGATTTTTTTGCCGTTTTTTGGTACGGAACCCTTCGTGCGTGAGTCCGACTCGCACTTGGCCGGTTTTTTACATTCTCTTTGGTCAAAACTCTAGATTTTCTTTCAAGCTATGGATAAGACTTTCGTACAATACTGTTCTGTATTCGTAAATTCAAATGCAGAGTAAATTCGTAAGACGGCAATTCGTGCATAATTATTCTCTAACCATTCCAAAATATAAAAAATGCACAACGTTAATATTCAAGTTTTCACTTCTGCCGGCACTCCCGGAGTGCAACCCGATTTTCTTTTATTTACTTAAAACAAACAAAGTTTACAAAACTTTCAAAAATCCAAAAGAAAAAGACGAGACCGACTTGACTTGACCGACACGCTACGATATGAAATGAAAAGTACGGCCACATTCTCGATATCACCCGATGCAAGCCCCCGGGCGTTCACCCCGCCCCCTCCCGCGCCAAATCTCTCAGTGTATGCCGAAAAATAGCAAATATTTTTCTAAGTGCATTGCTCTTTACATTTTTCAGGCGCTAAAAAAACTGTTTATTTTGATTTTAATAGTGATCCATAACATTTACATTCTTTTTTTTTCGATAAGTCTTTAATTCACCTTATGTTCGATTTGTTATTTGAAAAAAATATACTAGTTGCCGCTGAAAATTTCGAGTATTGTGCGACGAAAAAACTTTTTAGAAAAACATTTTTTTTTCACTAACTAAGCTTTTACTTGAAATTATTTATAGCTAAGTCTTTAATTCAGGATATGTCAAATACAACAATATTTTTTTCTACCTTTCAAAATGAGTGGATTCTTCTAACTATGCGACAAAACTTTATATGTTTTCATTGATGCTACGTTTTGCAGGTCCTTAACTGATAAGTAGCTAAATTTGATAATATTGAATTGCTCTTATTTATCATGATAAGCCGAACGTCGACTAATTCTAACAATCGCAGTAAGGATAGGACGTCATAAACGGTTTGCGAAACGACCTTTAGCTAGATTTACGTTTCGTGCGCCCGCGCAGTCTCTGCGCCACTTCGCGCCATCACTGTTGTGTTATTACGATCTCCACCACAATGAGGTAAGAATGAAAACATTACGTATTTTTTATAAACAAGTTACGATGGTATTTCTTAGATGTGTTTTTCTTACGTTATTATAAGCGATCAAAGTGATGTTTCATTCAGAAAATATTGGGAAAATCGGAACAGGAGAGTTACGGAAAAATTGCATTAAAAATCATGTGTTGTATTCTTCTCGAGATGCATCGACTGAGGTACCTACCTGCAAATTCATTTTTTTATTATAGTGTGTTTTACCTGTTTCTACAAAGACTGTTGGCAAGTTGTTGTTCAAACAGATAATAAAGTTGATGATTGTTAGATGATAAAATTAAATCTCCTAAGGATTTTCCTGCAATAAAATAAGTAGGCAAATGTAGAATTATTATATTAGACTCAAAATATGTAACTACCTAACTAGATATATCTCAGTATAACTACCTCGTATATAGATACAATTATTTTCTCTGTCTACGAAAACTATACCTACCACATTTTATCATCCTATAAAAATATTAAAAAGATAAGTATCTTATAGTTCTTTACGGTGGTTCTAAATAGTATTTGTAGTACGGTCAGCAACGAAAGTTGTTTAACACTTTAGTACTTTGTCAGAGTAACTTTTTTAACTAATGTTTCAAACCGTGAGACATCTGTCAAAAAAGTTGCTATGACAAAGTACCAAAGCGATAAGCAACTTTCGTTGCTGACTGTACATATCCACACTAGCTTTAATAGTTTTCTAATCTCTAAAACGGTGCCATGCCGTGCGAAAAAAAAACTAAAACATGAATAACTAAATACTGAATGTATGTCACAGCTTTAATTAATTCACACCATACGACAAATAAGTGCGTTTATTTATTAGTCTAATTACCTACCTATGAGGAGGAATGTTTTTTGATAAACCTGAGAAAAAAATAAGAGCTGTTCAGTTTAATATACAAATTAACGTTAGTTAAACGAATTTTATCAATCTAAATCTAAACGTAAAAGTCAATCGTATTCATTTGACAGTCCATATTGTTTCATAATATCATCCCATACTTATATAAATTGCAGCCGATGGAATACGATATGAACTACGATTAACTTACGCAATCGCACCCCTCTGCTCCATCAATGACTTTGTAGCCGATTTTTCTAAAATTAAAATAATTCCTCGTGACCGCTTTTCCGCTTAGCACTGACATCACTGACATGAAAAATTTTATTTTTTTATTTTTACTATGCAGGTCAATGACTGACATGAAATTTTTTTTTCTTATAATATAGAGATCAATGCTTTTTAGACAATGCCCAAAACTTTTTGATACCTACAGCTACAGCTAATAGGAAAGCATTGTTTTGTTTACTTCGTGAAGAAATCACTGAAAAATTTTTTTTTCATGTTAGTGGAAGAAATAAAATCGACATACGAAAACTGAAAATGAGTGAACGTGTTTGACGCGCTTCCTAATCTTTAACTCAAGAAAATTGTAAGTACTACGCAGTACTTACAATTTCTTTGCTTTAACTTTTTGGGGGTGGTTTCACAAAGGCTTTCAAGTCTAACTTTTTTTTACATCCACATTTGATAGGTATTTTTCCTTTATCCACCGCAATCCTCCTCAATTTTTTTTCCGTATTCATTTTTCGATTAGTTACGAACTGTCGCTGATTTCTCATTACGTCGATGTTATGAATAATATCTTTGAGCAAACGATTCTTGATTGTCTCGTTTCAGTTTCGTAAGATAGGTAAGCAGAAATTTGTAAATCCCCACTATTTGGACATAATTATATTACCCGTGGTTAAGATAGTAACAATTTTCCTATTTCCTTTACTTTTTTTGTAGCCAAGCCAGTATAAACATTGAATAATATCTCTTTATATCTGGGACACCCTTTAATTAAGGCATTTGTACTAAAAATTTGAAAAACATATTCATAATTTTATAGAAAGAAAGAAAATAAGGAGGGAGCGATCTGAGGAATATAAACTACTTACGAACATTTTCATGAGACAACAAATTCAACAATAGTTCGAAAAATTTTTGAGAAGTCATTAGTCATTACCACGTTTCCTTGTTAGTATTACTTATTTTATTGTTTTTTTCAAATTTCAAATGGCGGTGACCTTGTTCGTGGATTGAGCTGACCACAAGTTTTTTTTAATTTTTTTTTTCTGGCTCGTACGATTCGTACATTGACCACAAGTTATTTTGTATTTAATTAACTATCTACTAATTCAGCACAGTATACTGGTGATTTTGAATCACGTAAATTTCAGAATTTCGTGCAGGATCTCCTTAATAACTTCATAAAGTTTATTATCAAACTGTAATAAAACTTTCTGAGATTTTTTAAGAGAAAACCAAGCTTGGGACCAACCAAGACCAACCAAGGAAACCAACCAAGCCCGGCGGGCTGATTATCTAATTAGAAACCACCTAGCGACCGGTCTTATTTGACAGATGAATGTGATACATTGCTACTTCCTTTTTGGCAGTGCCGGTTTTAGCACTACCAGCGCCCCTGGGCGACATTTCTACGGGGCGCCCCCTATCTGAGATTCCAAAATTTTCAATTTTGCCTGTCAGTTAAAAAACGGCCACGCAGCGTGATTTTTAGTCAGTTTCATCTACTAATCTTGCTTGTTTATAGTAAAAAGCGGCCGCGCAGCGCGATTTTTGGTCAGTTTCATCTACTAATCTTGTAACCTCGCTTGTTTATAGCAAAAAGCGGCCGCGCAGCGCGTATTTTGGTCAGTTTCATCTACTAATCTTGTAACCTTGCTTGTTTATAGCAAAAAACAGCCGCGAAGCGCGATTTTTAGTCAGTTTCATTTACTAATCTTGTAACCTTGCTTTTTATAGAAAAAACAAATCGCCGCGCAGCGAGATTTTTGGTCAGTTTCATCTTCTAATTTTGTTATTTTGCTTGTTTATAGTAAAAAAAACGGCCGCGCAGCACGATTTTTAGTCAGTTTCATCTACTAATCTTGTAACCTTGCTTGTTAATAGAAAAAATAAATCGCCGCGCAGCGAGATTTTTAGCCAGTTTCATCTACTAATCTTGTAATTTTGCTCGTTTATAGAAAAAATAAATCGCCGCGCAGCGTGATTTTTAGTCAGTTTCATTGACTAATCTTACTTGTTTATAGTAAAAAAAAACAGCCGCGCAGCGCGATTTTTAGTTAGTTAATCCACTAATCTTGTTTGTTTATCCAAAAAAATGGCCACGATACACTATCAATGCCACGCAGTGCGATTTTTGGTCAATTTCATTCGTCGTGTCGTCGCTCGTCACCAGGCATCAATAAGATCGATGGGCGTTTTCAGCGCCCCACACTCGAGGGCGCCCAGTGCAGTCGCATTGCTTGCACCGCCGCCCTAGGGCTACTCCTGAATTTTACAATGTCTAAATCTTAAAAGGTACATGGCAGCGAGCGATGAAATTTCGGCGAGAAATTACCAAGTTGTTCTAATTATGTGTTGCCACCATAACGATTTTGTCGCTAAAAGGGAATTTCCTGTAGTAATAGGACTCGCTCAATGAGCGAGTGTGTATAAAGGGACACCTGCGGCTGCGAATATAAAGGGGAGCCTGCGGCGCCCCTTCATATCCGGCGCCCCGGGCGGTCGCCCGTGCTCGCCCCCCCCCCCCCCCCCTAGCGCCGGTACTGCTTTTTGGGGTGAAAAAAGGATACCAAAGAAAAGTAGCAATGTATGTCAAATGAAACCGGTCGCTAAATAGTTTCTATTTAGATAATCAGGGTGCGGGAAATCTTAGAATTTGATTCGACAAGCAATAGAAAGTCGATCGCTCGTTTGTTCGAATTACTGTGTGTCAAAGGATAATACAAATTTTGATCATCTGGTAATAAGAAGAACCAAACAAACAATTTCCGTTTTAGCATGTTTTTTCGGCAATAGGTACCTACATTATTAACGGAAAGGTTGAGTTGTGTGAGTTGTGTGTGTCACAGAAAAGATATAAGTACCTACTACCGTTTACCGCAATGAGCAAAAGCTCACGAGTTTCATACGACGTTTTTCAACACAATTGCGAGGAAAATACAAAGTAATTTACCACACAGCAACAAATATGACATTTATGCAATGGGAAAAGGCGCGTAGGTCTTTTTGTTTTTTTTCACACGCCCAAAGCAACGATATTTTGCGAACAAAGGGGTGAGTGAGTGAGCATACAGCCTAATTCAAAATTATAATTTTAAGTGATAAAATGCAAGTATTTTAATATTTTATAACAAAATATTGTGAATTATGAATAATTTTTAGAATAATAAATATTTGTTGACTTAATTAAGGACTTACACATTTATATAATGCAAAAATGAATATGAATTTTCAGCGGCATAAAACCTCTTTGTTGTTACTAAAAAAATAACTGTATTACCCGGTTAAATTGGGAATGCTCAGTTTACTCGCATAGAACTTGCAGTAAGGTACTAATATAAGTTTAAAGGGATAATTCTATAACAACCTAACCTAGTGTTTTATATATTTTTGTATGCGTTTGTTATAGTTCTGTTTATGGCCCTAATAACGATGTATTAGGGCTCACTTTACGAGCAAGTGTGTTGAAAAATCAGTTATATAGTTACCTACTTAGTATAATAGTTGCCCACTCAGTATTTTAGTCACCTATTTATATTATTTGTCACCCACATGTAGTCGCCCGTTTTAAGTATTTTTGTGATCCACTGTTTGTCGCCCGTTTATTTATTTTGTCGCCCAAAAAATAAGTTGCTGCCCGGTTTAGTATTTAAGTATCCCATTAACAGTCGCCTTTAATTATTTCCAGTCACGATGCAGTGACTGTGCGATTTTGCTAAACGTTTCCCCTGGGTTATAATATAATAGGTAGGTACCCGTTTTTCACGGATGGTCTGGGTACGGAATACGGATAATTTGATTATTTTTTAAAACCCCTTTATTGGTAATTTTTCAAATATTCAATAGCACAGGTGTAAAAAAACGCGGTGGCTTTTAAAAGATAAACTCGTTTGTTCGATAAGCAGTATTATCAAAGAACATCAAGATTAGCAGGTAGATATCTCTTCCTTGATAATGAAATCACAATTGAATAATAATTAATTTGATTGTTATTTTTGCTGACAAGAAGCGTGCATTTTTTCTCTAATTTCGAAAATTTTCATTCCATAAAAACCTTATTCTGACTATCGGAATTCCCATGGCCACCTTTCGTGTCCACCATCAGTCCCTAGATATAACAGGGTATTTGACAACATTGAAAATATACTGCGAATTGTGGTTATCCTAACAGATAATGGCGTAAAAAAACATATTCAACTATTTTATAGACTAAATTAAGTCTATTGATTGATTGATTTCACCTAGAAGAATGCAATAATTTTTGAATTTTTTTCTGTGGCGAAAACGCTCTAAGATTACTAATGACGTCACTTGCCTGTAAATAAATATGGCTTCAGGCGTTTGACACGACCATAGACTTAATAGGATCCGCGATTGATGGCTGTCAAATGGCTAAGAATATTACAATGTTTACAGGCTTGTGACGTCAACAAGTGACGTTTCCAGCGCCATAGCGTTTTTGGCGCGATTTTAAAATTTTAAACTTTAACATTCATTTTTTAATAAAATACATTGATTTTTCCTGAAATATCAATGTGGTGCGCTTATTACGTAATAAGGAATAATTTAAAATGGTTTTCCAAAATTAGTCAAATAGCCTATTTTGAAATGATTGAGCCCTTGTCATGATGAATCAACCAGCCCAATCTCGATGGGGTTGCGTCGTTTTATTAGGGAGTCCCCATTACCACCTTTTCCAGATCCATCATCCGTTCTATAAAGAAACGATAAAGAAACTCATATGTATGCATAGGTAAATGAACCTTGAAAACATAATACACCCCTTTTTTGGGCAGTCATGTCTGAAGAGCACCGCGCGTTAGCACAGGGTCTTTTGATGTTGCATTGTAAAGGTTAACGCACATTTAGGCGGGTCGCAATGGGGCGGGCCGGGCCGCAGCGCATCGCAAAATGCTCCTATAGCACACTGTGACGGGCCGGGTCGCATCGCATCGACGGATTTTGAGTACAGTGGTGCCAGCTTAGGGTAATTTACCCTAGATTTAGGGTAAAAATTATCCGGCAGGGTAATTATTAGTATAGATTTTTCCTCCTGTATCTCTTAGGCTAAATCTTGTGTTAACTTTACTCTTACAAAAACAATGTTTGACAAAAGAGACCCGGCCTTTAATGCTAAAGTTGTATACCTTTTAAAATCTTTAATCTGTGGTTCATCATCTGCTTTTTTTTAGGGTTACGTAGCCCAATGGCAAAAAACGGAGCCCTTATAGAATCGTCATGTCTGTCTGTCTGTCCGTCCGTATGTCACAGCCACTTTATTCTAAAAGTATTAGGATTACACAGTTGAAATTTGGTAGGTAGATGTATTCTGTGAACCGCTTTACGATTTTTAGACAAAAATAAAAAAACCGCCCAAGTGCGAGTCGGACTCACGCACGAAGGTTTCCGTACCAAAAACCGGCTAAAATTCAAGTTTGTTGTATGTAAGCCCCTCTTAAATATTAATTTTATTCTGTTTTTAGCATTTTTTGTTATAGGGGCAATGGAAAATACATCATCTGTGAAAATTAAATTTGTCTTCCTGTTGTCGTTATTAATATCGAGCAAAAAACGGTAAAAAAATCACGTTTTTTGTATGGGAGCCTCCTTAAATATTTATGTTATTCTGTTTTTAGTATTTGTTGTTATAGCGGCAACAGAAATACATCATCTGTGAAAATTTCAACTGTCTAGCTATCACGGTTCATGAGATACAGCTGGTGACAGACAGACAGACAGACAGATAGACAGACAGACAGACGGACAGTGGAGTCTTAGTAATAGGGTCCTGTTTTTATCCTTTGGGTACGGAACCCTAAAAAGATTAAGGGGGAATCCCCATACATGGAACTGAAACTGAAAAAAAATGTTTTTCATCACATACTACCTATACGTGCGGGGTGTCTATAGATAGGTCTTTAAAATGACATTGAGGTTCCTCAAACCATTTTTTCTCAAAGTCAACCGTTTGAAAGATATACACTTCAAAAGTGGTCAAATGTGTGTCACGAAACCCTACTGCGCGTGGCCCGACATGCACTTGGCCAGTTTTTTATTTCTGGCTGTGGTATCTGTCAACCAAATGACAGATCAATGCCAAATCAGAAGACAAATAAACACTGCGTTTTTTAATTACAAAAAAGGAAAATAGTGGCTTTATTTTGAGACCAAATTTAATTTAATTGTATACAAGTTAAGTATTTTTTCTACGGCGAGTCCCCTGTCCCACTTCTAATAAATGTATAACAAAAAATATAGTGATGCAGAGGATCACTGACGACGTCCATTATACAAGGACGTCAGTGCAGGGGATACTTTCATTGTTATGTGCCATAATAATATTGAAAAATATTCATAAGTATTTTTTTATTTCTAAAGGAAAAACACAAGTAAGGAATTTTAATTAAGGGTATTTTTACAAAATTATATAGGATATCTATATCTTTTTCCCAATCTTTTATACGACAAAAAAGTTTTGGGGTATTTTCGGATGACTCCCGATCAATAAATCCGCTTGCTATAGCACACTGAGTCGGGGCGCAGCGGGGCGAGGCGGGCCGCATCGCATCGCAACAAAATGCGCGACGGATTATGCGGCCCGCTCCGCCCCGGCATAGTGTGCGATAGTTCATATAAAATGTATGGGAGCGATTTGAGCGGATTTTTGCGATGCGGCCCGCCCCGCTGCGGCCCGCCTAAATGTGCGTTAACCTTTACACAGTATAATACAGGGTGTCCCAAAACTTTGCCACATGGAGGGAAAGTACCTTAAATATTGAATATAGGAAATTTTACTGAGAGAAGACTTCGTTTTGTTTTAAAAAATAACGCGAACTGCATTCAAAGATTTAAAAAAAAATCGCATTCATTCCTTGCAAATTGATAGGGGAAGGTAGTATAGTACCGGACACATTTTGTTTTTAACAAATAAGTCTCGAAATTAAAGACATGCAAACCATTTTATTCAATAATTGTGCAGTTTTTACTTCATTTGTTTTGCGAATAACTGATTTATATCAATTATTATTTTATAAAAAGTTAGTACAATATCCATTCACATCCCTTTTAAAACTGTTAGAATCTCACGTTTCAAATTATTTTCCCAAAAATCTTTTAAAAGCAACTTACGTCATTTTTCAACTATAAGTAGAACCATGGGCCAGTTTAACGTACTTGCTAAAGATTCGGCGTTGGATATTAACTCTAAATTTGTTACATTCAAGCATCTTTTATTACAAATATTAAAAAAACTGTAAGCTTTATATATATTTATATATATAATTGTATGTATATATGTCTAGCTTACTATTACTATTACATATATAATCTATTTAATTGCACGATTTAAACAATAGTTATACTTAATTATTTTCCTACACAGATGTTAACTTGCACATAAATACCACACCATTGTAAACTAAATTAGCGTTTTGTAAATGTGCCATATTCACTGGTTAAGTAGAAAAGGGAAGTAAAGAAAAAAAAATTTTTTTTCTTTCTTTCCATTTTTTATCAAAAATGTAAGAAGAGCCTGTTTCGCAAATAGATATGAATTTATTCAGATTAAGTTTGAGCATAGTCGGGATTTGTGAGACAGGCCCTGAATATTAATATAAATAAATATAAAACAAGATACATAGATATACTTATAATCATATATTAAATAGTTAAATATAATGCATGTCGTGGCAGCTTGTAAAAAAGACAACACTGTAGCATGTAAGTCCTTTGAAAGTATCATTGCCTTGTTTTTGGTGTATGTTCTTGTTAGCTATCCTTAATAAATAAAAAAAAAATATATCGGACATCGTATGATACACGATAGTATCGGACAGCATAATTTAAAGGCTAATAAAAATAAATTAATAAGATTGAGAATAATTTAATACTTGCACCAAGTAGTACCTTGCAAATGGGTTAATTAGGTAAGCTATTAATATTTCAAAAGAACGTAAAATATATAATGCAGGGAGACTGTTTTGTTAAGTATCGGACAGTTTCGTTTAGTATGGGACACGTTATTATTTTGCTACTAGCTTCCGCCTGCGACTTCGTCCTGCATGCGTGGTCATTCGAGAAAATCTATCCACAGAGAACCTTTAACCAGGTTAGAAAGTATTCTGTAATTGGTATTAAAAAGACCAATAAACTTGTTAATAATTATGTATATTGTATTTAGTTGCTATATTATTGTAGTAAATATAAGAACTGCATTATGTTCATTTTCATAAAATACGTCTCTTGCATGATTTTATCATCAAATATATTTTTAAAACTACAACATCTAAGCTATTTCGCCAGAAATAATCACTGATAGTACTATTAAACGGTAATAATTAATTATTTTAGTGGCCGTAGTAAAAAAAAACAAAGCAACCTTCATAGAAAAACACCAAAATCTCACCGGATGTACATACAATACATACTTACACTGTGGGCTCAACAAAATTTCTGAAAATAATAAAAAGTATTATTATAAATTTTAGTTTTCTATTATTATTTATTACTAACTTTCGTGTAGTAGGTAATGGACGCGTGGACGTGTCCCATACTATACGAAACTTCGCTGTCCGATACAATACGACGTGAATGATATTATAAAAAAACAAGCCATTTTTGATTTGTTTTAGTGTCATTTATTTAATCTGTAATAAACTTATGGCACAGCTAGTAACATGTGTCGTTTATAATATCTAAATTGTGCAGATAGTACTTTACTAATCAAAAAAAGACATTCACTAATTTGAAATTGATTAATCACATAAATCGATATTGTGCTCTTAGTGACATTGTCAGCTTGCTGAAAACTGGTTCACGGCGTGTCTAGGATGTTATTATTTGCTAGTACTTTCATATAGGGAGCTTATGTAGAAAGATAGAGGTGTTATCAACATTGTCCGATACTATACGCTGTCCGATAGTATACTACCTTCCCCTACAATACGTATTAATTAAAATTTAAATGCTTAATTTCATGGTCTTCCTTTTGTTTAAGATGCTATGTTACTTAACAAAAAATAATCCTAATGATTAACCCTTTCGAAGTTTCGATCGGTATCGTTAAAATAAAAGATTGTTTTTTTTTTCTAATTAGTGGGTTAGATTCCTGCTTAAGGCATGCAATTTTTCGAAAATCTTTGAATGCAGTTCCAATTATTTTAAAAACCAAAATGAAATCTTTTTGTAAAATTTCCTATCTTCAATATTTAAGATACTTTCCCTCCGTGTGGCAAACTTTTGGGACATCCTGTATGTATATACTGTTGGTAAAATATATACCTACTTAGTAGCCTTTCTGCTATATTTCAGCAATACAGTGGTAACACTGTCGGTCGGGTTATTATAATTCATATCATAATCATAAATCATTTATTTGTTTATTTTATTTGTTTTATATTTATTTGTTTTATATATTATACTATGTGATGTGACGACTATTATTATAAAACGGAGTGGAGTGGTCACTTTTGATTTTGAGGTAGGTAGGTACATCTTAGTTCGTTGGTAGGTACATACTTAGTTTCTTTTTTATTTATTAATGCATTTTAATAAAATAGATAAAGACTAACCTTCTTGATCTCAATTTGGTCTAAATTGGTATACTACGTTGTACTTACATGATTTTTATCAGTGACCTCAGCTTGTTCAAGATATAATAATAAAAACAATTTTGATTTTTAATTTAGATTAGGTAGATTTTACTGAAAAACATTAATTATCTTTTTTACGTAGATAGTTAATACATTATTTTATTACCCTACCTATTTACAAGATACTAAGCCTAATGAAAAGAAACATAAGGTCAAGCGGGTAAAGCGCGCCGATGCGACGGGGTAAAGTTAAGGTTCCCAAGGATGACGGTGCGATGCCGTCATATTACGGCGCATTAAACAGTACGGCGCGCCGTATTGTTTACATAGACAACGTTCTACGCCGCGCCGCTAAATTACGGCCGTAATAATGACGCTGACGGCACCGTCTTCCTAGGAAACCCTTAGCTTAAGCGTGCCACAAGGGTTACCAACTACTAGGTATACATAATATAGTACCCTACTATATTTTGGGAGTGACCTCTATATTTTTTCAATTTTTGACTTATAACTTCTAAAAAATGCATTCTACGACAAAGTCATCTATGACATTTTTAAAGAAGATAATTGAGTGCAATTTCAGCTCTGTATGTCATATAGGTATGTATATATCTCGAGATACATACAACACTTGAACAATTGGTTTTTTTTCCAAAAAGTTAAATTTGTAGGCTAGTTTCGAACAAAGTACTGTCTAAAATCTTTCTATATTTCTCATCTTTTAGTCAAAGAAAAGTATTGCTAAGTAGACTGGGGTGTCCCAGAAGTAAAGAGACAAAATAAATTATTATTTTTCATACAAAAAATTAAATGAAAGCTTTTCAGTTTTATATACAAATTAACGTTAACTAGTGGCTCCGTGAGCTGTAGACCTCGCGATAAAATAAAATAAAATGTCGCCATGAAGTTTTCAAAACACACAGTAGGTACGTGAGTATTCGCAGCTAGATGGTGCTTCTAATTTTGTTCATTTTTCAAAATGGGTGAATATTTTTTTTTATAAATTTAGAAAAATTGGCTTGACTAAACAGTTATATTATTATTATCAAACCTACTCACAAAATTTCACCAGAATCGGTTGAGAAATGCGACCTGGAGCCGTAGCGGCTAACGAATCGATTATCGAAAAGTCTGCTGGGTTTTAAATTAAAACAGATAAATCGAGCCCCAATTGGGCTAAAATGGCGAACCCCAATTCATGATGTCACACGAACATCGTTATCTTCCAAATTACGTCAACAGAAAGTACAAGACGAAATTCCTTACTTTGATTTTTCTGTTTTAAGTTGAAACCCAGCAGACTTTTCGATAATCGATTCGTTAGCCGGTACTACGGCCCCTGTAGAGGAGAACAAACAGCCTGCTTCTTATTGAATAAAATTACGAACTGTCGCCGATTTATCATTAGTTATGAATAATATCTTTGAGCAAACGATTCGTGATTGTCTCGTTTCAGTTTCGAAAGATTTTTTAAAACCCCACTATTTGGACAAATTAGTTACCCGTGGTTAAGATGGTAAGTTTTTTTTCTTAACTTTTTTTGTAACCAGTATGAACATTGAATAGTCTCTTTACTTCTGGGACACCCTTTAATTAAGTTAAAGTATGGTAAAATTATAGACAGGCTGCCGATTTAATAAGTGATAAGGAAAAGGTAATATTGTTTCAATTAGGCCAACCTTTTTTGTATTTTTATCAATATAAGAAAATGTAAATGTAAGTACTTATATTTATAATATATTTTAAAATTAAACAATAAAATTACTCTGTCACACCTTTTACCTTTACATTACTTACATTTTTATTACTTAATATAAATCAAGAACTATAAACCATAATAGGTACCCACCTACTAATAGGACATTGCATATTTGTTATGTTATCCTCCAATTAAATAAACAAATGCTGACCAATTATTATTTTGAACCATAATAGTTGGTGAGCATTTGTTTATGTTAATCATTACATTTAAAAAAAACATCAAACCTCAGCTAGGATTACCAGATGAAAGGAATTTTCCTGACATGTCAGAAATTTTAGGCATCTGTCAGAAAAACGGAAAAACTGTAGTTGGCAGGAATCTTTGAGGTCCCTAAAAGTGTAGTATTTTGGTCAGAATTTGTAAATGTAGGTGTACAATATGTCAGGAAAACTCAAAATTCAGGGAAAAAGTCATTATTATCTGGTAACTAGAGTTGCCAACTTTTTTTGCATCATATATAGTATTTTCAAGATTATTACGTGTAAAAATATAGCAGATGGCGAAAAAGTCTAAAAAATATAGTATTTGTATGGAGGATTTTAAATAACTTGTATTTTTCATATACTTAATATACATTTTCATAATTTATTCAACAACCATATGCACAAGAGTTTTATATACAAATTAACGTGACGATCATGAAAAATATTATGCAATTACTTATGTGCATATAAGTAAAATGTTTTTGCCTACTATATATTTTTTCAAAAAATATAGTAGGCGAGCCCGGAATATAGTAGGATACTTTATTATATAGTAGGGTTGGCAACCCTACTGGTAACCCTAGCTGCAGGGTGTCTATAGATAGTAGAATAGTAGATCTGTAAAAATGACATTGAGGTTTTTATACTATTTTTTCTAAAAGTCAACCGTTTGAAAGATATTCGTTTCCAAAGTGGTAAAGTGTGTGCCCCCTCTTACTTTATAATAAAAGAGTGAAAAGTCTAAAAAAATATATGCTGTATATCTTAATGAACACTTTCAACGAACACTTTAAACGATATATATTAGCAGTTTTAGAGATATAGGTAACACATTTTCCAAAACAGCAAATATAACATTGTCATTTATACAATCACAATGAAAAACAAAGTTATTTTTGCAGACTAAAAATGATAGTGGTATTAAATATAGTATGGTATAACGTAACACGGAACCCGTCGTTGACGGAACTCTACTGCGCGTGGCCCGAAACGCACTTGGCCGGGCGTTTTTCCTTTTGAGGTGCGGTACGGAATCCTAAAAATGGCTGATGGTCATCAAAACAATTTTACACACTTGATTACCTATGGAAATTTTGACAGGGCATGTCTCAGCTTCAAAATAAATCTTATTCGAAAACGTATAGGCTTAGGTACCTACCTAGGTATCTTTAGGGTTGCCACTTCTTCCGGATTTTCGGGAGTCTCCCGGAATCGTGGCTTGAAAATAAAATTCTCCCGTCTCCCGGAATTATTTCAAGATAATCCAAATTGACTCGGAATTTTAAATTTGTCAATATTCAAATGGAATGTAGAGATTTTTCGATTTATGAGTTCTTTACGAGCGCATTTTCTACTTTAAATTTTAAACGTTTTCTTTCCTTTGTCCATGTGTCCAAATGTTGTTCATTTAAACTTTAAATGAACAACATTTCAAGGCAGAAGTCCAGACATTCGTCAATTTTCGAATGGATTGTAAAGAGTTTTTTTTCGATTTGTGCGTTCTAACCCATATTTTTTTTTATCTGTACGAACAAATGAAATATAATAATATGTATAATAAATATGTATATGTTTAAAAATTACTAAAATACATTAAAAAATTACTCGAATTATTTTGAAGTTTTCTATCTTCCGGATTCAAACGGCCAAGAGGTGGCAACCCTAGGTATCCTATACAACCTTATCAGCTGAGTTGTTGTTAGTGCAAGCGGTGCAGTTAATCAAATAGAATAATTTCTAAATCATTCACAAAGCGATAAAATCTCCACTGTTCGCGACTTAGAGTAAGACGGAAGCCTTTGTTGATCGAAGGTTCGCGATTAAAAAAAATTAAGTCAGGTAGGTAAGTATTTGTCTTCGAGCAACAAAGGCTTCGTTCGTGCCCGTCTTACTCTAAGGTATTTGTTAAACAAAATGCGGAATTTAATATTGATTAAAGTCTGTCAATATTTACAGTTTGTAGAAAAGTAACATAATTTTTGGTTTTGTTTGGAGTACAATTGAAAGGGGTGTACTTAATCGAAACAATAGTCATTTTAACTGCACGTGTGTGAATATTTTTTGTAAAGGGAAAAAATAATATTATAAGTACCAAAAGCAAACCTCTTGCAACATGCGTCAAATCCCAATATTCAATTCAAAATATTGAAAGACTACGCGCGTGAAGCTATCATAGAAAAAATATATAATGCACTTAAAATAATAGATTTAATTGAAAACATTTATAAAAATGTTAGGTAGGTTTGATTTAAAAAAATATCCCGTGGACCTCGTTTTTGGGTTTATTTGCAAAACTTCTCGAAAACAGAACATTGGTTTATGTTAAAATTGAACTGTTGTTTTGTTAACTAATTTGAAAGCGAAGAAAAGTAATAAAATAAAAACATGTAAAAATCGAGGATTCGGCGCTCGACCTCTACGCCGCCGCGTTGGACCGCGCACTGATTTGAACCCAATGCATGTAGAGTTACGTTCGATTTCACTCCATCACGAGTAGATCCGCTCGGGCCTTAATGTCGCAACGATCCTCGTCGCAAAATTGACGCGTTTGGCCTTAGTCGGCGGCGGTCAGCCATAAAAAAGGTTTTCCCCGACCGTGATGACTTGGTCAATGATCGGCAGGCTGTTATCTAATTAAAAATCGCGTTCAGTTCGGCGGCTATTTTACTTTTGCAAATTGATTCATACTGGATATTGTGTCTTAAAATTGGTGCAGTTTTGTGGTACAAATGTGTACGCAACTGAACAATGTGTAAACGACTTTGCGCCAGATATGCATATCAACCTAGGTTACTCTAGGTAGTCCTACACTCAGCGTCAGAAAATCGCACCTTTTCAAAAAAATTCTTCAAAATTAATTTAATCCTATCTAATGGTAAGTGTTGTTATACAGGATGTCCCAAAATTTTGCCACTCGGAGGGAAAGTACCTTAAATATTGAAGATAGGAAATTTTACTGAAAGAAGACTTCATTTTGTTTTTAAAATTTACTGAAAAAACATCTTTTTTAAAAACACGTTTTTAAAACGGACTAGTAAAAACAAACTAAAAAGTAAAGAAATAAATTCTTCTGTAAATATTTATAACCCTAATACTAATACCCTATACCTACAGAAATTTTAAACCTAAAAACGTGGGGCGCGTCTTGTAAAATTTATCATCCATCATGCGCATCTTTATTTTTAGTAGGAAAACTATAAATCATTTTACTTAATTTACATTTAAAAAATCTTTGTATTAAAACAATGCCCAAACAAAACAGACAATGAACCGTCCAGATTTACAAAATCTGTGAGATTTTACGCATCACGTGAAGTGAATGTCTTGGAAAATACACTTGAATGCCGAATAAAAAAAAACTAAATAATTTTGCATACTAAATCCCAAACCAAGTAGAAACATAATAAGTCACTGATGAAAAATTATTAAAATCGAGAGTGTGTGTTTTTAGGGTTCCGTACCCAAAGGGTAAAAACGGGACCCTATTACTAAGACTCCGCTGTCTAATGTCTGTCTGTCTGTCTGTCACCAGGCTGTATCTCATGAACCGTGATAGCTAGAAAGTTGAAATTTTCACAGATGATGTATTTCTGTTGCCGCTATAACAACAAATACTAAAAACGGAATAAAATTAATATTTAAGGGGGGCTCCCATACAACAAACGTGATTTTTTTGCCTTTTTTTTGCTCGACAGTAAAAACGACAACAGGTAGACAGTTGAAATTTTCACAGATGATGTATTTTTGTTGCTGCTATACTTAGAATAATAACACCTAGAGGCCGTGTCCTTGTATGCAAAGTGAGGCAACTAATACCAAGCCAGAATGGCTTAGTTTTCAAATTTATATCCTTCATACGTTAACTAATCGTAACTGAAACCCAATAATATAGTAACTAGTCTTATAAATGTGGGAAAATTGAAACTGTTTTGTACTTAATCAGTATGATTAGGTAATAATGTCGATTAATAATCTGAAAACGGCGCCATTTTGGCTATTTTAGTTGCCTCACTTTTGACAGTACGCTTTGTAGAGAACTATCGTTCTAGGTGTTACTATTCTAAGCTGCTATAACAATAAATACTAAAAATAGAATAAAATTATTATTAAGGGGGCTCCCATACAACAAACGTGATTTTTTTTGCCGTTTTTTGGTACGGAACCCTTAGTGCGTGAGTCCGACTCGCACTTGGCCGGTTTTTTTGATGACATGCAACGATTGTGGTTATGATTTTATTAATTGATCTAATGATGCAGTCAAGGGCGCCAGTCCAATATTTATACTATGCCTAGCATAGTATAAAATATTGGACTGGCGCCTCATTTTTCGAGAAAAAGGAACTTCCTTTTGCACTATCTTCCCGTAGCTATGCTACGCGTAGCACCCGTTACCCGTAGCTACGGGTACTACGCGTAGCTCGAAAAACTCAAAGGATAATCGAATTCATATTGAGCAGACAACGAACTAATCTTTAGCAGAGCACAAAATATTAAATACTAGCGGCTGCCCGCTACTTCGTCTGCGTGGACAGTTTTTTGCTATGAACAGAACGTTTTATCTGGATGAAAGGTACTCTTTGTCCTTTTCTGTAGTCCTGCAAAAGTGTATGCAAAATTTCATGATGATCGGTTCAGTAGTAGTTAAGACGTGAAGGCGTAACAAATAAACAAACGGACTTTCGCATTTCTAATTTTAGAGTAAGGATAGTAAAAATTAAGTAAATTAGTAAGGATGTAAAATTATATTAAAAGTACAGCGCCAGCGCCACCTACCACGGACAAGCTCCGGCCAAGCCTGTCAACGTCAGCGAAGCGGGATGCGCTACGCAAGGGCTAAATGCGATATCAAAATTTACTGAAAAATAACTTTTTTTAAAACACGTTTTTAAAACAGACTAAAAATTATAAAAAAAAGCGTGCGTGTGGTTTGACGGCCACTTCCTCGAAAGTCAATAAAATTAATCGATTTTGTGAAAGTCATCTTCACAAAGTTTTTAGTTGAAGAGTCGGGCCCTCAGTTCTCACATGGAGGATTGAGGGCCCGGCTGTTGCGAACAAACTATTAACATTACAGTAAAAGTTTTAACACTAAAGTCTAAGTTAATCCCCAACATAAATTGTGGAAGTAAGATTTATCGCAAAACGTTTTTATTACGTTTTTTTTTAACTATTTCCCATAGTTGAAAAAAATGCGTATTGAATTTTTGTAAGTTGGAGGATTGAGGGCCCATTTTGAACTAAGATTATACAAAGTAGAAAAGCGTTTTGCGATAAATCTTACTTCCACAAATTTTGTTCGGGCTTAACTTAGAATTTAGCGTTAAAACTTTTAGTGAAATGTTAATAGATTGTTCGCAACAGCCGGGCCCTCAATCCTCCTTGTGAGAACTGAGGGCCCGACTCTTCAACTAATAACTCGGTGAAGAAGACTTTCACAAAATCAATTCCAAGTTGCACATTTCTTTTATAATGTTCACTCATCACGTCATCACTCATGATAAAGACAATTTTAACGAGCCCAAACACGATGGACTTGTATTGTTTCGTCATAGAGTTCCTGTGGCCTACTTCCGGCTCCATCGTCAGATCAGCTCAATGACATCATAATAATAATATTGCATTGCCTTCCAGGGTCCGTACCGGCTAACTTACATGGCTATCGTAATCGCTTTCATTTGACAGATGTCACATTGCTATGTGACACATTGCTACTTCTAAAAACTTACCAAAGAAAAGTAGCAATGTACCTATCACACAGTTCTGACCTATGTTCAAAGTTTCAATTTCAAGTCTCGAGCTCATCGGAAAGCTAGTATAAAATCGTTCGCAAACTTTGTGGACAAACGAGAAAGCAACCTAATTGTGTACAATAAGCACGAGCTCACGAGTTTCATACGACGTTTTTCAACACATTTGCGAGGAAAAAACAAAGTAATTTAAGTACCACATAGCAACAACTACGACGAAATCAATAAAAATAACTGTATTACCCGGTTATATTATGAATGCTCTTTTTACTCGTATAGAACTTGCAGTATAAGGTACTAATTTAAATTTGTTTGTAGGGATAATTCTATAACGCACTAGTGTTCTATACAAGGTGTATTTGTAACGACTCTCTAAATTTTAAGGATGTGTTCTGTTCAGTCCATGAAACTGAACAACTTTCTCAAACATAGAGTCAAATATGTAAAAAAATAATGACTTTTCATACAAATCAAAAAGACCACGTGACTAGTTTAGTATTGGATGACCAAAATTTTTTGGCGTATTTCTGCACATGCTTCATGGAGAAAGTTGTTCAGTTTCATGGACTAAACACATCCTTAAAATTTGGAGAGTGGTTACAAATACACCTTGTATATTACGCACGGTGTTTGTTATAGCTCGGTTTATGGCCCTAAAGCGATGTATTAGAGCTCACTTTACGAGCAAGTGTGTTGAAAATATAATTATTCAAATTAAATATTAGAATCATAAAAAAATTGAAACTTCCTTATTATCCCATACAAATATGTAAAGGGTTGTGCACGATGCTAATTCAACTGTCACTCGATAATAAAATTGTGCAGATCACGCTACGACAGTTTTCCGTGCTACGGGTATACAATACTGATTTTGAAGTACGCTACGGTGTAAGTAAAACTTATACCCCCTTACTAATAAAGATTTTATAGCAGCTGCATAGTTACACAGTGTTTTGTCACTTTCTTTTTAATGTCAAATTCAAATAGTTTGACAGAGAGGAACCATTGTGTAACTATACATCTGCTATTCAATCTTTATTAGTAAGGGGGATAATATTTTTTGCTACGGGTGCCGGGTGGTGGAAATTGTAAAGCAGGGGTTATAGGTCTTTTAGAACACTCATTAGGTAACTACGCGTTGCAATTCAACCCGTAAAAGTATTTTTATTTAATTCTGCTAGTGAACAGAAAGTGGAACGAAACGACGTTTCGTGTAAGTAGGTCATAGACGTAGCCCATCCCTTAATTTCGTTCGATGATCATCACGATTTCGTTGAATGTTTTCAAAAAAGTGTCGCTGGACTGGAGACCATTTTTACCTACAATCTTCTTGATGGAGACCCGGCTTTATAGCATAAATCATTTTTAAGACTACTGATGAAAACCTACATGGTAGCTAGATACGCATGGAGTTTGGAAAATAATTTTATGAAATAAAAACAATATGGCCGTTGACAGAATTTTATGACGTATGTAGATATTTTTATTACTCAAAATTCATGTCCGTAGCTGCTTCCAAATTGTGTTATGTGAATGTCGTGAAAATAATGGGAATAATCGTGAACAGCTAACAGACGCGATTACGATCGCGTCAACATCTTTGCACTTTGTAAGTACCTACCTAACATATGATCAGGACCTAGATGTAGGTAGGTACTACCCTACTTACATAACCATCAGCCATTTTTAATGGCACAAGCTTTCCTTATACCCATAAGGAAAGCTTGTGTGCACGGATAAGGAAGGAGTACATACCTACATACCTTAGATTATTTATAAATAATCTAAGCTACATATACATAATAAATAAGATAAATAAGTAAGTATAGGTACTGCGACCAAAAACACGCGTAGCGAGTTTATGATTAGCATCCTAACATTTCTTTTCCTGTTGATGAAATAAATAAGGGGATAGGATATATAGTATAGGATATAATATAATCATTTATAAATTATCGCAAATAGCGAAAGCTTAAGTTTCACCTTTAAATATTTTCAGGCACATAACACTGACGTAAGCCGGCCACATACAGGCGGAATCCCGATTCGGAATTCCGATTCCGAACGGAATATCGATAGTGTAAATTCTTTACGGAAAATCCCGCATGTGTGTGGTAGGGGTCCATAGATTTGTATGGAGGCCTACTCAAACCTGACCGGTATCCGCCACCGCAGTGGGTAACGGTATATCCGACCGATATTCAGACCGATATCCCGACCGGTATTTTGTATGGCATTACCGCAGTTGTTGCGAAACCGGAACCGCATACGGGATGTTTACGCGGTACGAACCGCGTGTTCGGTGAAACTTTTCCTCCCCGCGCCGTGCCGCCCACCCGCAGTGCTCACGTCGCGCGCTGGTACCGTTACCGCCCCCGGTAGCGGTAAAGTTCCATTACGGTTTGAACAGTGCGTTGTCCGCATACCCATCGGGATATCGTTACCGCCACTGGTACATGATATCGGTCAGATTTAAGTAGACTGAGCTGCGTTCGGAATTCCTTCTGTATGTGGCCATGGCCAGCCTAGATGTGATGAACTGTCAAAAGTGCCAACATATTAATGAACTAGAGTCTAGTCACTAGATTGTACCTACTTACAGTATACCTTCAATTAAAGAATACTTGGCACTAAATATTATACTAACTATATTAAAGAACTACCTACAGCGAGCACTACTACTCTTGACCTGACCTGACACAACAATTTTATTTCTCACCAGAATTTGTAAGTCACGTCGGTTTTTCTTGGGCGCCGTGTTGGCGGCGGTAGTCACAGGCGCGCTGGTAGCAGTGCTGGTGCTGCAGCCGTGGGCGCCGGTCGACGAGCCACCGCGCTACTTGCACGCTACTGTCGCTGCCAATGGCATCGAATGCGCTTCTATTGGACGGTGAGTTGTAACTTTGAAGCAGTCATTCTACAATGTGTTGGCGGCACCGCAACAAACGCGTGCAGCAGTGCTGGTGTTGCAGCCGTGGGCGCTGGGCGTCGAACATCCGCGCTTCTTGCATGCTACTGTCGCTGCCAATGGCATCGAATGCGCTTCTATTGGACGGTGAGTTGTACCTTTAAAGCAGTCATTCTACAATGTGTTGGCGGCACCGCAACAATGCGCTGACAGCCGTGCTGATGCTGCAACCGTGGGCGCTGGGCGTTGAACATTCGCGCTTCTTGCACGCTACTGTCTCTGCCAATGGCTACGAATGCACTTCTATTGGACAGTGAGTTGTACCGTTGAAGCAGTCATTCTACAATTTGTTGGCGGACCGCAACAAACTCATGCAGCAGTGCTGATGCTGCAGCCGTGGGCGCCGGGCGACGAACAACGAGCAACTTGTATTTATATACTGTGTCTGTGTCGACATCTGCCATTTTTAAACGACTTCAAAAATTTTATAGGAGGTATTTTATGTATGTACCTATACAGTCATGTCTAAAAATATGTACCTATGCAGTTTAATAAGTAATGTATATTTATTTTTACAGCGAAATCTTGGAAAAAAACGGCTCGGCAGTTGATGCAGCGATAGCGGCCCTATTTTGCGAGGGACTCTCGTGTGCACAATGTATGGGTCTCGGCGGTGGTTTCCTGGCTACGGTGTACGACGCCCCGAGGAAACTCTTGCGAACGCTGAACGCTCGAGAGCGTGCGCCAGCCGCGACGACACAAGACATGTTCCAGAACAAGTCCTCGACGGTGGGGGGGCTTGCGGTGGCTGTGCCGGGGGAGCTCCGGGGGTACGGCGAGCTGTACAAAGAGTTTGGACGACTGCCGTGGGCGGAGTTGGTGCAGCCAGCCGTGGAGCTGTGCCGCAAAGGCCACCGCGTCACCTCCTACATGGCGCGTGTGCTGTTGTCCTACAGCGACAGAATCAAAGCCGAACCTTCATTGAGGTTATTTTTTTATTATACCTACATAGGGTACATAGGGTACCATACCATGCATACAACCCCGGAAAAATATACGGGGTTGTTTGTAAAACACCAACAACCTCGCAGGAGTAGATTACTATCATCATAAACAACAACATTTGTTTTACGACTTTTCCAAAAACAGACAAAAAAACGACTTTTCACACAAAACTATACAAAACTCGATCAACTGTTCGGACATTTGAAAACCTTTTAAGACCGCCACTTTTTAGAAAATCTTTTTTTTTTCAAATCGAAGCTTACATTAATTTCATGAAATTTTAGCCGATAGACCCGCAAGCAGCATCTTTCTTTTTCCATAACTTCTTTCTTCTTCTTCTCCTTTCTTTCTTATCGTATGAGGATTAGCGGCAACCTCTGGGCCGCCTGTAAGGCCTCTGACTGTTATTAGATGACAACGGTCCCGCCCGACCGACCGACACGGTTTAACATGTTCTCCGAAATACGGAAGCGCTCAGTACCTGGGGCCCTACCAGCTAACTTTTCGAACTTCGGCAGGGCTGTTGAATTGTACTATTTGCCAAAGTTATTTGGAAGCTATCGTTGTTCGTATGACATCATGGATTGAGGTTCGGCATTTTGGCTTGATTGGGGCTCGATTTATCTGTTTTAATTTGAAGTTCGGCAGACTTGCCAAGGTTCGGAGCGTTAGCCTTTTACGGCCCCTGGCCCGACCAAGTGTTGCTTAACAAACGCAATCGAGTACGATCACGATCAATCTGTTAAGCTCCGCCATGAGCGCTTCATCGCTTTTTTATAACTGCAATGGTAAGATCACAGAATAACTAATAGTACAAGTACGATGGTCTTTTTGTAGAACATCGCAAAACTCATGTAATGTACCCGTTCTCGATTATAACGAGATTATCAGCGTGTAACATTCATATTTTCTCAGAGAGGTGTACGTGAACCCGGAGACGGGCGAGGTGTGGAAGCAAGACGACCTCATCAAGAACCCTCAACTCGCAGATACGCTGGAAATCATTGCGCGGGAGGGCCCAGAGGCGATACACAATGGCTCGCTTACGGCGCGGCTCGCACGAGATATCCAGGACTTTGGTGGCATCATAACAGAAGACGACCTCCGGAACTTCAGGTCATTAGTTTTTAATATCTGCAAGGTGCAATTGAAATCATTAATATCCTTATTATGAGAGAAGTTATACCAATGGAACAGACTTTTTTCATATTGAGACCGCTGTAAATGTAAAACTCCTATATCGACAACTAAACGAACCATGTTAGAATGAGAAGTTTGAGTATATTGTCGTTTTTCAGTCAGTCAGATGAGAGACGTGGTTTTAAATGGAGCAATATTAGTTCAATTCTATAAGTACAAGCGCACATTGGGCCACTAATCGCGACCACTAGTGGCTCAGTCAAGCCACTAGACGCAGCCACCAATCGCTGCCATTAGTGGCTTAGTGGCGGCCACTAGTCGCCACCACTAAGCCACTATACTTTTGGCTTTTCTGTTCATTTCCTTCGAGAGCTTGTAGGAGTCGAAAGCGTTTGTGAATGGGAAAACTCAACAAAAACCTCATTATATCGTTATTGTTGGTTATTAACTATACTGAGACGTAGACAACATCGTCGAATTCAAAACCAGCTATTGTGGCCGAGTGTGCGCGCGACGCAAGCGACAATCGCGGCCACAAGTAGCGAGCGCGGGCGACTCCCGCAGCTTGTGGCTCGAACGCGGCCACTCGAACGCCCGGTTTGCGCCGATACCATACAAAATGTATGAAAAAACTCGTCCTCAGCTTGTGGTCGCGCTTAGTGGTCGCGACTCGTGGCCCAATGTGCGGCAGTTCTAAATTCTGAAAGTCAATTTCGTAATGCGATAGCCGGATAATCCTTGAGAAAGGAAAATGGAAGTCAAATAAATTGAAAGTATTGCGTTTCCAGGGTAGAATGGAGCGACCCAATCGCGGTGCCCCTCACGGAGGAGCACACCCTCTACACGGTGCCCCTGCCAGGGTCGGGGTCCGTGCTCGCATTTATTCTGAATATGCTGCGCGGGTGGATGGGCGAAGGGACTGGCGTGCCGACTGGCTCCAACCTCTACTGGCACCGCATTATAGAAACCTTCAAATTCGCTTACGGACTGCGAACAGGACTCGGCGACCCTACACGCCCTAATATGAGTGAACGAATTAAAGAGGTACTTACCTATCTTCTTAATATATAAAATCGTAAACTGACCTGACTGACTGACTGACTGACTGACTGACTGATCTATCAACGCACAGCCCAAACCGCTGGACCTAGAGAATTGAAATTTTGCACACAGATAGTTATACAATGTAGGCATCCACTTAGGAAGGATTTTTGGAAATTCCATCCCGAAGGAGCTGTATGCTGTAATAGGGGATGAGGTTTTAAAGCTAGGCTCTTCAAATTTTGTATTTAGGCTGGCAATTAAAAATTAAGGAGTGGAAGAAGTAACTGGACCAAATAGGAATGGGACCAAACGGAAATGGAAACGGGAACGTGAACGTGAACGGGAAAAGGTAAGGAAACGGCAACGGGATACTAATATCTCTGGACCTAGTTCTGATTATTGTAACAAACTAGCTTCCGTGAGGCAGCCTGCTTGGTGGGGACCCACCTAATCACGTAAAATCGGCTGTTCGGATCCTGGTTGAAGGTTCCCTAAGGATTTTCTATAATATCTTCGCGGACGAAGTCGCAGGTGGAAGCTAGTTCTATTTATAATTTTATTCACTGTCAATTTGTCCGGGATGTATTCAATATGAATGTGGATTGAGGGCCATTGCATCGTACTTAATAAAGAAAAATTGAGACGAAACAGAAACTGATGTAGGTCAACAGTTAAGCTTGTTGCAGACGGATGTAATCACACCTCCCATCAGAGGTGACCTTGCTTGATGCCATCCATCTAGACGGTAGCTGTAATCTAAATTTCTCCATACAATCCACATGACCTTCAACGTCGTTTCTAATTGACGGCAAAAAACAAAAAATGAAACGAAATCAGCGCACTCCATCTTTGGATGTAGCTCGCGCCCTTCCTGCGAGCTACATCCAAAGATGGAGTGCGCTGATTTCGGTTCATGTTTTGTTTTCTGTCGTCAATTAGAAACAAAAGCGCTAAAACAACGCCCACGTGATTTTGCTACGCGAGCGCGAATCACAATGAAGGGCGACCGTGTTGACGCTTGGATGGAAACTCGTGTAACCGCAACACAATCCACGGATGTAAATCACGCCCCAATCAAGCTTCCACCAAGGTGACCTCTGATGGGAGGCGTGATTACATTCGTCTGGAACATGCTTTAACCTAACTTAAGGGCCAATTTCACTTGTAGTTACAACGCAACCTGTCTACTCCGGCCTGGGCGCGAGACTTCCGCATCCGGGTAAACGACAGCATGACGTATCAGGATCACGAGCACTACGGCGCCACATTCGATGGTGCTGATGACCACGGCACCGCGCACCTGATTGTGATCGCGCCCGACGGAAGCACAGCCTCCATCACCAGCACCATCAACTACATGTACGTGGCATCTTCAATATAAACTAATGGGGTTGGAAACGCAAAGCTAATTGTAGATGTCGCTGCGTACGCTTGTTCCTAAGACAGTAGACGTTCAGAACAAATCTATGGGAAAATAGGTATTTATTTTGTGGTATTTTTTTACCGAAAAAGACAGAATGCCGGAATTCAAAGCCAAATTTTTCCCAAGCCAAGTTCCAAGCTAAGCCAAGTGCCAGTTCAAAGACGTTTTTATTCTTACATAATTTATCAATTTTTTCTATAGGTATTTTCTATAGGATTTTTCGAAAATTTGTGCCAACATTTGTAAAGCCTTTATTAATTACACCGAATTTAAAAAATTTAAAGCTAAAAAACTATTTTTTAAAGTTAAAAGTCCTTTGTTTTCATAGCTCTCGTGGAACAAGCGTACTCAGCGCCATTTTGACAGTTGCCTTCCCCATTGTGACCGAGTGAGCGCGAAGCGTCTCTGCTTCACCTCGGGCAAAAATTCTTTCGTATGTCCGGCTGTCCGTTTATTGTTCTCTACAGGTCGCATTTTTCAACCGATTCTCGTGAAATTTTGTGAGCAGGTTCCAAAATTATATAGAATTTTTTAGTCGAGCCAGTTTTTGAAAATTTATCCAACAAAATAAATAATTCACACATTTCGAATCAAAATTAGAAGCGCCATCTAGCTGCGAATATACCAAATACTTAATATACCAAACATATAAATATGCTTTGAAAACCTCGCGCGTGGCGAGAGGTCGAAATCTATTATTTTTTCAACAACTTACATTTTTAATTTACTTTTTAACGCGAGGTCTACAGCTCACGAAGCCACTAGTTTTATACAATACTAAATAATATACTAGAAAAAATACGACTCGCACCAGTCCCCTAATTACGTAACTTTGTTGCAATCAACTTTGACAGAAATCGCAGTAACATTGCTGCTTTAGTAAGAACCAATGTGAGATGAGAACTATCTTACTTAAAGCGGCAATGTAACTGCGCTTTCAATTGATTTCAATCGAGAATTGTTAGCAACAGACTTATGTAATCAAGGGCCAGATCAATTCTTGGACGGGAATCGACCCCGCGACCTTTGGATGTCCGGTCCAATGCTCTGACGCTGAGCTACCGAGTCACTAGTGGCATCGTCGAATTTTTTAAATACCTTTCCAGATCTCAAATCAAAAATCTCAAATTAAAAAATTATGTAGGTAGCTATTTCATCTTAATCAAATGTCAAAATATCTGGAAAGATATTTCAATTGAGTTTTGAGGTAATTCCTCACATTGGTGACATAATGCTGGCTGTACAGCGTAAGAGCAGGATATACTAGAAGAAATTCGACGATGCCACTAGTGACTCGGTAGCTCAGCGGTCAGAGCATTGGACCGGACATCCAATGGGTTCCATTCCATTCCCGTCCGAGAATTGATCTGGGGCCGTACCGGCTAACGTTTTGTCTAATCTATTTTAAAATCTGTTTTAATTTGAAACTCGGCAAATTTTCTGAAGCTTGATTCGTTAGCCGGTACGGCCCCTGGTGCGAGTCGTATTTTTTCTAGTATATTATTTAGTATTGTATAATAATAGCATCGTGAATGTAAAAATCTCAAATTTAAAAAAAAACTATAAAGGTGCGGGCACTGGCATATTTGTCTGACGCCACGCGTTAACACGTGTTAACTAACACGCCGTCCGATGACATCGGTTTTCATAGTAAATGTATGCACTAGGATCACACTTATCTTAGACCCGTCCAAACAAATAGGTACGGCGTGTGTCAACGTGCGTCAAACAAATGTGCCCGCACCTTAATATGTTGATGCATGTTTTCCTAGTTCTTAAATCCTAAATTACAGATGGGGCTCCTTAAGACGTTCACGTTCTCTTGGCTTTCTGTTGAACAACGAAATGGATGACTTCGCTATTCCAAACCGGCAATCAGCTTACGGCCTGCCGCCGTCACCGGCCAACATGCTCGGGCCGGGGTTGCAGCCGCTGAGCTCCATGACGCCCAGCATCGTGCTGAAGAACAACGAGCCGGTGCTCGTGCTCGGCGCGGCTGGGGGCACCAAGATCACCACACAAGTATCTCTGGTGAGTCAAACCACGGGGTCTCACTAGGAACATCAGATGTGGCTTAGTTAGCAAGCACCGCCATCTAGTGAGGTAAATTTAAACTAATGTTGGAATTAGTTTAAATTTACCTCACTTGATGTCGGTACCTGCTTCGATTTGTTTTTGTAATATTCAAAAACAGTGGCCCTACCATGGGTTGATGCAAACTGTTTACGTTACAGTAAACTATCGGATATACTGCTCACAGTCAATACGAGTGAAAGAGAGAAAACGATAGTTTACTGTAACGTAAACATGGTAGGGCCACAGATAAAAGAAGTCATGAAACTTTTAAATTGTTTCTTAAAAAAAATCACCAAATGCAAAATTGTAGTGAAACAGTACAGTGAAGGGTTTTTTAACAAATTTCAATAAAAATTGAGTGACACCTATTGGCAATAATGGGGAATGTCCGAAAAAATCAAATTGGCTGAATATTTTTTATAGGTAGGAATAAGCTCCCTTAGTAATAGAAAAAAAATCAGAATCTGTACGATAGTGTTATGTAATCTGTGGTCAAACTTACCGCGGGAATGTCTTAGCAACAGTTTATGATAAAAACCATTGAATAGTAAACGTTGCACTTTGTGGTTAAGCGTGCAAGTGCAGAACTCCATCAAAAAAATTGCATAAGTAATAATATTAGTATGATGGCTACGCACACAATTCAATAGAATAGTAGTAGTAGTTTCAGTTAGGTACCTACCTACATTTTCTAAAGCTGGAAGCTGTGGCGAAGAGTCCACATTTTGATTCCCATCGGCTTACCTTTTAGAAATCCTACCCCACCGATCCACTATGCAGATCATGACATTTTTGTAGAACTGCTTACCCTCGCCATAATTTCACCTCTCGCCACTGAGTGTACCTTTTGAGAGTCAGCCGATAAAATATCCTTGTTGATATTTTATCGGCTGATAGATACATAAAAAATCGTACTGGGAATCAGATATGGACTGTATGGCAGTAAACTCCTTTGACGTTTGATTAAAAATTTATAACCGTACGATATCGTCTAAACTGCTGGTAGCTTAAAAATCACGTGCGCGCTGGTGTTCTCCGACTGTTTGTCTTCAGAACCCGTGTTCACATTTGTATACTTACTGCTCCCCAGACTGTACGAAACGTGATCATAGAGGGGGGCACTCTGTTTAACGCTATGGACCGGCCGAGGATTCACCACCAGTTAATGCCCATGGAAGTGGAATACGAGCATTTCTTCAGTCAAGTAAGTATATCTACCAGCTTTTGGCTGCGTGGGATTTCATTTCGAACGAGGCTCTTGATAGCTCAGAGCGAATTTGGCCTAATGCCCAACCTGCTTCGCCTTATCCATCCATAAGGAAAGCAAGTGCTCCAACTTTGTGCAAAACAATCAAAGAAAATAATTATCAAGTATCTCATCAGGTTGTTTTCCATTACTTATAACAAATGTTGGCTACACTGGTTACGCTCTGTGGATTATATAATTTCGATCATTCAATTAATATTCAAGTGCGACGATGGCTGCTGTTGTGACTGTCTGCCTTCTTACTTTCCCAAAGATTTCGCAACGGTATTGTCAAATCAGCCCCCCTACCCAAATGGCCAACTTTCTATTCGTTTGAATCCTACGCTTACTTTTAAAGCTTAAATATGAGCAATAGATGATTAAATCACATGTCGTAAACTTATGTAAATCACAGACTTCGATGTATTGTATGGAATTGTCAAGCTTACGGCACGTAATTTTATAGTTTACTGTTTATTTTAAAGTTTTAATAGTGAGCGTAGCGTTCAAACGAATAGAAAAGTGGCCATTTAAGTAAGGAGGCAGGAGTCAATTTAAAATTTTATTTGACAATTTTATTCTCGGCTCAAAAATCATGACCGGAACTGAGAGACAGAACGCTTCTGATCCAAATAATGATATAGCTTATAGGCCAGCTTCGAAGGTTAACTAAGAGAACCTAAGAAAGTCTATCATAAGACAAAACGTTAATCGTATTAACCTGATACCTATGCAAAACGAAGTCATCGCAAAACTGGAAATAAGTAGGTTGGTAGATTGCTTATACAAACATTCCTTAATTTCGAAATCGTTCAACATCTTTGGTATCTAAACTTGTCAAAAGAGAATGTACGTTGCTATTTCGTTAATGTTAATTAAATAAACAAACTTTATATTTTTACAGACGTATCTTCTGGCATAGTAAATTAATTACCTACAAATTCTATAGTCTGATGATCTCAAGTTGGTATACCTACGTGTATACTCCATATATTATTATATCGGCCGATATTATAATAATACTTATTATGGAGAATATTATACCGGACTGATCACTCCATTCCTTTCCAAGACACAGTTCTCCTAAATTCACCATAATATTTTTTCTCTCTAATTACACTACATTTCCCCTCAATGTTATCCCATTTTTGACCTATTTTTTAATTAAAGTTTGAATTTGGAATTTCTCTCTCAGGAAATAATAGAGTCCCTATGCGAGCGAGGTCACGCGGCCACGGAAATGCCCCCGAATGCAGGCTTCGCCGCAGTGGTGGGGGCGGCGCGCGAGGCCGACGGCTACCTGCACCCCAACACCGACCGCCGGCGGCCTGGCAGCATCGATGGCTTCTAAATTCAAATAACGACCAAGGATCTAGACATTGAAAACTTTTGAGCTTTATACCATAGACCACAGTTGCAAGCTCACGAGTACTTACTAAAAAAATGGGAAAATGGGAAATGCGTGCGGTGTTTTTTTGACTTCTTAAAGGTGCGCGTCCCCTGTATCCGAATCGGAGCGGACGGATATTTGTTGCGCAACTGTTGCTTTGTATGTATTTATGTGAACTGCTTTGGCATTTCCGTGCCATAGAAATTCATACTAAGTGACAAAAATGCCGACGCTCTGTCCGCGCCTTACCATAGTATGATTTCGATGGAGTGGACGCTCAACTTATGATGTGTACGAATTGATGAGCAATCAGTTTTTATGCAGATTGCAGGTAACTTACACTATTTAGTCACAAATTATTATTAATTATGTATCATTCCGTACAGTCTGACAGTGGTGCCTGCCGGTAACTTTGCACAAATACAATTTCGAAACCAGAATTAATCGAAAGTTCTATTTATTTTGCTGTTGCAAGTGTCGGCGACTTATTTTTTTTATTTATTTATTTATTTATAATCAGGCAACAATGGCCCATAGATATATACCTTAAAACTAAAACATATATGTATAAACAATATTGTTAGTAAATATAACTTAATATTACGTTAGTATAAAGTCAATTTGGCACTTTCTGTGTCAATTCGGTGGCACAAGGCAACGCCCCTCGGAAGCGCCTGTATACCACGCCCTGCGGCCAGAAGTCCTCCTTCATGAAAGTGTCCAGCCTGGCTGTCGGGATGCGCACCACAAACGACTTAAAATTCGTGTTATGGCGCGACTCCAGAGGCTGAACTCTCAAGCAAAAGTTAGCCTTCTTCTTTATGTACTCTATCACATCCTGCATGGTGGTGGTGTGGTGCAGGCGGGACAGGTACACGGCCGTGGTCGGTATGGCAGCTCGCAGCAGGAAGTTGGGCCCTGTCGGTGCGGTGCCATGGTGGTTCTTGCTCTCTTGCTGACGACGTCGCTTTTTGTTCCGAACCTCGAGGAATCCATCTTCATCTTGGCCCGGTCGGACGACTTTCTGCGGCTGAGCTTTTCCATCGACGAGAGATGGCTGCTGCGACTGCGGCCTTGAGTTGGCAGCAGCAACAGCAGCAAAATTCCGTTGACAGCTGACGGGCGCACGCGTCTCAGGCGCGCGCGGCGTCACCGCGGTAGGTGGCGGCGGCGGGGCGCGGGCGGGGGGCGCGGGGTCGGCGCTCGCGGCCGGTGGCAGCGGCGGCGGCGCTCGGGCTTGTTCGGGTCGTGGCGGAGACGGCGTCGAAACTGCTGACTTGCAACTCGACGACGATGGCGACGTTTTTACTGGGACAGCTTTTATTCCCATCTGCCCCCTTCGAGCTTTGCCACCGGGGTGCTGGTTGGTGAAAGTGGCAGATAAATAGGTGCCATTGACCACCGGAGAGGTAAACGCTATTCCCATCTGCCACCTTCAAGCTTGCCATCGGGTGGCACTAATAGGTGGCTTTTACCTACGTGGTCAATATCCCACGTGACCAACCATCACCCCCGTGGCAAATATCGAAAGAGGCAGATGGGAATTAAGGGGACTGACGCTGTTACTGTGTAAACTTTTAATTATATCTATAGATTCTTTAATTATTCAATTTTAACATTCTATAAACTGTCAATCTTTCAGCAACTGCCATAATTTATTATTCAGCTAATAGTTTTGGAAGGTTGACAGCTTGCAGAGAAGTCTACAACAAAATTTCAAATTCAAATTGAGACTGTAGCATAGGTAGTTGAAATATATAAATAGCTTGACTGTGATGTACAGCTTAAAGTTATTTCGTCAGTATTTTTGTGAAATACTTATTGGTAAAATCTCATTTATTATATTACCATTTAAGTATTAGCCACCTGACTTGTTCTACTTATTTCAATAGTGATCAGTAGAAAAATATCTACCACCAGTCACCAGTATGTACTTATTATGATTAAATATGCATTTACCTGAAAAGGACAACTGCTTTATTTAAAGCTTACCTTGTATATTTTTTTGTTAAACTTAGAAAGCCACATAATAGTTATTCTCGTTAAAAGTTAATTAGCTTACTTAACTGAAAGAATCGGGAAGTACTCAGATATAGCTACCTTAATTTTTTTTTTCAAGTAAAAGTTAAATTCATTGTGTTTTTACTTTATGCTTATAATTAAAATGTTATAATATTCCTATGGAATTTCGTCCATTTTTTTGGTTGTAATGTAAATAATGTTATAATTGTTTAGTTATTTTTTAAGTTATGGTGATATTTTATTATTATGGTTAAATAAAGCGGCAAATCTAAGGGTTACATTGAATTTAATTTTTCAGTATAGGCATGTACTTAAGTAACTTCCTTCATACTTACCTATGTCAAAATGTGACAATGGCCACTCCTCGTCATGATAATCGAACGAACAGGCAACACTTGGGGCAACACGGGCAAAAATAAATAGATGTGTTCAGTCCATGAAACTAAACAACTTTCTTAGGAACACAGGGCCAAATATGTAAAAAAAACGATTATCCATACAAATCAAAAAGAATAAGTGATCAATTTAGTACGGAATGATCCAAATATCAGTGGCATAGCGTGGGGGGCGGGGGGGGCGTCACTTTTTGGGGGGCGGCAAAATTTCACAAACAATAAAAAAAGTTAGTACTTTTTTTATTGTTTGTGAAATTTTGCCGCCCCCCAAAAAGTGATAAGAGTGAGAGTGAAAGAGAAGGGATAAGAGGAACATTTAAATTTCCTCTTTTCCACCTATCCCACCTAGGCGGGATAAACTAATATTCGGATTACTAATCTAAACGACAATTCCCTACAACAAACGTTAAGTGACTATAGTTTTGAAAATGCTTGGTTAAAAACAAAAAAAAATGTGGTGGTACAGGAGGACATTTACAAAATTAAATAAATGTTCAATAAAGTTGATCTCCTCTAAATCTATGCTACCCTGGTACTTCGGTTCAATAACAAATGTTCAATAAAATGAAAGCAAAATAAATACTAATCGCTCATTCATTTCTGGCCATTTTATTGCTGTTACCATGTTCTATCATTCCACTATCATATTGCCTATTTAATCTAACCCATTAGTCAAAGCTATTAAAGCATCAGATTTAGATTAGTTAACCCGAATATTAGTTTATCCCGCCCAGGTGGAATAGGTGGAAAAGAGGAAATTTAAATGTTCCTCTTATCCCACCTGGGTGGGAAGAGTGGAAAAAATATTCCACTTTTCCCTACCAGGTGGGATGGCCAGGTGGGATAGGTGGAATAGGGGCCAAAATCAAAATTCGGGTCCGCCCCGGGCGGCACAACACACGCTACGCCACTGCCAAACAAATAAAATATTGTGGCGTTTGACACAATATCTCTTGGAGAAAGTTGTTCAGTTTCATGGACAAGGGACTGAAGTACTGGACACAACGGTGGGTGTTTGGATGATAAGTTCAGTTAGAATGACCTGGGAGCTAATTGTCTAATTTTAAAAATCTATCGCAATCGCTTTCGTTTGACAGATAGATGTGACACATTGCTGCATTTCGTTGATAAATTTTTATTTGTGCCAAAAAGAAACTTCATTGGATTACATCCTGAAAGCGATTGCGATAGATTTTGAAGTTAGACAATAGAAAGGCTGCCTGGATTAGTTATTCTGTGGCCGTACCGACTAACGCATCGAACTTCGATAAGTCTGCCCAGCTTCAAATTAAAACAGATAAATCGAGCCTCAATCAGGCCAAAATGGCGAACCCCAATTCATGAAATCACAAGAACGTCGATATCATATCTTCTAAATAACTTTGGCAAATAGTACAATACAAAATTCCTTATTTCGATTTAAGTTGAAGCATGGCAGACCGACGCGTTAGTCGGTTTGGCCCCTGTATGCATATGTTAGGCTCGAAATCTATCGACTGACACGTTATAACCACGTTAACTGTAGCGAATAGCACGTTGCGTATGCATTAAATAAACTCCCGTTGTCAGGAACACCACGTTCCGTCTCCGCCCTGTGGTGTGCCCGTCCCGTGCGAATCCCGTTAAGGGCTTTCTCGTTACATATACAGCAACCCGTTTTTTCTGACGCTTCGAATAGACTACCTACTACTAAATAATAGTACTGTAGGAAGAATATCTTCGCCAGATATTCAGCGAAAAGGAAAGTAAGTATATAGGTACCTACCTACTGTATTTAATTTATTAAAAATTATAATATCCTTCTGATAAAATAGAGTTTAGTGGACTTTTCCTTTACTTAAAACGCTACAAGTAGGTACTAAAAAGTTTCGCCACCCAAGGGCACGGGTTCGAGTCCCGTCTGAGGTGCTACGGGTGGGTCGATGTTTATAGTATTTATCCATTGTGAAATGCAAAAAAATCCCTTCTTCCCCACGACACTACCGAGGCGCACTACTGGTAGTGTCGTGGGTAATTTTTTTTTCCCTTCTACACTACCGGCCCAGTAGTGTCGTAGGTAAATGAAAAATTCCATACATATGCATTCCCCACGACACTACCAATTTTTTACTTTTTTTCGTTAATTGGCAGATTCTGGAATTTCGTGACAACAATACATGTAAACATAACTAAATCTCTATTTAGATCGGTTTATTAGCACAAATCCAACTTGAACTTAAAATAATTAAAAACTTAATAATTATCTATCTTCTTTAAATTACATTACCAAAGTACCAGGGTAGCATAGATTTACAGGAGGTTAACTTTGTTGTATGTAAATTCGTTGAATTTGTGCTAAATAAACCCGATCTAAATATGGTTAGGGAGGCGAATAGGGGAATTTTCGGTAATACTCGAGCGTGGCAGTTTAAGATATGAGAGATACCTTGGACCTAATAGAACAACCTTGTAAAGTATTTAGCTCTATATGTAGTGACGCGCGCCTAGGATAGACGATCAGATTAGTAAAAAAAAATCGATAGTCTGAAATACTCGAGCGCGTCAGATTAAGATATTGGGGGTTGATTTTAGTGTTTTAAGACTAAATTTAACTAATCTGACGATAAGTCCTTGACGCCGCCGAGTTATAGGGTCGCGAACTTGTAAAAAAAAAACGTTAATCCGGCATTCTCGAGCGCGATTTTTTATTTTTTTATTTTGAAGAATATAATCTAAAACGTACTAAAAATACAAAATCTGCCGGTTTCCGCATGACCGGGAGTGTGGAGGAGCCATTTCGTCTTCCGAAAAACGCGTTGCGGCATATAAGTCGCGAACGATACATTTTACAAAAAAAAAGTTTAAATAAACAAAAAAAGATAATTTTATTTTACACAAAAAAGGTCTCTTTACATTTTTGTCCAAAGTTAAAACTTTTTGACTTGAAGCATCATAAAAACTCAAATTCCCGGTTTTTTGAGTATATCTTGAAAACTGAGGGTGTTAAAAAAAATTGATATGAAATAACGATGATTAAATTATGTTACTTTTATTATATCTCAAAAAAATTTATTTTTTCTAAAGCTTCTCGACAATTTTCGTGGACTCGGAAAAAGTTACGCGTATCTGTATACAAAAGTATTATTAACATGTACAGTTTCATGTATGTATATTATTCAATAGCCTGTTGATCCTCAAATTGTTTTTTGGACGTACCGTAAGCAAAACGAAGTGAAGAATTGAAGCAAAAAAGAGGAATTTGCCATAAACATGTAATACAACCAAGGAGGTTTATAATAGGGAGTGAGTACTCTACAAAAATTTTCACTTATCGTTTAAAAGAAATTCTACTTTATTGCATTCGTCATAGAGTTGAAATTCTATCGACGAAATTGACTGAAGGCACTACTGTGTGAAAGAGACAACACCAGGTGGAGGTCGGTGTCTCGTTCGCACAATTGCCACTACTAAACAATAATACCACGATAGTAGGACAAAAAATATGTACGTTACCAATCAAGTAGTGTATCAAAATTAAGGATTCGGAGTGGGAAGTCGAATATTTACTATTTAAATATTAATTTAGAATGACACATAATAATTGTAATATAAAACAGAACTTACTCTTTTGATTTAATTAGATATCTATAATAATGCTAATCAGCTATCATCGGTGAGGTGGTAATAAATAGAATTGTCAATACTGGCAACTCCGATTTTGACCTTGGCGCCGAATTTCAATTTAAGAATGTCAATCTATAGGAAATGTTACTTTACAAAACTAGTGTGACCATAAATACTGCACCATTTCAGATTTCCAAAAAAATGAAATTGTTCTATTGAAATGGCTAGAGGTCGCAGGCGAGACGGTAAAATTAATAATAATAATCAAATTCATACTTGTGCGCCTATTTCGATAAAACTCTGGTTTTGGTACTATTTCAACATGAAAATAACAACGCAATGTTAAAATTTTAAAAATCCAAGATGGCGGCCAACTTTTTTGTTTTTGGGCCGATTTCGATGAAACTCGGTTTTTGGTACTATTTAGACAACAAAATAACAACGCAATTTTTAAAAAACTAAAAATCCAAGATTGCGGCCACCTTTTTTGTTTTTGGGCCGATTTCGATGAAACTTGGTTTTTGGAACTATTTTGACAAGAAATTAACAACGCAATTTTTAAAAAACTAAAAATCCAAGATGGCGGCCAACTTTTTTGTTCTTGGGCCGATTTCAAAAACAAATTAGCAGCCATTTTGATCTGTTTTGATTTTTCCTTCAGTTTACATTGAGTTGTTATTTTCTTGTCTAATTAGTAGCCAAAAACAGAGTTTCATCGAAATCGGCCCAAAAAAACAAAAAAGTTGGCCGCCATCTTAGATTTTTAATATTTTAAAAATTACGTTGTTATTTTCTTGTCAAAATATTACCAAAAACCGAGTTTCATCGAAATCGGCCCAAAAACAAACAAGTTGGCTGCCATCTTAGATTTTTTAATTTTTTCAATACATATTGTGTTATTATTTTCTTGTCAAATTAGTACTAAAAACCGAGTTTCATTCAAATCAGCCCACAAATAAAAGAGTTGGCTGCCGTTTTTTTTTTATATTTTTAACATTTCTTTGTTATATTTTGATCAAAATAGTAACAAAATGGAGTTTCATAAAATCGGCCCACGAACAATATAGTTGACTGCCATTTTGTTTTTTTTTTAATATTTTTAACATTGTGTCGTCGTAAATCTCTTGCACCCATTTTATTAATTTCACAAGTAAAGAAATTGGTGCAAGTATTTTAGACCTTATTGACATCTTTACCAAAATAACAGTTTTTAATGAAACAGCAAAGTAAATGTACAAGTATAATTATGGGAAAAAGCAATCGAATTTCAAACGTCAATAAAGTCGAAAATCGTTTCCATCTTTTTTTGACTACAGATCACTAGACAATGTTTTCCTAGTTTTACTTGTTTTTCCAACATTTATTTGTTTTTCCGAAGTTCACGCACATTCCATTTTTATAAAAAATTGGAATAAACTTTAAGTTGCGTAATTATTTACACTTGAAATTAAATTGAATTGAATAAACTAGATTTTAATTGGTTGAATTACCATATTTAAAAAATAAAAACAAAAAAGCAACTTAATAAAAACGTGATAGATAATTTGTTCTTAAAAAATATTTTTTTAAATAAATATTAATTATCTTTTTTTTAGTTAACGAGCTAAACTAAAAATATACCACCGCCTATCAGAGTACTCGTCAAGACCATTCAAACGAGTCCAAACTCGATGGTGTTGAAAGGTTTTATTGCAGAGTTCCTGTGGCCTTCTTCCGGCTCCATCATCAGACTCTTGGATACTATTACCCAACAGAGCATTCGTCAAGACGATTCAAACGAGCCCAAACTCGATGGGGTTGCATGATTTCAATTTTGAGTTCCTATGGCATGGAATCCAGACTTCATCATCCGACCCTGAACCTCGTCTCCCGTCAGAGTACTTGTCAAGACAATTCTAATAAGCCCAAACACGATGGGGTTGTATAGTTTCATTCATCATAGAGTTCCTGTGGCGTTCTTCCGGCTCCATTATCAGATCACCTCAATGACACTGTAATATTGCATTTCCTTCCATTTCTGACCTGTGTTCAAAGTTTCAAGTCTCTAGCTCATCGGGAATTTGGTATAAAATCGTTTGCAAAATTTGTGCTCAAACAAACAAAAGAGCAAGCAACCTAATAAAAACGCGGTAAAAAGTGTTAATTATAAATAAAGAACTACCTAGGTATTTAAGTTTATATTAAACAGTTTAAAGTATTATGTATGTCTCCGGCCAACCATACGGTTTGGTCACCCTAATGAAGAAAAGGACACATACATCTACTTGACCTCTCTGTCGGCTCGTTTTGGGGCGAAGCGCTCATTCCGGTTTATAGTACTATTTCCATGAATACAACTGAGCGCTTCGCGGAAATATGCCGTCCTACCAATTTTTCTATGTCTATGGTCCTACCAGTATTTTTCCTTTATTTCGCGACATTAATGGTGGGGAAAGAAGCGGTAGAAGGGAATTTTCGGTACACCCCAATGTATATATATATATATATATGTTTATGGTCCCCTACCGTAGACCTATGTGCCCTCAGTATGACGCCGTTTGAAGAGAGAGAAAAGATATATATAAATAAAGTATATTTCTCGAATGTGCTGGAAACTTTTTCCCCTGTAGCCCCGCCCCGCACTCGCTGTCATTCTTAAATTCCCCGTTCTATCAAGGAGAAAGAAAGGAAAAAAAAAACCAAAAAACCTTTCCGGTCAGATTAAGAGAACACACCAACATTTTTGTCAGATTAAGAAAATATGCTTTCAGGATACCGAGATAAACCTCCCCTATGAAAATCTGACGCGCTCGAGTAAATTTTTTTTTTTTGCATTTTTTACTACTTTATATGCCTACCCCCACCACGCAAACCGGCAGATTAGTATACCGTTGTTATCAGAGGCACTTGGGGCATACTTAGTATGAATATCTGACGCGCTCGAGAATGCCCAAGTAACTGTTTTTTTTTACATTTTTGAAAAACCGTACACGCCAAACCCACCGCTAAAATGGTTTTTACCATACGAGCTTTTCTTTTCGAAATTATTTTATCTTTCGATTTTGATAGGTCTCGACGGCGCCGTTGAATTACGCCATTTAGCTACCTCGCCTCCCTAACGAGATTTAGTTGGTGGTACTTAACACGTGTTGTATTGTATTACGAAAATAATAAAAAAATAAAAGCGATATAAATACAGAAGTTAACCTTCGTTATGTTTATGAGATCCTTGTACTTTGGTGAACTACAGAGTTATATATTTACATGTTGTCACGAAAATAAAATTGGTAGTGTCGTGGGGAATGCATATGTATGGAATTTTTCATTTACTTACGACACTACTGGTCCGGTAGTGTAGCAGGGAAAAAAAATTACCCACGACACTACCAGTAGTGCGCCTTGGTAGTGTCGTGGGGAAGAAGGGAAAAAAAATCTAATATTTAATCACGAAAAAGGTTATTTTAAAGTATTTTTAAGGAAGTAAGCAAGTTTCAGGACAGTATTTCTAATTTCCTATGACGGAAACAGACCTTTTGCTGCCAAAAAAAAATTTTTTTGGCAGTGCCTTGGCTGCCGGTACCGGTTTCTAAAATAATTAAGGACGGGAACCGGAACGAAACAAAAATTGTCTATGGTTGATAAAAAAAGATTCTTGACGGGTGGGACATTCTGAACAACTTTCATTAAGATTTTTCCTGGGGGTAATAATTTTCAAATAATTAACTTTGTTTATTTTTTCATAATAAACAAAATCTGGAAAACTATGAGACAGGGGTGTATCATGTTTGTACGGTGTACAAATGCCTATATTCAACTTGGTACTCATAATTAGGTCACGCATCATTACTTTTGTAATACATTCGATTTATTATATTTGCCATAAAATCAGTACGCAATTAACATTCATTCAACAATCACGCGTCCTCATTTAGCATTTAAACACGTAATTTTGATTCCTTTGTGAATTAGTAATAAACTTTTATTTTCCGAAACTTATCTATAATTTAAACTATCATTCGTCAAGGTGTACAGCCCGGCTCGTACAATGCCCATTGCGTAAATTGATAGGGACGATGATACCAATACGTGGAATTGACAAAAAAGAGGGGTTTTCGCTAATCGGTCATTGAAAAAAATTGGCAAATTTTTTTATTCATTTAACTCGGGAAATATGCATTTAAGAAAAAAAATGCGTCCTAAATTTATCGTTCCTACGGGTTCATTAAAACTAATAAGAGCAAAAAAGGGTGGTTATAAGTACTTGATTTTAAGCAAAAAAAAGTTCAGTTATTATTTTTTGGGTTGGCTATTGACTGCTCATAGAGTCCCGAAGGCGATACTCCAACTGGACGAAATCACCCTGAACCTGACTCCCCGTCCCTATCATTACATAAGATTAGGTAGGTACCTGTCCCGTATGTATGTGCCCAAATACTTAAAAAGGTTTTGTTAAACATTATAAAATAGGTACATAAAGACCATCCATCTATTCATCCATCTATGATATACGATAAAATATATCTTAGATATAGGTTCTGGCAGCCGTCTTTGCAACCTATTCCGGCAGCTGTCCTCGCCACCGGTTCCGGCAGCCGTCCTTGCAACGGGTATCGGTGACTGTTCTAGATACCGGTACCGGCAGCCAAGGAACAGCCTATTTTTTTACTATTCAAACTAGTGTTGCCAACCTGAAAAATTGGGATTCAAGGCTCATTTTTTTACTATTTCTATTTATTTAGCTTGTTCTGCTACTAGACGCCTCAAATGTACAAAAGCTTAGATTATTTATATGTCAAGATAGACAGTCGAAGCAACGAAAGCGTCTAAAAAAACACGCACACATTGTCAGTAGTGTGACCCGGCCATAGTTTTTATTGCAATACTCTTTGGGCGCAATGATGCTAAAAATGCACACCAACCTCAAAAAGTTGGCCTGTTTTGTTTAGTACGTCAAAAGCGTAAGACTCTATCTGGACCAATAGCATTCAGTACTGAAAATTTTTAGTTCCATTTTATTTAATTTCAACTCTTTATGGTCAAGCTGTAAGTCTGCTTGATAGGGCACCGATATGAGATGAGGGTCCCATTGCAACCGCGAGTCTATAGTAATACCTAAAAATTTTGTTCGCAGCGACATTTACAATTAGCTTTGCGTTGCCAACCCCGTTCTAGGACTCGCTCAATAAGCGAGTGCCCGTGCTCGCCCCTCCCCTAACGCCGGTACTAGTAATTAGTATATTCATCTGTGGTACCGGTAAACTGGGATGACTCGCAACTGCGTGGTGAATATTTTATTTTATTTTATTTATTTAGAAACAAACGGTCGTACACATATATTGAACGAAAATTATAAATGAAAAGTTACACAAGACCTATAGTTTCCTTAATGAAACAATGGAGTGCGAATCATTAACACAACATTGATGTATAATTAGAAAACATGCGATGGTATATAATATAGGTAAGTAGTAAATTATTACATAACATAGAAAGAACAAATTACCCATAGAAGCATTGACCTGGCAAAAAACTTTTTCAAAGTTGATGTTTAGTGATAATATTTTTTTTTCCGAAGAACACTAGCAATATTATTGAATTTTAATTTGACAACCAGAAAAATATACAATGGTAAAAACAATATGTTCTCTTTTATGTTACTTAATTAAATTGTAATTATCGAAAATACATATAATTATTTTTTCTATGAATTCTATATTGCTGATTTTTATTATTAGTTAGCAATTCATAAATAAAAATAAAGATGCAATTTTATGAGCCAAATTACCCTTCTATACAAGACAATTAATAAATTCAACATTTTGACAGGTCAGGAATGGGCGTCCTTCTTTACGATTTAGTTAAAATAACATATGGATGTATAACTCTTAAACACAAAAAATAATAATACTTATTAACAAATTCAAACAACCCAGGCACTAAACCTCTTTAAAGGCATTCTTAATTTCACGTATCGAAGAATTGAATACATCTATAGTTGTAAGTTTCTTATTTTGATCAAACATTCTGCATGCACGTCTCGTAAACATATTATTTCTGATGTAACAAGTTCTGCTGTAAGGAATGTGAAATAATTCTCTACTGCGACAACCACGTTCAAGTCTGCGAGGTACTCTTAGATTGATTTTGTTAAGTAAGTTAGGGGCATCAACAAGGTTATTTAGTAATTTATATAGTAAAACAGCATCGACACAATTTCTACGGTCTTCGAGAGTCTGAATATGATAGTAAGATAAAGACTGTTCGTAACTAGAATGCGTATAAGAAACTCGATAATTAATTGACTTAATAAATTTCTTTTGAATTCTCTCAATTCTGTGAATATGTTTCTTACAGTATGGTTTCCAAACTGCACTGGCAAACTCTAAACGGCTACGGACAAAAGAATTAAAAAGTGTTTTATATGTATATTCTTTTTTAAATGGTTTACTGACACGGAGGATAAAGCCAAGCTGTTTAAACGATTTGCTTATGATCGAGTCAATATGTGGCAGGAAAGAAAGCTTTGTGTCCATTAAAATTCCTAAGTCACGTATTTGCTCAACTCGATGTAGTTTTTTATTTGCCAGTGTATAGTTGAAATTGATGACATTGTTTTTACGCGTGTAACTTATAACATGACATTTTTCATGATTAAGAAATAAATTGTTAACTTTACAATAATGCTCGAAATTAAGTAGATCATTTTGCAACAACGTGCAGTCATTAGTGTTACGGATAATTCTGAAAATTTTAGTGTCATCAGCGTAAAGTAAAGTTAACACTTTACTTTACGCTGTGAGTGCAAAATGCTATCGGCTAAGTCATTGATATAGAGTATGAATAATAAAGGGCCCAAATGGGACCCTTGCGGTACGCCAGAATGTATATATTTGAATTCAGAGGAATATCCCGAGATTACAACAGCCTGCTTTCTCTTTTCCACATAAGACTTTATCCAACGGAATAGATCACCGTGTATACCGAGTTGCCAAAGCTTTTTTAGCAAGGTATTATGGCATATTTTATCAAAAGCCTTGGCAAAGTCAGCATACACGGCATCCACCTGGTATCCATCGTTCATAGCTTCAAATATTACTTCAGTAAAACCGAGTAAATTAGTTTCAACAGAACGACCTTTGTAAAAACCATGCTGGCTAGCAGTAATGTGGCGGCGAACGATGTTCCAAAGTTGGTCTGTAACTATCTTTTCTAAAATTTTTCCGAAATGACTCAGTTTTGAGATGGGTCGATATTTTTCAATGTCAGAACTAATAACACCTTTAGGTATAGGAGTTACCCATGCCTGCTTCCATATCTCCGGAACACAGCCTTCTTTCAATGATTTTGCAAATATGATAGTAATAGGTAATGTCAAAGATGAAGCGCATTTTTTTATAAATAGTGTAGGGATGGTATCAGGGCCTGTACCTTTATTTATGTCTATTGATTTTAAATATTTAAACACAAGGTCGGTATTTATTTCTATGGAGTGAATGTCAATGACAGGGTCGAGTGGCGGTACAGCATTTTCTAGATCAAAAGATGAATCATTGGACTTTTCGAAGACTGAGTGAAAGTAATTGTTAAATAAATTACAAATAAGCTGGCCATCCGAAACTGTGGATCCTTTATAGTTCATTGATTGGGGCAGTCCTTTATTAGAAGAAATTGACTTAATATATGTGAATATGTAAATATTAAGTGTGAATAGAAACAGTTTCAAGGAAAAATATACAAAAACTAAAAATTTCCTTTTTTTTATCGTATTCATTGATAAAATATTTTTGTGAGTTATTAAATTAACTTAATTTTTAACCGACTTCAAAAAACAAAAAAAGGAGGTTCTCAGTTTGACCTGTATGTATGTATGTATGTTTCTCCGCGATTATCTCGTGTTTGGCTGAACCGATTTTGATGCGGTTTCCAGAAAAAAAGTCTTCAAAAAAGGATGTCCTCTTCTCAGTTTGATCCGTATGCATGGTTGTCCGCAATTATCTCACGTTTGGTCAAACCAATTTTTCTATCTACCTAGATAATAATTTATAATACAAAAGGTACTTACACTAAAAAAAAATGTTTTAAAAAACAAAAAACCGACTTCAAAACCCCACTCTATCCCTAAAAAGCAAGAAATAATATTGAAATCACTAGATACGCATTATGATAGTAATAAAACACGTCTATTGAAGTCGGTGGGGCTGTTAGAATAAATAAAAAAAGGTGTTCTCCAGTTAGAATAAATAAATAAAAAGTTGTCCTCCAGCCCCACCCGACTTCAATAGACGTGTTTTATTACAATGATAATGCGTATCTAGTGATTTCAATATAATTTATTGCTTTTTAGAGGTAGAGTGGGGTTTTGAAGTCGGTTTTTTGTTTTTTTAAAACAATTTTTTTCAAGTAGGCAACAATTTCTTTTGACAGTGTTGCCTATTTTCGCAGCAATTTCGTGTTCAAAGTTTGTCGACTTTTGACTGTCAAATTCATAGAAATAGAATGTCAAAGAACTACAATGTCAATAAACAGGTGATCCGAAAACGAATGCATACATTTTATATGAGATACGTAAAATATGACTTAGATTCATAAAATGTGACTATATATGGCAAAGGAAATTAATAAACTATGTTCCATACTGTTTTCTTCGTCGATAAACGAATAAATGTAGAGAAATTTGGTTTTAGAGAAATGTGTGGCAATATCTTATTTACCTATGAAAAGTGTGATTACTTGGATTATTTCTTTCTGTCACATCACAATTACTTAGAGCACAAGACACCATGGCTCCACGATACCTTTATTTTAAATTTTAATTAAGATTAACAAATATTTTAAACAAACTGTGATTGCTCATTTGCTAGGCGGGACGCTAGGGGCTCTTACTGTAAAAAATGTTGGCACATGTCACTTGATCCACTGTCTCTTTTTTATATAGACCGTGTCCGTATGATGTTAACTTCTCTTTTCCACGCTTTGTTGGTCTTCTTGAGCGCAGCGAAAATTTTTCTATGTCTATGGTCAAATTAGATGGTGAATAACTTTGCAATTATCAGCAACAGAAACTATGACAACCAGCTACTTTATATTAAATTTGCGTAATTTGCTTCTTTTTCTGAATAAATTAGCAAAAAAGGAAACTTTATATATAATAACTTTTTTATTCATAGGTAATTTAAAATTTTCGGGAGATTTTCAACGACTTATGGGGTCATTCGCAATAACCATTATACTAGAAAAAATCGACTCACCTGTAGCTTCTCAAACGCCCAATTAAGCTACTGAGTTGCTATCACTAGTAGGTAGGGTCATTCAAATTCTCTAGAACATTTTACTTTATTCGCTGCAAAGAAACCACCGTTATTTCATCAATGTGAGGAAGTACCCTCGATATTCCATTAAAACATAAATTATATTTAACATCTTGTCTTTCAGAGTAGCAGTAGCTAAATACAGTTCGTTTTAGGCATGTTTCCCTAATAAATATGAAAAAAAAATAAGCAATTTTAGACAGTTCTTGGGCCAGATGTAAAAGATATCCCTTCTATTATTATAAATGTAAAGATTTGGATGAATAACTCAAAAACGACTGAATGGATTTGAATGAAATTTGACACACAGATGGTTTATAGCCTGGATTAAAATAAATGACTCTTTTTATCCTGGTCAAAAGTTCCCTGAGGATTTTTCAAACGTCCACAATGAATTGTTTCTAATCACCCCGTATGGGAGGTGTTTCACAACAGGACACATTTTAGCGAATATCTTGCTCATTTCAATTTAATTCCTTTTGGGAAGAACAACAACAATAAAAGCACTCGTAACTCATGTATAGCTTGACCATAAAGAGTTGACATAAATTGAGGGCGCCACTTTCTATGTAAATACCTACTTATCGTTTTTATCGTTTTCTCCCTCTACTGGAGACCCCCTCCTCTCTTTCTATATAGGGTGACCGTATATTTTGTTTTCCTAAGGAAGATCGGAAAACTATTGTTTTCCTAAGAAAGGAGGATGCGAATGGGGAATATCCGAAAAAAATCAAATCGGTTGAATATTTTTTTATACGTAGGGAATAAGGTCTCATAGTAAAAGAAAAAAGTTTCAGAATTTTCGGTTGCGTAAAAAAATTTAAAAACATTAAAGTCCCTTCCACTTCACAAATGTGCGAAAGTAAGAGCAGAATGGAGATTATACCTTTGCTGCTAAAGCATGTTCCAGACGGATTAAATCACGCCTCCCAACAGAGGTGACCTTGCTTGATTTAATCCATCTAGACGGCAGATTTAATCCAAATTTCTCCATCCAATCCAAATGACCTTCAACGTCCTTGGAGGAAGGGCGCGAGTTCCAACACAGGCACGGTAATGATATTATCAGTACTCCAACTTCATATACTGCCCGGCATTTATATTGGCAAGATAAAAACGAGACAAAAGATGTGCAGCGCCACAAATTTTAGTGTTTAAATTATATGCCGGCATCTGTACAAATAGTCGAAAAGCGAGTCGTACGTACCTACGCGCCTCGGCCCTCGAGTTCAGTCTGCAGTCTGCACTCGGTACACAAACAGTCGCGAATGCGCCGCAGTGATGAACGAAAGATGTACGTAGGTCAGGTACTATTGAGGTAATAAATATAATAGAAAAAATACAATAAAATATCGACTCAGCCGTCGCAGTTCAGACGGGCTCAAATGGCTCGGCTGCTACGGGTTACGGGTGAGTCGATTTTTTCTAGTATTTTTAGGGTTCCGTAGCCTAAATGGCAAAAAACGGAACCCTTATAGATTCTTCATGTCTGTCTGTCTGTCTGTCCGTCTGTCTGTCCGTCCGTATGTCACAGCCATTTTATTCCAAAAGTATTAATATTACACAATTGAAACTTGGTTAGTAGATGTATTCTGTTAACCGCTTAACGATTTTAACACAAAAATAACAAAAATAAAGATTAAGGGGGGGCTCTCCATACATGGAACTGAAACTGCGAACGTGTGGGGTGTCAATAAATAGGTCTTTAAAATTGACATTGAGGTTTTTAAGACAATTTTTTCTCAAAGTCTACCGTTTGAAAGATATACTCCGCCAAAGTGGTAAAATGTTTATCCTTTCCCCCCCCCCCCCCCCCCCCCCCTTTAACTTTTGAAATAAGAAAGTGAAAAATCTAAAAAACATATATGCTGCATGTAGATCTTAATAATTATTTTCAATGAAAATTGGTTTGAACGAGATATAGTAATTAGTTTTTGAGATATAGCACATTTTCCATAACCGCAAATATAACTTTGTCATTCATACCAATACTGTGAAAAACAAAGTTATTTTTGCAGACGAAAAATTATACTGGTATTAAATATGGTGTGGTGTAAGGTATCTACGGAACCGTACGGCGCGTTGCCCAAAACGCACTTGCCGGGTTTTTTCTATTATATTTATTACCTTAATATAGAAATAACATTCTGAATGCCAAAAGTTTAAAAATTCAATAAGTACTATTGATTGAAATACAAGTTCTTACTATTGCAAAGTGCAGATTGTGCTGTTTTTATTATAAATATAATTAACGAATAATCCAGAGATAACATTTTTAAATACCTGGAAAGTCCGAAAACTAAGATAAAGTATACTTAAAATATTATATAATACGTAGGTATTGTACTAAGGATTATTAAATAATTTGTTTCTCCCATCAATAATGATTTTTTTTTTATTTTACCATTCGTTTTGTTAATCTAGTTATATTATTGCCTTGTTATTAATTTATTGAACCAGCGCGGGTTTATTTAGGTAATTATTTAAGGACAGGGCCGAGTTACAGTACTGATAGATATCATTACCGTGGAATGGGAAAGAGTGTCGGCGCTAGGGTTGCCAACATGTCTAAGGCGAAATATAGTATTTTTCAAATAAGGCTAAAAAAATAGTACACTTTAAAATAATATAGTATTTTATGGAAAAGGCAAAAATAAGGCAAATATATTATTATATTTTACTTTTTAAATTTTTATAAAAACTATATTTTTTGTACTTTTTGCATTTTTGAACAATGTTTTGGTCAAAATCATAAACCATAAATAAAACAATCATGAAACAAAATAAAAGTCTCATATTATTTTCTACAATCAATATTAATTAAATATAAGTAAATTAAAAACTCGTTTTTAACTTACTTACGATTGTATCAGTATTACTGATTAAGTTAAGACATGAAAGAAATTCGTCCATGGTTAAGATTAAGATATATTTCGCCCATGGATTATAAGATTTAATTAAGTTGTCAATTTTTAAATTTGAGATTTTTGCATTTACAATGCTATTTTTAAACAATACTAAATAATATACTAGAAAAAATACGACTCGCACCAGATCAATACTCAGACGGGAATCGAACCCGCGACCTTTGGATATCCGGTCCAATGCTCGGTAGCTCAGCGGTCAGAGCATTGGACCGGATATCCAAAGGTCGCGGGTTCGATTCCCGTCTGAGTATTGATCTGGTGCGAGTCGTATTTTTTCTAGTATATTATTAAGTTGTCAATTTTATATTGACAAGTTTGGAACGCAATAAGACAGCTATATACGTTCAGAATTCAGATACAATACACTATACACATAGTATTTGTTATATGGTGTGACTATACCTACACTACACGCTATCGAATCAGTCAAAATGCACGATCACAAATTAAAAAAAAAGAAACATTTGTTTCTTAGCGATCGATGTTGAAAATATAGTATTTTTGCGTACTATATATTTCTTCAACAGTATATAGCACGCAGACCCGAAACATAGTATAATACTACATATTATTATAGTATGGTTGGCAGCCCTAGTTGGCGGCGCTTGGATGTAAACTCGTGTAGCCGCAACACAATCCACGGATGGAAACCACGCCCCCATCAAGCTTCCACCAAGGTGACCTTGGTTGGGAGGCGTGATTAAATCCGTCTGGAACGTGCTTAACTGCCACAACCACAACACAACACGTATTAAAAAAAGTTTTGACATTTTGTATTGAAACTTTTTTTAATACCATGTTGTGGTTGTGGTTTTTTAATACCATGGCAGGTGGTGGCAAATGTATAATCTCCATTCTGCTGTTGCTTTCGTATATTTGTAAAGTTAAATTATAGCACTAAATTATAGCAATTACAAGCGAATTGAATATTCATTATGCGCTATCTCGAGGTCGGCCTCTCGGCTGAGACCGGCACCGAGATAGCGTGCAGGGAATATTGCATTCGCTGAGCGGTCGTGACGATGAGCTCAACATTAGTGATGAGCCGGGCCGCCCACCACGGCGGGCTGTGGCCGAACCGTTACACCTATTTTTTCTTACTTCTCAATTAAAAATCAAACTTTATTAATTTATAAAGAGGAATATTGCTTATATTTTGGACTTACTTAACTCTTCGTCTCTGGCTCTGCAGTGATGAGGACATTAAATGATTGATGATAATGATGATGACTTACTATGTGAGATATACCACGCAGGTAGGTAGTTGGAATAAAAACATCAGAGGTAGGTATTTTTTTTTATTGAAATTACTAGCGGCCGCCCGCGACTTCGTCTGCGTGGAAAGGTTTTTTGCTATCCCTCGGGAACAATACATTTTTTCGGGATGAAAGGTACTCTATGTCCTTCTCTGTACCCCTAACAACATGTATGCAAAATTTCATGATGATCGGTTCAGTAGTTAGGACGTGAAGGCGTAACAAACAAACAAACAAACAAACAAACGGACTTTCGCATTTATAATATTAGTAAGGATTATTCTGACTACTTATCACATTGCAATCATTGTTTAGAAACAACATTTTTAATGTTGTTGTTGCTAGAGACCAAATTTTCCAGCCCATATACCTTGAAAACACGCCTTTTGGAGGGCTACTATAACACACCATATAATTCCCTTGATCGTACCGAGACTCGTTTTTGAGTTTAAGCTGTACGCACATTTTTTACACTTTCTTTTATAATCGTATTTTTATTTATGATAAAATGAATACAACCATTGCAGGAGATGATGATGGACCACCATATGACAAAGATAGAATCGGTGCAAGACAACGACGACTATCGGAAGATTAACTGGTGGCGCATCTAATGCTGTCATTGATTGTTCCATCTGAAAATAAATTTGTATATGATTTCAGTATCAATATCTCTCCTACATTTACACTAGACAAGCACTAGAAGTTTCTACCTATATTTTATTTATAGATAAACTTCGCCCTCTCATCCCTCTTTTTAAACGCAGGAGCCATATTGAAATAAATTATAGCCTGTCACTCCCGTAAAATCGGTCAATAAACAATTAGTCATCTTTTAATTTCTCTCATACTATAGATAAATCAAATAAGCTTTAGCTCAATGATGTTGCTTTGTTTTATTACAGAATCACTCTATTGTTATGCCAGCCTAACTTTTACATAATTTTGCATTTAATATGACTTACAAACATAAAAAAACTTCAATGCAATTGAATACTTTAGAAACACTCTGAGAATTTCACTTGGTAAAACTAAAAATTTACAAGTTTCTAGGCAATATCACTGAACGAAAAATTAATTTATTTTATATTTGTCTAGTTGGACAATATTAATGATTTGATTTATGTAAAACCATTCAACTTTAAGCTAAGCTAAGCATGTAACAATCAGTTATATGTAGTCCTCAACAAAATATGTAACGGAATCAAACAAAATATGTAGGTAATGTGCAATAAAAATAACATTCAATTATTATCAGGCACCAAAACAAATCACTATGTTCCACAAACAATTTTTTTTAATCTAACTTAGTATTGTCTACTATTATGTGAGAAAATCCTACGGAAAACAAAATTCGTGGTCACATCAGTACAGTTTCAATGGTATTAAAAATCGAGTGAATTTAACAAAAACGTAATGTAATTAGCACAAAAAACTATCATTTATTTGATAAAAGGCACTGTTAGCTTCTTTTAATTAAGATTTAGTAACGAATTTCGACGAAAACCTCATAAAACCGAAATAATGGGAAATCGTCGTTTAACACTTACAGGTGAAAGGATACGTAGAATCCTGGATACCATGTACTTCCGCAACCACGAACAACACATTTATCAATCATTTTTATTGTTTTCCTCATACAATTTTCTTAAAATCACACTTAAAATCACGAGTCGACATGTAAACAAACATAAGCAAGACTCAGTGTTGCCGCGTTATTATACTTATTATTACCCTAGAAGTGGGTATTTTCTATAACTGTCTTATTCAGGGTGCGTTCGTTAAACTAGGGCCAAAGTTAACATGGCGTTAGACTGCGGACTAACGCCATTTTAGCGCAAATCGTATTCAGAGTGACAGTTTAACGTCTAGTCCCACCGTTTAAGGATTAAAAGGTACATCGTGATTGGTTTACAAGCAATAAACCAGGTTTTGTTAGAACAGTCTTGCACCCCAGTTTTGTTAAACATCTCTGAATAAGACAGTAACACCCAATTGCACTAAACTTAAGAATCGCCTAAGTCTTTTCTTAAGTACAACTCAACCAAGTTAAGTGAATGACAGCTACATGACCGCTAAGTTTGACACCGTTTTAATTTGGTCGTGTTGTAGTTAGGAACAGACTTAGGCGATCCTTAAGTTTAGTGCAATCGGGTGTAAGAGTTCCGTCCCATAAGCGTCCCCGCTGAAGGGCGATTAATCGCTGAGCGATTTTTGTCGCTGAGAATAGAAAATATGGAGTTTTAATAAAATAAAATAATGTGAAAATATTGATAAACACGGCGTTAATCGCGGCGATAATCGCGACGCTTTTTTTGTCGCTGGTTAAGTAAAACCATTGTCGTGTCATTTCGCGGGTGATTAACGCCGCTAATTATCGCAGCTACAAAAAGTCGCCCGTGATCATGAGCGTTTACGCTTATAGCCTCATCATAGGTACGTATTGACTGACTGACCGCCTCCGTGATTATTTATTTAATAATCGCATATTATGTTTACTTAAGTACTAGAATTTTAGCAGTTCCCATTGTTATTGTTTATGTTTGATTTTAAGTCTGTTTATTTGTGTGAGGAAATAAAATTTTCTTAGTAAAAATGTAATTTTTAAATTGATTCATGTGACCGACTGGTTCTGGTAACCTGAATCAATTTCAATATTTGCTGCATGACTATGCCACAAAGTTTCGAAAAAAAAACGCTAGCTGATGAGTTCTACTGTACACTCTAAACGGTCAAGCATGGCTTGTCAATAATTTACATTGCATTACCACCACAACTATTATTTGTGGGCCTGGCTTACCTTTGATAGGCCACAATAATCAAGTGAAGCCGCCTCCACACGCTAGCCAAACAATGGTAAACAGCAAACAACAAACGCGAAAATGTGGATAGGTGTTTATGTTTGCCTGTTTTTGTTTGTTGGCCAGTGTTAAGCCATAGAATATTAAGCCGGGTCCATAGCGCATGTTTTGCCCTACACAATCAACAAAACATCTCAACATTCAACAAAATCCTCATGTTTTTGTTTTTTTTGTTGAATGTTGAGATGTTTTTGTTGATTGTGTAGAGTAAAACACGCGCTATGGACCCGGCATTCAGGCAAACATTTTGTGAAATCTCCACACGCTTGGTAAGCCATCAGTTATTATTAATTAAAATCATTAATAAATCATTAGTTACGCCTATGAAGACTTTAATTTAATTACTGTAAAAAATGAATTAGTAAATATAATTAATTAAAAAAAAAAACGGTTTTTTCGTTCCTTGTTTATGTTAGCCTATAACAGCTTGACCATAAAGAGTTGACAAAAATTTAGGGCACCACTTTGTATGTAAACACGTCAAAACTACGAATAATTTGGCAAGACTGACTATATTTTGTACTGATAAAATTTAGTTCCATTTTTACACGACTGCCCAAAAAGGAGTGTATTTACACGACTGCCCAAAAAAGAGTGTTTAGGGTTCATGTATGTTTGTGGGTATGTGAGTTTATTTATTCCACCGTAACTTCTAAATGGCTTAATGGATTTGGATGTATAGTATATCGTTAGACTATTTACATCATTCTAAGTGACACTGGCTATATTTTTTTTGAAAAAAGTCACTATAGCGACTGTACCACGCCATTTTCAAACGTGAAAAAACATTTTTTTCTTCAATTATTACAAGATGGGCATCAAATGAAAGGCCTTAATGAGTTCATTTCAAAACTATATAATTTGTCACTAAAATGTGTAAAATAAAAATAAATTAATTTAAAAAATATTAAAAACACGACTGCCCTGCCAAAAACGACGTAAAAAGTTAAATAACAAGTGTCTTGGCAGTCGGGGGACCTCTTTGATTAAAAATTGTACCACAAAATGGTCGCCTGACTACAAAGACACTTGTTATTTAACTTTTTAGTTCGTTTTTGGCAGGGCAGTCGTGTTTTTAATATTTTTTCTATTTTATTTTATTTCTTTATGCCAAGCTGTAAGTACAAATTGGCCATAAAGAAATTAAATAAAATGATCATGACTCGAAAATGTATGAAATTTTATAAGTGACCAAAGGTTTAGGTATATCTGAAAATGTAACTATGTAATGTTTGTAATGTTTGTAATGTATGTAATGTAATATCTGGAAAGATATTTCAATTGAATGTCGAGGTAATTCCTCACATTGGTGAAATAACGCTGGCTTACAGCGTAAGAGTTTAAGATATACTAGGAAAAATTCGACGATGTCACTAGTGACTCGGTAGCTCAGCGGTCAGAGCATTGGACCGGATATCCAAAGGTCGCGGGTTCGATTCCCGTCTGAGTATTGATCTGGTGCGAGTCGTATTTTTTCTAGTATATTATTTAGTATTGTTTAAAAATAGCATTGTAAATGCAAAAATCTCAAATTTAAAAATTATATAGCTATTTCATCTTAATCAATTGTTTAAATATCTGGAAAGATATTTCAATTGAATGTCGAGGTAATTCCTCACATTGGTGAAATAACGCTGGCTTACAGCGTAAGAGTTTAAGATATACTAGAAAAATTCGACGATGTCACTAGTGACTCGGTAGCTCAGCGGTCAGAGCATTGGACCGGATATCCAAAGGTCGCGGGTTCGATTCCCGTCTGAGTATTGATCTGGTGCGAGTCGTATTTTTTCTAGTATATTATTTAGTATTGTTTAAAAATAGCATTGTAAATGCAAAAATCTCAAATTTAAAAAAAAATTATATAGCTATTTCATCTTAATCAATTGTTTAAATATCTGGAAAGATATTTCAATTGAATGTCGAGGTAATTCCTCACATTGGTGAAATAACGCTGGCTTACAGCGTAAGAGTTTAAGATATACTAGGAAAAATTCGACGATGTCACTAGTGACTCGGTAGCTCAGCGGTCAGAGCATTGGACCGGATATCCAAAGGTCGCGGGTTCGATTCCCGTCTGAGTATTGATCTGGTGCGAGTCGTATTTTTTCTAGTATATTATTTAGTATTGTTTAAAAATAGCATTGTAAATGCAAAAATCTCAAATTTAAAAATTATATAGCTATTTCATCTTAATCAATTGTTTAAATATCTGGAAAGATATTTCAATTGAATGTCGAGGTAATTCCTCACATTGGTGAAATAACGCTGGCTTACAGCGTAAGAGTTTAAGATATACTAGGAAAAATTCGACGATGTCACTAGTGACTCGGTAGCTCAGCGGTCAGAGCATTGGACCGGATATCCAAAGGTCGCGGGTTCGATTCCCGTCTGAGTATTGATCTGGTGCGAGTCGTATTTTTTCTAGTATATTATTTAGTATTGTTTAAAAATAGCATTGTAAATGCAAAAATCTCAAATTTAAAAATTATATAGCTATTTCATCTTAATCAATTGTTTAAATATCTGGAAAGATATTTCAATTGAATGTCGAGGTAATTCCTCACATTGGTGAAATAACGCTGGCTTACAGCGTAAGAGTTTAAGATATACTAGGAAAAATTCGACGATGTCACTAGTGACTCGGTAGCTCAGCGGTCAGAGCATTGGACCGGATATCCAAAGGTCGCGGGTTCGATTCCCGTCTGAGTATTGATCTGGTGCGAGTCGTATTTTTCTAGTATATTATTTAGTATTGTTTAAAAATAGCATTGTAAATGCAAAAATCTCAAATTTAAAAATTATATAGCTATTTCATCTTAATCAATTGTTTAAATATCTGGAAAGATATTTCAATTGAATGTCGAGGTAATTCCTCACATTGGTGAAATAACGCTGGCTTACAGCGTAAGAGTTTTAAGATATACTAGGAAAAATTCGACGATGTCACTAGTGACTCGGTAGCTCAGCGGTCAGAGCATTGGACCGGATATCCAAAGGTCGCGGGTTCGATTCCCGTCTGAGTATTGATCTGGTGCGAGTCGTATTTTTTCTAGTATATTATTTAGTATTGTTTAAAAATAGCATTGTAAATGCAAAAATCTCAAATTTAAAAATTATATAGCTATTTCATCTTAATCAATTGTTTAAATATCTGGAAAGATATTTCAATTGAATGTCGAGGTAATTCCTCACATTGGTGAAATAACGCTGGCTTACAGCGTGAGAGTTTAAGATATACTAGGAAAAATTCGACGATGTCACTAGTGACTCGGTAGCTCAGCGGTCAGAGCATTGGACCGGATATCCAAAGGTCGCGGGTTCGATTCCCGTCTGAGTATTGATCTGGTGCGAGTCGTATTTTTTCTAGTATATTATTTAGTATTGTTTAAAAATAGCATTGTAAATGCAAAAATCTCAAATTTAAAAATTATATAGCTATTTCATCTTAATCAATTGTTTAAATATCTGGAAAGATATTTCAATTGAATGTCGAGGTAATTCCTCACATTGGTGAAATAACGCTGGCTTACAGCGTAAGAGTTTAAGATATACTAGGAAAAATTCGACGATGTCACTAGTGACTCGGTAGCTCAGCGGTCAGAGCATTGGACCGGATATCCAAAGGTCGCGGGTTCGATTCCCGTCTGAGTATTGATCTGGTGCGAGTCGTATTTTTTCTAGTATATTATTTAGTATTGTTTAAAAATAGCATTGTAAATGCAAAAATCTCAAATTTAAAAAAAAGCAAAAACATTGATTCTCTACACAAAAATGTTTCGCGAAACAATGTTTTGTGTAGATGTTTTTGTTGATTGTGTAGAGCAAACACGAGCTATGGACCCGCCTTAATGAGGGCTTTTCAAAGTGACATTTAAAAAATAAAAATAGTAACTATTCGTCTCACTAGATGGTGTTGATACTCTTCGAAGCTTAGTAAAAAATCACATCGACACACATTTTTATCAACGCCATCTACCAAGCCTACAGTTTTTTGTCATTGTGAAAAGCCCGTGCACCTACGTGCTTGTCAAGCATCGCTCCTAAACGATCAAGATGTGATTGACAACACGATGCAATGTAAATGATTGACAAGCGGTTTTGATCTTTGGAGTAGGTATTTTTTTTGCCACAAAATTGCCAACATTTTACAGAATAAAATATGTCATTTTGTAAAATGAATTATTTTATTCTGTAAAACGCTGTCTATTATCAATTTAATTACATTGTATTGAAATTAATTCTCCGCACTGAATTTCAAATTTTGGACTGATGACAAAATGCCGATCTTTGATTTATTTTGTTTGAACAAGGCGTTTGAAATATATTAAATGGAACGGGAACGGGGCTAAAAAGTTATGTATGACTGTCCTGTAACCTGTAACTTAATAAATTCGGATTGAAATGGACTATAGGTAAAAGAAGGTCTACATTTTATTTCCTATCAATATCAATTTGTGGGTACATTTTGTTTCATGCTGTTATCCCCAGAGTCACCAGAGAGTAAGTGAAAAGAAAGATATGAGTGAGATAGCGATAAGTAGGTATTTGCCTTAAATAGGTATTTAGAGTTTGAACTCCATACTTTACCTATAATCTTCTTGCATTTAGTACTGAAAATTTTTAGTTCCATTTTATTTAATTTCAACTCTTTATGGTCAAGCTGTAGTTCATAAGTTATTTTTGACATTTAACAAAAATTCTTAAAAATATAAACCATTGAATCCAAAATATTGTTTTGCTATTCACCTCAGTTTACGGTACTTACTTTCCGTGGTAAAATGTACTCTATGGCGATCGCTGACTTTGTGATTATTGTGTTTGAATGCACCCAATAGCAGTCAAAAATATGATATGTCATATGTCATGTCAATGTCAAATTCAGTTATTTATTTCAGAAATCCGCGCGCCTAAACCGAAATCGTACTGCGTTTCTTCGAATTTTTAGTAATAATATCAAATTGCTTTTTAAATTATAAAGTCATATTGTGATTTAGATTACACACAACAAGAAAACTCCAAATTGTTACTGCACCTCCTACAAAATGGCTTACAATTTGTCCGAAGGCTCACTGCAGGTAAAACACCTACTTACTTAATTATTATTTTCTTCAAACATTATTTTATTTAAACTCAAGGACTCCTAATACTCCTATGTTGTATAAATTTGATTTAAGTCCCACAACTGACCAAATTTTATGATAGAACAAAGTGCAGATACTGAAATGTTGTGGTAATAATAAGGTAAAGGGGTGAGTTTTGTTTCTGGCGCGAAAAATAAGGAATCTAATCATTATTTATTTATATTATACATCAGTAAAAATTCTCTGTCATTTAAACTGTCGAAAAAATCAAATACCAACATTTTGGTGACTAAACTGAAACCAATGTGACAGTTAAAACTCTGCGTTGGCCACGGACAGTTCTGTTCTGCGGCGTGTATTCCTTGTCACCAGTGGCCCTACCATGAGTTGTTGCAAACTGTTTACGTTACAGTAAACTATCGTTTTCTCTCTTTCACTCGTATTGACTGTGAGCGGTATATCCGACAGTTTACTGTAACTAGGGTTACCAGATGAAAAAACCAAAAGCCCGCAGAAAAGGCCCGATATCCATTGAAAAATCCTGAGATTTGTAGCAGTTTGAGAATAACATACGGGGGGGGGGGTTTTAGTCGGCAGCGGCTAACTGATAATAATAGAAAGCTTATTTATCCATCTATTAAATGTACTTTTTATTCAATGTACTGAATTTTATTGAAAATTCAAAAAATCCTGAGATTTCCTCAGATTTTCAAAATCCGCCCGCAATCCTGAGCAAAGTCCAAAAATCCTGAGATCTCCGGACAAATCCTGAGATATGGTAACCCTAACTGTAATGTAAACAGTTTGCGTCAACTCATGGTAGGGCCACAGGTTAGCACTTGTACTTCTTCATCATATCAGCCGCACGACACCCACTGCTGGGTATAGGCCTCCCCCAAGGATTTCCACGACGATCGGTCCTGCGCTTCCCACATCCAGTGGCTTCCGGCAACCTTCACCAGATCGTCGGTCCACCTTGTCGGGGGCCTACCCACGGAGCGTCGTCCGGTGCGCGGTCGCCATTCAAGAACCTTTCCGCCCCAACGGCCATCGGTTCTTCTCGCTATGTGTCCAGCCCACTGCCACTTTAGCTGAGCAATCCTTCGAGCGATGTCGGTTACTTTAGTTCGCCTGCGGATCTCCTCATTTCTGATTCGATCACGCAGGGAAACGCCGAGCATGGCTCTCTCCATTGCACGCTGGGTGACCTTGAGCCTCCTTATGAGACCCATAGTTAGCGACCACGTTTCACTGCCGTAAGTCATCACTGGCAACACACACTGGTCATAGACTTTCGTCTTGAGACACTGCGGTAAATCGGACACGAAGATTTTTCGGAGCTTCCCGAATGCTGCCCATCCGAGTTGGATTCGACGAGAGATCTCCTTCTCAAAGTTGGACCTACCTAACTGGACTGCCTTGCCTTGTACTTCTTAAGCTCATAGAAAGGCAAAGGTTAGTCCATTTAAATAAAACTTTTAATAGTACTTTTTTAACAATTGATTTAACTAAGAAAAAAGTTATATGCAAGCATATAATTCCTTTAAAATTGCACTTAATTGACTCACGAAATAGCGGTCATGTTATTTTTCGTGTGGGGGACACACGAAAAATAACATGAGTTCATGTCACTACCGAATCAGGGATATTATGGATACATTTTTTGTGCTTGTTTATTTATGAATATATTAAGATAATTTAAATGTAAATTAAAAAACAAATAATGTATTTAATTAAGTTTCTTAGGGGCTAACTTCGGTATATGTTTTGTTCACCAGAATTCTTTTATATTTGAGTTTGAAGGTGAGCTAAATTTATGATTTTAAGTTAAATTCACATAAATAGGTACTACCAGCATAACTTTGGTTGTTATAAAATTGATTTTATTTATTGTCGTAAGTATATTTTTATGATATCATAATATTAATTTTATTCTTAAGGCTAGAACTAGAGTTAGACAACCTAGCTGCTAGGTTGTCTAAGATCTCTAGAGTCTCTAGACCAACAATACATTATCTACCTACTTATCCAAATTAGCCTACTTATTGCCTGTGATTTTACCAAGTCAATTTTTTATTAGACTTATCTTGGTTGATGACTATGTTTATATTTCAACTACTTGTTAATTTGTCATAATATTACAAATATTTCTATACAATATTATGAATAATCTTTCTTGGTGTCTTTTTACATCCCATATGAAAAAAAAATATGATTAGCCTATCTTCAAATAATAAATAAATTCCTGAAAATTTATTTGGATAAAAAATTAACAAAAACTGTGGCTAAACTGTATATGTAAGTATATGATATGTAATATTATAACTAAGCTCTGTAAAAAATACTTACTTTTAACACCTTTATGAAGAAATCAAGTTATACCTCAAATCCTGAAGTTTTATTTTATTTATGAGATAAGCTAAATTGAAGCATAATCAAGAGAAAGGTATTTTTACTGAACCCAAATATTATACTTGAATGTAAGTAATGTCAAATCAGTTAACAACAATAAAAATTCTGGTTAAACTGTACATAAAGGGCCGCTGGTCTGGAGATTCATAATTTTATGACAGAAACTTCATGGTGCAAGAAGTCTATCAGTGAAGATTTTTTTTGAAGCAACCTAGTAGTTTTCGAAAAATAAATTGTGAAAGATCGCCAAATTACTAAATTGAATGTTATGGAGTGGAGTAACTATGAATATTTTGCTTTTTGTAATAATATGTGTAACAATAACTAACTAAGGTATTCATTGATACCACACAAATTGTATTCTGTGACAATCAGGAATGTCGGGAAAAAATCAAATTGACTGATTTTTTTTTATAGGTAGCAATAAGCTCCCATTAAATTAGAAAAAAAATTCATAATTTTTGGTTGTGTCAAAAAATTATAAGTACAAAAATAAAATAACTTGGTCTTCACAAAATTACAGGAGTAAACAGCAAAACTGTCTAGCTATCATGGTTCATGAGATACAGCCTAGTGACAGATAGACGGACAGTGGAGTCTTAGTAACAGGGTCCCGTTTTTACCCTTTGGGTACGAAACCTTAAAAAGTGTTGATGCAATTGCGATTTTTTTTAATCCATGTGGTGGCTGTGGCAGGTGGTGGCTAAAGAATCATTTCCATTCTGCCTTTACTCCCGTACTTTTGTGAGAAGGATTTTATTTTATATTAAATAAAATAAAATCCTTAATTAGAATTGTTTCATTAAATCGAAAATTCTGAATCTTTATAATAATATTCTGATTGTAATATTCATACTACAATTTACAATAAAAATTAAACACTTACAATTAAAAAAGGTTCATCAGTCTATTATTTAATTGATCATACTATAAATTCTTCCTCAGACCATTATGAATGGTGGCCACTTTGACAAACCAGTGATGCAAGTGCTCGGCAGTAAGAAGATCCAGGGCAGCGGAGCAAATGAGAGATTCAGGCTGCTGGTGTCCGATGGCAAACACTCCCACAGCTTTGCGATGCTTGCGACACAATTAAATGACAAACTTATCACTGGGGAGCTATCCGATTACTCTGTTGTACAAATAGACAGATTTGTCACATCTTTGCTGAAAAATACTGGCAAAGGAGAGAAGTAAGTTTTAACATACGAAAGTCTACAAACCAGATAATAGATAAATCTTTATTAAACAGACAGGAGATCCACAGTGACAATTAAAAAACTTTCTTTGTGGCGCCTTTTTATTTTTTTTTATGTATAAAGTATTATTTTAATTAAATAAATACAGGCCTCGGCACAAATCTTGAGCGGTGACAGTTAATGCGGAGAAGTGATTTTTTGGGTCTCATTGGCGGGGGACGTGGTGCGGGGCGACTGCAAACATGCGCAGTAATCCCCTCCAATTTCTGTCACTGCTCAAGATTCATGCTGGCACCTATACAATATATATCTTCTTATTTTTTTTTCTCCTTTCTCTATCTGCGATCAGCCTTTAGGCCATAATCAAATTGGTTGCAATCAGGAATTTTAGAACTTCACATACAACTGATGTCCCCCACTTAAAAATGACCCCAGTCAAATGGACGCTAGTGATGTTCTCTTCAGTCGCTTTATGGTTTGACTGGTGTTAAATAAGGCTGTAGCTAGTTGCTTTTTATGACTCCTAAGTCGTTGGAAGTAGTTTTCACATGATTTGCTTATTTCGTCTTTGATATTATATGGTATCTCTAGGTATTCATGCACTTCTAAATTTTTTGTGAACCAGGGTGCATTGCATAAAATTTTAACTTCTTAATTGGTCGCAATATCCTTAAACAACCTGTACTAGAGAATGTCTTCATAAGAACTTTAAAGCTTACCAGATTAAAGATATTTTGACTTGACTTTGTTATTGGAACAGCTTGATCTTTCTATTCTTTTTAAATTTATGTATTAATTTTGTGTCAATATCTACAGGAGAGTAATGATCATCCTGGACTTAACCATAATTGCACCTGGAACAGAAGTGGGTAAGAAGTTGGGCAACCCTCAGACCTGGTCGGAGGAGACGGCCGTGTCTCCCGCACCGGTCGCGATGCAGCCCGTCCCCAAGCCGACCGCTCCCTCGCCCATCTCCAAACCGTTACCAGCTATGGGACTCGATACTAGCATTTTGTCTTCACAAATGACACATCCTATCGCCAGCCTAAGCCCTTACCAAAACAAGTAAGTTATGATTGAATTCAATTTAACATATATCGGGTGTAACAAGACACTCAACGAAGCCGAGGCCTACGTATTCTGCCCATCATCAGGACCATTTGTGTTCAAAATTGTTGCTGGGAAACGATTTTAATTTTTGGTGTTAAGCATTGCATATGTCGTGGGCTAATCGTTGAACTGGGCCGATCGAGATCTGCCTGGCCAGATCACGATGTGCCGGCATTTCATGATCTGGCCAAAAATTTCATGATGTGCTCAGTCAAAAATTAGGCAGATCGATAAAAGCAACCTATTCGTCGATTTGCCCTACTAGTACTTAGCCACATCGAGATATGGCTGGGCGCATCGTAATATACTTCTGTTTCGCGACGCTTGTGGCGCTGTGACGCTGTTTGCGCTCTGTCAGCTGTGTGTTTACGTGCGAGCAAGATGGCGGCGTCACAAGAAATCGAAAATTGTGATAATAAAAACAATACGACAGCGACATTTGTATAACGAACCACGTGTTAAGATGATAATAATGAGAATGTTAAGACGAGAATGATGATTTATAAACAAAATTTTAAAAAAGAATTAATGTACCTACATTCTTTTCATTTTACTAATACGTGCTAATACTTTGGTCACTCTACAGACTATTTATCCCAGCATGGCTGGTTGTATCTTTATTATCTAGTAAAATAATTATTTTCTAAACTTCATTTTATTTGTTTGTACTTTGGCCACCCCACAGAATCGATTTGCCCAAGCATGGCCGGGCAAATCGTCAAACGTTATGCTTTGAACGATATGGCGGGTTTTGAAAAGGCAAATCAAGAAATGCCGGCGTATCGTGATCTGCCCAGGCAGATCTCGATCGGCCCAATTCAACGATTGGCCCACGACACATACATTACCACGCAATGTAACGCGTACAGTACAACACCCGCCCGCGCCTGCGAGTGTATGCTACACAGCTGCGTGCGTGCGACCGACGACGGGCCGAGTTGAAAGGCAGCGTACTCGTATATGTGCGTGCTTATGAGATACTCGTACATTGAGTGATGTCGTTTTGAAGCCATTGTTTGTTATGAAATACTTACCTATAATTTAAATTAAAATTAAAACATAAAATTTGATAATGTTTCTTTGGACAAAAATTAGGAAATAACAAATAAAATAAGATTTAATAAAAAAAAATTTTGTTACCTAGACCTTCAATAACTTTCGTAGCTATTGGTTTCCCAGGTATAGTCCAAAAGACGAAAATGATGCTGATGATGGGTGGAATGCGTGGATTTCGGCTTCGTTGAGGATCTTGTTACACCTGTTATTTTTTTCATCATTAATCAAAATAACTTATGAACAAATCGAAAAGCAAATTATTCAAGAGTAAACTTATTCTATACACAAGTTCAGTCAACTTGAATACAGTCGTGTAATGACAGAATTCTTTGGGGAGTTCTATATTTTGTGGTCATGATTCTTTATTAATGAACAACTATATCAAAATTCAATTAATGTTGTAGTTTTTTTTTTTCAATGTGGTGGTTATAAATCTTCAAGTTAGTTTTTCAATTAAACAACTATAAAATAAGATGGAAACAACTACATACCATAACCTGTGTATATCATATTTTTTTCAATACATGAATGTCTAACCAAATACTATAAATTCTAGATGGGTAATTAAAGCTCGTGTTATGAACAAGTCCCCAATACGAACGTGGAGCAATGCCAGGGGGGAAGGGAAACTGTTCAGCATGGATCTGTTCGACGAGAGTGGCGAAATCAGAGCCACTGCCTTCAAGAGCGAATGCGATAAATTCTATGACATGATACAGGTAACTAAGCAAAGCCTGTCCTATATATATTGACTAAAAACGGAAAGAAATACATTTATAAAAAAGAATATTTGAATCTTAAAAGCATTATTAATGATTAAAAAATCATTAATTTAACAATGAACAACAGATCTGACCAACTTCAGAGTGCTTGCGGTACAAAACGATGTATCACTGTCTATTGTCAATTTAATCGTATTGTAACTATGACTTATTATTATTTATTACTTACTTGACAACCAATGCTTATGTTCATTAACATCATACAAACATGTGCCTTTACTAGAATTTGAACCCGGAGCGGAACCTTGGGCTCAAGACGCAGGTCGTTCTCGTTGCGCCGACCGATTGTCAGATAACAGTATTATAGTTTGACCGCAAGTGCTGTACCGCGCCTTGGGTGGTGGGTGGCAGACACAGACAGTGGTGGCAGACGAGACGTGGGAGTAGAAAAAGCGGCGATAGACATACGTGTGAAAGGGAGAAAGAGGAGGCTGCTCACTGCTCTTGCGGTCAGATTAGTCAAGTACAGGAATCAATCCTGTGGCCTTTTATATGTGGTGGGTGGGACGCATGATTTGTTATGGACTACGGCAAAGTTACTTTGAAATCTATGTAGTACACAGGTACTACAGAAGGTACAGACCTATAGTAGCCGGCAAACATCTTAAAATCGGGTGGGGATTGCGCAGAACGCGTATTTTGGTATACGTAGCGGTGAGGTAAGGGGGCGACGAGAGAGGGGCGCGCGCTATTGGTCGTTCGCACACATGCGCGAACTTATCCCCACTCCGTCGAAAAAGCGTCAAGATGTTAGCCAGCTACTGTATCTTACACTCATTTTTAATTCCAGGTGGACAAAGTTTATTTCATTAGCAAGTGTCAGTTAAAAACAGCCAATAAACAATTCACAACTTTGAAGAATGACTATGAGATGACGTTTACGCCCCAAACTGTAGTGGCTGAATGCACCGATGATGCTTCCACTATGCCTTCGGTCAGTTATGACTTTGTTCCCATCAACACCATCGCTGAAAAAAGTCCGGATACAATATTGGGTATGAAAATTGCTACTATTTTAATTCCTTACATAAAATTAAAAGTCTGTGTTCTAGCTAGACAAAAGTGACGCGCCCGCTCTGGCCGCATTCGAAAACTTTTCCGACATTTTTTTTTGTTGCACTAGGAACTGCTTCAGTACTGAATTCTGCTTTAGTCGGTACTGACTACAGCCACGTTGTGTACGTAGACATTTCGTTTACTAACGAAATGTTGATTCGATGGGAACTTAAGCATTCTTCTTGTAATTAAAGGATTTTTTTCAGATGTCATTGGTGTATGTAAATCAGCGGCTGACCTTCAAGAACTAACCGCCAAGAGCACAGGCAAACTTCTGAAGAAAAGGGAAGTCACCTTGGTAGACTCCTCTGGTGGTGGGGTAAGTATCAGCCACTTATATTTAACCGCCTCTGTGGTCTAGTGGTTCGTCCACCCGTGTAAGAGGTAAGGAGTTCCTGGTTCGATTCCCAGGAAGGGGAGTACATTTTATACTCGGTTTGGTTGGTGGTAGGGTTTATTTCAAGTCCGCCTGGCTAGCTACCACCATCTTACCTAAGTCTGACGCCATAACAATAATTTAAAAAATCTTTTGTTCTGGCAGTTTAGAGTTAAGATAGCCAGTTCCTCAGTGATGAGGATTCCTGGTGTAGTGCCTTCGGCCTTATCGTCAGTTAACATCAGGTGAGGGAAAGGCCAAGCACTATCTTGTCGTGCATAAAGAAAAATCGAAAAACCAGGACTCAACTATTGGTCACTGTTATAGAGTTTAGTTCAAAAATAAGCAGTTTAACTATTAATACCATAGAAATAGAATGTCAAAGAACAACAATGTCTTTATTATATTGCACGTGTTACTTGATCCTATTTGTCTCTTTTTTACATAGACCGTGTCCGTATGATGTTAACTTCTCTTTCCCACGCTCTGTCGGTCTTCTTGACCGCAGCGAAATTTTTTCTATGTCTATGATTAATACTAAACGCTGTAGGTAAATCGATTTTAAACCTTAATAGCCGCGTACTGACTGGGCGAGCAGTCTTGCGAGGCAGCCTCGGACGTTTGCCGCGCAACATTTTCCGCTCGAGGCAGCCTCGCTCTGTAGATTTAGCTGAAAGAGGATGCCGCGTGCGGCAAGGCCGAGCCACGTTAAGGCTGAGCCAGCATCGAGCACAGAGACCGCGCGTGTCACGAGAACGTACATTCGGAAAGCTATCGCCACCACTGCCTTTATACTAATTCTTCGACTTATACAAAAAAGAAACAAAAACCTGAATTTTCCGGTGTATGTTTTTTCGCGCATCTTCTATTAGTCCTCTATTCGTATAATCAGAACATTGCGCGTCCCAAAGTAGTGTATATTTGCCGTATAATTGTATTAATTTAAGACACTGTTCTTTATCCATGACGCATGAACGATCTTGCTAGCATCGTCAAAAACCGCCACCACTTGGCTCGGGCCGCGGCACGCTCGGGCGAGGCAGCGCATGCGTTTGCCTCGGGCGAGGCACGTCCTGATTGACCGAGGATTTGCCTCGCGCGGCTGCCTCGCGAGGCTGCTCGCCCAGTCAGTACGCGGCTAATGTGTTAGGTACAAAATCTATTAAGGAAAATTGACCGGAAAGGAAAACTCGATTACAGGGTTCACAGTAGCGTAGTGGATGGAGGTGTAATTGTGAATTACCCGTTCACCCACCGGTGGAAAAGTCCAGTGGGTGGACGGGTCGTGAAGGGTTTTTGGTACTTGTCTACTTATAAAGTATATGTGATTAATTTTAGGTTGTTCTAACGCTATGGGGTGCTGAAGCAGAGCAGTTTGAAGGCAGCACCAATCCTGTAATAGCTGTTAAGGTATAGTTCATTGATAAATTGTATAAAAAATAGGCAGATATTTTTTATTTTTCGTACAACTCGCAGATTAAGAATGTGATTGAAAATGATGACTTACTGTCTGTGTGTTTACTTACCACAATGTGTATGAGTGAGAGACCGATAGTTGTCGTTGGCCATATAGTGTGTAAGCGGTGTTATCAGGCCGCGAATACACCTGCAAGAACTTCTGCGAGAACTGGCACTGACAGCCTGTCAGACAGTAGCTTACAAGTGTTAACTAATAGCAAATGCACTGGCGACAGTTTGTCACGCGTTCACAAGCTACTGTGTACTGGCTGTCAGTGCAACTTCTCGCATAAGTTCTTGCAGGTGGAAACCCGGCCTAAAACATCAAATAATAACAAAACCGTAATAAAGAAAACCAGAAGAAAAGTAAAAAAAATAAGGATATAAAGCTTAGAATATTTTTTAGAGCTTTTAACAAAACATGATACCGTTTTCAGGGCGCACGATTGACAGAATTCAACGGTAGCAAATCTCTGTCGTGCCTCGCTAGCACCATGATGCGGCTCAACCCGGACCTGCCCGAGGCGCACAAGCTGCGGGGCTGGTACGACAACGGGGGCGCCGACATGGAGACTGTCAACATATCGGCCAAGTAATGTATACTATACTGTAGCTAGCACCATGATGCGGACCTGCCCGAGGCGCACAAGCTGCGGGGCTGGTACGACAACGGGGGCGCCGACATGGAGACTGTCAACATATCGGCCAAGTAATGTATACTATACTGTAGCTAGCACCATGATGCGGACCTGCCCGAGGCGCACAAGCTGCGGGGCTGGTACGACAACGGGGGCGCCGACATGGAGACTGTCAACATATCGGCCAAGTAATGTATACTATACTGTAGCTAGCACCATGATGCGGACCTGCCCGAGGCGCACAAGCTGCGGGGCTGGTACGACAACGGGGGCGCCGACATGGAGACTGTCAACATATCGGCCAAGTAATGTATACTATACTGTAGCTAGCACCATGATGCGGACCTGCCCGAGGCGCACAAGCTGCGGGGCTGGTACGACAACGGGGGCGCCGACATGGAGACTGTCAACATATCGGCCAAGTAATGTATACTATACTGTAGCTAGCACCATGATGCGGACCTGCCCGAGGCGCACAAGCTGCGGGGCTGGTACGACAACGGGGGCGCCGACATGGAGACTGTCAACATATCGGCCAAGTAATGTATACTATACTGTAGCTAGCACCATGATGCGGACCTGCCCGAGGCGCACAAGCTGCGGGGCTGGTACGACAACGGGGGCGCCGACATGGAGACTGTCAACATATCGGCCAAGTAATGTATACTATACTGTAGCTAGCACCATGATGCGGACCTGCCCGAGGCGCACAAGCTGCGGGGCTGGTACGACAACGGGGGCGCCGACATGGAGACTGTCAACATATCGGCCAAGTAATGTATACTATACTGTAGCTAGCACCATGATGCGGACCTGCCCGAGGCGCACAAGCTGCGGGGCTGGTACGACAACGGGGGCGCCGACATGGAGACTGTCAACATATCGGCCAAGTAATGTATACTATACTGTAGCTAGCACCATGATGCGGACCTGCCCGAGGCGCACAAGCTGCGGGGCTGGTACGACAACGGGGGCGCCGACATGGAGACTGTCAACATATCGGCCAAGTAATGTATACTATACTGTAGCTAGCACCATGATGCGGACCTGCCCGAGGCGCACAAGCTGCGGGGCTAGTACGACAACGGGGGCGCCGACATGGAGACTGTCAACATATCGGCCAAGTAATGTATACTATACTGTAGCTAGCACCATGATGCGGACCTGCCCGAGGCGCACAAGCTGCGGGGCTGGTACGACAACGGGGGCGCCGACATGGAGACTGTCAACATATCGGCCAAGTAATGTATACTATACTGTAGCTAGCACCATGATGCGGACCTGCCCGAGGCGCACAAGCTGCGGGGCTGGTACGACAACGGGGGTGCCGACATGGAGACTGTCAACATATCGGCCAAGTAATGTATACTATACTGTAGCTAGCACCATGATGCGGACCTGCCCGAGGCGCACAAGCTGCGGGGCTGGTACGACAACGGGGGCGCCGACATGGAGACTGTCAACATATCGGCCAAGTAATGTATACTATACTGTAGCTAGCACCATGATGCGGACCTGCCCGAGGCGCACAAGCTGCGGGGCTGGTACGACAACGGGGGCGCCGACATGGAGACTGTCAACATATCGGCCAAGTAATGTATACTATACTGTAGCTAGCACCATGATGCGGACCTGCCCGAGGCGCACAAGCTGCGGGGCTGGTACGACAACGGGGGCGCCGACATGGAGACTGTCAACATATCGGCCAAGTAATGTATACTATACTGTAGCTAGCACCATGATGCGGACCTGCCCGAGGCGCACAAGCTGCGGGGCTGGTACGACAACGGGGGTGCCGACATGGAGACTGTCAACATATCGGCCAAGTAATGTATACTATACTGTAGCTAGCACCATGATGCGGACCTGCCCGAGGCGCACAAGCTGCGGGGCTGGTACGACAACGGGGGCGCCGACATGGAGACTGTCAACATATCGGCCAAGTAATGTATACTATACTGTAGCTAGCACCATGATGCGGACCTGCCCGAGGCGCACAAGCTGCGGGGCTGGTACGACAACGGGGGCGCCGACATGGAGACTGTCAACATATCGGCCAAGTAATGTATACTATACTGTAGCTAGCACCATGATGCGGAGCTGCCCGAGGCGCACAAGCTGCGGGGCTGGTACGACAACGGGGGCGCCGACATGGAGACTGTCAACATATCGGCCAAGTAATGTATATCCCGGTCGAGTTAACTCGGCACCTGAAGCGCGATAGACCCCCTTCGTTTTCTCCTTGCCTCACGCCACTGTCGTCATGCCAGTAGTGTTAGTACATTTGTTAGCGATAATTTATCGATAATCTATCGAAAACTATCAAAAAATTGACGACGGTGGCGTGAGGTAAGGAGAAAACGAAGGGGTCTATCGTGCTTCAGGTGCCGAGTTAACTCGATCGAGTAGTATACTATACATTGAACTTCGGCAAGTCTGCCGGGCTTCAAATTAAAAAAGCCCCAACCCCAATCAGGCCAAAATGGCGAACCCCAATCAATGATGTCACACGACATCGATTTCTTTCAAATAACTTCGGCAAATAGTACAATACGAAATTCCTTACTTCGATTTATCTGTTTTATGCGGGCTCTACACTACTCGCTAAGTTGATCAAAGTTGGGCGAAGACGAGAGTGTAGAGAGGCACTTTGAATAACTTCGTGCATCCTCGGCTCGCCATGGGCGACTTCCGCTCGTTGTCGGTTTTTGTGCTCAAGTCAAAGGGGCGGAGTCAGGCGAATTCGAAGTGGCTTACCATACTACTCGGCTAACTCCAGTCAAAAGAAAACAGCTTTGTAAGAAGACATTGTTCCGTGATTATGTTTTTGTAATTTTTGGTAAAGATTTTGCGTTATGACCATAAGCTGCTGACAGGAAAAAACGTTATTTTTATTAATTTCAAACAGAGTTCGTAAAACGGGACCCAAAACATAAGGAACATAAATATAAAAAATATGATGCTTGGGTCCGTTATAGAACAAAGTGCAAACGTGGCTGCCTTTTGCACGTCATTGAGGTCCTTCCGAAGTTAGGCGAGTAAGCGACGCACTTCGTACTCTGGTAACTTCAAAGATTACTTCGGCAAGGGACTTCGCCTACAGTGTAGTGCGGACTTTAGTTGAAGCTCGGCAGACCCGCCGAAGTTCGATGCGTTAGCCGGTACGGCCCCTGGCCGGGGCGCAAAAGCTGCGGAGCGCGAAAAACTGAATTCAATTAATATTTTTGTCTGACACCACGTGTCTTAGGGTGCCCGCATAAAGAAAGCCGGTTACAGGTCGGTACCGGTCGGTACAGGTCTGTTGCGCCGCGGATGTATGCGCAAACCGGTACCGGCAACCTGTTTTCTTTATGCGGACTCCCATAGAAAAGTATGGAGCTGCACCGATCGGTACAGACCTGTACCGACCAGTACCTGCTTTCTTTATGCGGGCACCCTTACGCTCAGTGTTTTGACACTGTACATTTATATCTTCTGAGATATAAATCTACCTTTAATTGGGGTTTCCAGGTCAGGTCTATACTCGGGCGGCAGTAACGAATGGCTAAGCTTCGCGGACGCAGAAGCTCGCCAGCTGGGCTCGGGCGAGAAAGGAGACTATTACAGCCTCTTGGGTGTACTGACATTCACGTTCAGCGACAACGCCGTGTACAAGGCGTGTCCGCAGGAGCAGTGCAACAAGAAACTGGTGGATCAAGACAACGGCCTTTATAGGTGCGAGAAGTGCAATAGGGAGTACCCTAACTATAAACACCGTCTGCTGCTCGGGGTGAGTTCGTTGGTTTTATTTTATTTTAATACTGAGACTTCAATCTGGCAATTCCTACCAGATGCTTTCATACCAGTTGAAAGATTTTAGTCGACAACAACAGTTTTAAGGCAGGACTTCATATTCGGTGAAAAGGAAAGTCGTTACACCAAGTTAGGTCTCTGTGCTCAAGACCAAGTCCAACAGTTCAATATCGTATTCTGTAGAAACTTAGAAATTTTTATATTGTGAGTCAGGTTTTTATGTGGTCAGGTCAGGTGCCAATGCCTCGATGCTATTTAATGACTGCTTATGAAGCGAAAAAAATGCGTCACTTCAGTTTCGTTGTCGAATTCATTTACTAATCATTTGGCTAAGTTATAACAGTTTTGGTTCGTATCATCCAATACAAGTGACGGGTGCATTCCCAATAGTAAAGTATTTTAGCATAAAGTTGGGTGATATAGTAGAGAGAGAATATTACTATATTCTTTTCTTCTTCGCGGGCAGTTTGATAAGTCCATGACTTTGAAAAGAATAAATACTTTTTTTTTCATAATTTATTTTTGTATCTTAAAAAGAAACTCCTTAAGGAATCTTTACACTACATTTTATTCAAATTCGGCAAAAGATTAATACTGTTAAAAACAAAAAGCTCAAGCGACTTCTAACTTTTCTTAATGACCCTCTCGACCCTCTTGGCGGCACTCATGACATCAGAACTCATCGAAAGAAGATGCGAATCATGCCTATGAGATTTCTTCTCCTATCAAACATGACTAAATGTCTTGGCGGGCAAAGATTTTCATCAAGCCAAAAGGTGGTGTCTGAAATGGACCCTCATTTCAGTTACCAGTTTTCAAGCGATGAAAGAAAAAAATAATGAATTAGAGGTAGGAACTTCGTTGGACTGAATACGCAGAGCCACAATAAGATTATGTAGAAAAATAAAACAAAATAATCCGACAAAAAGTGTTTTTTCATTACAAAGTCATGGACTTATCAATCCACCCTCGTATATAGGAACCATCAAACTGAACAACTTTTACTATGGAACCAACTCAGAAATTGCGAAAAAAAAGGCAGCTGATTTTTTCAAAATGGGGAAGGCAACTGTCAAATTGGCGCTGCGTACGCTTGTACTACGAGAGCTATGAAAAAGGACTTTTATGTACGATTCAAACCAACCGGCCCGCATCGTAACGCATTTTACCTCTGCCAGAGGAAAATAAAGCGTATATACAGTAGTTTAAATTTCATATTGCGCCGACCGGCTGCCGCGGTTACATGCAAATATGAAATTAAGTACCTGTAGAGACGTTTTATTTTCCTCTGGCAAAGGTAAAATGCGTTCCGACTCTGGCCGGTCTGTTTGAATCGTACATTACTTAACAAAATCGTTTTTTTTAGCTTTAAAATGATTAAATTTTGTGTAATAGTCTTTAAAAATGTTGGCACTAACATATTTCCGAAAAATCTGGATATATAAAAAAATTATAAATTCTGTAAGAATAAAAACGTCTTAATTTGGCTTTAAATTCCGGCAATCGCATTGTAGAATAGTCTTTTATATCCATTTCGGGTCAATGAGTCTTTTTCGTTAAAAAAATACCACAAAATAAATACCTATTTTCCCATACATTTTGTTCTGAACGTCTATTGTCTTAGGAACAAGCGTACGCAGCGACATCTACAATTAGCTTTGCGTTGCCAACCCCATTGGTCCCATAGTAAAATTTGTTCAGTTTGATGGTCCCTATCTATATCTATCATATTCGGCATTAGAGGTTTTTTGTAACACGTTGTATATTCCTCTCGTACAGGCCAACGTTTCGGATCCGACGGGCGACCAGCGCATAACAGCGTTCAACGAAGCGGCTGAAGCGATGCTGGGCAAGAGCGCGGCGGAAGTAGGCCAGCTGTACGACTACGACAAGAATGCGTACGCGCAGCTCTTCGAGGACGTCAAGTTTAGGACCTTCGTCTTCAAGTTCCGCACCAAAATGGAGACTTACAGCGTAAGTACTATGTTATACCGCCCGGCACGTAACTTGGCAAGATAAAAACGAGACAAAAGATGCGCAGTAGCTAAAAACACTACTCGGCGCAGGTTTTGTCTCATCTTTGTCTTGCCAAGTTATATGCCGGCACCTATACGAACGACGATAGCGATATTTTATAGTGCTTAAATTGTCGGCGATTGACGTTCTTATAAGTCCGGCATTAAAGTTGCTATGAACTAGCGACCGCCCGCGACATCGTCTGCGTGGACATTTATTTCTCTATCCCTCGGGAACAGTACATTTTTTCGGAATGAAAGGTACCCTTTGTCCTTCTCTGTACCTCTGACAACGTATATGCAAAATTTCATGATGATCAGTTGAGTAGTTTAGACGTGAACATGTAACAAACAGCCTTTCGCCTTTATAAAGTAGTAAGGATAACACTGTTGCTAAAAACTATAAGTAAAATAATTGTTGGAAAGTTTCTACAATACTGTTTTTATGCCAGATGAAAAAATCAATTATTATGAATTTTTTTCACGTGCCGGACTACAGCTGCGCCACAAAAAAAAAGTTGGAAATCTGACATTTTGACTATGCCATGATGAAGTCTATAGTTTGTCGGAGTTTGTCGCCAAAAACCAGAGTTTGTCGGTCTTCCGTTTAGGAGATACATGTGGCTCAGCTGTAAAGACGTCTCTACAGCTGCGCCACACAGATCTCGAAAACGGAAGGTCGTAGCGAAAATGTGATTACTTGTATGTATAGCCGTTAGTTTGTCGGAGTTTGTCGCACAAAAACCAGAGTTTGTCGGTCTTGCGTTTAGGAGATACGTGTGGCGCAGCTGTAGAGACGTCTCTACAGCTGAGCCACACAGATCTCTAAAACGGAAGGTCGTAACAGAAATCTGATTACTCGTGTGTGTAGCCGGTAGTTTGTTGGAGTTTGTCACCAAGAACCAGAGTTTGTCGGTCTTGCGTTTAGGAGATATGTGAGGATACGCTGTGGAGACCTTTCTACCTGGATCTTGAGAACGGAAGGTCGTAGCGATAATCTGATTAGTCATATCTATAGTCGGTAGTTCGACCGAGTTTGTCGCCAAATACCAGAGTTTGTCGGTCTTGCGTTTAGGAGATATGTGAGATTTTCGCTACGACCTTCCGTTCTCGAGATCCAGGTAGAAATATCTCTACAGCATATCCCCACATATCTTCTAAACGTAAGATTGACAAACTCTGATTTTTGGTGACAAACTCCGACAAACTAATGGCTACACACTCGAGCTATCAGATTTTTGCTACGACCTTCCGTTCTCAAGATCCAGGTAGAAAGGTCTCCACAGCGTATCCTCACATATCTCCAAAACGCAAGACCGACAAACTCTGGTTCTTGGTGACAAACTCCGACAAACTACCGGCTACACACACGAGTAATCAGATTTCTGTTACGACCTTCCGTTTTCGAGATCTGTGTGGCTCAGCTGTAGAGACGGTCTCTACAGCTGCGCCACACGTATCTCCTAAACGCTAGACCGACAAACTCTGGTTTTTGTGCGACAAACTCCGACAAACTAACGGCTATACATACAAGTAATCAGATTTTCGCTACGACCTTCCGTTTTCGAGATCTGTGTGGCGCAGCTGTAGAGACGTCTCTACAGCTGAGCCACATGTATCTCCTAAACGGAAGACCGACAAACTCTGGTTTTTGGCGACAAACTCCGACAAACTATAGACTTCATCATGGCATAGTCAAAAAGTCAGATTTCCAACTTTTTTTTTTTTGTGGCGCAGCTGTAGTCCGGCACGTATTTTTTTCAGCAAAAGTCTGATCTAAGACATTCACAGTCCAGTGCTCCATTTATTACAGAGCATTACGAACTATCTACACAAGTCCGTGCTCCATATATTTACGGTTTTTTATTGATATTTACTCTCTACAGCATTTGTTAGATCATTTGAAGTGTTTAGATTACGTTCATTTCTATTTATGGACTTAGTAGGGCGTATAGAGGTCGAATTGAATTTGGACTTACCAGGAAATTGAAACATTTTGTATGGGGACTGCTAACGTGACGTGACTTTTTATTTACGTTTCATTACAGGATGAAACCCGTTTGAAGACAACTGTCATGAACGCACAACCCGTGGACTACAAAGATGCCAACGCAAGACTGCTCAAAAATATAAAAGCTATCACGGGAGTTCAAGTCTAAAGTTAAAGAAAAAAAAATGATTATGTTGAACATGAATCATTAAATAATATTATGTGCTGAGTAATTGTGTTTTCTACAGATAATGATTATTTTATGTATCACTAAGTATCCTTTTAATTAAAGAGTATTCGTAATTATGTTAATCTTAAATGTACCTAAATTCGCTGTAAAGATATTTTCCAATAAATTGTATTTTTGATATAGATTTTGTTTTATTTATATTGGTAACATTTAACATACCAAAATAAACTTGCACAAAGTCGCAAATGTGCCGGACTACAGCTGCGCCAGAAAAAAGTTTTCTCTATCTGCGATCAGCCTTTAGACCATAATCAAATTAGTTGCAACCAGGGATTTTAGGAGTGAAATCCTAAAATCCCTGCACGCGTAGCATGACCAACATCGAGATAAGATTTGACTCACAGAACAATGGCTTGTCTACACCGAAATGTCACTTTTGTCGGGTTGAGATCGAGATACTCATGCTCGCATCTACAACTAGTAGACTCGTATTGTTCTTTGTCGTGGCCTAATGTCAAAAGTCGACAAACACGAGCTTTTCTCTTCAACTGACATTAATTTGACAGTTGAATCAGAGAAACTTGTCTACCACCCTTTGAGTAGTCGAGAAGGTCGAGAGAGAGTTCACAGACTAATAAGAAGATTCGAAATAGTTTTCTACGTATTTTATTTTATATGAATCTAAATTTCGCAATAAAAATAAATCTAAATTGTCCGTGCTTATATTTTATTCCTTAAAAACTTAAAATTAAAATTATTTTCATACGTTGATTTCAATATTTCGTAATTTTCTCGTCGTTTTACACAGATTACTAAATTAACAATTTCGTTAGTAGTCTGTGTTATCTTTTCAAAATACTCTCAATAAAAGAAAGGCAAACGAATTTATATCCATACAGCTATATTTAATTAGTTTTAAGAGTTTAGCGTTGAGAAATCTATAGAAAGGAACGGTGCTTTATGAGAAATAAAGTAATTATTTTCTATTGGCAATATTATTCTTCTCGAGCTCGAGAGAGCTTGTCTACGGAAGAGAATGCTTTCTTGAGTGCCTCTTTATCTTAGAACTTATAAAAAAAATGAGAATCGTGTTTAAACTAAATTATTTCGGATCATTTTAGATAATTTTGACGTTTATTGGTGTTGAAATAAAAAGATTACCATTAAAATTCACTTTTTTTATTAAAAGACATTAAAAGGTTTCGAAATTCTGAAAACGAGTCCCACCTGTCTGTCAAACTGTGCTCAGCAATCGAGAAGGTCGAGACGACAAGTCTTCGTAGACAAGAGTCCCGTTTGCTCATGCTACGCGTGCTGATTGCAACCAACATGATGTTCCCCACTGGGGTTGCCAAAGCAAATAAATACTTATATGCTCATGAAGTACTAATTCCATATGTGTTTGAACTCTTGTGTTTATTGTGGTTGAATAAATTATGAAAATGTTAGTTAAATATGAAAAATGCAACTTTAAAATCCTCTATAAAAAACGGCAACCTACTATTTTTTTTTGCGCTTTTTCGCCATCTAAGCTATATTTTATGTGCGTGTGGTGTGAGTGTTCCTTTCTTAGAAATTGATTTAACCATAATAAGAAGAATTTAAGAAATAATTGTGTAAACTTTTTTTTTTCAATTTTTCACAAAATAATCAAATGATTATTATCCAAATTAACCATGATAATGAAATCATTATCATGGTTAATTTGGATTTTATAAGGGTTTATTAAGAACACTCACACTACACACTGTGTGGTGTGAGTGTTCCTAATAGTACATTATGATATAAGTGCGGTACGTTGAAAATTACAGCCGAGGCGATATTGCTAGCCCGAGCCGTAGGCGAGGGCTACAAGAAAGCAGAGGCTGTAATTATCAAAGCGCACGTATGTCATACGACGTTTTATAACATATTTGCGAGGAAATAAATAAAACTCGGACTTTGCACCTTTGCTTGTTTTCCATATGATTAAATTTTGATACGCTTGTAAGTATCTTATCGGTCAATTTTTCGGGCAAGAGGCTTAGAGTAGCCTTTTTCGCTGCCTCTGAGACTCCTGGCGGTGTTGAATTAATAAATTCATCAGTACTTGACGACATTTTCAAATAAAAACAATACAGCAAAAAAAAAATTAAATTAGCAATGCGCGCGCATCAGCGCTTTTTTTTAAGGCAAAGGCATAAAAACAGCCAGTATTACTAATAAAGTAAATTAATATTTTTGTGTTTTTGTTACAGATAAATGGTTGTAGTTTATTGTCAACATTAATTAAATTGAATAATTAAATGTTTATTTATTATATTTTATCTCCCAAAGTTAATGTTATCCATAAAATGTTGACCTCTTTTCTGACATAAAAACTCTTTGCTAAGATTTAAAAAAGTACCGTTCGTTTTAGACGAAGTATCTTGATAAACCGTGCGGTAATGTAAAGTAAAACGCACGGTTTATCAAGGAAACCGTGCGTTTTACTTTACATTACCGCACAAGTTCGTAATGAGATACAATACGATATTGAAATTGGTGTAATAAGAGACCCTTTACGAGCAAATATGTTATAATAGTACATTATGATACAAGTTAGCTTAGGTTGCTTATTGCACACAAGGCTGTGGGTTGCAGCCCGAGCCGCAGGCGAGGGCGTAACTCAGCCGAGTGTGCAATAAGTAAGAGCTCACGAGTTTCATACGACGTTATTCAACACATTTGCGAGGAAAAAACAAAGTAATTTACCACACAGCAACAAATACGACAAAAACAAAATAATAATCATGATGAGAAAGGCGCGCAGGTTTTTTTTCGTTTTTTTCACACGCCCAATGCAAGAATATTTTGCGAACAAAGGGGTTAGTGAGCATACAGCCTACTTCAAAATTATAATTTTAAGCGGTAAAACGCAAATATTTTAATATTTTATTGCAAAATATTGTGGATTATGAATAATTTGATAATAATAAATATTTGTTTAACTTTATTAAGGACTTACATATTTATTCATTGCAAAAATGTATATGGATTTTCAGCGGCATAGAACCTCTTTGTTGTTACTAAAAATAATAACTGTATTACCCGGTTAAATTGGGAATGCTCTGTTTACTCGCATAGGACTTGCAGTAAGGTACTAATTTAACTTTGTAGGGTTAATTCTATAACCAACTAGTGTTTTATATATTATTGCACGCGTTTGTTATAGCTCGGTTTATGGCCCTAAAAGCGATGTAAGCGGGCTCACTTTACGAGCAAGTGTGTTGAAAAATCACTAACTTTAGCTGAATAATATTGAAATATTATTTCTGTATATTATAATTCGGATTCAGAGCAAATTTGTGACACATAAATCTTGACACAAAACCTGCTAGATCAAGAGCAATTAAACATTTTGTTTCTTTTTCAATGCTCGTGTGAGTGTTCCATATTTTGGCATTTATTTAGCTAACCAGACCTCGTATACAAGTGGAGCCTGCATCCAAAATAGTGAAAAGTTTTTTCCTAAAATTTAAAACATAGTCTATTTCCGTAAGTGTTATGCTTTTTTAGAAATATTTTTTTAAAATTTTCAAAGGAATATCTTATGTAGGGTGGGTATGCTTTTTTATTTTGTCGGACACCATTTTCGTCTTCGATGACTAAAGGTGTCGGCACACTATTGTGTTGTGTGTTGTGTGTCGCGCGCGATCTGTCGCGTATCGGTTTCATACATTTAGTATGGCTGGAAACACATTACTACAGTGTGTCGTGTCGACACAACACAACACAATAATATAGTATTTCCGCCTTTAGTTTGCTGTAATGCACTTATCTCATTATTATTTTACTTATGGAATGCGCGCCATTTTTTAGAGCATTACAAAAAAAGTGATGATTTAATTTTTTTTATTTTGTTGCACTGAATTTCGTAGGTTTTTAAATTCTTGCTTTAAAATGTCTGATAGCAGTGAATGTAAAGAAAATTTGACTCCGCCCGATATTTTAGATGTGGAGAAGGAAATGACTCGTATCAAGGTACCTAATGTCTCTATATCTCTTTTCTAACGTTCATCTTTTATTTAGTAGGTTCAATCCCAATTGTGTGAGTGTAGATAAAGTAGTTTATGAAACTGCACATAACTAGGTATTAAAACACTCGTGTGATACTATTAAAAACCTCGCTTACGGCTCGGTTTTTAAAAACACACTCGTGTTTTAATACCCCTCATTATGCGTCAGTGTCATAAACTACTATTAAACTTAAATAAAAAAGATGTCGTCGAGCCCAATTAAAGTAATACCTAAATGCTATAGCGTAAGTAACAAAATTACCGTTACATAAAGATGCTGGTAACAATAAAACCAACACTTAATTGCAGGTAATAAAATGGTTAGTTAAACAAATGTTTTTTCCCCCTTTTTTTCATATGCATGGTCACCCTACTTAAGATATTTCTTTGAAAATGTAAGAAAAATGATAACTATCAAAGTATAACACTTACGGAAATAGACCATGTTTTAAATTTTAGGCACAAACTTTTCACAATTTTGGATGCATGCCCCACTTGTATACGAGGTCTGGTTAGCTAAATAAATGCCAAAATATGGAACACTCACACGAGCATTGAAAAAGAAACAAAATGATTAATTGCTCTTGATCTAGCACGTTTTGTGTCAAAGATTTTTTTTTCTGAATCCGAATTATAATATACAGAAATAATATTTCAATATTATTCAGCTAAATTTAGTGATTTTAGGAACACTCACACCACACAGTGTGTGGTGTGAGTGTTCCTAAAAAACCCTTATAAAATCCAAATTAACCATGATATTGAATTGATTATTTTGTGAATAGTTTTCACAAATTAGGCACAAATTTTACAAACTTATTTTTTTAACATACGTCTAGTACATTGTATGATATCAAGAATGGCGTTTTCGCGAGGCGGGCGGTATGAGTGTTCTATATAAACGACCATAACTTAGTCTACATAGGTTTCACAAATTTTTCGATTTTACCATCAAGTTTGCACAATTATTTCTTAAATTCTTCGTATGGTTAAATCAATTTCTAAGAAAGGAACACTCACACCACACGCACATTATATTTTTACACGTAATAATCTCGAAAATGCTATATTTGATGCAAAAAAAAAGTTGGCAGCCCTATCCCCCACACAACCGTAAAAAAAAGTTGGAATTCTAACTTTGACTATGCCATGATGAAGTCGATAGTTTGTCGCAATTTGTCGCACAAAAATCAGAATTTGTTGGTCTTGCGTTAAGGAGATACATGTTGTCATATCTCCCATACCGCAAGACCGACACAAATTCTGGTTCTTTTGCGACAAATTCGGAAAAACTACCGACCCAAAAAATAAGTCGCTACGACATTCCGTTCTCGAGATCCAGGCAGAAAGGTCTCTACTTAGCGTATCATCCTCACATATCTCCTAAACGCTAGACCGACAAATTATGTGTGCGACAAACCAACTAACGGCTACACATTCGCGTAATAAGATTTTCGATTCTCGAGATCCAAGTATAAAGGTCTTCAGTATAATAATTCTAGCGGCTTTTTTATAGATAGCGTCGGACAGAAATATTTCAGAGGAAGATTTTAAATAAAAATATCATATTTCACTAGGTACTTTATTGAATCTCATTGATATGACTCATAGTTTAGCTAAGAAAATGGACATTTTATGGGCACACCTACAGGCAAAACAAGACAAGTTTATAAATATCAGCTACAGTTGTGTCGAATATTTTAATTTAAAGTTCATAATTATTTAACAGTTTAATTAAAACTGCTCAAATGACTAGGTAATTTGTACATTGCCTATAGGTGTGATTATTGCATGAAGGTGCATAAAATCAATTAGCTAATGTCATCAATAATTACAGGGATTAATTATACTTCTATGTATAATGTACAGTACACTTACCGTAGATACAAAAGATGTACATTCATATTAAAGACTATTCGTGATTATTATAATTAATATTCCAACAAATCAGCAGTAACTGGTCATATAACTGTGGCAGTGTGAATTGTAACACCTCGTGTATTACACCCATATCTACTGTCTTGTTATAGGCCTCGGCACGAATCTTGAGCAGTGACATTTAAGATGCCGCAAACAGAGAACGTGTCATGACACTAATTGTTTAGGGTTCTATTAAATAAAAAATCCAAAATACTAACCCAATTCAAAATAAAAGCCTATTACATTTTTCATACAAAACTGTGAATCGCATTAATATTTATTTGATTCGGTATTTCTTTCACCGCTCACGATTCGTGCCAGCATCTTTAATACATGAATCGGTAAAACTTATAATAGTACAAAACGCGCAGATATAGAATGGTATTATGGCGTCTCGTTCATATTCACTTCTCGCTCGCACACATAACGCCACACATATCGCTCTCTCAGTCGCACTCGTTGTGGTAAACGCGAAGAGGCGCCATTTTCGATCCCTTTCTTTATCTGCGCGGCTTATAGTTTTATTATGAAGCAGGGCCCCTAGGTAAAGTCACATTTGTAAATCTTTGTTATCGCTTCACTTTCGAGACGTTTTAAAATTTATAGTTAAAGGAAACTGCCTACACAGTATAGACTATACTGTGATACCTATTTCAATAGCGAAGGCGCAGATTTTGAAATGTGAAAGGACAGAAATCATAGAACTATGATTTTAATAAAGTTTCTGCTATGATTACAGTGATCGAGTAGGAAGATTGGTTTGGGTCAACAAACTGACACGTATATATGAATATGAATATGCCTCCGGAAATCCGATATTTAAAATTTTATAATGTGTAGAATGAAAAATATAACAAGATTTTTAATTCTTTGACCGTCTCTTTAACGGTATAAGTGATCGGCCTTCTATAGTAAAAAAAAACTGTGGCATGGCTAAACTTGAGTAAAAACGTAGCAAACGTAAAGTGGGATTATTTCAGATGTAGTAGTCAAAAATCCTTACATTCACAATATTTGATTCAATCCCGTAAGTACCGAAACGAAATTCCAAAAAAAAGGTTTATGCATGTTATGATTTCTATGACTATTCATGAATTCATGATGCAAGTACGTAATAGTAGTTTGTTACACAAGGGACGTAAGTGAGCTACTACAGAACAAGATCCAATTTGGCGCAACTCCGATCACTGGATATAACACGAATTGCCCGCATGGCCGTAATACACGATTTCACTAATAAACAATTACTTTCAAATGTGTTATCTACATTTTTACTTGTTAACATAATAAATTATTAGACTTGTGCTTAAAATTACAATTAAAGAGTAGGTATAAAAAAGACGAGATTCTCGGAAAGGTTAAATTGACAAATTTCATCGCTTAGAATAGTTAGATGATTAGAATGTGCATCAATAAACTTGCATCAATTGATTTGAAATAATTATTCAAACAATCATTTCCTAAATCAGAAATTACAAAAAAAAACGTGGTGCAAGTGGAACTTATTACAAACATGTTAATGACTAAATTCATTTCACACACCAATAAATAAAGTCTTCACTCATAATTATATCATCGACTTAATAAATACACAGGCCTCGATATTAGCTACCAAACTATCACAACGTAGTGTACAATCTTTTACAAAAAAATATCAAATTAAAGCCATAACCAAGAGATTATAGTTACGAATAGAGATTACGAATATACGAGAATCATACTATCATCTATAAATTCACTGTCGAAACTTCAACTGAAGACATCGGATTACTTTTTACGGTGCTAACAACGATTCTGCCGTTTAAATTACGACCGTAACATTAAGATTACACTTATAATAAATATTATCCTCTTACACTTACACCGATAAATCGTTCACTTAAAAGATACATTTTAGATAAACCTTAAGAAAATATCATGTTCACTCTTAAATAATTTTCAATTCCAAATCAATCAATCATGATACAAATCTGCGAGTTCGTAAACTAAACTGGAATGAGATTCTAAAAATCATCGAACGGACAAAATATCATCGACATATCGATATACATAGACAACGATAGTGTAAACATTAATAAAATAGTATTTTAAACTGTCGTTACGCACTATAGGTAACTGGTAAAGTTTTAATTCCGTTAGATATCTCAGTCGGAGTAGAGTATTGTGTATGCTCGCCGGGCGCAGCCACTGAGTCCTATGCTCGCCGCGCCCGGCCACAGTATAAGTTACACAGTAAATCTTTATAGTTAACACGGCTGCCTGTACGCGACAGCCGCAGACTGGGGCGGTCGCCCGCCGACCGGGCGCGAGCCGCCGCCGGCCGCCCGCTCACACGCGCCACCAACGCAACGACCACGCACGTATTACAACTAAACAATAAATTAACGCGAATAAATACAAGCGACGCTCTTTGGAACGGTTACATTCGAGGTACCTACGACGGAATGCGTTCTCCGAGCGGATGCGGTCGGTGACAAGAGTCTATATCTACACAATATGGCAGAAATTATACTTTTTTATGTTTAAATCTTGCCGTGGTACGAGATATTAATATGATATACGTAAAGCAGTCGTAAGAAAATTAAGAGGCCGGCAAACAGTAACAAACGTAATACCAAAATGTTTTGCAATTTGAGCATAATTAACTCTTCTTGAGATGTTATTCGGATTAAGATAGAATTTTCTAGAATTCTATTAAATAAAAAATCCAAAATATCAAACCAAATCAAATAAATGCGATTAACAGTTTTGTATAAAAAAAAAATATTTTGAATTGGGTATTTTGGAATTTTTATTTAATAGAACCCTAGACAAATAATGTCTTAATCCGAATAACATCACAAGTAGGGCTGCCATCTCTAAAACCTGCCACCCAGGACCGGAAGCGTAAAAACCCCGGACTTTGGAGCCTTGACCCCGGACATATTTTTTTATACCTATTCACTTTTAGCTTGGTTAAAAAATACACTTTACCTAATACTTGACTGAAAAAATGGAATTTTAAGCCATTTTTTGCATAAAATAGTGTTTTACTAGTTATGGTGTAGAGCCGGTCGCCGGGGTGTCCAAGACAATTTTGTGGAGGGCCAGGGTCCAGGTTTAGTAGTTTTGCAACCGTAGCGGGCCAAAATAAATGCCCAAATAGCCAGGGGCGGCCCGTAAAAAAATGACCGCGCAGCGCGATTTTTAGTCAGTTTCATTGACTAGCCTTCTAATCTTGCTTGTTAATAGTAAAAAAAGCGTTTTTTTTAGGGGTACTTTTTTTTGTACTATAAACAAGCGCGGTGCTTGTTTATAGTACAAAAAAAAATGAGCCACGCAGGGCAATATTTTGCGGGGTGCGCGGTGCTTGTTTATAGAAAAAAAATGGGCCGCGCAGCGCGATTTTTTTGTAGATAGCGCGTGCGCAGAATGAATATAGTATTTTTTTAGCGAAGTTTGATCCAAAACCCGGACTTTAATTATAGTCCGGGTTTCACCCGGATTACAATCAGAACCCCGCCCGGACGCTCCCCGGACGCCCTCCAAACTAGGACAAATCCGGGGAAACCCGGACGGATGGCAGCCCTAATCACAAGAAGAGTTAATTATGCTCAAATTGCAAATCATTTCGGTATTACGTTTGAATAGGAAGTTCACTGTTCGCCGGCCTCTTAACTGTTCTTATTCAATAATAATTATTTTAGGGTTTTAAACAAGCATAAAGATTATTTATATAAAACGAGAAGGAACAGCAATTGTGGCATGTTTTTAATTTCAATAACACTTTTAAACGTAAGCTTAAATGTTATTGAAACGTGTTATACGTTAACACTGGTATAAAATTAATGGCAACTTTTGACAAAAGTATAAAGCGTTTTCCAAAGGAACTTATATGTTTTCATATTAAATAAACCACGTTTAGTCTCGTCTATTATTATAGACACTTGTTTCACCGACTTACTATAACGCCTACTTAGAACTAAAAGCTATAAACAAACAAATATATGGCCTCGATAGGGCTTATTCTCACTCTTTATGATTTGTAAACTAATACCTAAACTATGTTTCTTATTTGCGCGACATACTCGTTAATTTCAAAATCATTATAATAAAACGCAACAACTTAAGATAATCAAATAAATTATTTAAAATCATAGCACTCGCACTGAATATGGCCAAAGACATAAATTTCTATTCGAATCAGTCGCGGAACACGAGTCGATGAGATTCACGATTCCAGAATATTTAATTTTGATCAGTTAAAGTACTATGAACATCCCGATAATAAAACAATGACGTCGTCCGTGCAAAATTGTTATTGGTCTCGAGCGATCGTCTCGTAGCCCGCGCTGTCTGAACGACAGTATTAGGAAAAGCTACCGTTATTCGTCGTGACGATCGCATCACACATCCTTTCCATCAACATAACCACTTTAGTGCTCCATCGATAACCACCTAAATATTCTCCGAATATTCGCGATTTTTAGAAACTATTATTTACTGAAGATCGATAATCGAATTTTTGTTTCTTCTAACACCGACGCGACAAAAGGTCGATCAAACTTTTATGAAACCGATTCCAAAATTAAACTTTGTTTCCGCACAAGTTTTTTTTTTATTGCGAGTTAAAAACTGTTTTGAAATAGTCGGTTAGGTGGTGTGTTATCGGGAGCAGTAGTTAGCGCGGTGTGGTGGGTGGAGGTGTGGTTGCGTGGTGGGGGGTGGAGGGGGCGGCTTAGGGCGGCGCGGCTCACGGCACCAGGTCGGGCAGGCGCCCGCGGCCCTAGGGGCGCCCGCCGCCCTCCGCCTGCACCACCTGCGACACACAACACTATTACACTACTTCAAGATAAACAATGGGCATCGGAAAACATCGGAAACGATCGTCTAACATAACAAAGACAATTAACAAAAAATCCGGCCAAGTGCGAGTCGGACTCGCGCACGAAGGGTTCCGTACCAAAAAACGTCAAAAAAAATACGTTTGTTTTATGGGAGCCCCCCTCAAATATTACTTTTATTCTGTTTTTAGTATTTGTTGTTATAGCGGCAACAAAAATACATCATCTGTGAAAATTTCAACTTTCTAGCTATCACGGTTCATGGGATACAGCCTGGTGACAGACAGACAGACGGACAGCGGAGTCTTAGTAATAGGGTCCCGTTTTTACCCTTTGGCTACGGAACCCTAAAAAGTAGTTTGCCCCTAAAAGTCATTTATAATTTCAATTTTATGGCGATAAAGTAAATGTCAACGTCATTTCTAAGAAAAGCAGAAATACAAAGTTAGCCGATGCCCATTCTTTATCTCTTGAAGTACAGGCCCAGTAGTTCCCAATAATTAGTTTTTTATACGTGCCCCTGGAGGGGCAAGTATAAAAAACTTCCTTGGAAGAAAGACATCAAACTCGCGTATCTCAGGAATAATAAATACAAATGAAATCAGCCGCCTACCCCCTGATTTCGTAACTTTGTTGCAATCAACACTGACAAAAATCGCAGTTACTTTGCTGCTTTAGTAAGAACCAATGTAACAACTATCTTACTTAAAAGAGCAATATAACTGCGGTTTCAATCGAGAATTGTTAGCAACAGAATTATCTAATTAGGGAACAGATGTAGATGAGATTTATTCACACACCCCTTGCTTGAAGCAACCTTTTGTACTCGCGCGGGTACGCGTATCACTAATCTGCCCTATACCATGACCGCCGAAACACAATATGATATAACGATTTATCGACGCTAAGTTTGTTTTTTTATTAGAGAGACCTTCTATTCTTTGCTAGAGAGGGTTTTAATCATTTTATTACGATTGATATTGTTTTTATGGATCCGCCCCCGGACCGCCTAACTCTCTCGCTTTGACTCTGGCTTTGGTTTATGACGTCAGTGCACTGTCCGTCCTTGTCATCGTGTTATGATATGACAAGGATGGATATAGTCTAGCTATCGCTCTGGCTAAAGCTTTGAGTTAGGGATTATATCAATTTAAATTACCTAAAGAATATATGTAATTTCATAAAATTAATTTGCTAACGAACGAAATAATATGAAACGTCATTTTTGTCTAACAAAAAAACAGACTAACTGTCAAAACACAAAGGATTTGGATAGTTAAGTGTCGATAAATCGCTTTATCATATTGTATTTCGCTGGATCTGTTTCACAAACAAAAGTACTTCCAAACCTAATAGCTAAACGAGCTTGAGAGGTTTTATCCACTTTAAAAATTATTTTTGATGTAGACAACATTTTTGTTGGGTTCGTCAGACTATTCCTCTGAGTATGATGCGATCCATGCAAGATCGAAGTATTTGATGTTACAAGTTGGAACGTATTTCTTCAGTTAGAATTTGTGCGTAGGGTCACCAAACTAAAATAAATCGCCTCTTTGGTCTAGTGGTTCACCCACCCGTGTAAGACGCAGAGGTCCCGGGTTCGATTCCCAAGGGGGGTACAATTTGTACTCGTTTTGGTTGGTGGTAGGGCTTATTTCAAGTCCGCCTGGCTAGCTACCACCATCTTACCTAAGTCTGACGCCATAATAACAATTTAAAAATTGTTGTGTTCCGGCAGTTAGAGGTAAGATAGCCAGTATTCCGGGTATAGTGCGCTTCCTCCTTCGGCCTTATAATGGCCTGAAATAGTGCACAAAATTTTAAGGGGTCAATGTACTCATGCATACAAACAACTTTTACTATGGGACCAACATTGAAATCGCAAAAAAAATATCAGCTGTTCCATACATTTTGATCTATTCGATTTTAAAGTTTCTATGGAACAGCTGTTTTTTTTTCGCGATTTCAATGTTGGTCCCATAGTAAAAGTTGTTTGTATACATGAGTACATTGACCCCTTAAAATTTTGTGCACTATTTCAGAAGGACCTTATATATTATATTCTTTCTCTTGGCTAGTCCTGTATTTTTATATTGCCACAACAGAAACTTTGCATTGCACCTCTCTCTCCTTGTTATCTTCGAAATCAAAATGAAGCAAATACAACCCGCGCAGATAAAGAATGGGATTGAAAAAGACGGCTCACTGCGCTCACAACGAGTGTGACTGAGAGAGCGATATGTGTGGAATTTAGTGTGTAAGGGAGAAGTGAATATGAACAACGCCATTTCTAATCCCATTCTTTATCTGCGCGGGTTACAACCTTGGGGTTGTAACCGTTTTATTGGTAAAACGGCACTCACTTTCCGTTGCTTGAAGTAAAGCTCCTCGCTCTCCTTGTCGCAGAGCAGGAGCACCACGGCCCCGAACAGGAAGATGGCGGCCCCCCACCCCACCCCGTACGCCCCCCGAGCTCTTACAGACCGGTTACTGCCACCAACATAAAGTACATCAAACGGCACTCACTTTCCGTTGCTTGAAGTACAGCTCCTCGCTCTCCTTGTCGCAGAGCAGGAGCACCACGGCCCCGAACAGGAAGATGGCGGCCCCCCACCCCACCCCGTACGCCCCCCGAGCTCTTACAGACCGGTTACTGCCACCAACATAAAGTACATCAAACGGCACTCACTTTCCGTTGCTTGAAGTAAAGCTCCTCGCTCTCCTTGTCGCAGAGCAGGAGCACCACGGCCCCGAACAGGAAGATGGCGGCCCCCCACCCCACCCCGTACGCCCCCCGAGCTCTTACAGACCGGTTACTGCCACCAACATCAAGTACATCAAACAGTACTCACTTTCCGTTGCTTGAAGTACAGCTCCTCGCTCTCCTTGTCGCAGAGCAGGAGCACCACGGCCCCGAACAGGAAGATGGCCGTCCCCCACCCCACCCACCCCGTACGCCCCCCGACCTCTTACAGACCGGTTACTGCCACCAACATCAAGTACATCAAACAGTACTCACTTTCCGTTGCTTGAAGTAAAGCTCCTCGCTCTCCTTGTCGCAGAGCAGGAGCACCACGGCCCCGAACAGGAAGATGGCCGTCCCCCACCCCACCCACCCCGTACGCCCCCCGACCTCTTACAGACCGGTTACTGCCACCAACATCAAGTACATCAAACAGCACTCACTTTCCGTTGCTTGAAGTACAGCTCCTCGCTCTCCTTGTCGCAGAGCAGGAGCACCACGGCCCCGAACAGGAAGATGGCCGTCCCCCACCCCACCCACCCCGTACGCCCCCCGACCTCTTACAGACCGGTTACTGCCACCAACATCAAGTACATCAAACAGCACTCACTTTCCGTTGCTTGAAGTACAGCTCCTCGCTCTCCTTGTCGCAGAGCAGGAGCACCACGGCCCCGAACAGGAAGATGGCGGCCCCCCACCCCACCCCGTACGCCCACCCGAACTCCCACACAGACCTGTTACCTGCCGCCAACATAACATCATAATTTGTCAGTCATCATCCTACTAAGCTAGTAATACTAGTGGCTCTGTAGAACTGGGTCCCTATTTTTGAATCGGTCGACTCCAGTCTAGCGCTCGTTTCTACTGATTTTCGTTCGACAAATGACTCAAAACAATGAGATGTCGAACGAAAATCAGTAGAAAAAAGTGCTCGAGGTCAGTCGAGCGATTCAAAAATAGGGCCCCTGTAGACCTGGCGTTTGTGTCATTTTTCATAATTTTTGAAATTACTGAAATATCATTTTCCCAATAAGTATCTCTGCCATTATGAAAAATTTCGAAAAACTGAATCGACAAAAAAATAGAGGAGAACAGACGGACAGCGGGACAGCCGGACATACGAAAGCATTTTTGCCTAAGCAGAAACGGACACGCTTCACCAATCACCATCGGTCAATTATAAATGTGAAAGTTGGATTGGATGTTTGTAATTTGTATGCCTTTTACTCAATCGTGCAAAATCGGCTGAACGGATTTGGATGAAATTTGGCACAAGGATTGTTTATATATACATTACATAGGAGACTTTTTAGAAAAAAAAGCATCTGGAGTAGTGTATCCTCTTCCAGCATCTTCAGCTATTTTTATAACGATTTGGTGGCAATCAAGCATACCAAAAACGGAATTTACATCTAGTATCTGTATTAGTGTGTTTAGTATTAGAATTTAGTATCTGTCTAAATCACCAAGCTATCTTGAACCAGGCGCGGTCCGAAGGGGGGTCAGACATGACCCCCCCCCCCCTCCCAAATCGTACATGTCAAATAGAAAAATCTTCTTAAAAATTTACAAAATAAAAAAATACTAATATTATTAGTGACCCCTCCAAAATTTCATTCTGCGACCGCGCCTGTCAGGACAGACTGCAAGACGTAAGCATCTTGCGAGAGAATGTTGCCATAATATCCACTAATTGGCAGCGGGTTGAACATCCCAGTGTTGGTGTTGAACAGTACCGTTATCATCGGAAAACGGTACTGCCTATTTTGTGATCCACGGAGGTGTTACATAGGTCTGGTTCACATTAATCTAGTCCAGTAATCCAGCGGAATTGGATCGGATGGAGAGTGGATACAAATAAAAAAAATGGTACCTACTGAAATAAATAATTTTTCATTTACATTATTTTTTTTTCATAATAATCATGATTGGACCGCTCTGGACTGGAATTACTTACTGGAATAATGTGAAATTGTAAATAAAGCACATTTTATGCAATGGTTATCGTGTGATGAATAATCCCGCCGCGAACAGAAATGACGGCGTGATAGCATATTATGAACAAACCACATAATTTATGAACAAACCACATAATGGTACTTACATCATATGATAGAGAGAGAAAAAACAACTTACCTAAATTAAGTTCTGCGGCGAAACAGACCGGGTATATGACTAGTGCTATTAATATGCACATTACTGAAAAGAAACAAATACTATATTATATCATTTGCTGTGTAAATATAATAAAATAAGATATAAACTACTTTAATAAACAAATTAGGTATCAGAAAGTTAACTGAAGGGTTTTTTTTACAAAAAGTCTGAAACTGACACTTTTTGCAATTTCTTGTTCATGGTATCAAAATATTCTTTAGAAAAAATGCTACATGCTACTAAAATCATTTTTTTACAAAAACTACGTATTTAACTTGAAATCAAGTGCCGAAGTTTTAGTACTTTTGTATGGTATTTTTTTACAAAATAATGTAATTACACATACTTACGTAATTTTTGTAAAAAAACATATTGGTGCCGATATAAATCTTTAATTAGAATTATTAAATTTTTACAATGTACAGACAGATGATGTAGAAATTGACAACGAAGATAATAGTTAATAGTGGAGAGAAATCAATTAAATATCGCGATGTCAGCCTATCGAATAGTTAATCCTACTAATATTATAAATGTGAAAGTTTGTGGGTTTGGATGTTTGTTCCTCAATCACGCAAAAACAACTGAACGGATTTGCTTGAAATTTGGCACAGATAGTAGATAGCCTAGATTAAAACGTAGAATACTTTTTATCCCGACATTCTTACGGGAACGGGAACCACGCGGGTGAAACCGCGGGCGACCGCTAGTATTATTTTTTTGGAAATGACTATTGAATAAAAATAAAACCGTCAAGAGCGAGTCGGACTCGCGCACCGAGGGTTCCGTACCATCATAATTGCACCATTAAACCACACTGCAGAGTAGAATAATAAAATTAGTATTGCATTTTTAGGTCAGCGCCATCTCTTGACCGATAGTGGAACTAATGTTAACTTTTTTAGAAATTTGATAATTTCTAAAAAAGTGTGCTATATTGAGACATCGTTTTATTTTTCCTGTAATCTTTATAAACTGCTATTACATAGAATTATTTCAGATTATTCTCTTTGCAAACTTCGGAGATAAGGGGGGAACGGTGTTTTTTTTTTTAATTTTTCATCATATGTCGAATACTATGCGGTCTAAAAAAAAAAGGAAAAAATGATTGAAAACGTGCAAACGGCGCTCTTTCATATGATACCCTACATACCCTAGTAGCCCCACTTCAAATTTTTAAGACCCCTTTCAGGCCCTGATGTAAAAAAGATATTTATTTTTTATTTATTTCTTATTTGCAAAATAGTTGGGCAAATGTCATCTTAAACTATTCCAAATTTCAAGTTGATACTGCCACGTGGTTCCCTTTGAATATTGCCCGCTGGGACCCACGAGACAAAAAGAATAAAGTTAAGGTAAAAAAAATAAAAAATGGTATGGGTTGAAACAGTCTATATTACTAATATTGGTTTACACCTTACATGAGAAAAAATTCACAAATCTAGCTCAGCGACAGGGGTCGCTACATGGATTCTATTGGTTGGTGTGTGTCGGGTCGCAAAAAGAGTAAAAGTTACAGTTTATATTAAATTATCATCCCTAATTGGAAAATACCACGGTTCACAATATTTAAAGGGTAAAAAAAGCACCGACCTCGTGTGTCCTGTATTTACTAATGAGGGATTATTTAGACCTCTGAACTCCCTGGAGGATTATCATGTAGTTGTGGACAGCAACTCATCAGCACATGACGTGGCACGTGGTAGACCCAAAGACTATCAATGAAATTAATTTCCCATAGCTGAAACAAACGTGTAGGATTAACCAAACTGAAAAATTAGACTTTGAACACGTTGTGGCTATGCAACATGGCGGCGTGGCGTGGGGAAAATGTTTTCAACTTCTTACCAGGTCTTGCTAAAGCAGCAATCCTGATTAGCAGGATTTCAAACCGCCTGCTCCCTCCACCCGTTTGAAATTTTGCCTGGCTGACTCCTCAAGCCACGGCAAGTAACCTTCGAAGATCCTGGCAAACCTTCAGGCCAGCGACCAGAAACAAACGATGGTCTGCAACTTGAGGTTTTACCTGTAATAAACACCACCTCAGAAAATGTTCATGGCGTCTTACGAAGTCTGCCTTGAAACAGATATCACTCCACTTACCTCAGTAGCGTTTTTCTCTCTATAAATTAATCGACCGACTTCGGCCGCGTTAAATAAAATAATCCAAATCTTTTCTCAACACATTTGTCATCCTTTTTCCTGAAAACTGAAGGCTCGCTTGGTGTTGCCCTAACCCGCTTCGATACTCCTTCCAAAACGTTCCGTTTTCCGAAATTCGAACACACTTGGAAATTAAATAAAATTACCAAATATTTTGCAAACAAAATTTAACCTACAGAAATAAATATCTGTGCGTCTCCTGACTATAAAACTTTTGGACAAAACGCAAAGAACTGTCAATCGACGCTTCAGCTAGCAAAAAGGTGTTCGCGCATAACTTCAACAAAAGTGTCAGATGGAAGAGCGTGACACGAGATGGCAACACCGTAGCTCCGAAATCTGCCTTCCTATTGGGCGTTGTTGCTATTGGTCAGAATCATCACGCGCGGCACGCGCCATCTTCTATCGTCTAATTCCTTGCTAAACTGAAGCGAAATTTGAGAGACTTTGCTCTGATTCTCAATGTTTATTATTTTCAAAGCCTTATGCAAATAATAAAAAATTTGAAAAGACATTTATTAAAGTTGCGACTGCTACAAAAAACAACCAATGACGTTAAAGGGGAGGTGCCAATTCCTGCAAAATACTGAAAACTACCATTTCGCTTGCGCGCCAAGATTTAAACTTGTGGATTGTCAGAACACAACGTTACAATACCCCCTCTCCTGAAAAAAAGGCGCTGCCCTCAGCGTCCTCAAACTACAAAACCTACTATCAACACTAAAAACTCTATTGAACGCAACGATGCAACAAACCATGTCGACCGTCAACCCAAAAAAACATGAAATACCCTGGACGTACAACCCATCACCGTGACATCACATTTGACGACACAGGACATCCACCTAACGAGACAAAACGAAACAAAACAACACCGCACAAACAAAACATTTACAACGCAAAACCGGTTGTAAACCGAAAAAGGAGTCGAAAACTACGCTCCAAAAAAAATTTTACATTCACTAAAATATGCGAATGCAACAACAGTTGTTGTGACTGTACAACAACTAAATATTCAAAATAAAAAAAAACAAGTTCGTGACATAAATTTCAGTCACCCAAATAGAAAAAAAAATCCATTATCTTTTAGTAACAACTCATCGCAACATTGGAATATGAATTGAAAAGAAAATAAGTTTCACTACCTCCCTTACAAGAGCAAACAAAAAAAATAATATCAAGATTTACCCGAATCTACACCATGGTAAAAAAATAGATTCGACACTTGTAACAAAAGGTGAATTCTAACTCATTAGAGATTCGAACCACACAAAAAACTAAACCAGGCCTCCATCTACCTATAGCTTGGCTACCGGCAATTCCCTGCTCTTTCACACCCAAATTCCTCCGCATGCAATCGTCATACATTCATTCATCACCATTTGTCCATTCATACTTCACCGTGCAAACTAATAGTGTCACACTGAAAATAACTGTAAACACCACACAGAGACACACGCTTCGTGTGCCAAATTTTTGTGTATTTGACACACTACTAGAGAAGATGTAATAAGTGCCCTAAGCTTTTAAATCCTTAATATGCCAAGAACCTATAGATTGACCATCAGAAACTCTTTCCAAATCATACACCAAAGGCGATAAAACTTTCTTTACCCTACATTTCTCAAATTTAGGTGCCAATTTGGCCATTTTAAATTTCTGCGCATCACTCTGAGTAAATGTTCTCTTCCACACAACATCACCTACAGAAAATGTTTCCGCTCTTCTTCTTAAGTTATAGTGAGTGGTGTTCTCAGCATGGGCTTTTAATAAGTGCTCGCGTACCTTTTCGAAAATCGTCTTTAAGACGTGAAATTCACCGGCGTATTCGTCCCTAGGTACCCCAGGTTCGTATTCCTTATCTGTGTCTTTATAAAAGGTACCACTGATGACGGGTTCCCTAGCATGTACGAGAAAAAATGGTGAAAATCCAGTGGACTCGTTCACGGCACTATTTATTGCTAACTGAATTTTCGGCAATTGTTCATCCCATGTACGATGATTATCTTTAACATAAGAAGAAACAGCTGTCATTATGGTTTTGTTGTATCTTTCAACCAAATTTACTTGAGGTGTGTAACGCGGGGTAAAATGGAGTTTCGGAACTTTATAACGTTCGAGCATTTGGCGGAACTCAGATCCTGTGAATTGCACTCCGTTATCAGCAATTACAGTTTCTGGGACGCCGTGTACTAATATTACGCGTTGTTCCAAGTTTTTCACCACTTCCGCACAAGTAGCACGTCTCATAGGAAAAATTAAACAATATTTAGAAAAGCAACAGGTAACTACCAAAAGATAAACAAACCCAGAACGAGACCTTGGCATTGGCCCAACGATGTCTACGGATAAAACCTGGAATGGTCTATGGCAGACTTTCGGTTTACCCATTAAGCCTGGAGTTGCCTTTTGTGATGGTTTGTATGCGGCGCAAGTGTCACAGTGTTTAATGAAATCAACAATGTCTTTGTACATTCCTGGCCAATAATACCGTAGACAAAGGCGTCTATGGGTTTTGAAAACCCCCAAATGAGCCGCTGTTGGTTCACAGTGGTTCTCCTTAATAATGGCCACTCTCTGGTCCCTTCGTACTACCAGCTTCCAATCAAATTCACTCAATAAATTAAATTTACACTTTGAAAAACGATACAAATTACCATCCTTTACACAAAAATTAGGAAAATTAAGTGGATGCGACTTACAACCATTGAAAATTTTATCAAACCACTCGTCCTCCACAGAGTTGATCACGTTTAAGGTGTTAGCGTCCATAAGTCTGGATAACGCGTCTGGAACCACATTGTCCGTGCCTTTTCTGTGCTCAACCTGAAAATCGAATTGAGACAGTCGACAAAACCAACGTGCCAGTCTACCTGAAGGGTTCTCCAGCTTAGTAAACCATTTTAGAGATGAATGATCCGTGACAACTTTAAAAGGACGAGATCCCAAATAAGGTTCAAATTTCTCGACCGAAAACAAAACAGCTAAGGCTTCCCTTTCTGTAGCACTGTAATTTCTCTCTGCTTTATTTAAAGAACGACTAACAAATGCAATAGGGTGATCATGTCCGTCAATTTCCTGAGATAACATTCCTCCTAACCCATATGAAGATGCATCACAATGCACAGTAAAAGGTTTCTCAAAATCTGGTACAGCTAAAACTGGTGCTGTAACCAGGGCATTTTTTAAAGTATTAAAGGACTCTTCGGCTTCCTCCGACCAAGAAAAAGGTGGCGCATTCTTCCCACTACACGTCAACTTATTAAGTGGTGCAGCAATAGTCGAAAAGTTACGGATAAACCGTCTATACCAGGAACATGTTCCAAGGAACATTTTGACCTCACGACTTGAAGTTGGCGTAGGAAAGTTCAAAATTGCGGAAACCTTCTCCGGATCAGTTCTCAGACCGAATTCGTCTACAACGTAACCTAAATATTTAATAGAACTTCGGAAAAATTTAGATTTTGTAAAATTGATAGATAAATTGGCTTCTTTAAGCTTGTCAAACACCCGTTTTAAAAGTAGTAAATGCGTTTGGAAATCAGAACTACAGATAATAATGTCATCAACGTAACAGTAAACTGTTCCGTTGTCAATATCACTGCAGAACCCGTGACCCAACAACCTATCCATCAAACGTTGCTGTCTAGCCGGAGCTCCGCACAGTCCAAACGGCATCACCTTAAATTTAAAGATACCTCTTCCGGGAACGGTAAAACTAGTCTTATCCTGCGACTCAGCTTGGAGTGGAATTTGCCAAAAACTGGAGCTTAAATCTATCGAGGATAAGTACCTAGCCTCCTTAAGGCTGTCAAGTATCTGAGGCATGTACGGAATAGCATATGCATCGCCCTTGGTAACGGCGTTAAGCTTCCTACAATCAAGACAGAATCTCCAATCGCCATTCGCTTTCTTGACTAATAGAACGGGATTATTCCACGGACTTTCACTAGGTGTTACAACGTCTAATTCCAGCATTCTATCCAATTCGTCGTTTAAGGCTTTTTTCTTTTCCGGAGACAACGGATACTGTCCTATCCTAATAGGTGTGGCCTCTCCCGTATCAATTACATGCTCAGTTAAAGAGGTCCTTCCTAACCCAATCCTTTCCGAAGAAATTGATTCAAAGTCTTTCACCATTGAATCAGCCAATTCTCTTTGACTAAAAGACAAACTATTATACGACTGAATACTATTTATTTGTTCCGAGTGAATTGAACTACAATTATTAAAAAATGGTTTAGGAGCGTTCCTATAATCTATCTGATCAAAAATGTTCTTCCCTAAATCGAAACATCTCCAAAAATCACAACCTAGTATCACCTCCGTGACTATACTAGGAATCACAAAAAATTTCACTACCCGGCTAATTTTACCAAAAGTAACCGGTACAAAAATAAACCCTAAAGATTCTAGTTGAACCCCATTTGCAACACTACACGACCTGTCTACACGCTCCTGTAGTTCAAACCCAAACTTTATAAATTGTTTGTGTGCATTGTTCCCTAAAATTGAGATACAAGCACCTGAATCTAATAAACCAATAATTTCAAAATCATTTACTTTAAATTTTAAGTAAGGCCTAACATCATTTTCACTAGGTGCGAAGAGAACCGAAGCGATGCTACGAAAAGATTTAAATTTACCCTCACTATCCAATAAATTTGTACCTCGGTTCTCACCAACTAGTTTTTTGTCTGTGGTAAACCTTTAAAACTTGTGCCCTTACTGCAATTCGGACACGAAGTGACAGTAAAACCTACTTTGCCACATTTGAAACATTTTATATTTTGGGGTGTCACTTTACATAACCTAAAATTGTGGTTACCCTTGCCACATTTATAACACACTCGTTGGTTTGCAGAAGGCATGGAATTAGAATTAAACTGTTGTGATGTTGTTGGCGGTCTACTAGTGTTGTGTGTTGCTACATAATTAACTTGTTTTGCTTTACCCTTGTAGCAAAACTCCTGACTCAGAAAATTCGACTTGGTCGGTTCCACAAAAAAATCTGAACGTTGGCGAGCAGATTCAAGCTTACGACATTTTGTCTTCAAATCGGAAATTGTAGTAATATCTAACAAAGCTAACTGTTGGGAAAAATATGGTCTGATGTTGTGCAAAAGGATTTCAAGCTGCTTCTCCTCCGGCAGTGGTGATTTCAGTCTGTTGAATAGGCATGCCATTACTGAAAAATAAATGTGTGTTGGCTCCTCCATTCCTTGTGTTCGTGAACGGATCTCACCCAGTAACCTGTAATCATAATCAACCGGGTCGAATTCTTCGAGCAACAAAGATTTTAATTCTGCCCAACTGTCAACCTGACCTTTAATGCCACGATACCACAGCAAACCCTGTTCTGAAAATAATTGAGCAGCTGAGTTGAACAACTTGCCGTCAGAAACACCATATGAAACTTGGAGCTCGTCGACACGTTCCAAAAATGAACGAGGGTCTGTGGTCCCGTTGAATCTCAAGTTCCACTTTGCCACATTCCTATCACCAGAACATTCCGCAACTGCTACTACTGGCACCGGTTCCACCTGTGTGTCGCACTGTTCAGGATGCTGTGCTCTTGTTGACAAGAAAAACTTTTCAGAAACTGACAATAAAAACTCGATTGCGCTAGACAACTCTGCCTTTTGTGACAAAACAGCAGGGTCATCCGACACAACTCGCAATAGCCTATGATGTAAGTGTCGTACCAAACCACGGCATCTGCTCAAACAATGTGCTGTAACAGATTTTTCACTAAGTTTTGCTTTTAATTCTTTAATTTTATCTGAAATAATTTTAAGTTCTGAACTACTTTCAAATTCTGTTTCCATGATTACCTCAGAGGGACACTCAATAAGAAGTTGTTTTAGTTGCTTTCTCAACAAAGGCACTGTAGATGTCGGTGTTTCAGACCTAATTGTCACTTCATAAGTAAGTTCATCTTTTAAGAGTGAATGTACTAAAATTTCTAAATCCATTGTTAAGAACTGGTGGTATTTCCTTCACAATCAATTTAAATAAAGGGTAATGTTAAATTATCCAACACTAAATCAGAGAAAACACAGTATTCAAGAAAATTATTTGTAATTGTATTGACCACAACGACACACCGCTTGTAACAATATTGTAATATTCACCCAATTGTATAAAATGTAATTTTAACAAAATGTATCAAATTTATAAATCACTGTATGGACTTTAAATTTAACAAAATGTATTCTTTGTAAAAACAAAATAAATTTTTAAGTTGAAAACTGAAATCTTTCTTTGAAAGTATGAATGTGTACACAACACTAGATTGTTACCAAATGTAAAATCTGATATTTATGTCTGTTTAGTTACAGTTTATCATGAAAACAATATAACTTGAAGTTAACTTTAAAACATGAAACATGTAGGTACCTGAACATATAAATCTTATGATAACCCTAGTTTTATAAAAACATATAACACATAACATAAAACATGGAACAAAAGCTTAACACTTAAAAATTTAAAGGAAATAAAACAACCACACTTGTGTTTTTTTTTCACTTTATAACATTCACAATAGCAGCACACCACAACATAAAATTACAAACTAGAACCTGTGGTATTCCAACCTAAAAACAATTTCCATCTATGCCGCTACTGTTGCTTACCAAAAAGACAAATTCTAAGCAAAATGTTCCAACGAAAAGTATTAAATTGAAAAAAATCTTTACTGTGGTTATGTTGTTCAAGCACAAAAAATGACTTTTAAATGTTGTTCACACAATAAAAATGAAGCTAAATATTCTTATTTGAAAAATATATGACTCTAAGTTACACAAAATACATATATGACTCTAGTAAATACTTTCAAAATATGATTCTAAGTTAAGCAAAAATATATAATGACTCGACTGTAAACTTTTACCAAAACACAAAACACTCCCCTACTCTCTCCTACCCTCTCTCAATCAGTACTAAAATCATTCCATAAGTAAGCCAAAGGGGTGGGCCAGGACAGTTGTTACACACTCAATATACCCTGCGGTCCGGGCCCAGATATGAGAAAGTTGGGGATGTTGCTGACCAAAACACACCAAACAATAACTTTAAATAAATGTGGGCGCCATTTGCCACGTGGTTCCCTTTGAATATTGCCCGCTGGGACCCACGAGACAAAAAGAATAAAGTTAAGGTAAAAAAAATAAAAAATGGTATGGGTTGAAACAGTCTATATTACTAATATTGGTTTACACCTTACATGAGAAAAAATTCACAAATCTAGCTCAGCGACAGGGGTCGCTACATGGATTCTATTGGTTGGTGTGTGTCGGGTCGCAAAAAGAGTAAAAGTTACAGTTTATATTAAATTATCATCCCTAATTGGAAAATACCACGGTTCACAATATTTAAAGGGTAAAAAAAGCACCGACCTCGTGTGTCCTGTATTTACTAATGAGGGATTATTTAGACCTCTGAACTCCCTGGAGGATTATCATGTAGTTGTGGACAGCAACTCATCAGCACATGACGTGGCACGTGGTAGACCCAAAGACTATCAATGAAATTAATTTCCCATAGCTGAAACAAACGTGTAGGATTAACCAAACTGAAAAATTAGACTTTGAACACGTTGTGGCTATGCAACATGGCGGCGTGGCGTGGGGAAAATGTTTTCAACTTCTTACCAGGTCTTGCTAAAGCAGCAATCCTGATTAGCAGGATTTCAAACCGCCTGCTCCCTCCACCCGTTTGAAATTTTGCCTGGCTGACTCCTCAAGCCACGGCAAGTAACCTTCGAAGATCCTGGCAAACCTTCAGGCCAGCGACCAGAAACAAACGATGGTCTGCAACTTGAGGTTTTACCTGTAATAAACACCACCTCAGAAAATGTTCATGGCGTCTTACGAAGTCTGCCTTGAAACAGATATCACTCCACTTACCTCAGTAGCGTTTTTCTCTCTATAAATTAATCGACCGACTTCGGCCGCGTTAAATAAAATAATCCAAATCTTTTCTCAACACATTTGTCATCCTTTTTCCTGAAAACTGAAGGCTCGCTTGGTGTTGCCCTAACCCGCTTCGATACTCCTTCCAAAACGTTCCGTTTTCCGAAATTCGAACACACTTGGAAATTAAATAAAATTACCAAATATTTTGCAAACAAAATTTAACCTACAGAAATAAATATCTGTGCGTCTCCTGACTATAAAACTTTTGGACAAAACGCAAAGAACTGTCAATCGACGCTTCAGCTAGCAAAAAGGTGTTCGCGCATAACTTCAACAAAAGTGTCAGATGGAAGAGCGTGACACGAGATGGCAACACCGTAGCTCCGAAATCTGCCTTCCTATTGGGCGTTGTTGCTATTGGTCAGAATCATCACGCGCGGCACGCGCCATCTTCTATCGTCTAATTCCTTGCTAAACTGAAGCGAAATTTGAGAGACTTTGCTCTGATTCTCAATGTTTATTATTTTCAAAGCCTTATGCAAATAATAAAAAATTTGAAAAGACATTTATTAAAGTTGCGACTGCTACAAAAAACAACCAATGACGTTAAAGGGGAGGTGCCAATTCCTGCAAAATACTGAAAACTACCATTTCGCTTGCGCGCCAAGATTTAAACTTGTGGATTGTCAGAACACAACGTTACAATACCATTAGTAGTTCTCGAGATATCCAGCTGTGACAGACAGACAGACAGACTGAGTCACACCATAAGGGTTCCTATTTTACCATTTTGGTACGGAACCCTAAATATGTGATGCTTATAATACGTTTCAAACTTTTGACGGCTAGGAACATCGCGCGAGACGATGCGCAGAACACAATGGTGGGAGAGGAAAGTGGTGGGGCACGGCTACGCGCATAGCTAAAGCGTGTTCCAGACGGATGTAATCACGCCTCCCATCAAAGGTCATCTTGGTGGAAGCTTGATTGGAGCGTGATTTCCATCCGTGGATTGTGTTGCGGCTACACGAGTTTCCATCGAAGCACAGACACGGTCGCCCTCCATTGTGAATCACGCTCGCGTAGCAAAATCACGTGCCGTGTTGTAAAAATGCCTTCTAATTTGTCAAAATTTCAAAAGGTGGGCATTTCTTTAGCGCTTTTGTCTCTAATTGAGGACAGAAAACAAAAATATCCGCGTTCTTCATCTTCGGATGAAATTCGCGCCCTTCCTCCAAGGACGTTGAAGGTCATTTGGATTGGATGGAGAAATTTGGATTACATCTACCGTCTAGTCTAGATGGATGGCATCAAGCGAGGTCACCTCTGATGGGAGGCGTGATTACATCCGTCTGGAACATGCTTAACTTCGCAGCCGTCAATGATATTGAAACGCAATACACTGCATACAATTCTCACTTAATTCATCAAGATTATCAAACTATTAACTACGTACATTACAAAATAATATACTAGAAAAAGTTCCGACTTGTCACCAAATCATATTCTCATGCGGGAAGTGAACCCGCGACCTTTGTAAGTCCGGTCCAATGCTCTTCAATTACTAAGCTACCGAATCGCAGTTGGAAGAGCATTGGGCCGAACTTCCAAAGGTCGCGGGTTCGATTCCCGCCTAAGAATATGATCTGATTTGATTTAAAATCAGAAATCACAGTTACATTGCTGCCTAGTAAACATAGTTGTCACATTTATTCTTACTAAAGCAGCACTGTAACTGCCATTTCTGTCAGTTTCAATCTGAAGTTGATTGCAACTAGGGTTACCAGACGTCAGGATTTGTCCTGACATGTCAGGCTTTTTGGGTCCCTGTCAGGATTCCGGCCGGACTTAGAAAATGTCAGGCTTTTTTAGATTATTCACATTATAGAAAACAAACCTTAGAAATGAGCTTTATATATTTTTCTTTTTTTGTACCTATCAAATGAACTAGAACATTTTCAGTAAAACAATCAACTAATTTTGCAGTAAATAATCAAAAATAAAATAAATAACATTAAAAATTATAAACTGAACAACTAAAGCTAAAAAAACGAAAAACGAAAATTTTCTTTTTGTATAAGTACGTGAAATATTAATTTGACACGTCATTATAACAAGAAACAACAATAAATCATTTATTAAAAGAGAAAAATGTGTTATCGTAATTACTTTTCTCCGCGTGGGTGCTTTAGCAAAATGTCAGGACTTTTTATTAAAAATCAGGCTTTTTGTCAGGATTTTTAGATATACCATATGGTAACCCTAATGGGGAATGTCCGAAAAAAATCAAATTGGCTGAATATTTTTTCATAGGTAGGAATAAGCTCCCTTAGTTATAGAAAAAAAATTCAGAATTTTCGGTTGCATGAAAAAATTTAAAAAAATGAAAATCTCTTCGACTTTACAAATATAGGAAAGTAACAGCAGAATGGAGATTAATACCTTTGCCATCACCTGCTACAACCACAACATGGTATTAAAAAAAATTTCAACACAAAATGCCAAAACTGTTTTTTTTTTTTTTATTCTTGTTGTCATAGTGGCAGGCGTTGGCAAAGGTATAACCTCCATTCTGCTGTTACTTTCTTACATTTGTGAAGTCGAAGAGACTTTCATTTTTTAAAATTTTTTCACGCAACCGATAATTCTGAAATTTTTTTCTATAACTAAGGGAGCTTATTCCTACCTATGAAAAAATATTCAGCCTATTTGATTTTTTCGGACATTCCCCATTGCAACAGAGTTACAAAAGAAGGGGGCAGGTGACGAGTCGAATTTATTCCAGAATATTTTGAGTATAGTATAAAAATAGCATTGTGAATGCAAAAATCTTAAAGGAGATGTCCCAGCGTTGCCCCAGTTTAATTTTATTTGATTACTTTCATAATTAAAAATGCTAATTACATTTTATTTAAGTATAGTATCAGTCAAGAATTGTTTTATATTTAGAAAAATAATTACAAAAACATTAAGTTGTTTTCTGAAGTATTTTGTGAAAAAAAAAACAAAACCTCCTTCAAAAACCTTGAAAATAATCTAACAAAAAACAGTTTCAAAAATAAATTAATGGCTCTAAAAAGCAAGAAATAAAATATTGAAATCTGTATAATAACTAACTCGAAAGTTTGTATGCATATCTTATATTAAACAACGCCTTTTGAAGTCGGGTGGGGGGGGGGACGAACGATATTTTTTATCTAAACTAATATATCTAAACTTTAATCATGGGTACCCCAGATATGCATACAAACTTTCGAGTTAGTTATTATACAGATTTCAATATTTTATTTCTTGCTTTTTAGAGCAATTAATTTATTTTTGAAACTGTTTTTTGTTAGATTATTTTCAAGGTTTTGAAGGAGGTTTTGTTTTTGTTAAAAACTTTTTTATTTTAAACTTTTTTGTGGTAAGTATATTTGGTGATGATATTATCTAAGTTACAATAGCCTTATGTCATCACCTTTTACATAGTACTGCTTTTCCCGACGCAGGGGCGTTTATTGTTGAGGAGTTCTCCTGGTACTTCACTATCAGCTCTTCTACACCATACGAATTATGATGAGCATAAATAGCTTAGCAACCATATGAAAGTAATCGTATCGTACCAGTGAACTGCTTAGTATTGAATAGTTCCGATGATCATCTATGCTGATCTTCATCATCAGTTCTACTTCACCGAAATGGTACTTTTCGTAAGCAAATGCACAAGTTACTTAAGAAAATACTAAAATCGCTATAGATGTGCCAATAATATTTGAAGAGTTCCCTCGATTTCTCCAGGATCCCATCATCAGATACTGATTTCATGACAATGGGACCAACTTGAAAGTATATACTTTCAAACAAAAAAAGAAGAATCGAGTAACATACATAAAAAAAAAATCCGACGAATTGAGAACCTCCTCCTTTTTTTGAAGTCGGTTAAAAATGTAAGTTAATAGTACTCTAATGATCAGGGTTGGCAATGTTTAAAACATTTGTTTAAAACAAGTGTTTAAAACACTGTTTTAAACACTGGAAAAAGAACACATCTGTTTAAAACACGTTTTAAAACATTTTGTTTTAAACATGTTTAAAACATATATAAAAAACATTAAGTTTTACTTTATTAGAATTACTCAAAATAAATATTTTTTGTTCTTTTTAAAACTTTTTACTAGCAAAATTATAATTTTAAGGTAAATTGTAGATTCTGATGGCAACTCTGAATTTGGAATTCGGGGAATCTGCTATATTTTTTGCTATTGTTATTGTTTAATTGTTCAGTGTAGACTCGGCTGTAGTGAGACTAGTGATAGTGAGTGATTGAATCCGATTGAGTTTCGTTTAATTTTTTTATTTATTTATAATCGCCCTGGTTCTTCATTTATTTATAATTTGAAAGGAAAGGTGGTTTGTATGGCAATGGATGGTTGGAGCAACATACGCAATGAACCTATTGTGTGTGTTAGTGTAACCACTACCGAGGATGATGGTAAGGATTTTCTCATAGATACAATCGATACTACTGACCAAAGTCACACTGGTGATTATCTTCTGACTCTGGCAGTCGACAGCATTAAAAAGTGTCAAAGTTTTGGATGTCATGTGCGTAGCTTTGTAACAGACAACGCTGCCAATATGACAAAGAGTTAGAAGATAGTGAGATTGGCGATATTATCACATATGGTTGGATGAGTTTTCCATTTAAGGACTACATGTTTAAGGAAGATCTTTTAAAAAAAACGCATGTGTCCGTGTGGTGGAGATCGCTAGGGAGTAAAATAGATCCAAAGATGATAGAACTCACAAATCAATTATATACTGCCACTGCATCTTCCGCTGGAATCGAAAGATTATTTTCGACTTTTGGGTTGGTTCACTCTAAATTACGCAACAGGCTTGGCACCGAGAAAGCAGCAAAATTGGTTGCAATAATGAGGGCGCTCAATCCAGGCAGAGGCTCGTGCGTGGACGAGGAGTACGAGGACGAGGCCGAGGACTGATCGATTTTATCATTATTCATTATTTATCAATTCCATCATACAGACTGTATGATAGAATGTATGATACAGTATGCTCACTCAACCAATACTAGGAATACGTAATAAAAATGATAGGTACTCGTACGTCTGTCAGTCAGGTCAGATCTGGCAGGGTTGTTTGATTTTGATTTTTTTTTCTATTGTTGTAGAATGGTAAACATTACTAATATTGATATTGATTATTACTAAAGATTTTTTGTAAGTTAAGTATCTAGTATAAGTACTTACTGTTTTTGTTCTGTTGTTCAGTCAGTTTTATAATTAAAAAAACCTTTGTTTCTTTATCATTTGTTTTAATTTCTACCTTCCCCTTACTTTATGACCCTAATCACAAAAAAAACAATTACATGTTTTAAACATGTTTTAAACATGTTTTAAACATGTTTTAAACAAATCAATTAAAACATTTATGACAAATTGATTTAAAACATGTTTTTTTTTGTTTTCTGATTTAAACATGATGTTTTGTTCTTTTTAAAAAAAACTGTTTTTTATCCAACCCTGCTAATGATAAAAAAATTGTGATTCAAAAGCGTTTTAACTTAAAAATCCCACTTTTAATGCAGAAAATAATTATTAATCTGATTCTACAGTAAAATACCTACTCTGACATACTACTTTGATTAAGACGCGATAGACTTTCATTTTTTGAGAATGGTGATGCAAATGACATAGGCGCGATGAGACATTATCTTTTAAAAACTACGTACATGCTAACGCCATGGCGAGCACCGCGAACCGGTAGTAGCGGAACTTGGTGCGGTTCTCGGTGGAGCGCAGGCCGAGCCCCGTGAGCAGCGCGCCGCACACGTCCGCCGCCAGCGTCGCCACGCACAGCCCCGCCGCTGCCCTGAAAAACACAATCAAGTTACACTCGACTCGAAAACAATAGGCCCCATCTTCTGGGGTCTATTAACAAAAAACCGGCCAAGTGCGAGTCGGACTCGCGCACGAAGGGTTCCGTACCAAAAAACGGCAAAAAAAAAAACATATTTGTTGTATGTGAGCCCCCTGAAATATTTATTTTATTCTGTTTTTAGTATTTGTTGTTATAGTGGCAGCAGAAATACATCATCTGTGAAAATTTCAAATGTCTACCTGTTGTCGTTATTAATATAGAGCAAAAAACGGCAAATAAATCACGTTTGTTGTATGGGAGCCCCCCTTAAATATTAATTTTATTCTGTTTTTAGTATTTGTTGTTATAGCAGCAATAGAAATACATCATCTGTCAAAATTTCAACTGTCTAGCTATCATGGTTCATGAGATACAGCCTGGTGACAGACAGACAGACAGACGGACAGCGCGGAGTCTTAGTAATAGGGTCCCGTTTTTACCCTTTGGGTACGGAACCCTAAAAAAGAATTACGATAGTCGGACGATCTTTTGATCGATTTACTTGATTTTGAACCTTATACATGAGTTAATAATGTCAAGGAGTGGGGCCTAATATCGTACGTTTATCGCGATACTTTATCGTAATAGGCGCTTTGTGTAGGTTTTTCAACTAAATTTGGTAGCGCCGTTAGGGTTGCCAGATGGTCGGGATTCGCCGGGATTCTCCCGAAATTTCAAGTGATCTCCCGACTCCCGAAAAATCTAAAAATCTCCCGGAAAATCAACTGTTCCGAAAGTCCTCTAGAAAGCAATAATTTTCGCGGATGAAACCACAGATTACAAGATTAGTGGATGAAACTGACTAAAAATCGCGCTGCGCGGCCGATTTTCTACAATAGACAGTCAAGATTACAAGCTTAAGTGGTGGAGGAAACTCACTATAAATGGCGCTGCGCGGTGGTTTTCTTATTATAGATAGGCAAGTGTACAAGATAAGTGGATGGAACTAGTGATGGGTTTTTGACCGGATAAAAACTCAAAATGGATAAAAACTCAATAAAGATCCGTTTTTAGCCGAGTTTTTATCCAAAAGGACGGATATTTATCCGTCCTGATAAAATATTTATTTTAAAACCCTTTTCTTGATATGTCACGTAAATTTTGAAATTAAAATAAAGGTAGTTAATAATTTTAAACAAAATAAGTGCTATTGAAGTGCATTATAATTAAGAAATCCAAAAAATGCAATAGAAGAATGAAAACTACATCCTGAGAATTCTCAAACTACTTCAGAATTATGAATGAATTCGTTCGATGACTCTAGCACCCCCAGCCCCCAACGTACGTAGCACGTAGTTTTACGCAAAAACGGAAGGGTTGTCACAAAATTTACTTGACACGTAGGGTTCGGAAACCAGTTAATATTGTAAAAAAATACCATGATGGCAGCCAACTATTTTGTTATTGGGGCGAATTCGATGAAACTCGGTTTGGGCACTATTTAAAAAAAAACAGTAAAGCAATATTAAAAATGTCGAAAATGTACGATGGCGGCCAACTTTTTTGTTTATGGGCCGATTTCGATGAAACTTGGTTTTTGGTACTATTTTGACAGGAAAACAGCAACGCAATGTTTAGTGTGTCAAAAGTCCAAGATAGCGGCTAACTTTTTTGTTTGTGGGCCGATTTCGATGAAACTCTTTTTTTTGTACTATTTTGACAAGAAAACAGCAACGCAATGTTAAAAATATGAAAAATCCAAGATAGTGGCCATTTTTTTTGTATTTGGGCCGATTTCGATGAAAGTCGGTTTTTTGTACTATTTTGACAAGAAAACAGCAACGCAATGTTATAAATATGAAAAATCCAAGATGGCGGCCATCTTTTTTGTTTTTGGGTCGATTTAGATGAAAATTGGTTTGGGACACCATTTTTAAAAGAAAACAGCAATGCAATATTAAAAATATCAAAAATCTAAGATGGCGGCCAACTTTTTAGTTTGTGGGGCCGACTTTGATGAAACTTTGTTTCGGGCACTATTTTTAAAAGAAAACAGCAACGCAATGTTAAAAATGTAAAAAATCCAAGATGGCGGTCATCTTTTTTGTTTTTGGGCTCATTTCGATGAAACGGTTTTTGGCACTATTTTGACAAGAAAACAGCAACGCAATGTTAAAAAGGCAAGATGGCGGCAAACTGTTTTGTTTGTGGGCTGATTTCGATGAAACTCAATTTTTGTACTATTTTGACAAGAAAACAGCAACGTAATGTTAAAAATATGAAAAATCAACGATGGCGGCCAACTTTTTTTTGGGCCGATTTCGATGAAACTTTGTTTGGGGCACTATTTTTAAAAGAAAACAGCAACGCAATATTAAAAATGTCAAAAATCCAAGATGGCGGCAAACTTTTTTGTTTGTGGGCTGATTTCGACGAAACTCCATTTTTGTACTATTTTGACAAGAAAACAGCAACGCAATGTTAAAAATATGAAAAATCCAAGATGGCGGCCAAATTTTTTGTTTTCGAGCTGATTTCGATGAAAATCGGTTTGGGACACTATTTTAAAAAAAAAACAGCAATGCAATATTAAAAATATCAAAAATCTAAGATTGCGGCTAACTTTTTTGTTTGTGGGCCGATTTTGATGAAACTTGGTTTTTGATACTATTTTGATAAGAAAACAACAACGCAATGTTAATAATGTTAAAATCCAACCAAGATAGTGGCCAACTTTGTTGTATGTAGGCTGATTTCGATGATTCATCGAAAACGGCTTACAAACCAAAAAGTTGGCCGCCATTTCACATTTTTATGTTTTTAACATTGCGTTGCCGTTTTTTTGTGAAAATAGTACCAAAAACCGAGTTTCATCGAAATCGGCTCACAAACAAAAAAGTTAGCCGCCGTCGTGGATTTTTTTATATTTTTAACATTGCGTTGCTGTTTTATTGTTAAAATAGTACCAAAACCGTGTTTCATCTAAATCGACATACAAATAAAAAATTGGGTGCCATGTTGGCTTTTTCTAATTTTAACCATTGCGTTGCTGTTTTCTTGTCAAAATAGTAAAAAAAAACGAGTTTCATCGAAATCGGCTCACAAACAAAAAGGTTGGCCGCCCTCCTAAATTTTTGACATTTTTAATATTGCGTTGCTGTTTTCTTGTCAGAATAGTACAAAAAATTGAGTTTCATCGAAATCGCCCCAAAAACAAGAAAGTTGGCCGCCATCTTTGATTTTTCATATTTTTAACGTTGCGTTGCTGTTTTAAGGTCACAGCACACTATAACGGCATCGCAACTGCACAGCAACAGCACGGCGTCACCTCGAATTTAGGCTACGGCTAGCCGCCAGCGCGCCGTCCGCGCGCCGTCCGCGAGGTGTTAGCTATTTTACATATGATGTTGTTTCGCTGGCGACTCGGAGTCACAGCGCGCTGTTAGCACGCGGTCGGCGCTCCGTAAGCACGCGGTCGGCGCGCGGTCCGCTCGCTTGCGGCGAGCCGGCGGCGAGTCGAGTCGTATGGTAGCGGTAAGCGCGCCGACCGCCCGCCGTTGGCTCGCCGTTGGCTTTTTCTTATTGACATTAGAAAATATATTTTACGACACATGATTTAAAGCTCTAATTTGAATGACAAATTAATTGCTGGGTTGGAGCAGTGCTGTTGCGGTGCCGTTATATGTGCCATGACCTTTATTGTCATAATAGTACATAAAACCGAGTTTAATCGAAATCAGCCCACAAACAAAAAAGTTTGCCGCCATCTTGCATTTTTATCATTTTTAACATTGCGTTGCGCTGTTTTCTTGTCAAAATAGTACAAAAAACTGAGTTTCATCGAAATGAACCCACAAACAAAAAAGATGGCCGCCATCTTTGATTTTTCATATTTTTAACATTGCGTTGCTGTTTTCTTGTCAAAAAGTACAGAAAACCGAGTTTCATCGAAATCGGCTCACAAACAAAAAGGTTGGCCGCCATCTTTGATTTTTGGACATTTTTAAAATAGCGTTGCTGTTTTCTTGTCAAAATAGTACAAAAGAACCGAGTTTCATCGAAATGGCCCAAAAACAAAAAAGTTGGCCGCTATCTTGGATTTTGATATTTTTAACATTGCGATGCTGTTTTCTTGTCAAAACAGTACCAAAAACCGAGTTTCATCGAAATCCGCTCACAAACAAAAAGGTTGGCCGCCATGTTAGATTTTAACATTATTAATATTGCGTTGCTGTTTTCTTTTAAAAATAGTGCCCCAAACAAAGTTTCATCGAAATCGGCCCAAAAAAAAGTTGGCCGCCATCGTTGATTTTTCATATTTATAACATTGCGTTGCTGTTTTCTTGTCTAAATAGTACCAAAAACCAAGTTTTATCGAAATCGGCTCACAAACAAAAAGTTTGGCCGCCATCTTAGATTTTTGTCATTTTTAATATTGCTTTGCTGTTTTCTTGTCAAAATAGTACTAAAAACCGAGTTTCATCGAAATCCGCTCACAAACAAAAAGGTTGGCCGCCAATCGCCATGTTAGATTTTGAGATTTTCAATATTGCGTTGCTGTTTTCTTTTAAAAATAGTGCCCCAAACAAAGTTTCATCGAAATCGGCCCAAAAAAAGTTGGCCGCCATCGTTGATTTTTCATAATTATAACATTGCGTAGCTGTTTTCTTGTCTAAATAATACCAAAAACCGAGTTTCATCGAAATCGGCTCACAAACAAAAAGTTTGGCCGCCATCTTAGATTTTTGTCATTTTTAATATAACTTTGCTGTTTTCTTGTCAAAATAGTACAAAAAACCGAGTTTCATCGAAATCGGCCCAAAAACAAGAAAGTTGGCTGCCATCTTTGATTTTTCATATTTTTAACATTGCGTTGCTGTTTTCTTGTCAAAATAGTACATAAACCGAGTATCATCGAAATCAGCCCACAAACAAAAAAGTTTGCCGCCGTCTTGCATTTTTATCATTTTTAACATTGCGTTGCGCTGTTTTCTTGTGAAAATAGTACAAAAAACAGAGTTTAATCGAAGTGGGCCCATAAACAAAAAAGATGACCGCCATCTTGAATTTTCACATTTTCAATATTGCTCTGCTGTTTTCTTTTAAAAATTGTGCCCTAAACAAAGTTTCATCGAAATCGGCCCAAAAACAAAAAAGCTGGCCGCTATCTTGGATTATGCGTTGGTATTATCTCTTCCTGAAAAAACAGTTCATCGTAGATAGGTTCTCCCTCTCCATAAGTCGGCCAGCATACCCTGGTCAACACAATTGCGATGGTAATCACGTCGTTGACAAGGGACTTGTAGGCGATGAAACGACACCATTTAGCCTTGGGACCAGTCCTCAATGTGCGCTTGTTATATGTTGCCAGGTACAGTTGTCATCGTGGTTGGGTTAGTAGCGGGGGCGGGGCCTCACGTGGGACCAAAACTAGTGTATAGAAACAGGTCTAAATATATTTATCCGCCATTTATGGTAATTATCCGAGTTTTCCACCTTTTGAGTTTGAGTGATCCACTGCCCATCACTACCTACAACGCTATACAGATAATAAAATTAAAAAAACATTGTTTCGAGCACAAAATACTGTTTTCGTCAAAAATGTAGTTAACAAGAAGCAAATCTATTGTGTAGATTCAGGCCTGAATATATTTATCCGGCATTTTTGGATAAAAATCCGCTAAAAATGGATAAAAATGGATATTTATCTATTTTTGATAAATATCCGAGTTTTTTACCTTTAGGATATTTATCCACTGCCCATCACTGGATGGAACTAAATAAAAATCGCGCTGCGCGGCCGTTTTCGTGCTGTGTATGTACCCACAGGCATTTAACTTTCATTTTTATATTGATTTTTTATTTCTCCCGACAACAAGCGCAAAATCCCGACATTTTTAAATTTTCTCCAGATATTTTGGATTTCCGATCTGGCACTATTCGTACATAGGGTATGTACGAATCATTGTCACTAACTAGTTTGCAACTATAGTTTCAAACTGGTTTCGTCAGTTTTGAGTCGCGTCGTGTAAGAAGGGGCTTAATGTATTGTTTTCGATTTTGTTCTTTTCGTACGGTAGTGGAAAGTGATTTCTGAACTGGATGAAAATTATTTGCTTTCACAATGAGGATCAGTAACAGGTTTAAATCCTATAGTTTTATTGGTATAATATAAAAACATATTCATAGCTATGAAACTTAGTAAAAGATTTTTTGAAATCCGTTTAGAAATAGTTGAGTTATGAGGGTTTTGAAGGAAATGCCATGCTCAATGCAATATGTGCTTTGTCACGTACGACATAAGATTCGTGTACGTCTCGATGACGTCATAAGGACACCCCAAAATAAGTGTTTTAGCACGTTTTAGCTCGTATATCTTCTCAGGTTTAAGAGATATCGTTGAAATTTCTTCACAGTTAACCATGTGGTTGTGGTGGCATTAGCTTTCTGAAAAGCCACTAAACAAAAATCGTTACTGATCCTCATTATCCGATATGCAAACACGACGGTACCTCAGACTATACCTACATGTTGTTGACCTTGAGACCGCATTTATGCCCTACGTAATAAAAGCTGTTTTCGCAGTTTAACTGTATAACTGGACGTGCTGTCATGTGTACCTATAGATAGTTTGTTTCATCATCTCATTTTTTTGCACAACGGGGTTGCTTGGCCTTCACCTCACCTGATGTTAGGTGACGATAAGGCCGAAGATGGAAGCGCACTACACCCGGAATCCTCATCACTGAGGAACTGGCTATCTTACCTCTAACTGCCGGAATACAACTATTTTTAAATTTTTGTTATGGTGTCAAATTCAGGTAAGATGGTGGTAGCTAGCCAGGCGGACTTGAAATAAGCCCTACCATCAACCAAACCTCCCTTCCCCCTGGGAATTGTAACCCGGGACCCCTGCGTCTCACACGGGTGGGCGAATCACTAGACTAGACCATTGCAGCGGTTAATTTTATGAGTAGGTGCCGGCACAAATCGTAAAAGTGAGAGAAATTGGAAGGTATTACTGCGCATGTTTGCAGTCGCCCCGCACCACGTCCCCCGCCAATGAGACCCAAAAATTACTTCTGCGCGTTAACTGTCACCGCTCAAGATCCGTGCCGAGGCCTGTAATTGTGATCCTCATAGTCCAAAAAATAGTGAACAGGTACAAATTTGGTCGTGGGTGGTAGATTTAGGAGTCGTTAACATCTAGTGGTCAACATACTGATAAAGATGATGCAGCCGGTGAACACTAACTACAAATAGATGTGTTACCAACCCTTTGAAGACACTCTCCAATTAAAAGGCATGAAGAAGCTCAACTGATTTACATGGAATATCTAGACCGTCGACTTATAGAAGAATAAATACAATTCATAATTAAACTAGCGGCGCTGTGAGCCGTAAACCTCAAGTTTGTGCCATTTTTGAACATTTTTCGAAATGGCTGTTTTTTCGAAAAATTTTGTAAAACTGAACAGAAGAAAATGTAATTATCGAACCTGCTTACATAATTTCACGAGCATCGATTGAGAAATGCAACCTGTAGAGGAGAACAAACGGACAGACATTCGAAAGCATTTTTGCCCACACTGAAACGGAGACGCTTCACGCTCGCTCGGTCAATAAGAACTCACTTAATATAAGGAGCCGGCCTCGCGGCGTAGCAGCCGGGCTGCGCGGTTATGTCAAAGGGCAGCGGCGTGGGTGCCTCCGGGTCGATGCAGTGCATGAACAGGCCCTGGCGCCAGCCCGCCGCCATCAGCCAGTCGGCGGACGCCAGCCCCAGCACCATCAGGATCACCACCAGCAGCCCGCAGATCAGGGCGATCACCTGGAATACAACAATAAATTTTTGTTTATTTCTCAATAATTCAATGCAGATGCGTTGAGACAGCCCCATAGAGTAATACAATAGTATACATCAGGAGTCAACAAGTCAATCGCGATCGACCAGTCGATCTCTGGAGACATTGCAGTCGATCGTCGATCTCCGGAGACATTGCAGTCGATCGCGAGAGACAACAAAAACTGCTTTGCTTGTGGTAGCAAAGCAAGTAGCAACCGAACGGAGCGGGAGGCGGTTGCGGCGGTTTTGTAGTGAAAAATACCCCAAAAATGAAAATGCTTTAAGTCGATCTCAGTAGGCCAGGCAATTTTAAGTATATCGCAGCCCTAAACAAGTTGGCCACCCCTGGTATACATTACTGCCGCGGACTATATTGACTGTGTTGCTGGCAGCGATGATGATGGCCGAAAGCGAAGCTTAGCGCAGGTCCAGGCTATCACAGAACACGATCAGCATTGCCGCCCTTGATGGACAAGCTGGAATAAAGGCCCAGACCGAAGGTCGAGGTCTTTATACCGCGGACAGCAAGGTCTGCAATGCTGACCAAGCTTGAAGGCCGAGAGCGTAGTTAAACTTAGCTTGAGGCTATCATAACGTGGCCAGCAGTGCAGTCTCGTGGACCAATGCTTGTAGTGCTTTACTCAAACAATGCGAGTACTACCCACTAAACTATAGCACGAGTATTTAACCTAATTAAAAAAAAAATACAAAAATGCTAATATCTCAGAAACGGTGCATCGGAGGATTTATAATAGGGAACATGCATAAGTCACCGATTTTGATAAATTTGAGCTTGATCGCTGCGGACACGTATAAAAACATGATGGAACAGAAAAAGAAATAATAAAATGTATTACTTTAGTTTTATCACACAAGGGAAAATAACTAATTTTTTTTTTTCGTTTTCGGATATAATGCACTTAACAGTCGGATAGAACATCAAATAAGAAATAATATTTTGTATGACACATATGTACTTAAACGCAATATTTAGGGAGTTATTTAAAAATTCTTGGCTAACTCCATACTAATTCACTGAAACGTGACACGAGTGACGTCACAAATGTTGACCTTTTTGTATGGAGCGTTTTCGGCGGGTGCTGCTGCGTGCTAACTTCAAATAACTATATCACGAGAAAAAAACACGAGAGAAAAGTTTTAATTTCACAGTTGATTTTCTCGCGCATTATACTTTTGATTTTGATAGAAAAAAAATTTGATGCATGTTCCCTATTAGGATTAGGATGTCAGGATAGATAAAATAGACCTCATTGTCTGAAATATTTTATGACAGTAGGTCGGAAATGGTCGGAATGTTATTAATTAGTATCAAATAGTTTAAAAAGTATTTAACAAAAGGAAGCGGTCGGAATATCGGAATGTTATTATTAACAAACTGATAAAAATATTTTAACAAAGTAAACAGTATGTAAGTTTGACCATGCACTTGAGAAAAAACTACTTAACTTGTTACACATGGCTAACCAACAGAAATCGAATGACTACTGAATGTACAAAAAATAATGTAGGCAAGTAAAGCCATCGTTGGAAAACAATAATAACACAGAAAACATACTCTTTGTTTAAATATTTAAGTAAAATAATCACGTTTTCTAATAATATGAATAATGGCTACGTCATTTTCTTTATGTTGTTACATTGTTATAATTATTATGCTTTATAAATGTAATTAATGAGATCATAAGTAGAGTAGGTAATTGACTAACCTATATATTTATACACGTAAAGTCAGATTAATAAACTAAACATCAATAATTTTATTACTCAATACCGAACTTTAAATTTTTTATTGTAAAATCAGGTGTTTACAGAGAGCTACCGAATACTTTTAGCTCGTATAAGTACGTATGATTGATTCAGTATAATAGAAGAACTCCAGAGACATTGCATTGCGATCAATAATACAAAGTTCCCCAATCCTCGGGATAACTTCGTTAATGTTCGATCTCGAGCAATAGGGGTCGGCTAGGAGGGTAATGGGATTAAACTTTCTTAAATAACCTTTACACGACTCTTCAACGATAAAGGATACTTCTTAGTAATCAATCATAAAATTAGTCGTAAGAAAAATACAAATCCTGCCTTGCAAAAACGCAAAACATGAGAGACAAAGGCCAGTGAGGGAAGACGACGCGACTCGCATGTAAAGCCTACTAATCCATCACGCAAACAAAACACCATGACACTTGAATAAAAAACATGACGTCCTCTGATTTTCGAAACATGCTGCCATCTGAGGTAATGGACCTCATTGGACTAGGGAATGCAATCTCGCGAGATCTCGTAAGTGGCGAGAATTTGTGAATTTGTTTTTCTTTTTTTACAAATTGTCACAATAATAGGATTTTTAATAGGGAAATAATAAGTTTGCTGTGATATTTAAAAATCATATATTTCTACCAGTTTTCATTCAGAAAAAAAAAAATTTTTTTAGTTATTTCAAAAATTTGGAAATGGAAAAAGCATAAAGTGTTTAAAGAGCCGTCGTCGAATCTTTGTGAAGGCTCATTCGACGACTCATTAATTTATTTTTATTTATATTAATTCAATTAATTTATTTCTTAATCAATGACTCGCCACAAAGCAGATGCGATTGCTTTCTCTTTTGGCTCTTTTAATGCAGTCAAAGATACTTTAAGTTTTTTCTGTAATGAAATGCTTCTTCCTTCCTTGGTTTTCTCGGAAAATAATGAAGGAGGAATATCATCAGTGTCATTCACATAATTGTAGCAGCCAAAGTTGAAGGAATCATCGCAGAAGCTACGGGAAACACCCATGTATTTATGCTCCTGTACAATCTCGTTTATCTCGCGAGATCTCGTCCGATTTTTGGCCTAGATTAATCTCGTCAAAAATGGCCGAGATCTTCCGAGAGATTGTAGTAAGTACTGTTTCGTTGCTCCATGTAAACAATTTCAGTTAATTTTATCGCAGTGAACTTGGAAGTTTCATAGTTTTTTGGAAGTGCTAGACAGGGTCAGCTGAAGTGTACAGGTGTACTTTGGTCATTTCCCCGCGTAGCAATTCGGTATAAGTTTCACTACACTAGACGTAATAAAATAGGGTACCATTTTGATGTGACATACGAAATAGACGTAAGTATAATAGTTTTGTGATGAGAAAGAAAAGCGGGAAAGTGAGTCTCGACGGGTGGGCGTCTCGAAGGGAGGGCGGGCGGGGTGCGAGCATCGATCGCTCGCCGCCCGCTCTCGGGCCGACATCAGACGGCATCAGCTGTTGTTAGCGACCCGCCTTTCGGACAGGGCTGGTAAACCTACGTTTGGCTGCAACTATCGTTAGGTGCAATGAGCAACCTCGTCATAAACTGCTTAAAAGTATGTCAAGGAACATCACAGCTACCTTAGCATCAGAAGTCAGAATATCAGCTACTTGCTTCGTTTCTGAGAAGGAGAACGTCTGACCATCGAAACGGTTAGTTACCAAAAGTCAAATAAAATATACCGAGAGAATTGAAAAAAATTCATTAAATTTAAAGAAAGAATTTGGCTATGTTTTCCTTTTTTTTCATAAATTATAAAAAGAGATATTAAACTTAACCCTAGAACCGCACCCTAGGGTACAAATGAAAAAAAAATTCGCCGAAATCTTTTTTGCTATAAGACGCTTTATTCTGCTCATGGGTGTATTTATTTAATAGTGGCAGCAAGACGCGTGGATACCTCCACTGGGTGTCAGTTTTGTTGAAGAGTTAGACGTGGGTAGACCAGCATGTGGGGTACACCAGTACCCCAGGGTACAGTTAACGTAAGTATTTTATTGCGAATATATTTTTGTTATTGATATTTTTATCGCGTTTATATTGTTTTTTGGTATGAATATTATGATAGGTGGTGTGGTGTGATAACCGTATGTAAATAATTTTATACAAAAACTAGCGAGCTCAAGTAGGTTATTTTGATTTATTTCAACAGGTTTATATTTTAATACTCATTTTCTCCTTTTATTTACAGTAATTTTTTTTCAAATTATTTCACAAGGTAAATCGAACAAAAAATGAGAATATTCTTATGAAAATGGAAGATAGAGATGACCTTATTTACCTAAAAAATCAAGATTTTGATGTCATAAAACATTGCCTAGAAAAGAGGTTTCAATACCGAATTTTGCCGACATCCTTAATAATAAATTAAGATATATTGGGCAAACAATGACCAAAAGCTGCGACAATCTCTTTAGATCCGAAATCTAGAAGGTGTTTTTTATGCCCAAAGTCGGGAGATCGTTAATCTCGCATACAGTGCATACACCAAGTGAAAAAGTTTATTTAAAATGACCATAAAAGCAAAATATGCCCATAATTTTTTGTTAGTTCCTAATTATTCGTCTAAATTGCTATTAGTGAAACTGAAATTAAGTATGTTGATTTTTAGTAAAAGTTTCTAATACTTTCGTTAATTGCTTCTTTTAATTGGGGTACAGCCGTACCCCTGGGTACCATTAATGTAATTTTAAAATGGGTACGGTTCTAGGGTTAAAACAAAATGCCATTCTTTAAACATCCAGCAATCAAAGATGAAATTAAATTAAAAGAGAAAAACATAGAAACACTTAAAAAAATTATCCTTCATATCAGTGGAAACACTACACAGCCAAAGCATTTCTTTACTTTTTCATGAAAAAAGTATTTAAATCTGTATAGTTTTGGAAGAGGAAACAGGAGACGACGAAACGTTGATTTTACCAACTTTCTAAAGGAATTTTTCAATTCTCTCCACCGTGGTGTTATGGCCACCTTGCAAACCAAACTGTAGGTTCCGTTCTATCGTGACAATGACAACCCTACCCACGTCCTCTCAGTAAGCAAGCCCTCTCCAGACGCTGTTGGCACCCACTCGGCTTCACCTCACGCAGCGCTATCGAAACTTACACCCTACCCGACAAGTTTGCGAGTTCTGCGACAAGTCACGTCGCAAAACCACGGGCCCTCAGACTCACCCCCGTGTGTATCGCGCACTTTTTAAAATTAACTTGCCTAGTCTAGCCTATAGAGATATTGGGGAATGCACAAAGATATTGCGGAGCAGTGAACCGTGCTAACCTTTGCTTGAACCAATATGCTCACAGATGAGATCCATAAGTGACATGAAAGCATGGCACGATAATAAAAAGTGATCAGTGGTAGACAGGGACTGGAAAGGGGAAAAAGACATGTATTCGTAAATGCGTCAACAATGTTGTCCATAGGCGGCCATTACACACGTCAATCTGGTGTGATCTGATCAAAACCACAGATTGATGGAATTTGATGCGGTTGGTTTGCGACGTTACACGGTCAATCCAGCGAGATCTGGATCGCAGTAGATCTTGGTAGATTGACAATCTACCACGATCCACGGTGGTCTTTGGCAGGGTTGCCCACTTTTTGCATTAATTTTCGCGTGATATCGATCGATGACCCGAGTGGTGCAGTATTCAACATGCCAGTCTACCACGCAAGAGATCCCAGGTTCGATGACCGGATGAAATTGAAATGAAATATTTTAGTTTCTGTGACGGGTCTGCGTATAATAAGTACCTACCTATCTATTGCGAAAAGTAAGTACCTATCTAGTAAAATCAGTTGTCTAGGGTTAGATGGCGCTGTGTGTGTAAAATCAAATATCGATATTTATAATACTATATTACTAAGCTATGAACTATCTGAGTGTCAAATTTCATCCAAATCAGTTCAGGAGGAGAAAAACAGGATCTGAGTGCCAAATTTCATCCAAATCAGTTCAGGAGGAGAAAAGCAGGAGGTTGTTTTTCTGTTCGTCTGTATGTTATTTTAGGGTATTTTTCAAATGTCCACCCGGATGTAGTCGCGAGCGGAAGCTAGTTAAAAATAAAAATGGGCTATATTTTTTTTATAAATTTCTCAAAAGTACTTACTAAAGTATTTTACCCTAGGGTACCTTTGACCAGGATAAAAAGTATCTTATAATTTAATCCAGGCTATAAACTGTGAGTCAAATTTCGTTCAAATCTGTTCAGCCTTAAAAAATAATATGCAGACGAACAGAGAAACAAGCTCCTGCTTTTTTGAAGTCGGTTAAAAATATTAGATCGCAGTATATTGTGCTAGATTGTCAGTCTACCGTGGTAGATTGACAATCTACCACAATCTACCGCGATCCGATGCAAGCAGATTGTGGTAGATTGACGATCTACCACAATCTACTGGGATCTGATATTTTAACCAACTTCACAAAAGGAGGAGGTTCTCTGTTCGTCTTTATAATTGTTTTTTTTTTATGAGATTTTTCAAATGTCCACGCAGATGTAGTCGCGGGCGGAAGCTAGGTAGTTAAAAATAAATGTGGACTTATATTTTTTTTATAAATTTCCTGAAAGTAAGTACTTACTACATATTAATTTCAATGTTTAAAAAAAACTAAAACTACCTAGGATACCTTTGACCGAGATAAAAAGTAGGTATCCTATGTTTTAATGTAGGCTAATAAACTGTGCCCTAAAGGATGTCACCAAAAATGGCCCAAATGATGTACCGAGGTACACTCTGCGAAAAAAAATACCCTATAATACCCTGAGTAATATACCAGTAATATTTTTTCTGATTATTTACAGATGAGAAAAAAATATGAAAAATTCACTCGATATAGAACCTATTACACAGATTATATCATAACATTCAAGTGGCTAATTGTCTAATTAAAAATCTATCGCAATCGCTTTCGTTTGACAGATGGATGTGACACATGCTGCATTTCTTTGGTAAGTTTTTATTTGTGCCAAAAAGAAGCTTCAATGTGTTACATCCTGAAAGAGATTGCGATAGATTTTGAAATTAGACAATAAAGAGGCCGCTCTTTGATACTTGAATAAACTGTCAAGTTGACATTTGTCATTTTCAGTTGAAGTTGATTTTACCAAACTCGGAAGTCGTAATGACGACTCTCATGACGTTTTGTTTGACAGTTCTTTATAGTGAATATCCAGTATTGCCATATAATTTAATTGTGTTACAAGTAGGTAGTTCACACTTTTAATGATATGCTTCTAAGTTTTGAGTAAAGATTGAACTAAAATAACATTATTTTCGAAATTCTCGTATTTTTCCCTACATTTTGGTATACATGTACCTCAGGTACATGAAATGGGCTGAAATGTATGAGTGATTAGCGACCTCCTTTCATCTTAATCAGTTCAGCCTTAAAAAAAACATGTATCGGATAGCAGTAGATTGCGATGAGCAGACTGCAAGTTCTCTATTCGTTTGTATGTTTGTTTTTTAATCATTTTTCGAATGTCCACCCACGCGGATGTAGTCGCGGGCGGAAGCTAGTTAGAAATAAATATGTACTACATTTTTATAGATATTCCAAAAGTAAGTACTATAATGTTTAAATGTTTTGAAAATAATACTATTACATAGAAAAAAAGGTGCCAACCCTAAGCCAGACCAAGCCAGATTGACGTAGATTGACAATCCAGCACAATCTGATCGCGCCAGACCACGCCAGATTGAAACAGATCACGAACAACGTTACACAATCAATCTCTGTCAATCTGGCGCGGTCTGGCGCGATCTGGCGTGATCAGATTGTGTGTGTAATGGGTGCCATAGGCACCCATTACACACACAATCTGATCACGCCAGATCGCGCCAGATTGACAGAGATTGATTGTGTAACGTTGTTCGTGATCTGTTTCAATCTGGCGCGGTCTGGCGTGATCAGATTGTGCTGGATTGTCAATCTACGTCAATCTGGCTTAGGGTTGACACCTTTTTTTTCGAGGTAATAGTATTATTTTCAAAACATTAAGAAATTATAGTATGTAGGTACTTACTTTTGGGATATTTATAAAAATGTAGTCCACATTTAGTTTTAACTAGCTTCCGCCCGCGACTACATCCGGGTGGATATTTGAAAAATATCCTAAAAAACATACAGACGGACAGAAAAACAACCTCCTGCTTTTTTGAAGTCGGTTAAAAATATTGAATCGCAGTATATTGTGGTAGATTGTCAATCTACTACAATCTGCTTGTATCGGATCGCGGTAGATTGTGGTAGATTGTCAATCTACCATGGTAGACTGACAATCTAGCACGATCTACTGCGATCCGATGTTTTTAACCGACTTCAAAAAAAGAGGAGGTTATCTGTTCGGTACATTTGTTTTTTATGGAAGCTGAACTGATTTGGATGAAATTTGGCAAACAGTTTATAGTCTGGATTATAATTTATATTTTTCATCTCGATCAAAGGTACCCTAGGGATTTTTATTATTTTAAACAATGAAACTAATTTGTAGTACTTTAGGGGAATTTATACAAATATAGCCCATATTTATTTTAACTAGCTTCCGGCCGTGACTAAATCCGGGTGGAAATTTGAAAAATACCCTAAAAAAACATACAGACGAACAGAAAAACAATCTTCTGCTTTTTTGAAATCGGTTAAAAATATTGAATCGCAGTATATTGTGGTAGATTGTCAATCTACCACAATCTGCTTGTATCGGATCGCAAAAGATTGTGGTAGATTGTCAATCTACCACGGACGACCACGGTAGATTGACAATCTAGCACAATATACTGCGATCCAATATTTTAACCGACTTCAAAAAAGCAGGACCTTGTTTCTCTGTATATTAGTTTTTAAGGCTTGTCATTGTCAATCTACCATGGTAGACTGACAATCTAGCACAGCACAATCTTCTGCGATCCGATGTTTTTAACCGACTTCAAAAAAGGAGGAGGTTCTCTGTTCGTCTGTATATTTGTTTTTCATGAAGGCTGAACTGATTTGGATGAAATTTGGCAAACAGTTTATAGTCTGGATTAAAACTTATGATATTTTTGATCTCGGTCAAAGATACCCTAGGGATTTTTTTTTAAACATCGAAATTACTTTGTAGTACTTTTGGTAAATTTATAAAAAATATAGCCCATATTTATTTTTAACTAGCTTCCGGCCGTGACTACATCCGGGGGGACATTTGAAAAATACCCTGAAAAAACATACAGACGAACAGGAAAACAACCTCCTGCTTTTTTGAAGTCGGTTAAAAATATCGAATCGCATTAGATTGTGGTAGATTGTCAATCTACCACAATCTGCTTGTATCGGATTGCGGTAGATTGTCAATCTACCACGGTAGATTGACAATCTAGCACAATATACTGCGATCCAATATTTTTAACCGACTTCAAAAAAGTAGGAGCTTGTTTCTTTGTTCGTCTGTAGTTATATTAGTTTTTAAGGCTGAACTGATTTGAATGGAGTTTGACACACAGTTTGTAGCCTGGATTAAATTATAGGATTTGTTTTATCTTGGTCAATCAAAGGTACCCTAGGGTAAAATACTTTAGTAAGTTCTTTTGAGAAATTTATAAAAAATGTAGCCCATATTTATTTTTAACTTGCTTTCCGGCCGTGACTAATGCGCGTGGGCATTTGAAGAATCCCTTAAAAAATATACAGATGAAAAGAGAACCTCCTCCTTTTTATAAGTCGGTTAAAATATTGGATTGCAGTAAAAGATGATGAAATTTGGCACACAGTTAGTTTGGTACCCTAGGAAGTACCTACCCTATGTACCCTATTTTTAATTTTTAAAGGAAGCTAGTTAAAAATAAATTAGGACTATATTTTTTCATAAATTTCCTATAAACCTACCTACTATATTTTTTGCAATGTTTTGAAAAATACTATTTACCTCGATGTTATTACTATACCAGGCTATACACTATATAATATGATGTGTGCCAAATTTCATCAAAATCAGTTCAGCCTTCTGAAGCTGAACTGATTTGGATGAAATTTGGCACTCAGTTCATAGCTGGGTAATATCGTATTATAAATATCGATATTTAGGTAATTTTACACACCTGTGTGTGTAAAATTAAATATCGTAATTAAAATCGATATTCATCTAACCCTAACTAATCAAGGCATAAAATGGGTGCTAGACAACAGATTTTACTAGGTACTTACTTATTTTTCGAAATAGATAGGTACTTATTATACGCAGACAGTCACAGAAATTAAAATTCATCATTTCAATTACGTCCGGGAATCGAACCCGGGATCTCTTGCGTGGTAGACTGACATGTTGAATACTGCACCACTCAGGTCATCGATCGATATCACGCGAAAATTAATGCAAAAAGTTGGCAACCCTACCAAAGATCACCGTGGATCGTGGTAGATTGTCAATCTACCAAGATCTACTGCGATCCAGATCTCGCTGGATTGACCGTGTAACGTCGCAAACTAACCGCATCAAATTCCATCAATCTGCGGTTTTGATCAGATTGAAACCAGATTGACGTGTGTAATGGCTGCCATAGACCCACACGTCTCCGCATTGATTTTATAACGGAACGAAATATACCAACAACGTTTGATATTTTTTAAGGCTTCCAAAAGCTTTTTATCCGATATCAAAAGCTTTTTGTTAAATCTCAGATGAAAACCTAAATATTTATATCGATAAAGCAAAATGGGCGAGTCAAAACGATTCGCTTAAAAGGGTCATACATAATCAATTGTCCGCAGAAGCCGGAAGCATCTATCATCAAGGAGTATTCCATTCACAGAATGTTTAAACGCACCCACCACGTGCAGTAAATGTTTGCCGGACATCATCCGACCAACTAGAACATATTATAATATAAAATGATCCAATTTAAAAAGTAGTTTTGCAAAAATGGCCGGCAGAACATGGTGGAAAAGTTATATATGTATTTAACTTGCAGTTAAGAACCAAAGGAAAAAATAGTGATCGGCATTTATATTTTGGACATAAACATCACCCAACACTTAATATGTAAAAATGTTTTGTGTTGTTTTATGTATTTGTATTTCACATTTGCATTATGAGCATGTTAAAAAATTTCTCCAATTCTAAGAAAAAAACTGAATCATCAAGTTTGCGGCTTGATCGACATAAGATTTGGGTCACGGGGTTAAATCAGCTTTATGTTTTCTTCCGTCCATACATCTTGTTAGGTATGGATTTTGAGAAACCTCTTTGAATTTGTGACTAAAAACCAGTTCTGTAAAATAATTTTAATATCAGCAAATAACTTCATGGCTGCTATCAAAATCGTTAAAATTGAAAAAACACCTAACGGACAGACACTAATAATTCCAAAAGCTGGTCAAAAGGAAAATATGCAACTCACTATTTTTCTACGAACCCAATAAAAGGTTTCAAAGCGCGGTACGGCGAACAACATGGAATAAAAGCAGAGAGCGCGGATCCAATTTCCGCTTCATACAAAGCCGTCTGGTATAGTTGCTCTTCTATTTATTAGAAGAGTATTTACTTTATAGCTCTTCTTCGACGACTCCCGGCATTCAATGCGGGAATTTTTATTGTGAAGTTACTCACGTAATAATTCCATATTAAAAGTTATCAAACGAATCGATAACTTCTACCAACCTTCCAGGCAGATCTTCAAATTGTTTCCTAACTAATTAATGCGTAACTTACAGGTTACTTACATTGATTTCGAATTTATTAATTTTACAAAAATAGTCATTTGAATGCAAGAACGCTTAATTATTATTGATATCATCAGTTTTGCAGTTGTACCAAAGTTTGAATACAACCTTTGAAATCAAGCTATAATTATAACCGGAAAAGTAAAAGTAAAGCGGAAATCGATCCGGCTCCTCTGATTTGAAACTAGTTAGTAGTTGGTAAGTTTCATACAAGCATCATGTTTGCGTCAAATTCTAGACGCGACGATGACAAGTGAATATCTTGTCCCATTTACCAATCACGGTAATGTTATGTATAGATAACCAGCTATAGCATACAGTACCTATAACGTTTTAGGATCACCTTGAATCTGTCTTTAGTCTTCGGTCTTTTGATGTCAGATAGCACAACACAAGCCATTAGGCTCTTAAGAATTTATATGGAATTTATATTACGGTGGCTTTATAAAAAAAATCACTTTAAGCTGATAGAGCTAATAAGTGTTAGCGTGCCCGCAGACTACAGACTTTCTATCGGCCGATACTTGGTTTTTATATGAAGAATAGGCCGATATCAAATCATTGTAAAACTTGCATACTTTTTATTTTATTTATTCAGGAAAACATACAGTCATTATACAAGTTTTAGATAATTATCAAAATTTACGTATAGACCAGGTAGTTCCATTAAATAATTACAAATATTGAGTCTGCACAAAGGTAGCGATTAGTACAGTATAGCATAGCAGTAAATGCAAGATTACGGTATTATTAACTAAGGCGTTCTTTATTAAATAATTTTTCTCCCACTCTTCGTTTAAACATTGATAGATTTAAGTAAAAAATATCAACATGTTTCAAATTTTCGTTGTAATATCGACACGAGCGTCTTATAAATGTGTTTTTGGCGTAGTTTGTAGTAGATGGGGGATAATAAAAAGTATCAATAGAACTACTACTATACTTCTTCATACTGATTAAAGGCCCGACCAAACTATCAGCCGCACAGTTAGTTCTGTCTGTAGTTTGCGTGAACTCTTAGTTTATGTATAAAATGCCAGCAACTTCACGTTACGTTATGCACGATGCCATACGTCCTCCGTTAAAAATTCTTCAACATCAATTGTTATTACAGTTACTACGAAATTCCACTATTTTCTTTACCAACAGCAACAGTTGCCAGGCTGCTTTGATGAGAATTAGACTCGACTCAATTCTCTAGTAAGTTACCTACGTTTACCTCTCGATAACTACCAAATAGGAGAGTAACTAATGGCAGTTTCCATTTCCATTGGAACACAATCAAGAATCTTATGCCAATAAATTTTTTATTACTATTTTAGAAAATATTTTATAATTTTTTACTTAATAATAACATTAAGAAACCGCAAAGGTTTACTATTAAATAAATTAATATCTAGGTGACATGACATATTACTAGTGGCTCCGTGAGCTGTAGACCTCGCGATAAAATAAAATAAAATGTCGACATGAAGTTTTCAAAACACACAGTAGGTACGTGAGTATTCGCAGCTAGTTGGTGCTTCTAATTTTGATCATTTTTCAAAATGGGTTTATTTTTTTTTATAAATTTGGAAAAATTGGCTTGACCAAACAGTTATATATAATTATCGAACCTACTCACAAAATTTCACCAGAATCGGTTGAGAAATGCGACCTGTAAAGGAGATCAAACAGCCGGAAAGCTGGACTGAAAGATGTTTTTTTACATATCTCCGTCATTTTATTAAATTTAGAAAAATTGCCTCGACAAAAAAATTCTATATATTTATCAAATCTGCTCACAAAATTTCACCGGGATCGGTTGAGAAATGCGACCTGTAGAGGAAAACAGACAGCGCCGGAAATCCGGACTGAAATACGATTTTTTTACATTATCTCCGCCATTTAAAAAAAATATAAAAAATTGGCTTGACAATAAAAATCTACACAATTTTCAAACCTGCTTACAAAATTTCACGAGAATCGGTTGAGAAATGCGACCTGTAGAAGAAAACAGACAGAACTGGAAAGCCGGACTGAAATATGAATTTTTAACATTTCTCCGTCATTTAAAAAAAATTCAAAAAACTGGCGTGACAAAAAAATTCTATATTATTTTCAAACCTGCTCACAAAATTTCACGAGAATCGGTTGAGAAATGCGACCTGTAGAGGAGATTTTTTTTTACATTATCTCCGCGATTTAAAAAAAAACTGGCTTGTCAAAAAAATTCTACACAATTTTCAAACCTGCTTACAAAATTTCACGAGAATCGGTTGAGAAATGCGACCTGTAGAGGAAAACAGACAGCACTGGAAAGCCGGACTGAAATACGATTTTTTTACATTATCTCCGCCATTAAAAAAAAATATTAAAAACTGGCTTGACAAAAAAAAATCTATACAATTTTCAAACCTGCTTACAAAATTTCACGAGAATCGGTTTAGAAATGCGACCTGTAGAAGAAAACAGACAGAACTGGAAAGCCGGACTGAAATATGTATTTTTAACATTTCTCCGACATTTAAAAAAAATCAAAAAACTTGGTTGACAAAAAAATTTTATATTATTTTCGAACCTGCTCACAAAATTTCACGAGAATCGGTTAAGAAATGCGACCTGTAGAGGAGAACATACAGCGCTGGAAAACCGGACTGAAATAGGTTTTTTTAACATATCTCCGCTATTTTGAAAAATTTCAAAAAACTGGTTAGACAAAAAAAATCTACATCATTTCTAAACCTGCTTACAAAATTTTACTAGAATCGGTTGAAAAATGCGACCTGTAGAGGAAAACAGGCAAACCTGGAAAACGGACTGAAATCTGTTTTTTTAACATATCTCCGCCATTTTGAAAAAATTCAAAAACTGGCTCGGCAAAAAAATTCTATATAACTTTCGAACCTGCTCACAAAATTTCACAAGAATCGGTTGAGAAATGCGACCTGTAGGCTGGAACAGACAGCCGGACATACGAAAGAATTTTTGCCCAAGCTGAAGCGAGTTAGGTAGATTTCGTGACATTTAGATAATAGTCTCTTAACTTATATTTTAGATTCATTGGTCTTTTGATTATTATAATATTATTAACCAAATCCGCGGGTAACATGTTAATCAGTCGTGGAACAAGGAAGGCAGATGTTCTCTTCCCATACACACACACAATGTGCGCGGCGCGCGTCGTACAAAAACGATTTTTGCAATAGCACTTTTCCTCTTGGAAAATGACATCATTGACATCACCTGTGCAATCTGGTTGGCCGGCATTTCGTCCTGATCGGTGGCGAACTGTGGCGGCGGCGGCAGCACAGGCGGGAGGGCGCGCGGGTTAGAGCGGTGCCCACCCGGGCCGGCGCCCGCGCGCCCCTGCATGCGCCCGCTACCGCAGCGCCAGGCCCGCCGTGCGCCGCACTGCGCACCACCACCTCAGCCACACCGTACCACACACCACAGACACTTCACACCAAACAATCACAACACTGAACACTACAAACTGCTAATTTGGGGTTATCATACACGAGACAACGATTCGACGCTGTCCCTTTCGATGTAAAAACGTCTAAAAATAACTCGGATTCTGGGACTTTAATTTATGTTGCGTGGGTGCTCCTGTAAATAACTAACAAGAGGGATATGTTTAATGGTTTCAGAAACATAAATAAAGCAGCTGAAGGAAACAAACTGAGATGTTAGAAATGTTTTATATTCTAAATCATGTGATTTTTGTTATCAAATTCATAACGAAGCATTTGGGTGAGATGACACTAACTATAGATAAAATAATTTTCAGAACTCTCACCATAACCATAAGAATAAATAAAACCCATTACCGCCAAATTATATTTTTATTTTGAAAAGGAACTATATTACAATAATGAGCTCCAATTTATTGAAACGTGTCAAAGGAAAGGTCGTTGTCTGACTGACCCCTAAACGGAATAAAGTACAGAAATCTTTACGTATAAGATTAATAGATGGCGTATAATCAGAGGTGACCTTAATAAATCAATACTAGTATTGAGTGTTATCCATCCATCAAGTATATGGACAAAACGGTGAGTGCTACCCCTTCCGCGTGATTCTGCCTGTATTTAGGTCACATCGTGTTGTTCGTGCGACGTGGGGTAGAAACTGCCGCCGAATGAGGTCGCGTGCTGCTGGCGTCATAGCGACATACCACCGCTTTGTACAAAAAATAGGTGAGCCTATAGCTATCCTTGCCAATTTCAACTTTGTGAGACCGTTGTTTTTATCTAAAAGGACAGGTAGCTAATGTGAAATATTTTTTGTTGAGATTATTACGAGCTAGTCTTTAATAAGAGCAAAATTCACCATCTCATCATCATCAGCTGCACGACAGCCACTGCTGGATATAGGCCTGCCGTCTGTCCAATTAGTTTCATTTGGGAGAATTATAATTCCTTCCAAGAATGTATATCCTGATAACATAACAAGACCTTGGTATAGTTTGAAATAGCATTGCATCATCTATGAATGATAACTTTAAAGATACATAATATATTACGTACGTCCTACTTCCTTCACCTATTTACGATGTTAATTAAAAGACCGTAGTACTTAATAATGAATAATAAATTACGCTTCTTTTATTGCACACCAGTAAAAATATTACAGAAAAGAGGACAAAAATGCAAAGAAGAAAGTATACAAGAGGCGGCCTTATTACTAAGCAGTAATCTCTTCCAGGCAACTTTTGGTTGCAAAATTGATAGAAAAAAGGAAAAATAGTACTTATATCTATTCTGTGTTAATAGTTCCCTATTAGTTGAGACAACGAAGTTTTTATTCCCGACTAACTATAACTACTCGACTCCACGCAGACCCAATGCGCTTTAAAATAGAATACTTACCTACTTATATACAAAAAGAATTAAATAAAAACCCTACAGACTTTAGACAGGATAAAGAATTTATGCATGACTTACATGACCCGGAGTAAACCCGCACTGAGAGTAAGGCTAGCCAGGAGATCATTATGGTTACATGGTAAAGTTTGATAACCTGAATACATAGATCATTTAATCATCATTTCATAACGTGTCCTTATCGGTATAATATACGATAATTCTTCTGAAATGAAACAACAAACAAAATCTTACAGACAAATCAAACAAAGCCAAATGGTAACGCTCCACAGTGGTGCCTTTGGTCGGTTAGAATTAGAAACAAACAAACTTTCATTTGTTTCTTCCGTTAGTTCTAAAGTTAAACAAATAATGCATGATTATAGTTGTGCCACAAGCCTAAACTTGGAATGAATCTTGTAATTTAAACCATAAGTGAGATGAGTATTATTATCGATTGCAGCCTACTCCACCTAGGTTATACAAATATCATTTGTAAAGATTATTTGAAGACGCTATAACTTTCATAGTTCCGATTCCAAGCTAAGTAACCACTTTAGATATAAAAATCGGAAGTGCCACAACAATGACAATATAGAAAGTAAGATTTCTACATTGCGATGAGAGCGAAACAGATGAAAGCACTATCTTCTCTAATTCCGCGCGTTGTAAATAAAGTCAGGTCGGTAATAACACCTACTGTGGTAAAAGCAGATGTCTGTGGGTAAAAGTGATCCAGTAACATCTATGCACTTAGTTATTTTATGCTGGTGTCATATAATCGAGGTTAACGTGTAAACATTAATGACTACAGTCTTAGCACATCCTTGTTGATGAGTTGAACAATAAAATAAAAACCGGTCAAGAGCGAGTCGGACTCGCGCACCGAGGGTTCCGTACAATCATAAATATATTTGGATATGTTACTTTAGTACAGTCTTTAAAAAAGTAGGATAAACGGCAGACAGGTGGAAGGGCGAACAGGCGGACAGTTAATTTACAAATCTTAACCACAGTTGCTTATGGTGACTGAAAAACGTTTCAGCCGCTCCACATTGCAAACTGTTTATATTACTAAGTAGGAACTTATTCTTCGTTTATATTCGTACGGCAAATAGTAGGTAATTTATATAAGAACCAGTCACCAATTATTACTGTAGTATTAGGTTGCGCCATCTCTTGACCGATAGTGGAACTATTTTAATTCGCAAGTTAGCATTCTTAGGTCACCGCCATCTGTTGACGGGTAGTGAAACTGAAAAAAATATTGTTTGTTTTTTGAATTTCTAAAAAAGTGTGTTATATTGAGACCTCGTTTTATTTTTCCTGTAATCTTTACGTAAACTACTATCACATAGAATTATTTCAGATTTTTCTCTTTGCAAACTTCGGAGATAAGGGGGGGGGGAACGGTATTTTTTTTTACATTTTTCATCATAAGTCGAAAACTATGCGGCCTAAGAAAAAAGAAAAAAATGTTTTAAAATGTGCAAACAGCGCTCTTTCATATGATACCCCACACGCCCTAGTCACCTCACTTCAAATTTTTAAGACCCCTTTTCAGTCCCTGTTGTAAAAAAAATTTTTTTTTTTTTTATTTCTTTCTTATTTGCAAAATAGTTGGGCAAATGTCATCTTAAACTATTCCAAATTTCAAGTTGATACCATTAGTAGTTCTCGAGATATCCAGCTGTGACAGACAGACAGACAGACTGAGTCTCACCATAAGGGTTCCTTTTTTACCATTTTGGTACGGAACCCTAATGAGTGAATAATGTATCAATTTTAGTTGACATCATTTTATTCAATAATAAAGTTATGGATTGAATAAAACAACCTAGATAAGTATGGGATAACTAAAAAACCATAAAAACTGGCTTTTCGAATTCGGCCTAATTTTTACAATAAGCTATTCTCTATAATTTACTGTAGGTGGATAATATAATACACGAGTTCTTTACAATAGAAATTTCATTTTACTTTAAAGCTGTATGAAAGGTATTTATTACATCAAAGAAGATGATAAAATCGAAGTGTTCAATGCGAATTAAAACGAATCATGTCTCCCGTTTGGAATCCACATCGAGCCACAAAGAAAATTTCAAAAGTTATTTGATAGCTAGCTTCATTAACAAAATATCATAACATACAGCTGGGCCATAAAGAGTTGAAATGAAATAAAATGGAGCAAAATTTTTTCCAAAAAGTGATCCAGTTTCATTAAACACCACAACTGGTATTGAAGGAGTCTGCAAAATTTCAGATGCTTCAGTCCTTCCAAGGATGTGTGTGTTTAAAACGCGTCATGTTTTCGATAATGATGAATTGTTCTACGGCCACAGAATATAAATAATAGTACTAACATCTACCAAGATGTTTATATCTGTGGCCGTACTACCTAGACGTAAACCACTTAGAGCAGAGGTCTCCAAACTACGACCCCTCACTTAGAGCATTAAAAAACCACAGGTCCAGTAGATTAAGCTACCATCAGAAAAATTAATTATTTTAAAATTGAAATTACGTATATCTGCCTAGAGTAAACTTAGGTAATATAACAAGACACTTATTATTGACTGAATATACCTACTGACTATAATACGGTATAGTATTGAAAGTGGTTTAAATACTGTATTATAGCCACAGAATAACATAAGTCGTATGACTTGTATAAAAACATGTAATTACTTTATATGTTAAGTATAAAATAATGCCAAACAAATTCTTATAAAAAAAAAGATCCCGACGATCTAAGAACCTCCTTCTTTTTTTGAAGTCGGTTTAAAAAGAAATTGAAACGCAGAGAAACGCAGTCATGAAACAAAATACTTATTATTCGCCCCAATTTTTTTTCAGACGTTTGTGAGAATTGCGCATTGGGCGGCGTCGCCGTCGGATTTGTGCTTCCACACAAAAATTGCCATTACCGAGCTTTCCACACAAAGATACTTCACCGCTAGTAATTCTCAACAAATAATAATTGTTGTGTTAGAAATTAAACTTTAAGATGAAGGTCCTAAGGGATTATCGGCTAGGGTAGATGGATACGAAAGGGATGCGTTTGAAGGGCGGGCCCCTGGAGTCGGGTTGTCGAACCGGGCGACGCGGCGCCTAGCGCGGGACTGCCGCCGCCGCCCGCCCAGCCCGACCCCCGCCGCCCCAGAGCGCTCGCCTGTCGACCCGCCCGCCCGCGCTCAACAAAACACAGATTACGAAGACACATTTATTAGCCAAAACGCTACTTTGACTTCGATCGCACTACAACAAAAACACGACATGCCCTAGCAGTCTATTTTGATATTTAGTTATCACAACACAAAGTTTGATTGATTACAAACATAGCGTATTCTAACTTTATGTAAATTATAGTCTTCAACCGGTCAGGTCCAGCACATTCACACCTGAGTGATCTGAAGGCGCGGCGGGTGCGACTGCCTCCTGGGTGGCCGGCGTGGACGTCGTTCGCACCACGCGCTGAAGGCGCGAAGCCGACGAGAACATGACGCTTTCGACGGCAGCTTCAATCTCCTGGACTCTTTTGCTCCAAAAGTAGTAGTCATACGGTCTCCAGGCTTCGGAATATCGTACACTATTTTAGGACTCTCTACAGTCTCTTTTCCTGGAGCGATACGATATTTACTACCAGATAACGCCTTTTTCAGCCCGTTGAATGCCTTTTTGGCAGCATTTTCTTCGTCTTTGGTATCCAAGGCGGTTTCTCTAGGGACGGCGGTCAGTCGGCCGGGCGGTGGTAGACCGACGGGTATATCTTCTTGCTTCTTCAAAAGATTCCTCAACCTGGTAAGTACGGTGAGCGGAGGATCTGTATTTGTCCCAACGGTGCAGACACGTGGCCTCGGCAATTCTTGCTCTATGGGGACAGTGGTTGGTGCATAAGGTTGGGTGGGTAGAGTGGACGATCTTTTCGGCAGGTCGTCATCTTGCATGTACGCGACATGTAGAGTGCTGATGCTGAGCTGATGCTGCGGTGGCGGCCACAGTTCCCTGGTGGGCGGGACGGGAGAGGGCCGCTCGCCGAGCATCCGCCGGGCGAACTCCCCTGGTTGCCAGAGATAGCTCGCAGTTAAATTTCCGTGCGTATGCATCACGATACCAATCTTCACTAACGGCATGCGAACGAGCAACGTTAATCCAATTCTAGGCTTCGCGCACTTGTAAGTTTTCTTATAGTTGTGTAGGCCCTACACTGTAGCCTTTTAAATTAGATCAAGAGAATATTGAATAAAGCATTGTGAGACTAAATCCCTTTTGTTCAATGTGAGTGTGAGTTCGTAGCCGACTGCACGCAGCAGCAGTAGACGAGATGATATTTTTTTTAATCTGTATGTATTCAGGGTAGCGCCACCATTGGAAAAAAAATAGCCATTGTAAAATCATAGTGCTTAAATAAAGACGAAAATTCACATGTACAGATTGAAGCTATAGTCATACTCGTATAGGGTTACCATATCTCAGGATTTGTCCAGAGATCTCAGGATTTTTGGATTTTTCTCAGGACTGCGGCCGGATTTTGAAAATCTCAGGAAATCTCAGGATTTTTAGAATTTTCAATAAAATTCAGTACATTAGAAGGATAAATAAGCTTTCTAATTATTCTATTCAATCAGTTCGCCGCTGCCGACTAACCCCCCCCCCTCCCCCCCTACGTTGTTATTATCAAACTGCTACAAGTCTCAGGATTTTTCAATGGATATCAGGCTTTTTCTCCGGACTTTTGATTTTTTCATCTGGTAACCCTATACTCGTACGAAACCGCAAATCGATGTACAGCAAAGCCGTTTGCTACACGTATTTTTTTATTACTTTTAGGGTTCCGTACCCAAAGGGTAAAAACGGGACCCTATTACTAAGACTCCGCTGTCCGTCTGTCTGTCACCAGGCTGTATCTCATGAACCGTGATAGCCAGAAAGTTGAAATTTTCACAGATGATGTATTTCTGTTGCCGCTATAACAACAAATACTAAAAACAGAATAAAATAAATATTTAAGGGGGGCTCCCATACAACAAACGTGATTTTTTTTTGCTGTTTTATGCTCGATATTAATAACAACAACAGGTAGACAGTTGAAATTTTCACAGATGATGTATTTTTGTTGCCGCTATAACAACAAATAGTAAAAACAGAATAAAATTAATATTTAAGGGGGGCTTCCATACAACAAACATATTCTTTTTTGCCGTTTTTTTGGTACGGAATCCGTCGTGCGCGAGTCCGACTCGCACTTGGCTGGTTTTTTTAAATTACTAATTGTAGATATTTTCAAAATTACTTTCTTGTGATTTGATATGAGGATATTATATAACTCTTAAAGTGTATTTCACAAAAAATAATTTAATAGTACAGTAGCCCGTAGAACATTTAAATCACCAAAAAGGTTACCGTTTGCCGTTGTGATATAGTTATTTATTACGAAATTATAGACACTTTAACCCAAGTTTTACAGATCGCAACCCGCCGTAACCTATATTTGTATATCTCCAAAATATATATTTTTTTTATTTTTCGAGGTTTACCACATAGTTTAGCAATTGTCGTGTTCTACAGCTTGATTTGATTGCCACAGATAAAAGTAAGACTATAAAATGTAGCCATACACAGATTTAAGACCTGATGAAAATGGTTGGACTTTATCTGGTCTTAAATCTGTGTATGATCACTTTCCAAAGTCTTACTATTATTAGTGGCAATCAAACAACGCTGTAGAACACGACAATAGCTAAACCATGTGGTAAACCTTAAAAAATAAAAAAAACATCACTTTTGGAGATATACAAATATAGGTTACGGCGGCTTGCGATCTGTAAAACTTGGGTTAAAGTATCTATAATTTCGTAATAAATAACTATATCACAACGGCAAACGGTAACCTTTTTGGTGATTTAAATGTTCTACGGGCTACTGTACTATAACCACATCGGATCTGAAGGAGCCCAAACTTGGTATGTTTTGAAAATGTTTTTTTGGTTTAATTTAAGACAAGTGGCTGAAATATAATGATGTGATATATTTTTAGAACCGGCTCACCAAGCCCCTTCATTCGATATCATGCACGATAGGTTTTAGAAAAAAAAACCCATACAAAAAAAGATGATACCATATTATAACTCCAGCTCCTAAGGGAAGAATTTTTAAGAACTGCGGGTCCAAAATTTTGTTTTCACCTCACTCAAGTATACATGTACCAAACGGCTATACTGTACATCGATTTGCTGTATTCCGTTGAGACTGTAGAGGCGGATTCCCCTAAATTATTTTTCCCTAGTATTTTAATTTCTATTTGATTTTGAGCTTGTAGAACGACCACTATAAGGTTCTTTATTTACTTACAAACAATAATTTCAGTAAAATATTCGTTTGTTGTAGTAGTAGTAGCAAAAGTACCTAAAGTGGCCACTTTTTGCTCTTTTGCTAACTACTCTTACAACGAACTATATTTTACTGAAGTTATTGTTTGTAAATAAACTATAGAACCTTGGCTTTAATTTGTTCATGTGAATTTTCGATATATTATATTTCGTTATACAACGGTAATAAAAAGGAGTTATCTTGAGCTTGAAGAGCCAGATACTTTATTTATTAAGTTATTTTAATGTCAATAAATTATAGTGGTTAATTCATTTCATCTAATAAGTTTAACACCTTGAATGCCTAACTTATCCATTACACTATAAGACTATAAACATATACATTCATACACTATAAACATACTAAGGATGTGTCTGATTAACACCAAAATGATTGCTGTATTTCTAAGCGCTTTAAAAATTAGACAGCTCCCTAGCAACATAGCTTAGCTTAGCCCAAGTGGACCCGCACCCTAAATGTAAGATATTTCTGGCTAGTGGCTAGTTACATTAAGATCTAATACAGAGTAATAAAATTCCTTAGAATTTACTTTACTGTCATAACTCAATTCTTAACAGTTTTTAAGTTTTAAAAATTTAAGTTTTAAAAAGGTAGTATTTAGATGGGTGATAATAAATTCCTATTTAGGGTATCAAAAATACTGAATGTAATGTACTGAAATACTAAGTGACGATAGACTGAGGGTGACTACAAATATTGAAAATGGGTGACTTCAAAATACCAATTGAGTAATTCATTCATTCATTCAGAATAGATAGGCAGTACTATAATTATTTAGCAACCCAATTTCTTTTTCGGAGACAACCTTAGGACACACATTATATTCAAAATTGTACATATATTTCATTTTAAAAAAGGCAACTATTAACATAATTGAGATGACATAAATATGTACCATGTTGGGCAGCTTAAATCAATTACCTACTTGCGTGTGTGTATACAAGAGCGTCGCCAGCCCATGGCCTAGGGGGGGGGCAAGTTAATATAAAACATGAGAAAAATATGAATTGTAGGTACAGTCAAGAACATTTTTTAACCTCTAGGGGGGGGGCAGCTGCCCGCCGTGCCCACCCTTGGCGACGCCCATGTGTGTATATGTACACCTACTTGGTCTAGCTACTTGGTTTGTCACATAATATAAAATGTTTTGTGGTTTCAACTTATGTTGAAACATAATACTTCCCCATATTAGGGGAACATTGCATGTGGGCAGTACAGTTGCGTGTACTGTACATATGCCTGAACACTTGCATGTGTACCTACCTACTTGCACTTGCGTTCAAGTATGTTCAGAAAACAATATTAGTTAATAACCCTGAATTCAGTACTTATGTTTCTGCATAAATAATACTACTCTCATCATCATCATCATCATATCAGCCGCACGACACCCACTGCTGGGTATAGGCCTCCCCCAAGGATTTCCACGACGATCGGTCCTGCGCTTCCCACATCCAGTGGCTTCCGGCAATCTTCACCAGATCGTCGGTCCACCTTGTCGGGGGCCTACCCACGGAGCGTCGTCCGGTGCGCGGTCGCCATTCCAGAACCTTTCCGCCCCAACGGCCATCGGTTCTTCTCGCTATGTGTCCAGCCCACTGCCACTTTAGCTGAGCAATCCTTCGAGCGATGTCGGTTACTTTAGTTCGCCTGCGGATCTCCTCATTTCTGATTCGATCACGCAGGGAAATGCCGAGCATGGCTCTCTCCATTGCACGCTGGGTGACCTTGAGCCTCCTTATGAGACCCATAGTTAGCGACCACGTTTCACTGCCGTAAGTCATCACTGGCAACACACACTGGTCATAGACTTTCGTCTTGAGACACTGAGGTAAATCGGACACGAAGATTTTTCGGAGCTTCCCGAATGCTGCCCATCCGAGTTGGATTCGACGAGAGATCTCCTTCTCAAAGTTGGACCTACCTAACTGGACTGCCTGTCCTAGGTATACATAATGGTCAACAGCTTCAAGTGCAGTGTTCCCAACATGAATACTACTCTACCTTCCCAATTTAAAACATTCACAATATTTAGTCATAAGTCATTCTGTAGGTGTTTTTTCTCCGTTTCATCTGCAATGTGTGCATTTACTTTAAGGCGATGTGTTGGATGCTTCTCTCACCCAGCTCACCACTCTGTAGGTGGATAGTGAACTGTGTAGCTGATAGACAATGTGACTTAGGTGATACACAAAACAAGTCTTATAAAATGAGTACCAACTAGCCTATCCATGGAGAATGAACCATTCTTATAGAATCTGACACATTTGACTAAATATTGTGACCCTAAGTTGTGATTTCATGAAGTACCTATGTTCTTTAATAAATACATTTTGGTACTTACCTTTAAAGGTCTCACAATGCTAATAGTTTCAATCATAGTTGTTGATGCCATTGCTGATGCTGACGGCTAAAACAATAAACAATACAAACATTACTTCAATGAAGAGTCTGTAGCAACAAATAACTGAGCAAACAACTAGATATTGGCGAAATCCAAAAGGGAACCGCCAAAGCCCAAAAAGAAGAATGTCGGCGGCAGCAGTTAGCGTAGTGCAAAGATTTCTATGTGTATACTATATATGTCTATGGCGTAGTGGTATAATTTCTGTATTCATTTACTTGAATTATAATATACAATACTAAAACAACAATCCAATTGGTGTTTACTTACTTCTACGCAAATGAAAATGAAAACTTATTATATTGTACCTAAATAGGAATAAGTCCCCAACACTAAGAAAATATTAATGATGTCCAGAATTTATTCTTGTTGAAGTATTCTTCTGTACAATAATTAAGAAATATAAATTCAGTGGTATATAAAATAAAAATATTATTATTAAATAAAATTGTTCGATGCACGCACACACTTCACCACAACCACAAAGTTTTTTTTTTTTTTTTTTTTTTTTTTTTCTGGCTCGTACTTTTAGTACATTTGCCAATGTCGAGTAAAATTAGGGAAACGGAATTAAGAAGAAATAAGATTAGGATATCGGAATTTAGATGGGATCAGGAAAACTTTTTGATAGGTATTTACATATATAGGATTATATACATAGTACATTTAGAGTTTAATATTGTTAAGGATAAGGAAGGATATTATACATTTATATACATTGCGATCATTAGAAGATAATAGAGTTACAATACTGGTCGGGAATGGAACACGAAGAGTTAGTAGGTCCTTCCAGAAATCATCTCTGTTGTATTTTGGGCAAGCTAATATTATATGGTTTGGGTTACCCTCGTCCAACCCGCACTCACACCCAGGGTCGTCAACGATATGGAGCTTGGCAAGATGCGATGGTGTACAGGCATGGCCTAATCTTAAGCGAGTGATTATAGATGTCTCCATTTTGCCAAACTTCATTATTGAAAACCAAGGTCTCGTGGGGATATTTTTTTGTATTTGAGAATAAAATCTGCCCCTAGTATGCTGGCTATATTCCCATGCACTTTTCCAATTGTCCTCTAAATAGGTTTTGGGAAGTGCTAATAGATCTTGACAGTAATTTTGGTAAGGATAAACATCTCCACAAGACACCGCATCGTGAGCAAGTTTATCTGCGATTACATTGCCATCTATGTTTGAATGTCCCGGAATCCACGTGAATTCTATATGTAAGCCTTTATCCAGACATTCTTTTGTGATTTTTCTGATATTGAAAATTAAAGGAGAATATAGTTTTAAGGTAAATGGATTTTTTTGTAAAGCCTGTAGACAACTTTTCGAATCTGAAAATATCACAGTCTTGTTTAATTTCATAATTTTTATGAATTCGACAGCTTTTAGAATTCCTAAACATTCGCCAGAATAGACCGATGACTCGGGTGGCAGCTTTACTTTTTGCACAATATTAGATTGAGAATGGTACACTCCTATGCCAACACACTCGGAGGTGGAATGCTTAGAAGCATCAGTGAATATATAATGGAAATCCTTGAACTTGGATTCAACAAGATGGTTGAATTCAGTTTTAGGGCTTCCATTTTTGACAAAATTAAGATGTATGACTAAAGGATAGATTAATGAATCATAACTGACACTAAATAAAGGAAGAAAATTAGATCGGTAAGTAGGAGAGTTTAAAGATAAATATTTTTGATAGCTAACTAAAAGACATGGAGGAGATTTATGTGTCCAATAGCTTGACTCTTGGTACAACTCATATAAACACTGGAGTTTGTCAAGTAAAGGATGGTTGTTAAACTGTAGAGTACGGAAAAAGAACTTGTCACATAGAAATTGCCGTCTCAAGTGCAGTGGTGGATCGCAGCATTCAACCTGTAATGCATTGGTAGGGCTAGACTTCATGGCACCGGTAATTATTCGTAAGGCTTTGAATTGAATCAAATCTAATTTCTTGTAAGCTGTAATGTTTCCTGGCTCAAGCAAGTATGTACCATAATCTAACACGCTTCGAATGAGAGCATTATAAACAAGTTTTAATGAGTAAGGGTGAGCTCCCCACCATACGCCCGCTAAACATCTTATCATGTTTATCAATCGTTCACATTTGCCAATGACATAGTCGCAATGTTGAACACCCGTTAATTTGGTGTCCAAAACTACTCCCAAGAATTTAACATGAGCCTTAACTGGTATGGTTGCATTATCATAATTTAAAGTGATATCTGGAGGTTTATTCATGCGTGAAAAAAGGACAACCGCACTCTTAGATGCTGACAATTGAAGGCCATTCATATCCATCCACTCTTTAAGATTCGCTAATGCAACTGACAAAGTGGACAGCGAAATATTGATGGAAGAATTAGCGCTATATAATAACAGATCATCAGCATACTGTAGAATTTTAATGTTCTCATTTACACAAATATGGGACTGTAGATCGTGGGTGTAGATGTTATACAAAAGAGGACTGAGAACAGATCCCTGAGGAAGGCCTTTGGAAACAGTTCTAGAGAAGTTAAGGCCATTTATGTTTAAATTTATTGTTCGTTCCGATAACATATTAATAATAAAATGTGTGAAAATTTGAGGAATTTGCAAAGACTCTAGTTTAATTTTTAGGACATCCAGGAGGACGTTATCATAGGCAGAGCATAAGTCTACAAATACGGCTAAGAGTGAGTTATTTTTGGAAAAAGCAATGCGGATATCTGAGGTCAGAATGGCTAAATTATCAATAGTGCTCTTACCCTTTCTAAAACCAAATTGAGTATTTGCTAAAAGCCCTTTACTTTCTAAGAACCATTCTAATCGATTCTTTATCAAGTGCTCGGCTATCTTTATTAGTACAGATGATAATGCAATAGGCCGATATCCTGCAACATCGGTTGGTTGTTTGTTTGGTTTTAAGAAGGGCAACACTGTTTGTTGTTTCCAAGATGGAGGAATGTTCCCTGTCAACAACACTTTATTTATTAAATCCAAGTAATAGTTTAATGTATCGTCGCAAACGTTTTCAAAAAATGCATATGGTATGCCATCATTCCCAGGAGCTGAGTTTTTACAATTGTGAAGGATTCCTTTTAATTCGTGTAAAGTAAACGGAGCACTGAGACCTGTTAGGTTATGAGGTGATAAGAGGGGACAAGTGGGAATGTTGTTATCAGCAACCCAAGGGGGAGCTAATTTATCCATAAAAGAATCGGCTAATTCTATTGGAATTGTTGCGGAAGGCTTATTATAAGTGGCAGATTTATATCTGTTGATGTATTGCCAAACTAGGCTCGGTGGAGTATTTGGGGAAATTGATGAACAGAATGAACGCCAGCCTTCAAATTTCTTTTGTTTGAAAAGTTTTTTAGTTTCTGCTATGGTTTTAATCACTAAATCGTAATTACTATCCGACATGTCCTCTCTATACCTTTCTTCAGCTTCTTTTCTGTTTTTTATTGCATTGGTGCACTCACTATCCCACCATGGAGGCGATGGAATTTTATTGGAGCCACTTTTTTGTGAAAAAATTTCATTCGCAGCCTCAATAAGAACATTACCTAATGCCTTTGCACTCTCTATCTCGGAACCATTAGTCACATCTGGGAGTAGCGGTAGTTTGGACTGTACATTACATTTAAATTTTTCCCAATCTTTATTATCCTTATCAGGAAGCTTGTGTTTTAGATGAGAGGTACGTTTTATATTTACAGGTTTATCAAATGGGAAGGTTATGATGATGGGGTAATGATCACTGCCATAAACGGATGGAAGTGTATCCCATAGTAAAGAGCTTGCAAGAGATGGAGAACATAAAGAAAGATCAACTGCACTATCAATCTCATTTGGTTTTGTTAAGCGAGTAACCTTTCCCGTATTCAAAATACATATATTAAGAGAATCAATAATATCTATCATTTCTTCTCCATAATTATTAGTTTTAGAGCTGCCCCAACTCTGATGATGACAGTTAAAATCGCCTAGTACCAAAAAGGGCTTAGGTAAGTTAGAAATAATTTGTTTAACTTCACTGAGTATAGGTAGAGATGGATGAGAAATGTATATAGAAACAAAACACATATTAAAAGTTTGTATGGCAAATATAGAAATTTCTTTATGATGTGACGGTATAGGTATTATGGAATAAGATATTGAGTCTTTAATAAGTATAGCCACTCCTCCATGGCCATCATCTCTGTCCTGACGAAGAGTAGTGTATCCAGTAGCTTTAAATCTTTGATGTGGTTTAAGCCATGTTTCTGATAAGACAAACATGAAAGGGTCAAACTTGTTCAAAAGATAAATTATTTCACTTCTTTTACCAAGTATGCTTTGACAGTTCCATTGCAATATTTTAGCCCGACTGTCCATTTTGGAAGATTTGAATTAAATTTGAAATGATAGAGGCTGCGTTGGACGGTGAATTATTATTACTGTTATTATTATTACTAAAGCAAGTAAGCAAATTGAGGATTAATTTAATTATTTCAGCTATTGATATATTTTGAGAATCAGGTTCTTTTTCAGTTCTACTATAGCCACACCCATTAGTTGGTGATGGCATATCAAATTCTTTAAGAATGTCATTATGTGCTTCAATGTCATAACCTTGGCTAACTTTAGGAGGAGAGCGGGGTTTGAGAAAAACTGTTTTTTTATATGAAACTGACTCTGGTCTATTGTAAGTTATATTGTTTTGAATGGATTGATTAGGTTTGTACATAGTAGAAGAGGAGTTTTTAGCAGTAACTTGTGAATATAGTTTCGAGATATTAGGGAAATATTTTGAAGCCTCTGCGTAAGATGTACAATTGTGAGCCATATAACTTTTGATTTCCTGCTGTCGATTAAACTCCGGGCAAGACTTATTGGTAGCAAAATGTGAGCCTTCACAAGAGCAACAATAGGCATTAAAGTTTTCCTCTCTATCACAGGAGTCACCAGAGTGGTTGTCTCCACATTTGAAACATCTGGGTTTAGATCTACACTGAGTTTTAGTGTGTCCAAAACGACAACAGTTGAAACATTGTATTGTTGGGAAAATGTATAGATCTACAGGTAATGCATTAAAGCACATAAAAATTCTCTTCGGTAGCACCTGACCATCAAAAGTTACAACTATGGACTGTGAGGGCTTCCATATTGCTGATCCATCTTGAGATACTTTATAATTGATGCGTCTCACTTTAATTATTTTTCCACAGCCAATTGGGACTGAGATATTTTCTAGTATTTCTTCCGGGGACCATTCTGTAGGGACTCCGCGAACAAGCCCCATCCTAGTTACACTAAATGTCGGGATAAAAGCTTTCATTTTGTGAGTTTCTAAGTTCTTGTTGGTCAGAAAGGAATTAGCTGACACATAAGATGAAAAGGATATAGTGATTTTGTTACGGCCTATGCGTTTTACACTTCCATTTATTATATCATGAATGTGATTATTTTTTAAAAATCTTCCAAATGCCACTGGATGGAGCGAAGCGTCGTCATTGGGTGCAGATTGTATTCTCTGGACATGGATAATAAATGGGGAAATATCTGTTTCATTGAAAATTGAACGTCCTATGGGTGAAGGCGTAGGTATAGGTGAAGGCGCGGGTACAGGCGTGGGCGTGGGAGCAGGGGCTGTTGTGGGGGCCGGACTTGAAACCGACGCATTAAGTTCTTTAGCAACTGATTGAGTCGGTGAATTAAAATCAGGTTGATCAGCTTTTATAAGAGTTAACTCCGAACACTGGCAATTATTGTGGCTGACATCTGAACCTTGGTGTTGGCGACGCTTCTTGTTACAATGTTTACATACATGTAAGCGACTACGTTTACGTGACCTACTTGTCCAAGAACCATCGGTTTCCACTCCAGACTCATTGGAAGCTACTGTAATATACTTTCCCGCCGGAGGGACAAAGTCCCCCGGGTCAGGAGGTTCATTCATAATGAGTTGAAAAAACTTACCAAATATCAGCTATATACAATACAAAACTTATACAATTTACACACTATATATACAATTAGATACTAATGTGATAAAATTAAGTAATTCTGATCACCACTATCACTATAAATTAATTAAACAAAATCTCAAACCAAAAAACGCGTCCGACAAGTCAAACGTTTCCCGCCTTTTTTTCAACCACAAAGTAAAACATAACAGAGAGGACAGACAGAGCAGAGTATATTAGACATGAGGCGTATTTATTGTAACAGTTAAAAATAACAGATAATTAAGTGTAACTGTTTCGCCCTGTTACGAGCGCTATGAAATAACTGTTGTTCAAAGGAACAGGCGAAACAGACTGTTCTCGCCGTCTTCACTGTTCCCTGTACCGAGCTGTTATCAGAGTAACAACCTGTTGCCATTGTTCCGCCTGTTACGTGGAACAAGCGCTTTCTTACTCTAACATATATGGAAAGAAAAGAGACAAAGCTTGTTATTTTTATCTGTTATATAAACCGACCATATCAAAAATACATTCGACTTTGTAAATTAGTCGTGTTATCTGTTCCTGTGTTTGTTTATGGCCTTTTTTGTTTTTTGTGGCAATAGAGTGGCTGTTTTGCCAATGTTATAAGGTAGGTAAACAGGCTGAATTAAATAAAACTTTTTTATTTTTATTTAGATTCTAGCACTTTATTATTTACGTGGAATGGATGCATTTATAAGCAAATTAGGATGTGCGGGTAGGAAATGGGATATCTAGTGCTGCCAGGGAGTTATGGAAAAGATCATAGTTCCCAGATTGGGGGTTTTTTGTAGTAAAAATTTCCTTGAAAATTTTCTTTCAGCAGACTTAATTCACCTGGTATTTCATCATCACCATTTATGTCTCCACTGCTGGGGCAAAGGCAATGACCGGAAGAACAAAATGATGTAGAGAATGTAGGAAAACATTTCACTAGTGATCATTCGTTAAAAAACGGGTGTAAGCGATTTTCGACCTTACTGACTTTCAAACTTCAATATGCTCGAAAATCGCTTGCTCCTGTTTTTAACAACAATCTATTTTTATTTTTATTATTTGAACTTATTTAGTAAATTTATGATAATTACTGCCATCTATCGCAATTTAAGTAAAAAGCTTAATGAAAGTAATACTGCAAGCAACTTCATTAGGTGACATGATGGTTCACCCAATACAAACAAGATGTCGCATGTGTGCCGTAACTTCCGTAATGGAAAACATATTTTATAATATTAGATTTTACTTAATTGTAATAAAGTTTAGTCTTGCTTAACAGAAAAAATAACAGTTTATGATCGTTATAGATAAAAATAACAAGCTTCGTCTCCTTTCTTTATGTAAGTAGTCTTAAGGTTAGAGTAAAGAGGCGCTTGTTCCACGGACGGAACAGGAGGAACAATGGAAGCAAATTGTTACGACTGTTATTTTTGTAACAGGGTGTTGGAGTTGTTATTTTAATGTAACAGGAACAGTTGTAACAGGTAGGCAATTTACCCTGTTACAACCCATGTCTAGAGTATATTTGTTCTGTGATGGTTCTGTGAGACAGAACAAATTGCAGGCAGAGAGAGAAGCAGTGCTGCCAACAAGTGCTGACAGAATTACGTCAAATTTACCCTAAAATTGCCGTACAACTACCGTACGTCAATTTCTATATCAAAACAAAGAAAATTGATGTTTCATTGCAGTTTTCAGGTGAAAACACGTGTCATCATGTCCAAAAAAATATTCAAAATTAATTGGTAGGTAAATAAAACAATTTATAGAAATACAATTTCTTTTTACGGGTTCTGCTTTTTTGTTGGCACAAATATAGAAAACTTTTTTCATGTGCATTTTTGGTAGGCTTAAAATCTATGCAACAACCTTTTTTCCCCGTACAGTCTGATCGCCTAACACCACCCAGTTTATTGTAGACGTTAGCAGATGGTTTCGGGATTTCATTTTTATATTGTTTATTTTGGAGAACAGCTGTCTAAAGGTGGGTCTCCACCAAAATTGTTGGCAATTTTTGTGTTTCCAACTCTCCAGAAAATCATCAACATTTGTTCCCATTGTGTCCACCACACCAAGTCGCCAACAATTTGAGAAACATTTTAGTTGACAACAAGCTGTCTCCACTAGGATGTTGGAGACAGCTAGTTGTCAACTAAAATGTCTTCAAACGACGATGGTAATGATGGTATTATGCAAGCAGCTCCTGTATTTATTATTTTGTGCAAAAAAAAACAAGCTTAATTATTGGGTACAACAAAGCCTCAAACAAAGAAAAATACTCGGAGGAGGGATGGAACTATTTGTTTTTATAGTTTTTATTAGTTGAGTCCCGTAGTACTCTTTGTATGTGAAATAAATCAATCAATGTATCTATTAATTCGTTCGTCCACGCGACAGTCATGTTTGTTTACAACTAATGTTCCAAACAAGGCGTCTCCACTGAGCGAAAAATATCTGCAACAAGCGTATTCCTTTGATGTTACCGCCAAAAATGGAAACACGGTTTCCGACAAATGTTTACAATTTTTGTTGCTAACACAATGTAATTTCGGAAACTTTTTTCACCAACACGTGATGACAACACAAAAGTTGGCAACTTTTCGTTGATGGAGACGCAGCTTTATAAAATAAGCATTTGGAAATGTAATCAGCACATACCACAGCGACACGTTTGCCTCGTTTGCCTCGATCAGATTGAACGTGTTCCTCGAACGGAATGAAAAATAGACGCGACGGACGCGTTAGTTATCGCAAAATACCATGCTTTTTGTAAATTTTACTTCTGTTTATACACGGTAATATACTACCGTACGGGGCATGAAATTACCATATGAATACGGTAATTACCGTATAGTGCGAATCACGAAAGATGACCACAAATGGCGCTCATCTTCGCAACCTAATAACTCATGAAGAAAAGACTTTAGACAGGTATATATATATATATATATATATATATTATATAATATTATATGAAATAATATTTTGTCTTGAGTCTTTTCTTCATGAGTTATGATGCGAAGATAAGTGCCATTTGTGGTCATCTTTCGTGATTCGAACTATACGCTTGGCAACGCTGGAGAGAAGAGAAAAGATGCTTTGTTTTGTTAATGCCAATAGCAGTGTTGCCAGATCCGATTTTTTAAAAACAGGAGGTGTGGGTGTGGCAGAAAAATCAGTTGATGTATGGAAAGAGCTGCTGGAAAAAAAGGAAATTTTTTTCATTCATTATTCTATAGAACTTGTAATTAGCGTCGACACAAAGTCACAAGTCACAAACTTAATGAAATGAAACAAACCGCATGAAAAAACGTGTAAACAAATTAGTTTGTAACAATAACAGTTATTGAAAATTACACGTTTATGAAGTAAGGAGTTTAGCTTTGCTTTATGAAGCAAATGCTCTCTCAATGAGGGCTTTTCAAAATAACAAAAAACTGATGGCTCGAGAGATGGCTCTCATAAAAATGTATGTGTCAATGTAATTTCTTTTTACTAAGCTTCGAAGAGTACTCAGATAGGCAGGCAGATGTAACCCTAAAATTCTCTCGCTGGCTGACATCTTTGGGCAGATGTCAGCCAGCGAGAACTTCCTTGCCTCTTTTGTAAAGGGCGTTTATTTTATAAAGCCAATTTTGACACTTCTCTTTTCATCAACACCATCTAGTGAGACAAATAGTTACTATTTTTATTTTTTTAAATATCTTCTTCTTCTTATTTTTAGTATGGCAATCTTCTCTCCTCTTTAGGGAGTAATTTTTGCCAGTGTCGTGTTGAATAGTTCAGTGGTAGATTGTTTCAGTTTACATTAGACTGGCTCCATTGCGCGTGTTTTGCCCTACACAATCAACAAAACATTGTTTCGTGAAAAGAAATACACAAACTTTTTTTTTGCTGAATGTTGAGATGTTTTTGTTGATTGTGTAGGCCAAAACACGCGCTATGGACCTGGCATTAGAATGCGGATGCATCGCATTCCAATTCTGCTTGGAGCATTTGGCACCAAGTATATCAAGACAGTTTACTCGGTAAGTTCTGCCGAGGTAGCCACAACTACAATAAAAGTCTCAGCTTCACACAACCAAGATCGCGCCTATTTCCACTATCCCAAATATGTTCAGTTGCGTAGACACTTGTACCACAAAACTGCACCAATTTTAATTTAAGACACAGTATCCACTATGAATCAATTTGCGAATAATTAAAATAGTCACCGAACCGAACTCGACAAAATGGCGCCAAAAACTGCCTTTTTTTAATGTCACTTTGAAAAGCCCTCATTTCATTAGGTAGTTTTTATTTTACAATACATGCAACAACCGCTAGTTGATTACTTAAGTCTGTAGCTAACAATTTTCGATTGAAATCGCAGTTGCATTGCTGCTTTATGTAAGATAGTTGTCATATTCGTTCTTACTAAAGCAGCAATGTAACTGCGATTTATGTCAGAGTTGATTGCAACAAAGTTAGACAATTACCCTCCCGCTGGCTGCACTGTTGCAGCACAAGATAAATAACATTTTTTGGTGCAGATTCGCGGAGCGCGGAGGTTCGCGATCCTTAGTGAGTACCCACCCTAACATAACTCGATTCTTTTTTTATACATACCAAAAGTAATCGAATGTCCGGCACCGGTTAAACGCTACCAAGCTAAGGACAACACTATAACCATAAACTGTCAAGCAAGTGAAACGTCAAAAAAAATGCTCTTTTGATGCCGGGAGGTGAGGTGTGGTGTATTTTTGCTGGCGCGAAACTGCATATTACTCATAAAATACAAGTTATTCTGTTAGCAACTCATAATGGCTGGAGTTAAATCTTTAGCAGTTAGGGGCATACGAAGTTTTGGCCCCGACGAAGTGGACGAACAAAGAATAACATTTGAAAAGCCGCTCACTCTGATATTGGGTCAAAACGGCTGTGGTAAAACAACTATAATTGAATGCTTACGCTACGCGATTACGGGGCAAATGCCTCCTGGAAGCCGTAACGAATGTTTTGTTCATGATGCGAAAGTCAACAGATCCAGTGAGGTTCTAGCTCAAATAAAATTGAAGGTTTGTATAGTACTTTAAGCCCTTATCCTTCCCTTACAGATGCCGGCATATAAATTGGCAAGAGAAAGATGCGCAGTAGCCACAAACACTAATGTATGTGGCTAATGCGCATCTTTTGTCTCGTTTTTATCTTACCAATTTACATGCCAGGCAGTATATCTATGCTTATTAATATTGTCTGCTTTTTATTGTGTTGTTTACTACTAAAACTGAACTATAAAATTTAATGGTAAATTTCTACTATGCAAATAAACTGACAATGAATGACAGTGGTCCTCCGAAACTTCACTCAAGAATGTACGGTGTCCACAGATTAAAATGCACCATATTGTATCACAATTAGCGCTCTGAAGTTGATTATCATGCACATTGTCAGATTAATCGCATAAAGGCTCACGACTCAACTTGGTTAGGATGATTTGATCAAGGCTGAGCAAATTTGATGTTGAATGTGCAATTGGTAACAAAATTACATACATTCACCATCAAATTTAGTGGCCTCTGATCAAATTGTGCCGACCGATCTAGGTCGAGAGTACACAAAAGGTGCCGACACGAATCGAGAGTGGTGATAGAAATTCGAGAGAATCACTGTGTACATGTTTGCAGTCGCCCCGCACCACGTCCCCCACCAATGAGACCTAAAAATACTTCAGGTTCAGAATGTACACCTGTTTCAAAAGGTACATTTCCCGAAATGTCCACTTTTCAAAAAGTACATTTCCCAAAAAATACATTTCCCAAAATGCACATTTCCCAAAATATACATTTCCCATAATGTACATTTCCCAAAATGTATCTTTCCCAAAATGTACACTCTTAAAACAGATAGGAATAACTGATTGAATATATTTTAAAGTACCAGGATCACATAAATAGATCACTTGTGGTGAATATATAAAATATTTTTTTTTTGTGTTCATTTTTGATCTGCAATCGGCCCCTCAGCCATAATCATATGGGTTCCAAGGTAGTCAGATTGTAAGTGCCATCCCATTAGTTGGCACTGTATAGATTTATAGAATTAATTTCTGTGGTCTAGGTCCAGGATTTGCCACCTTTTTAGGCGTTTTATGTTTTGATTTTCATTGAAGAGTTCTTTGACCAAGTTTTTTGCTTACCAATGTCCACTTTGTAAAAATTATCCCAACTATTTTTGTGTTGTCTGTGGTGAATATACATTAAAAAATTGTAGATTGGTTAAAAATTGTAAAAGTGTTGGAGTTCATAAAACAGGTGTTTTTTTATTACTTTGGGTTCCCTTTGGACACACGGGTCGTGATGTGACACGGGACGTACTGGGTCCCTCATATGGTATGTAAAACAAGTGTGGAGTCTTTCGAGATTATGGGCGAATAAGAAAAGACCCAAATTAAGTATCAAACACCAATGATGTGGCGGGAACCTCCAGATCATCAAGATGATTGTTATTTTTGTGTGGTTGATATAAACGGGATTAGTAAAAGAAACCGGTCGAAATGGTTTTACTCTAACTTGTTATCTGTTACTCGAAGTGGATATTTGAGCACAGAGAAACTTAAAGACGGAATTTTATATGGTCCACAAATAAGAAGGTTGATAAAAGATGAAAACTTGAATAGTTTATTGAAAAAATGCCTGGAATGATTTCGTTTGGACTGCACAACATTTTCTAGAAAACAAAAAGGATAAAAGCTTTGCGGAGCATATTGAACTGATGTTGTCACACTTCCAGCAGCTTGGTTGTAATATGAGCATCAAAGTATACTTCCTCCACAGCCATTTGAACTGTTTCCCTGAAAATCTTGGTGATCTGAGTAAAGAACAAGAGAAACAGTTCCATCTAGACATTCGAACTATGGAGGAACCTTACCGGGGTCACTCAGATGCCCACATGAAGACGGGCTATTGTTGGAGTATTAAAAACATGCCTCAAAAACCAAGTCAACCAAGAAAATCTTATAAAAGATTTTTTTTATAAGTAGTGGTTGCTTCTCTAATGGTTTTCTCAGTAAAAAATAAAATTTTCTTTCGCGTTTTAATTATATCTCAAAAACTGAAGCTGATACAAACAATCTGACTTCAGATCTGAAATCAGCACCCCGAGAAAGTATAATATTAGTCATAATATTTCATGCAACAAAAATGCTTTTCCCTTGGTTACAAAGATAGTAGTTTCAACAAATAATTATTTATAATAATTTTTTCTATAATTTTATTATCATTATATAATTTTTCTATAATGACTAGATTAAAAAAAAACTATAAAAAATTATATAGAAAATCTTATCTCTACCACATGGTATTCCTCGAAGTGCACCCATTTTGAAGAGCACCTAAACTATTCCTCGAAATGCACCTAATCAAAAGAAATTACCTATTTAAGTGCGTAGTTTAGGTGCACTTCATTGGGTGCGCTTCAAAATGGATGCGCTTCAAGAAATACCTCACTACCAACCACCACTGACTAATATTGTTTTCAGATTGTAAATGCAAAAGACAAACAACTTGAAGTGATAAGATCAATGCGAGTTACCGCATATCAGAAGAAGAAGCCAACATTCAAAACTTTAGATTCTTTGCTGTCAGTTATTGATGAGTCAGGGAATACTAAGGATATTTCTTCAAGATGTGCCGATTTGGATTCAGTTATGTTTGAGGAATTAGGTACTGGTACTACTAAATAACTATCAATCCTTGGCGGAGAACCAAGGCTTCAAGGTTACCTTGTACAAACAAGTTTGTTCATTGTTGTTCAAAATTGTTCATACAAATGAAAATTGACTGGTGTCTTTAATAAAGTGACAGCCCCTGAATATATTATGACTGTCTAAAGTAATAGATGGTTAGATTCAAATGCCCCAAGCACTATATAGAGAGAGTACAGTAGTTGAGCTTAGCACTTGCGTGCTCGAGCAACACACACATAGACATCTCTCACTGACACTGTATAACTGCAATCTCATACCACTCTCAAAACAGTTCGAGTACGTGACGCAGCGGCGAGAGCTGTCTTTGTGTGTGTGCGATGCTCGAGCGCCCGTAGTACTAAGCTAAACTTCTGTTAGTCTCTCTATTTTGTGCCCTAAGGGCAATATATTAATTCAATTCAACCATACTTCATAGGCCATGGATTGTGTCAGTTACACTGAGAGCGACCCTTGCCGATCTATATGTAATAGATTAATTAAATTTTCAGGTGTTTCGAAAGCCATCTTGAATTCAGTTATATTTTGTCATCAAGAAGACTCTAGTTGGCCTTTGGATGAAGGGAAAAAGGTCAAAGAACGTTTCGATGAGATTTTTGAAGCAGATAGATATAGCAACTGCTTTGATCGTCTGAAAAAAATAAGGAAAGATTACACAACTTCATTGAAAATACTTGGTAAGCCAATTAGTATTAAGTTTTCTCTATAAAGGTGCGAGAAATGTTTTATTGAAGGTGGAGAATGCTAGAAAAATTCTAGGGGAAAGGGAGAATGTGGGTTAGGTTATTTACTATTTTGAAACATGGTAAGACATTACCCATTTTAATAACTTAAACAACACTTTATTTGTTTCAGAGATAGAAGTATCGAGTCTTGCAGACAAAAAGAAAGATTTGGATAAGAAGAAGTTAGAAGTTGTCAATACAGAATCACGTATATCTGAAAATGAAATAAAAATTTCTGAATTGGAACAAGAATTGAAACCAATTTCTGAGAAAATAAAGGCCATAGAAAACTTAGAAAAGAATATAATAGAATTTGAATCTAATAAAGACAAAATAAAAACAAGGTCAGTTTACATCTCCTTTCTGTGTAAAGAAAGGTACATCATCTAATATTACTTGTTTTAAGCTATCTTCTGTTATAGGTTAGAAAACTGCCGTACTCAACAAGAGGAACTGAAAAAATCCATCAAAACAATCTATGAAGGAACAACTGAAGAATTAAAAAAAAACATTAGTATGTTATCTGTTGTTTACTTAAAAATTTAATTAACACTGAGTAGAAATACTTCCCAATTATTTAACAAAGTTTGTTTTATTAAGGTTTTTTTCTTTTTGCCATTTTAAGTTGACAATTTCTATGTATTAATCCATATGATTGGGTGATGCAAATTCTGTATGTATGTACTGTATTTTTAGCCAACTATGACACAACCACAAAGGATAAGCAAAAAGAACTTGCTGCATCATACAAAAAAATTACCAGTTTTAATGAAGCAGAGCAAAAAATTGCTGATGAGAAAGGCAATGATGAGGCAACATTTAATAAATATATTCTATTGGAGAGCCAAAATCAAGAAAGGATTGATAAAGGAAAACAAATGATAATTGAAACTGCTAAAGTAGCAGAAATAGAAAATGTTGTAATTGAAAAAAACGAAGATGCTGAAAAGGCTATTAAGAAAATTGTTGAAAAAGTGAACAGCTTAAAGAAAGACCTTGCGGAACATAAAGCGATCGCTGATGCAGAAGAAAAAAAAATGCAAGCCTTTATTGATGAGAGCCGAGATGCTCTTTCGAGACATAAACAAAAGATCTCGAATAAAGAGAGTGAAATTAAGAAAAATGAAACCAATATTGTAAAAGTTGATAAAGAAATTGCACAAGCAAATCAATCTAAAGTCAATTTAGAGGCCATGGAAAAGAAAATGGAAGCTGCTGAAGAAGAATACAAACAGTTAGAAAATGAATTGAATACAGAAGAGTTCCAACAGGAAATAAATAATGATGAAAAGGTTTTGGAAACCCATGAGAATGACCTCGACGAACTTGATAAAACAGTAACATTACTTCAGAAGCAGAGTACAAAATTAAAAGAGTGTGATATGATTGAAGAATCTCTGAAACAAAAGGAAAAGCAAGTGATTGTTCTGAAAAATAAACACAAGGCAGCTCTGACTGAACTCCTTGGTAGTATGCCTGAAAAAGATTTTGCTATGGCTGTCAACAAGTATGAATGTGACTTAAGAGCTGAAGTTGAATCAATGAAAAAAAAACAAAAAGAAAAAAATATTAAGCAGACATCTTTAGAAACTGAAAGGAAACACGTTAAGGAGACTCTCAACGAGAAACGAAGTGAATTAACCAAAGCTGAAGACCAAATGTATAAAGCTTGCGGAACACAACCCTATGAGGCAACCTTGTCCAAAGTCACTTCAAATGTTGAAAAGTTGCAAGTTAGTAATGTTATTAAATATTTCTGAATTACTTAATTACGTCTAATATTTGGATGCTTAAAGCAATATTGTGTTTCAGGATGAACAAAATGTGCTTCAATCATCAATGTTCATAATTGCAAAATATAAAGGTCAACTAAAAGACAACAATTGTTGTCCTCTATGTAACCGTGGATTTGATAATGAATCTGAGGCAAGTATAAATTTAGTAAAAATTAAATATCTTTGTGATGAAATGTAGTTTAAAAAAATATTCTTTAACAGGTAACAGATTTGATATCGCAATTAACAACTCAAGTAATGAATGTCCCAGCAAAACTAGAGAAAGTGACTGAAGAATTGCAAAAAGCTTCTGCTAAAAAGGATGAACTGCTAAGCATGAAGTCTCTGAATGAGAAGATCACTAAACTTAAAGAGAAGGATATTCCTCAACTTGAAACGCGATTGGGTGATATAGAAAAGGTATAAAATAAAACTATGCAACAATATGAAACAGGTAAATGTAATAAACAGAAGTCAAACGTTTCTAAAACTTGTTATTATTTTAGCAAATCACAACGTTAACAGAGGAGGGTGAAGAATTATCAATGTCTCTTCTGGAACCAGAACAAAAGTTGCAAACGGCCAAACAACTCCAAGGTGACATGCCACTGCTTGATCGCACAGCTCAAGAAATTAACACTATTACTGAAAAAGTAAGTATGCTAATTTATTTCACGCTTTGTTAACTGTTATTAATTTGTTCAATCGAAATTCTAACATTTCTTTATTACAGTTGGAGAAAGCAAAAGCCCAATGTCCGGTAGTGAATACTGACATAACTTTAGATGATGCAATTGCAAAGCAAAAAGATCTTAAACAAAAAATATCTACTCTGAGGGCAAGAATCAAGAGCTCGCAGAAGAAACTAAATGCTCATAATAAAAAACTACAAAATTTGGCTGACAAAAAGAACAAACTTAAGGAACAATTACTTAATATACAAAAGAAGGTATGATTACTTTAATATCAATATGAAACATTTACATTGTATGTGATATTTGTATGACTTGGTAATATAACAAAACTTAAATTCAATAGGTCCAAGAGATATTTGCGCTGCAAGAAAAGAAGAAACAGCTAGAGGTGGATGGTGAAAAGTTTGTTATAGAACTGAAAGAACTAAAAGAGGGTATTCCAGCTTTAGAAGAAACTCTCAAAGAAAAGGAAAAGGATAAAAATGAAACAGTAAAAAAATACAGGTGCATATAATATTTAACTTCGAAAGTTTTTCTATTTTAAAAGACATAGTCCTTCATCCCATTAATTTTTTTTATTTCAGAGGTATTACAGACATTAAAAATGCTCATATTGTCAAAGTAAATAATGCATTTGACAAGGTTAAAGCTATCAATATCGAGATAAAACAGCACAAAGACAAGAACATACCAGGAAAAATGATAAAAATTAAGGAAGAAAATGAGAAACGAATGGAACAGCTCAAGAGAATTATGGCAGAGAGATCTATACTTACCAAGCGAATTGATACTATTAAGGATGAAATAGCGAAACAGGAGGTAAATAAATAGATACAAGTGTACAATTTGATTTTCACTTTCTCTAAATCATAGGCACAGAATAGATATAAGTACTACGTACAGAAAGGACACTCCTCACCCTGCCCTAGAATAAATTACCTCACTCCACCCCGCGAGTTCGTATGCCTAATCGTATGCTCGTTTAGCCATGTTTATCAACTATCAACTTGCTTCGATATTTTACTTCTTACTGATATGGCTATTTAATAATAGCGGCTATTTTAGGGATCGTACCCATACTATGCGTGACCCGTTAAGGGGGGGAGGGGGGTCTTTAAAATACCACGCTTGGTCACAGGGGCGAGGGAGGGGGGTTTAGGTTTTGTCACGTAGTCAATATCCTATAGGGACCAATAAGGAAATCTCACGCTTTTTCGAGCTGTATTGAAATATAGCGCGCGGCGCTTAGCGCTTTTACGGCCTTTTTAGGACTTGTTATTGTAAAATTAAGTTTCTGTTACAATATGTTTTTAATTAAGTTTATTTTTTCTTGATAAATTCACTTGTTATTGTAAGTAAAATTATGCACACAGCGCAGCGTATTAATAAGAAGACAAATATGAGCGATTTTTTTTTACTTTCTCAAAAAAATCATTTAAAACCATATCTATGAATTACTGCGTGAAAACTAGGGGGGAGGGGGGGGGTCTTGGCAAATACTATGGGTGGTCACCAAGGGGGGGGAGGGAGGTAAAATATAGTAAAAAAATGGTCACGTAGTATGGGTACGTTCCCTATAATTTATAATTTCATATACATATTTTGATCTGCATAGTGGATTTTCTAAAAAGCTTGTATGGACCCTTCGCCACACCCTACCCACCTTTTGTAACTGCTATTGAAATTATGTAATGATAAGAGTGTACTTTTAGATTTACAAGAGAGATCTGCAGGATAACTTGAAGTTAAGGAACACCGAGACTGAAATCGAAAAATATTTGAAAGAGGAAGAAAAGAACAATGAAAAAATGAATGGCGTTAATAAAGATATGATTTCTGAGAAACCAGAATTGATAACTTTGCACACTAAAAAGTTCAGAGAAAAGGAAAATGTCAAGGGAAGTTTGAAGGAACTGCAGGTAAATCAGAAGCTCAAAATATTTATCTTTATATTTTTGTTTCGTTATTTCTGTGATAGTTTTGACATAAAAACATGTGTGAAACAAATTTCAAGCAAAATTTTTATCAATTTGGCAGGAGAGACTGAAACAGTGCAGAGCAGAACTAAAGAGAACTAACCAAGATGTAGAAAATAGATACAGAGAGAAGTTTTACGAGCTACATGTTACTAAAGCTATAGACAAAGACATTAGAGATTATTCTGTGGCTTTAGAAAAATGTGTAATGGAATTTCACAGAGAGAAAATGGAAAGCATCAATCTAATAATCAGGTAAAAAAACGAGGTTTTTAATAGTATCACACGAGTGTTTTAATACCTAGTTATGTTCAGTTTCATACACTACTTTATCTACTCTCATACAATTTTGTGATTAAACCGATTGAACCTACAAAATAAAATATCAATGATAAAAAAGAGTTCGGTAGGTCGGCAGTACTTACCCAGGTTAAGTAAGACGTTTTTTCCGTCGCCGCATCTAAAATATCGGGTGGAGTCAAATTTTCACTCACTACACTCACTACTATGATATTTTAAGCAAAAGTAAAAATTAAAATCTAAATATGGCGCGTATTCTATTAGAAAAAAAATAATGAAATAGTGCATTCCAGTAGACTAATCGTTACGCTAAGTCATCGATCACCATAGAGTACGTTTTAATCATGGAAAGTATATGGGAATATCATTGTTTTTTTTTTAATATCGCGGCACTGCCTTCTTCTTGGATTTGCCCTGTATCGTAATGAGAAAAAAAGTTATTTTATAACATTGCTTAGTATAGCGAAGGTATGTTATAAAATAACTTTTTTTTTTCGGTATTGCGTGTATAAAGTATCTCAATATAAATTCGTTTTGAAATTCATAATTCGAATTTTACGATATGAGAGTAGATAAATATATTTATAAGATTGTTATAATGCGCACGCATTATGTAGTGTTTTAGCGTGCAATCGGCGCTGCTCGCGTGCACGTGCTTGCTCGCGTCGTCACGCTCCTTCCCGCTCCGGGCTCGCGACCCTTGCGTGAGTTGCATGCGAAACGAATGCGCACCAATTGTTGCTGTAGCTGCGTACGTTGCTCGCAAACTGCGCATTCGCCAGATCTGGACGCATCCTTAGATACCTTTTGATTGGTACCAGTATGTCTTGACTTGTACCTTTACAAAATGGACATTCTACTAGTAAGACTCATTATGTACAGTCAGCAATGAAAGTCGCTTAACATTTTAGTAAGTACTTCGTCGTAGTCTTTTTTTGATAAATGTTTCAAACTAAGATATTTCTGTCAAAAAAGTTGCTATAACAAAGTAAAGTCCATTCGCTTAGATAGTGTCGGTATACCCGCAAGCACTTGTGTTCAAAAACAGGAATACCGGTAACAAACACAGCCTTTCACTACGGCACTTTTATGTAAACTGCCAAAATCCAAATTGACTTGCGTGGGTACGCCGCACGCGGTATCCTTTGTTTATGCGGCGGCATCCTTTGACAAGAAGAGGCAGCACGATAAAAGGGCGACACTATCTGGGGCCCTATTTTTGTATCGCTCGACTCCAGTCGAGCGCTCGTTTCTACTGATTTTCGTTCGACATATGACTCAAAACAATGGGATGTCGAACGAAAATCAGTAGAAACGAGCGCTCGACTGGAGTCGAATTCAAAAATAGGGCCCCTGAGCGAACGGACTTTACTTAAATGTTAAGGCGCGGTGGTAGTGAAACTAGCGCCGCCACTACATTTATTTTTATTACTCGTAAACCAAGTCAATATTTAAAAAAAGCTCATGTAATAATCTCTTAAATTGTCTCTAATATTTTTTGAATAACTCTTCAACAGTTATCATTCATTCTGTAAGTTTTAAAATCCATAATTGCCAAAAGTGGCCACTTTCAGCTAAAATGGATTTTAAAACTTACAGAAAGAATGAAAACTGTTGAAGAGTTATTCAAAAAATATTAGAGACAATTTAAGAGATTATTACATGAGCTTTTTTTAAATATTGACTTGGTTTACGAGTAATAAAAATAAATGTAGTGGCGGCGCTAGTTTCACTACCTACAGCGCCTTAAGCGCCTTTTGTTGCTGACTGTACATAATGACTCTTACTAGTAGTATGTCCATTTTGTAAAGTGCAAACTAGGTACAAGCCAAAACATACTGGTACCAATCAAAAGGTATCCAAGAGTGCGTCCAGACAGAGCGACAACAATTCCGCTTTACCACTCCTAGTAAAATCGTTTGTACGCCGCGCCGTTAGGCCGTATACAGAAAGAAAGCTGGTAGCCGGCGCCGATCTACCAGCGCTTACCGGCGCTGGTCCACGCAGGTAACCGGCGCTGGTCCACGCAGATAACCGGGGCTGGTAGATCGGCGCCGGCTACCAGCTTTCTTTCTGTATACGGCCTTAGTTCGTGCACCACATTTTGTAAACACCCTTAGTTGGTGTAACTATACACATCAACTTTGTCTAGGGATACAGTTGCTATTTTCATACAAACGAGGTAACTTTGAAGCCTTGGTTTCCTGCCAGGGATGTACCGTGCTGTAATCTGATGATGGCCAACCTCCAGGGAGTGAATGGAATAGATTCAGATCGCAATACACACCCAACTGATCTGATCAGCATTCTAAAAGATTAGGTCAGAGTTCTCAGTTTGAGGATTTCCATACATTTTCATGCTATTTTCGCGGTTTTTTTAAACATGTCCATTACGTTTTTAGAATGCTGGTCAGATCAGTTGAGTGTGTATAGCGATCTGAATCTCCACCATTCACTCCCTGGATAGCCGTCATCAGATCACAGCACAGTACATCCCTGGCAGGAAACCAAGGCTTTAAAGTTACCACGTTTGTATGAAAATAGCACTTGTATCCCTAGACAAAGTTGACGTGTGTATTTCATGTAATGACGTTTTTTCAGGGAATTGTGGAGGAAGATATACAGGGGTAATGATATTGATTACATTGAAATAAAAACTGAAGGAGGTATGACATCGGACTCGGATCGTCGTAAATACGACTATAGGTACGATACTTTGACAATCATAATGGTTTTATGACTTTTAGTGTTAGCGAGAATGTCTATCAAATAAAATAAAATCATTTTTTCAGAGTGGTCCAGTGCAAGAACGGGGTTGAGATTGATATGAGAGGAAGATGCAGTGCTGGGCAGAAAGTGTTGGCTTGCCTCATTATTCGATTGGCCCTTGCCGAAACATTCAGCTCTAGGTAATGGATTGTAAATCTTGCCAAGATTTAGAAACTTCATAGTGGCAACCCTAAACCTAAGTTGTGTTTTGCTTTTGCCCATTAAGGCGTTAACATACGTCAATAGAGGTCGAGCGCCGAATCCTCGATATTTACATGTTTTTATTACTTTTCATCGCTTTCAAATTAGTTAAAAAAAACTGTTCAATTAAGATTGAAGGTATTAACATCGCTGATTTTTATGCGTTAGTTTTGACATAAAAGAATGTTCTGTTTCCGGAAAATATTGCAAATAAGACCAAAAATAGGGTCCGCAGGATATTTTTTTACATCAAAGGTGGTAACATTTTTATAAATGTTTTCAAATAAATCTATTGTGTATTATTTCAAGTGCATTATATATTTTTCTATGATAGCTTCACGCGCGTAGTCTTTCATTATTTTGAATTGAATATTGGGATTTGACGTCTTAATGGGATTAATTATCGAAAGCAATAGTCTATTTGTGTTTAGGGTTGTCACTGCAGTTTTCTACAAATTAAAAACAAAATTTAAAAAACCGGTTTATTATGAAACAAATGTGTAAATACTTTGTTAATAATATTTTACTTTATTGAAGGTTTGGAATCCTGGCCTTGGACGAACCTACAACAAACTTGGACCAAGAGAATATCAGGAGTCTCTGTTCAGCACTCGGTGAGATAGTGCAGGAACGCATGACTCAGAGAAACTTCATGTTTATCATCATTACACACGACAAGGAGTTTATAGAGTCTCTTGGCAATATCGATAAAGTAAGCCATTATTACGAAGTGTCCAGAAATGAAGATGGAAAATCTAGAGTTAAGAGAATTCGTTTTGCATAAGTTAAAAGATAAGTTACAGAATAGATTTAAGCCATTCCTTCATTTTCAATATTATAGTTTGTAAGAAGGCTGTGCCTTAAAATAATATCCCAATCATTACATTTTGTAAGAGTAGTAATGAATAAACATTATGAATAATTTTTTTCTATTTTTTTAATACTACCTACAAACACAACTTTGGCGCCTGTAGCACCCCCCAGTGATCCGCAGCAGGCTGCGGTAATGCCATACAAAATACCGGTCGGGTATACCGTTACCGCCACCGGTACAGGATGAGTCCGTTACGCCAGCAGGAAAGTAGCTTCTAGAATCTAGAGGGAAGCTAGTTAGATGAATAATTTGTGCACATCATCATCAGACATTTTGATGTCCCCACTGCTGGGGCACAGGCCTTCCTTATAGGGTGGATAAGGAGGACGGGCCATTAACCCACCACGCGGGCCGAATGCGGATTGGTGGGTGTTAACGACTGCAAATGCAGCCGGGACCAACAGCTTAACGAGCCTTCCGAAGCACGGAGGAGCTCGAGATAATACATTTTTGGTCACCCATCCCATGACCGACCCTCGCGATCGCGAACGTTGCTTAACCTCCGCAATCGCTGGGCCAGGCGCTAAAATTTGTGCACAATTTGGTGTAAATGTGCGCCAAATAAAAAAATTGTGGGCCTTATACTTTTGGAATAAAACGGGAAAAACGAATTCTGCTGGGGTAACGGTTCTCCAGCAGGAAGATTCTAAACTAATGATCGGAGAGAAATAAAAGATATATGGGCGGGTAGCTTGATACTAGCAGGAAATGTGCGCCAAATATAAATTTTGTGGGCCTTATAGTTTTGGAGTGGAGGAATACATACTTAATAGTACAAGAAGTATTGGTGGCGCTAGTTGACCTATACAGTGTGTTTGGTTATAGCCTTATAAAGCTGAATATGGTGGATACGGACCATCAAACTGAACAACTTTTACTATGGAATCAATTCTGAAATGGCGAAAAAAAAAATCTGCTGTTTCATACATTTTGATATTTTCGTAATTAATTTTTGTATGAAACAGCAGATTTTTTTTCGCGATTTCAGAGTTGGTCTCATAGTGAAAGTTGTTCAGTTTGATGATCCCTATCCACCATATTCGGCTTTATAAAACACCATGTGGTGTCATCGTGCCATCTATTAATGTAAATGAGAACTTGGTGAAAAAATTTCACTTTACTGTTTTTGGCATCTCCTGTAAAATTTGGTGTAATGCACATGCGAGGTTTTCACAGCCCGCCGAGCCGACGGTATAAAATAGAACAGCTTTTTTTAGTCTACAACAAGTAGGAGTACGTGCCGGACTACAGCTGCGCCACAAAAAAAAAGTTGGAAATCTGACTTTTTGACTATGCCATGATAAAGTCTATAGTTTGTCGGAGTTTGTCGCCAAAAACCAGAGTTTGTCGGTCTTCCGTTTAGGAGATACATGTGGCTCAGCTGTAGAGACGTCTCTACAGCTGCGCCACACAGATCTCGAAAACGGAAGGTCGTAGCGAAAATCTGATTACTTGTATGTATAGCCGTTAGTTTGTCGGTGTTTGTCGCACAAAAACCAAGAGTTTGTCGGTCTAGCGTTTAGGAGATACGTGTGGCGCAGCTGTAGAGACGTTCTCTACAGCTGAGCCACACAGATCTCAAAAACGGAAGGTCGTAACAGAAATCTGATTACTCGTGTGTGTAGCCATTAGTTTGTCGGAGTTTGTCACCAAAAATCAGAGTTTGTCGGTCTAGCGTTTAGGAGATATGTGAGGATACGCTGTGGAGACCTTTCTACCTGGATCTTGAGAACGGAAGGTCGTAGCAAAAATCTGATAACTCGAGTGTGTAGCCATTAGTTTGTCGGAGTTTGTCACCAAAAATCAGAGTTTGTCAATCTTACGTTTAGAAGATATGTGGGGATATGCTGTAGAGATATTTCTACCTGGATCTCGAGAACGGAAGGTCGTAGCGAAAATCTCACATATCTCCTAAACGCAAGACCGACAAACTCTGGTATTTGGCGACAAACTCGGTCGAACTACCGACTATAGATATGACTAATCAGATTATCGCTACGACCTTCCGTTCTCAAGATCCAGGTAGAAAGGTCTCCACAGCGTATCCTCACATATCTCCTAAACGCAAGACCGACAAACTCTGGTTCTTGGTGACAAACTCCGACAAACTACCGGCTACACACACGAGTAGTCAGATTTCTGTTACGACCTTCCGTTTTCGAGATCTGTGTGGCTCAGCTGTAGAGACGTCTCTACAGCTGCGCCACACGTATCTCCTAAACGCAGGACCGACAAACTCTGGTTTTTGTGCGACAAACTCCGACAAACTAACGGCTATACATACAAGTAATCAGAATTTCGCTACGACCTTCCGTTTTCGAGATCTGTGTGGCGCAGCTGTAGAGACGTCTCTACAGCTGAGCCACGTGTATCTCCTAAACGGAAGACCGACAAACTCTGGTTTTTGGCGACAAACTCCGACAAACTATAGACTTCATCATGGCATAGTCAAAATGTCAGATTTCCAACTTTTTTTTTTGTGGCGCAGCTGTAGTCCGGCACGTAGTAGGAGTAAAAAAAACGATCGGACATTTCATATATGATGATATATCCAATTTACATAATCATTTTTTGTGGATCCAAGTGGACAAAATATCCACATGAATCCCCCAGGGAGCAGGGGATCCTAGTGGACGGAGGGAAAAATACTACTCTTGATTATTTACAGAACATTATATTAGACAATTTAACTAGTTACAAGACTTATTATGCCACTGAGTGGTTCACAAATTGATATTTGGTCAATATGCAGGATCTTACTTTCCTGAAGCACTGTAAGGGTAACTCCTAGCAGCTCTGCTATTTGTGTGGACGGAAATGATTGTGATAAACATTTTACTATATGAGGAATCAAATCCTCACTGAAACTCACACAGAAAAGCACAAAGTTTTGTCTCTCAATGTCAGTGAATCCCTGTTGTTCTTTGTGGTAAAATGCGAGCAGCACTTGAACTGCTTTATCAAATGATTTTCTAAATGCATTGTATACTTCTTTCACTATGTTCAATGGCGCCGTAACTCTGAGAGAGTTGAGCACAGTTAGTAACCCATTACAGTATTCTGCGAGGGGATAGTAATCGAGTAGATTTTCGGGAGGTCCTTGGATCATACTTTCATTTACTGGTCTAGGCACATTCTTTATGCTAGATACTTTATATGTTCGCATTTGGTGGTCGAAATGGTTATCGGCTTTTTCCAAGCCATTGTGGAACTGGGTTAGTATAATATTTCTAAACAAAGGCGTCAACACGGATCTCATGTCGGCTCCAACTCTTCCAAATGATAAGCACAGGTACATGCACTGGTTTAGCAGAGACTCGAAACTTGATTCATCTTCCCGCATCAGGTCTTGGTTCAGCATTTGTGCCAAGAGTTCCACCTAAAGGAAGAGATGCGAAAATAAGTAATAAAGAATGAAGAAATGTTTAAGCTCAATAATAGTTATCAGACTCAAAGCCTTTTAAATAAATAAATAGCACTATTTCACATTTCATATTCACTATTGCCAATAATATTAAAGGCTTGAATTGAAAGATATATTTTTCCCTGGCATACTAATCGACTAATTACCTTTGATTTCAACCAGCAAGACAAAGCACTTGTTCCACTTAGTTCGTCATCCTTGACTTTAGATTCTTGTGTGTCTGATAAGAATATTGATTTGTGTTGTGTCAACACATTGAAAAGATGAATTCGATGCAGCTCCACTATTCGTCTTAACAACTTCTCTGATGCTGTAAATATTTGCATCTAATAAATTATTGCTCTTTAAAATATTTATTTCATATAATGAAGGAATACATTAAATACTTACATTCATTAGTTTTTGCATCTTCTAATGCCTTCTCAAACCAGGCATTTCTTGCCTTCAAGAAATGTAAATGTAAACCATCAGACATTGAAGTGTTGCTAACAGTTTTATTGCCAATGAAATGTCCTTGGTCATCATCAGTCGACTTGTATACAGTGTTTGCTCTCCGCAAGTAACCTAAAATCTAAGCGAATACAATATTTATTGACATAATCCGTGAATTAATAAACATAGTAATTTATTTTTCTAATAACATACTTGCAGGCACTGTGGCAGAGGAAGATCGTAACGTAACTGGTTGAAGAGGTGATATAGAGTTTCAAACCATAATGTTACTATTTCTGTGGTAGTATTCTGAAAACACATTGTTACTTTATAATAATAATGAAAACACAATTTTTATTTACCCATAAATATCTAAAGAAAATGGGAGTTGTTATCGAAATATACCCAACAAAAAATACAGTTCTTCTATTGAGTTTATAGTTAAAAAAGATAGGTATATTCTCAACTAAAAAAGAGATGGGGGAGGCCTTTGTCTACAAAAGGCAAACAGACAGATAAAAAATAATAATAATAAACTAATGATTTTATAAATAATTAAATATTATGAATATGAAAATGATTGTTAAAAAATGTATGTATTTAATGTGTGAATGTCTGAATAAAGGCTTTTATTATTATTATAGTCTCAACTAATAAGGAAGTGTTATTTTATACCTGAACAATTGGTATATCAGAATATCTTTTAGAAATATTTCTGATAAAAGTGAAAATATCCAAAGCACTCTCATAGTCCTCAGCATTAAGGGCCTCTCGCATCAAAGATGGCAGTTCCAATAGCTCGAGCAGCTTATCGCTCTGATTACGGATAGTACTGTATCGGCTGGAAAAAAGATGGTTAATGTTTATCAAAAAAACTGCATCTAAAGTTAAGGACTTATTCATAAATGCCTATTCTATTATAGCCACATGAGGCCGACTAAAAATAGCTTAAGCCATTCCATCAACTTTTATACGGCCGGCGCAGATGGGTTAAAATATGTTTTAGCTTTATCATTTGTAAAAAGAGTAAACGAAACAATACTTTATAAGCCTCATATAACTTTGTTTTTATGAATAAAGTTAGTCTTTATTGATTTTTATCGAATACCTATCATCATTTTACCTTTTTTCCTTAACAATATTTCCGGCCATATGAGAAAACTTCTCACATTCTTGGATGAACAATGGTGTTGTGTCAAGAAACGTAGCTAAAGCATCTTTTGACTTCCCAAGATCTTTCATAATAGTTTTCGAAATTTCTGCAGTCTCAACGAACGTTTTATAATTAGCGAACGCCAATTCTTGTGTTTGCTCTGTTAAATGCCTCATTTCTTCAGTCAATCTTTCAGGTTCTTTGCGAACATGTTCCCAGTTCTGTGAGCCTAACTTCTTGATATAATCGGAAATTTCATTGAAGTATTCAGCTTTATCTGCTAAAAAGATTAATGATAGACTAAGCTGGATGGAGAATACATAATAATCAAAATGTAATGTAGGTAGTTATTCTACTAGGACCACATTATTTACCTGCAACAGGCCCATCATCAGGAAACAACAGATGACACAATTCTCTTAGTTCTTGAGCCATTTTTTATGACTGCAGCTTATGCTTAGCTAAAGCTAAAATTGATGTAAAATACAAGAACTTCATGAAATTAAAAATAAGATTTTTTATTTTTTGTTTGTTGATTACGTTGCGTGTTTTTTGTCTTTTATCTACCTGTCACTATCAGCTGTCACTTGCTTGTCATTGGGTGCATTCCAGCAGGCTGTGCGGGCACATCTGTCTATGTGACGACACGCCACGCCACGTGATGACACGTAAGGTTCACACTATTAACACGCCTTCCCATGTGACGCGACCGACGCATCAGCGGTAGGTGCACACTTAGCTGACGTGTTAACACGCCATATGATATGATGCGTCCGACGCGTCAGCGGTAGGTGCACACTTAGCTGACGTGTTAACACGCCATATGATATGATGCGATGTTACGTTAGGTTCACACTAGTCTTATGCCACGTTACGTACATTGTTAGTGAAGCGTCAATAGTCGATGTGTTCGATTGCTTCGAGGCTGACTGCCAGAATTGGAAAAAAAAAGATCTTAGTGATAATTCCATATCCTATATTCCGTCTCACTATTATGTTTTTATTGTTGGAAAAAATTTGAGTGTTTTTTATTAACTATCAAAAGTTACGTAAAAGTAACATTTAGGCTCGTATTACAGAATCAAACACAAACTCAAATCTCTGCTTGAGTACAGTTAGAAAAGGATGGCGCTATATGCGATGAATAGCACATCCCTTTCTACCTGTACTCAAGCAGAGATTTGAGTTTGAGTTTGATTCTATAATACGAGTGAGTCGTGTAACATGAATGTAACATGATACGGTCAAAAGTTTCAGGCTCTCAGTTTAGAGAATATTAATAAAAGTTTAAAAAATAATAAGTGGGTCATTTTTTGCTATTTAAAAATTGGAAATTACCAACATTAGGTATTTTTAAACTTAAATAACTATTTAAAAAACTGCCATTGATAGATTGGCACTGTTGAATATTGTTTTGCTTATAGGGATAAGATCTTTGAAATAAAACAGTTTTTTGGTAGCAACATCGCCAAAAAATAAATATATTCTAATCTAAAAATAAATTCTGACTATGCAGCTTTTTTTCAGTGTATTGTATACAGAGATGTGCAAAATACTTTATTAAAAGTATTTAAATATAAAATACAAATACTTGGCTATTTTTTGTATTTCAAATAAAAATACAAAATAGTTTTCAAAAAAAGTATTTAAATACAAAATACCTATATTTTTTTCAAATAAAATACCTTTTTTCGTATTTTATTTTTTATCATTGTTATTATTTTTATTAACAGTTACAAGTGTACTACCACACTAGGTACTACACAGTCCATAATAATTAATTAGAAGACGTTATCTTTATCTTTTGCAATAAACAAAAAACACAAAGTTTCAAAAAGCGTTATAAATGTTTATACATTGTCTTTGGTCTTGAACTAACGATAATTTAAAGGCGTGAAAAATACCTAATTTTATTGACAAAAACACCCACATGTTGGGGTCTATCCCCACTCCTGTTGGAATGACCGCCATTTTAAATTTGACTTTTTTTTAGATGACCTTGCGGAAAAATATAAATTTCTCCGGATTTAGAAGTCCTAGAGTTTTAACAAAAATACTGTTCGAAAGCTAATAATACTACCTATCAACTTAAAAAAATAATGTGTGAACTTTCAACTCAAATATGACATAAAAAATTACTGAAATAAAATTTTATACGAAATTTGTGTACTTTTTTTGAGTTTTTATTACATTTCTCAAAAACTAGGACATTTGCATTATTCAAATACACAGGGATATTATCTACAAAACGACTTCAAAATTTATTGCTCTACGTTGCATTTTTTGAGAGTTATTTTTGTTTGAATTATGACCCTTAAAATGGCGGCCATTCCAACAGGAGTGGGGATAGACCCCAACATGTGGGTGTTTGTGTCGATAAAATTAGGTATATTGTTATGAAAACAACTGCCTCCCTCATGCCTAATACATAACATAAGAAAACAAAGAGCATGACCGTGGCCGACACTAGATTATTTCATGAACTTTCTTCTAAAGTAAAGTAAAAAATACAGTTTCCAAAAAACAACGCAATTAGACAATGCAACTGTTCCACTCTGTTCCCTTGACCTGTGGCCCGATTTTTAATAAAGTATGATACAGAAATGAAACTTGTTTCCAAATAAAGATATTGTCAATATCATTCGGGTTGTCTTTTTTCAACAGACTTCAAAAAAGGAGGAGGTTCTCAATTCGATTGTATTTTTTTATAGTTGTTCGCGCGTATCTTCGATATTTATAGACCGATTTTGGTGGTTCTTTTTTGTTTGATTGAGTTTTCTTGCGAGATGGTCCCAATTTTTATTATTTTTTTAAACGTTCCAGTACTTTTCAAATAATCCTAAAAATACTATGATTTTGCGTTAACTACCGTGACGACTTGGTTATTATGAACCGATTTTTTGTTGGAAAAGGGATACCCTTAAGTGTCCTTTTAATTTAATTGACATTGGACCTTGGACTTCGAAGATATTCAAGGGAACTCTTCAAACTCAAATAGGATATGTATAGTGATTGTGATATTGGTAGATTTGTGACAATCCAAAACAAATCAAGTTATGGTCTGCGACGTTCTGGAATAGACTTGGACTACAAAACCACAACAACTCTTTAAAAACAAGCAGCGTAAATTAAGAAATTGAGTTATGGGCATTTTGAAAATATATAAAATTAAAAATATTACATGCTTAGACACTTACCACAAAAAAGTTAAAAATAAAAAAGCTTCTTTAAAAAAGAAATACCTTCAAAAACCTAAAAATAAAAACAAAAAAAGGCTTCACATAGCTCTAAAAGGCAAGAAGTAATATTAAAATCACCAATACGCATATCTATTTTAATAAAAAATAACGTCTAATGAAGTCGGATGGGGATTTTAGAATGAAAAAAAAAATGAAAAAATGTTTATTTCAACAATTACACAATACATTGATACATTGTACTATTGGAGCCACTCAGTAAGCATAATGATAATAATAGAATAAAAAAAGTTTTCCTCCATCGAGCCCCAACCGACTTCAATAGACTTTATTTATTAAAATTTATATGCGTATTTGTGATTACAATATTATTTCATGGTTTTTAGAGCTATTTTTAACGATTTTTGTTTTTATTTTTAGGTTTTTGAAGGAGGTTATAACTTTTTTTCACTGGGATACATTTTTTTGGTGCCATATTATAAGTCAACCCTAATGATAATAATATCTAGAGAAAGAAAATTTTAAATTAGTCGCGGGTTTGAGATGACACGACTCGTTGGCCAGACTTTATACTTGGAAACAAGTTTCGTTTCTGTACCATACTTTTTTTTTTAAATTGGGCCAAAAACGGCAGACAAATTTTTACAACAATCTAACTTGGGATCTTTGTAGCTTCAAAAAATATTAGTGTTAAAACTGGTCAAATAAATAAAATATGGTATAAAATAACTTCATATTAATTCACCGATTTTTAACACTAGCATTTGTTCAAAGAGATCATCCTTAATATTATACGCAGATCGGCATACGTGGCCCACGTCTGCCTAGTGTAGAACTCTTTAGCGATTAGTCTGCTGAAATGCACCCATTAGAACCCATTGGTATAGATAATTGCGTGAGCATGCGAATCTCCGTGCCACTGAATAATTCCATTCTAAAACTACCTAGAAGTAATGTACCGATGATATACGTTCTTATTTCAGATATCAAATCGATTGTACCGGCTTCCCGGCAGAATGATTGACAAAAGCATGTGGCACGGAGATTCGCATGGTTTGAGGTTATGTTTTTTGTTAAATCGTCGAATTCCAGATCAATCGGAGCCTGTACCGCTGGGTTGATGTATTTGTAGCCGTTACATATTCATTGTAACAGCTACAAACACTTTCGTTGCTCATGTAACGCAACAGGGTCAAAGATATCGCGATCTAAAGTTTTAAAAGCATGCGACTCTCCGGCCCACACACTTAAGTCTAAAATATTGATGAAAATTGCATTAAGATTAAAAATAAGCAGGTTTTTGTAATCGTTTGATCACGATAAACGACCCGAAAACATATTTTCAGAATATCTTTACTCGTTTTAGAGAAATTTGCAAATTTATTTACTATGAACAATCACAGTGTAGGGTTACCATATCGTCGGTCGGTCAGAATCATTAGGCTGTTTCTAGAAAATAGACCGATCGGAATACGTTATTTTGAGGGTATAACCTTCAAGAATTCTAAAGTTTATGAATTCTTGCCTGTCGATACATTGGCATATAATTAGTTTATTTTTGCGTTTTGTGTCACATCTAGCCGATGCATCTTGAGAAATTCGATTATTTGTGGTGGTTATAAATAATTGGACTCTAAGGCGATTCTCCCACTGCCAACGCGCGCCGTCGTCGCGGGGCGCGGTTTGGCGTTTCACGCGCGCGGTGACGGCGCAGCGCAACGCCTGTTCGGGCGGTTTTCTCCGCGCCCCCGCGCCATTCGGCGTCTGACGCGTCCCCGCCGCTTGTTTTTTAGAGGCATTAAATTTTGAAGTTGTTTTGTTTTAATTTCCAGGTTTTTAGGGTTCCGTACCTCAAAAGGAAAAAAAACTGAACACATATAAAATCACTCATGAGATTAAAACGTCCAGACAAATAATTTAGATTTGCCATCTCGATATTAATGACGGAATTTTAATAACATACGAGTAGGTAGGTACGGTCAACGGCACGCTGGGCTTCCACGACAGCGTAATGATATTCAATCAAATAAATAACAGATTTTTTACAGTTTTGTATAACCTCATGTGCTGCATAATGTACCTACCAAATGGCACTAAAATGGGCGTATATCCAAGCCACGAAACATTTGAAAACCAGAGGAAATCCCGCCATCGTAACGAAACGATCATCGAAAACCAGCCGCGGGGCGCGTCGCAGTGTGTTGTACCCCGCGGTAACGCGCCTGCTGGCGCAAACTGCTCGCGGATCGCCGGCGGCACGCGGCGGTGCGCGCTCACGCGCCGTGGCGCGCCTTGGTGTGTTGGACGAGGCGGTTTTCTGTACAAATTAATGTACTTGCATACAACGTAAAAGACGCGCGTGGGTGCGCCGCGACCGCGCGCGTCGCCAGTGTGAGAACCGTCTAAACTGTCAAAATTGTTTTAAAGTAAAAAGAAACAATAGTATTGTATTTAAGATAGCCTGCGTAGTGTACAAACCTAATTTGTGTCATTTTCGTCCATGGAAACAGACGTGGGACCCGTACATTAATAACACCGTCAAAAAAATATTACAATTTGAAAAACAAGTACCATATACCTCAGATCACTTAAAAATCCCTATGAAATAAATTTGTGCCAAATTAAGGCATGGACTTTTAATATTTTCAATTTTTTGTTTGTCCGAGCCATTGATGCTTATAAAAAATATTAGTATTATTAGAGTTTACATATTTAATATCTTAAATACATGAGTGATGGACAGAATGAATTTGTGTCATTTTCATGCATGGATAATACCTAGGTAGGTAGGTATTCAAAAAGTTTGCGGTCGAAGCGAGTAGGCGCGGGCGCGTGGCGAGGGACGACGAAGCTCGTCCGTTTCGGTTGGATACTAAGTACGTACATACCTATAAGTCTCACGTCACGATACGAACGAACACGCACCTTTCGTTTGGTTAAGTAGGTACTCTATAGAATTACATCTCCTGTTTTAGAAATTCATACAGATGTACTATGGACAACAACGTCACTTAACCACAACTCTTAAGGTTAAAATCGGTTGCACGCCGCGCCGCCGCCGTCATAACATAATATATTTAGTTCGTGCAGGGGGATACATGCGCACACAATTTTTTTGCTAACTTTTTAAGCGAAGCTGTTGCCCATAGTACATACATATCTGTTCTGTTTCCATTCTAAAACAACCTAGAAGTAATGTACCGACGATATACATTCTTATTTCAGATATCAAATCGATTGTACCGGCTTCCCGGCAGAATGATTGACAAAAACATGTGGGCCGGAGAGTCGCATGCTTTGAGGTTATGTTTTTTGTTAAATCGTCGAATTCCAGATCAATCGGAGCCTGTAGCGGTGGGTTGATGTATTTGTAGCCGTTACATATTTAAGCATGTTCCAGACGGATTAAATCACGCCTCCCAACAGAGGTGACCTTGCTTGATTTAATCCATCTAGACGGCAGATTTAATCCAAATTTCTCCAACCAATCCAAATGACCTTCAACGTCCTTGGTGGAAGGGCGCGAGTTCCAACACAGGCACGGTAATGATATTTATCAGTACTCCAACTTCATATACTGCCCGGCATTTTATTGGCAAGATAAAAACGAGACAAAAGATGTGCAGCGCCACAAATTTTAGTGTTTGTGGCTATTGCGCATCTTTTGTCTCATCTTTCTCTTGCCAATTTATATGCAAGTGTCATCTGTACAAATAGTCGAAAAGCGAGTCGTACCTACGCGCCTCGGCCCTCGAGTTCAGTCTGCAGTCTGCACTCGGTACACAAACAGTCGCGAATGCGCCGCAGTGATGAACGAAAGATGTACGTAGGTCAGGTACTATTGAGGTAATAAATATAATAGAAAAAATACTATAAAATATCGACTCAGCCCTCGCAGTTCAGACGGGCTCAAATGGCTCGGCTGCTACGGGTTACGGGTGAGTCAATTTTTTCTAGTATTTTTAGGGTTCCGTAGCCTAAATGGCAAAAAACGGAACCCTTATAGATTCGTCATGTCTGTCTGTCTATCTGTCCTTCTGTCACAGCCATTTTATTCCAAAAGTATTAATATTACACAATTGAACCTTGGTTGGTAGATGTATTCTGTTAACCGCTTAACGATTTTAACACAAAAATAACAAAAATAAAGATTAAGGGGGGGCTCTCCATACATGGAACTGAAACTGCGAACGTGTGAGGTGTCAATAGATAGGTCTTTAAAATTGACATTGAAGTTTATAAGACATTTTTTTCTCAAAGTCTAAGGTTTGAAAGATATACTCCTCCAAAGTGGTAAAATGTTTATCCTCCCCCCCCCCTTTAACTTTTGAAATAAGAAAGTGAAAAATCTAAAAAACATATATGCTGCATGTAGGTCTTAATAATTACTTTCAATAAAAATTGGTTTAAATGAGATATAGTAATTAGTTTTTCAGATATAGCACATTTTCCATAACCGCAAATATAACTTTGTCATTCATAACAACACTGAAAAACAAAGTTATTTTTGCAGACGAAAAATTATAATGGTATTAAATATGGTGTGGTATAAGGTATCTACGGAACCGTACGGCGTGTTGCCAAAAACGCACTTGGCCGGGTTTTTTTCTATTATATTTATTACCTTAATATAGAAATAACATTCTGAATGCCAAAAGTCTAAAAATTCAATAGGTACTATTGATTGAAATATAAGTTCTTACTATTGCAAAGTGCAGATTGTGCTGTTTTTATTATAAATATAATTAACCAATAATCCAGAGATACCTTACATTTTTAAATACCTGGAAAGTCCGAAAGCTAAGATTAAGTATACTTAAAATATTATATAATACGTAGGTATTGTACTAAGGATTATTAAATAATTTGTTTCTCCCATCAATAATGTATTTTTTTTATTTTTATTTTACCATTAGTTTTGTTAATCTAGTTATATTATTGCCTTAAAATTAATTGATTGAACCAGCGCGGGTTTATTTAGGTAATTATTTCAAGGACAGGGCCGAGTTACAGTACTGATAGATATCTTTACCGTGGAATGGGAAAGAGTGTCGGCGCTAGGGTTGCCAACATGTCTAAGGCGAAATACAGTATTTTTCAAATAAGGCTAAAAAAATTAGTACACTTTAAAATAATATAGTAGTTTATGGAAAAGGCAAAAATTAGGCAAATATATTATTATATTTTACTTTTTATAAAAACTATATTTTTTGAACTTTTTGCATTTTTGAACAATGTTTTGGTCAAAATCATAAACCATAAATAAAACAATCATGAATCAAAATAAAAGTCTCATATTATTTTCTACCATCAATATTAATTAAATATAAGTAAATTAAAAACTCGTTTTTAACTTACTTACGATTGTATCAGTATTACTGATTAAGTTAAGACATGAAAGAAATTCGTCCATGGTTAAGATTAAGATATATTTCGTCCATGGATTAAGATTTAATTAAGTTGTCAATTTTATATTGACAAGTTTGGAACGCAATAAGACAGATAGATACGTTCAGAATTCAGATACAATACACTATACACATAGTATTTGTTATATGGTGTGACTATACACTACACGCTATAGAATCAGTCAAAATTCACGATCACAAATTAAAAAAAAAGAAACATTTGTTTCTTAGCGATCGATGTTGAAAATATAGTATTTTTGCGTACTATATATTTCTTCAATAGTATATAGCACGCAGACCCGAAACATAGTATAATACGACATATTATTATAGTATGGTTGGCAGCCCTAGTTGGCGGCGCTTGGATGTAAACTCGTGTAGCCGCAACACAATTCACGGATGGAAACCACGCCCCCATCAAGCTTCCACCAAGGTGACCTTGGTTGGGAGGCGTGATTAAATCCGTCTGGAACGTGCTTTATTGTAACAGCTACAAACACATTCGTTGCTCATGTAACGCAATAGCGACCTAAAGTTTTAAAAGCATGCGACTCTCCGGCCCACACGCTTAAGTCTAAAATATTGGTGAAAATTGTATTATGATTAAAAATAAGCAGGTTTTCGTAACCGTATATAATAGGTCTTTACCTATGAAATTGCCGATTTGTATGGAGAATTTTCAAGAAGTTGCATTTTTCATACTAGCATTTTCTTTGTTCATTTAACAACCGTTTACACTCTTGTAACAAAACTTTTATGTACTAATGTTTGAACACTATGCTAACCTATTCCATTTACGATAAGCGAAAAAAATAAGTTTTGGCTAAGTTACAACCCCTCCGGTCACCCTTTTTTGGCTCACAAAAAAAAGAGTAACTTTCAAGATCTTTTTTTAATGCTATGAAAGCTTAAAAAAAGGACTTTATTTTTACTGATAGTTGACTATCATGGTCATAATTCGACATACGTAAATCAAGATATTGTTAAATGTTTTAAAACATAGAAGTTATTATTTTCTCTGTATGTGACAAAATATCGGCAAGTTCATAAGTAAAGACCTAATATTTATAGATATATATTGCGAACGATTTTATCCTAGCTTTCCGATGACCTAGAGACTTGAAACTTTGAAAATAGGTCAGAACTGGAAGGCAATGCAATATTATGGTGTCATTGAGCTGATCTGATGATGAAACCGGAAGAAGCCCACAGGAATTCTATTGTCGTATATGGACACATATTATATATAAAGCGTGCACCAATGTAATTGAGTAGTAATAAAGTACACACAACTTAAACGGTCGTTTCACTGGGCGTCTCCCTCTCGATATGGCGACCCTGCCGGCCAAGACAACAATGTAAACGCGTGCGGTGCGCAAGCGCTCGGCGCGCTGCGCCGCGGCCGCTGTGGTTGGCGATGTGAGCCACCACATAATAATAAATTGATAAAGACATTTTGAATTTTAAAGTGAACTAATGTAAATAAAAGTTAAAATAATAAAATCTCTACGCCGATGAATAAGTGATTTACGTAAATTAAGTTATAAATTATGAAGACAGAAGAAACCATTTAAGTAACGAGAGAGCCCAATGCTTAAAACTTCGAGGATTTAAATGAATGCAGCTGGGAGACGTTCGAGTCGTGGAAACGAAGACTCATCATAGTGACCATTTTGTGACGAAAAGAAAGAAAAGTATCGGGTACCTGTGTGAGTAGATTATGTGACTACATCGGTGAAAGACAAAATTAGAAGTGATGAATTGTTTTTTTTTTCCTCAGTGTGCTAAAGTAAATTCAATTTGTATTAGTTATTTTATAATTTTTATATACGTAAGAAATATTTTTCAATTTCTAATGTTTGTGTATTTTAATATATAAGCAACTAACTAAGTAAAAAAAATGTAAGTAGATTAATTAATATTCTGTTATTATGACGAATTGCACATGACATGAAAATAATTTTATATGTCGTGATTTTATGATTTTGTAATAATAAGTTTGTAAAATGAGACGATTCATGGATTTTTTGTCTCCAATAAATAGAATTGAAAGCGCTTTAAGTGATATAAACACAGATTTAAAATATGAAGAAGCTATAATATTATATAATAATTATCAATTATAAAAAAAACCTGATTTATATCAGAAACTTATTTAATTAGTGAAAAAATAAATTAATTTCACTTTAAAGAAAACTAAATATTACAATGGAGAGATTTGATATAACGACCGCAAATTCTATAATACCAGAACTTAATGGAAAACAAAGTACGATCGTGAAATTAATTAATTCATCAGAACTATATCGTTCATGCATTGATGATAAAGACGAACAAATACTAATTAATTTTATAATCAAAACCAGACTTGACCAAAACTCAAAATTAAAACTCCATAATAAATACGAATATTTTGGTGATTTTATTTCTGACATTAAAAAATACTTAATTACTAAAAAATCGCACACGTCGTTAATGACACAATTAAAATCATCTACACAAAGCGATTCAACAATAATACAGTTCGGCAATAGGTTAGAGACTTTATTTTCTGAATTAACAATAGCACAAAGTGATGGAGATAATGACGCGAATATTATTTTAAAACCTATTAACGAAAAGATTGCGATTCGCCAATTTATTAATGGTTTGAAAAATAGGCGAATAAGTACTATTATTTCAGCTAGGAATTATAGTTCTTTGAGAGATGCTATTAGCGCAGCAGTCGAGGAGGACATCGAAGAATCGTCCCGAAAGCAACAATCGCTGACGGCTCTACAAAATTTCAAAGGTGAGTTTACACATAGACAGCCTAGGCCACAATATAGGTTTTCGAAAAAAGATGCCATTCCACGTAGAGGACAGTTTAGACAGTTTGGCGGATATTTTAACCAACCTCCAAGAAATAATTACTATAATCCGAATTACAACTTTGCACCACGCTTTCCAAACAGTTCGCAACAGACACACAGTAATTTTTATAGAAAAAATAATAAAAATAAAAAATTTAGAAACACCTACAGAGGAAACTCTTATCAAGCACGAGGTGGATATAGTCAAAACCATCTCAAAAACAAACATGCCCATGTAACAACTAATAACGACCAATTCAGAATTCAGAATGTTTTCGTCCCTCAACGGAATAAACAGCATTATATATGCAGTACTGAATCCAATTATATTATTAAATTGTTTGTACGTAATCGCATAAAAAGATTTTTAGTAGACACAGGTGCAAACCTATGTCTCATAAGAAAAGATTCAATTCAACATCAACAACACAATTCCCTAAATACAACAAATGTCAAAGGCATAGGAGGAAATATAGAAACTTTAGGTAGCTTGTATCTAAATTTATATATACCCAATTCTAGAATATATTTAAAACAAGAGTTCCAAACCGTTAATAGTTTGCCGATTAACATCGATGGAATACTCGGAACCGATTTTATCTCAAATTACATTTCTTCAATAAATGTCTCTAGAAATTACATTACTCTGTGCTACAAACAATTAAGTTTTAAAATAAAGCTTAGGCATCCGAATCATAACAATCATAATGTAAACAATGGCACGATTCAGGCGACTCGCTCACAATCACAAGCGAAGTCCATGACGATTTCCGAGACTCGCGTAAATGAATTTACTATAGAGCCACGATGTGAACATATTTTTTTTGCACACGTAAACGCTCCATATTATAACGAAGAAAAAGATTATGTATTATTTTCTGCGGAATTGAAACCGGATTTATTTTTAGCCAGTTCGATAGTTAAAATCATAAATGGAAAAATTCCAATTAAGTTATTAAACACTAGCGAAAAACAACATACTTTAAAAAATTTTGAACCCGATTTAGTACTTTTAGATGACTATATCGCATGTAACTTTAGTAATTCAGAGAATAAGTCACGTAGAACTGAATCAATCTTGCAGCAAATAAATTTAAACCATTTAAATACGGAAGAAAAACAATCAATAGAACAAATATGTTCAAAATATTCAGATATATTTCATTTAGAAGGTGACATACTAACTACGACAACTATCGGAACACAATCAATTACATTAAAAAATAACACAAAGCCCATTTATTCTAAACCATATAGATTACCCGCAGCATTAAAACCTGAAATAGACAAACAAATAAGAAAAATGCTCGACAATGACATTATAGAACCCAGTAACAGCGAATGGTCTAGTCCTATTTTGCTTGTACCTAAAAAAACCGACAACAACGGAGAAAGAAAGTGGAGATTAGTAATTGATTATAGAAAAGTAAATAATGTAACACAAGATGATAAGTTTCCCTTACCGAACATTACGGACGTACTAGACTCTTTATCAGGAGCCGTATATTTTTCGAAAATGGACTTGAGTAATTCCTTTTATCAAGTACTTTTAAACGAGGACTCCCGAGACGTCACAGCATTCACTACAAACACTGGTCAGTATAGACTAAAACGCTTACCTATGGGACTTAAAATATCTCCAAGTTCTTTTTCACGTCTAATGTCGATTGGACTCTCAGGACTCACACAAGAAAAATGTCTAGTTTACTGCGATGACATCTGTGTATATGGACGTAACTTAGATACACATAATAAAAATTTAATAGATGTTTTCGAAAGACTAAGAAAATTAAACTTAAAAATAAATCCATTAAAATGCGATTTCTTGAAAAAAGAAATACTGTATTTAGGACACCTAGTAACGGAAAATGGCGTTTTACCTGATCCACAAAAAACCGTAATTATAAAAAGCTACCCAAAACCAAAAAATGCTGACGAGGTCAGAAGGTTCGTTGCCTTCTGCAATTATTATCGAAAATTCATTCCCGATTTCGCAACAATAACAATACCACTTAACAAACTTTGTAAGAAGAATACACCTTTTGTTTGGACAAATCAATGTGACGATTGTTTTAATTTGTTAAGGCATTGTTTGACCACTGCCCCGGTTCTTGACTACCCGGACTTCTCAGAACAAAATGAATTCGTTTTGCAAACCGATGCGTCCCAATTTGCGATAGGAAGTGTACTTATGAATAGCAATTTAAAACCAGTCGCTTATACAAGTCGACCATTAAATAAAGCAGAACTTAATTATCCAACAATTGATAAAGAATTACTGTCAATTGTATGGAGTGTAAAATATTTCCGACCGTATCTTTTCGGAAAAACATTTACGATAAAAACTGACCATAAACCGTTAGTGCATCTATTTAATATGAAGGATATCTCTAGCAGACGTATGAAATTTCGTCTAGCTTTAGAGGAATATGATTTCAAAATATTATACGTAAAAGGATCTGATAACGTCGTTGCAGACGCTTTAACACGTATTGTTATAACTTCAAATGAATTAAAAGAAATGAATAATTCAGATTTTTGCAACGTGATGACTAGAAAACAAACGCGCTTGTTAGAACAAAATAAACAAGATATGCCCAGCGACAGTTCTCGAAATATTCTTGAAACAGGGGGTGGCCAACCCATAGTTTCAGAAATATTAAGAAAACAAAGCGGCAGCATAGATTTAGTTTTTAAAGATAAGAAAGAGATAAATAAATACGAAAGAAATAATAAAATAAGTGATATAGAAGAATGTTTAATATACATACCAAGTGAAAGTATGATTATATTTAATATAGAGTATAAACAGCATTTTACCCGAGAGGATTTTGTTGATTTATTACTAAAATTTTGTAAAAGATTAAGTTTAAAATATATAAATATAATTAAAGATAAAGATAATATTAATTTTATTAAAGAAATACAACGCGAAATATATAGTAGGAAAAACTGGGACTTTCCAAAAATTAATATTTTGCCTAATGTAGTTAGAATAACAAATGAAAGTGACAAAAACCAAATATTAAATGATTTCCATATTTTGCCCAGCAGCGGACATGCTGGAATGCGAAGAATGATAAACAATATTAAAAGGAAATACACATGGTCTTCTTTAGATAAAGATGTTATACAGTTTGTCAGTAAATGCAAAAAGTGTCAACTTTTAAAACATTCTATACCAAATAAAATGCCTATGGAAATAACGACTACAGCATACACGCCCTTAGAAAAAATTTTTTTAGATCTTGTTGGACCGTTAGTAAAAGACACGCATAATAACAGCTATATATTGACAATACAGTGTGAGATGTCTAAATACATAGATGCCTACCCACTACAATCGAAGAATACTATAACAGTTGCAAATTCTTTCGTCAGTAATTTTATTTTAAAATACGGAGTACCAAAATGTATAGTTACAGATAGAGGTACAGAATTTTTATCCTCAACTATGTCAGAAGTATGCAAATTACTAGGAATAGAAAAACTAAATTCGACCGCATACCACCATCAGACAATTGGAGCATTAGAAAACACACACAAAAATTTACGATCTTTTCTTAGACAGTATTGCTTAAGTAACTCACACGACTGGTCAACATGGTTACCCTACTGGACATTTTCATTTAATACATCTGTACATACACATACCGGATATCAACCTTATGAACTTGTGTACGGAAAACAATGCAATTTACCAAGTAATATTGTTAATGATTCATTAGAACCGTTGTACAATCCTTTAAATTACTCCAAACAGTTAAGATATAGATTGCAATTGGCTCATAAACAAGCCCGTGACAACTTACTAATCAGTAAACAAAAAATGAAAAATCAATACGATAAAAATGTCCGCTTGCAAGCTTACAAACAAGGTGATCAAATACTTATAAAAAATGAAACATCAGACAAAATGGAAAATATTTATCTAGGTCCCTATGAAATAATAGAAGATTTAGGACCTAATCTAAAAGTTTTGAAAAATAATAAACCATATATAGTGCATAAAAACAACACCAAACTTTTTAAATAAATAACTTTGAAACGTGCTTAAAGATATAATAAATATGTAAATATGTTAGTAACTTTAAGTAAGTAGTTAAAATATGTTTGTTCAAGATAATGTTTAGTAAATGATTTGTTTTTATTTTTATATAGGTAGAGTATCTTTTAACAAAATATAAGATTTAGTTTTAAGAAAAACCTGTAATTTAAAAAAAAAATGTAATTCTAGCATTTATTTAATTTGTAAAACAGGTACCTGTTGTTAAGAAAAATGCACATTTATTGTTTAATTTTTTTTGTTACCCATAGATTGAACTTTTTTTCTGTTTTTTTTTTATAACCCTGGTGGTGTCGTATATGGACACATATTATATATAAAGCGTGCACCAATGTAATTGAGTAGTAATAAAGTACACACAACTTAAACGGTCGTTTCACTGGGCGTCTCCCTCTCGATACTATGATAAAACCTACAACCCCATCGTGTTTGGGCTCGTTAGAATAGGCATGACGAAATTTTTTTTTATTTTATGTTACATAAATTACCTCTCAAAAAAAGAAACATTGGTAAAATAATTATTTCGCTAGCGTGAAAACTGCCCGAGATATCACAGTTTAAAATGCACACAAAATTGGACTCACCCGAAAACGCTCCATACTAACGGCTACCCTAGTTATGACGTCACGCCTAGGTGTTTGTATGCAACGCGTAGGAAAGTTTGGCAGCTATATTAAATATTGTGTTTATCAAAATTGTTTCTTATACAAATTTGCTATAAATTTTATGGATTAATTAAATGTATTATTTATTTTAATATATTTTAAACTTTTTAAATGGACTTGTCCGCCCAACTTTGAAGGGTAATAAAACAAATAATACGCAATATATAAAACCAAGAGGTATACAAGCTACTCTAAAAGTTCAATATGTTTACGGTTTTTATTAGTATTTTGTTATTTTATTCAGTAGTCGTCATCCCTATTGTTTTGACGAGTACTCTAATGGGAGACGAAGTCCAGGGTCTGATGATGAAGCTAACAGACAGAGTATGTTCATTACTTTTAGTCGGAGGATTTTTGTAAAAATATTAACTAAACTGTTTTTCAATTAGGGTTTTTCAAAATGACAAAAAACTGTATGCTCGATAGATAAGATGGCGTTGATAAAAATGTATGTGTCAATGTGATTTTTTTACTCAGCTTCGAAGAGTACTCAGGTAGGCAGGCAAATCTGATGTTACCCCATAAACATAATATTCCACTTGAGCGTAGCGAAAAATTTTCTATGTCTATGTGTTACCCTAAAATGTTTCTCTTTGGCCAGATGTCAGCCAGCGAACGCTTATTTGCCTCTTTGGTACAGGCCGTTTATTTTTAAAAGCCAATTTTTACACTTCTCTTTCCATCAACGCCATCTAGAGGCAAATAGTTACTATTTTTTTAAAATGTCACTTTGTAAAGCCTTCATTAAGAATAATTGTCCTAAGTCGTGGGCTTTTAAAAAAAATGCTTTTTTGACAGTTGCCTTTCTCATCGAATGTGTTTTTTAATCAATATATTTGTACATGTATCATAGATTCACGTGGACTACATTACCACAGAATAACTTTGATACTACCTAATAAATTGTTCGATTTTGGTAGATTATTTTTAGATGTTATTCTAAAATACCCCAGGTGTCCAAGAATGTCACAGCTCAAGGGTGGACACAATGTAACAGTGTTTCCACTACTACTACCTAATATTTGTGATTTTCAGACTCATTAATCTTTTAGTATGTAGAATTTTACCTGAGAGATTAATGCCTATTATAAGTAATTGTTGATTTTAAATCGTTATTGCCTATAAAAGGTACATAACTACGATTTAAAAAAAATTAGACTCATTTATCTTTAAGTCACACACAAATCATTGTACCTGAGATAAACCTATAGGTACTTTTAAAGTCTGAATAATTATGCAATACCTTGAGAAAACCTTTATCGGTTGGAATTCAACAGATTTTGTCATTTACTTGTTCCACTAAATATGAAAATGTCAAAATTAATAACAGTGTTTCATTGTTGGACAGAGGATGTTTCATTGTGTACACCTAGGTGGACACAATGAAACAATTCCCATTTTCTTTTAAAAGTCTTCTTATTGGTTTATGTATCTATTTATTAATGAAACTATAACTGCCATTTTATACCTAATTAAGTAGATTCCGTTCCTCTAAAAACGGAATTCATATCTTTAAAAATGAGAGAAATATGAGACTCAGAGCTTTTGGTGTTGCATTGTTCCACACTGCTCTACGTTTGTATGTATGTGAGTTTTTGTATTGTTACTTGGGACAAGTTTCAATGGTTGTAAAGTAATTTATGCTTACTACATAAGTCAAAACTTGAAAAATTAAACTTTAGTATTTACTTACCTTTTAAAAAAAACTAAAAACCGACTTCAAAAAACCTGCCTCTAAAAAGCAAGAAATAATATTCAAATCATTAGATATGCATTATCATTGTTATATAATAACAACACGTCTATTGAAGTCGGGTGGGGCTGGAGTACAACTTCGTTTTTTTATTCTAAAAGCCCTACCCGACTTCAATATACGTGTTGTTATTATATAACAATGATAATGCATATCTAATGATTTGAATATTATTTCTTGCTTTTTAGAGGCAGGTTATTTGAAGTTGGTTTTTTGTTTTTTAAAACATTTTTTTTTATTTTTAAAACAATTTTTATTTTTTTGTTTTTAGTGTAAAGACCTTCTCTATTAGGTAGTGTAGTGTAAGTATATTATTTGGTAGAAAAATCGGCTCAGTCAAACGTGAGATATTCGCGGAGAAACATACATTCATACAGGTCAAACTGAAAGAGAACCTTCTTTTTTTTGAAGTTGGTTAAAAAGACTAAAAGTACCTCTTACCCAACAAAAAGAATCATCTTATTCGGTTCATAAATAACAAAATAGTCAAGTTAGTTGATGCAAAATCATAGTGTTTTCAGGATACCTTGAAAACTACTGAACCGATTTGAAAAAAAATAAATGGGACCATTTCGCAAAAAAATTGAATCGAACAAAAAAAGAATCATCAAAATCGGTCCATAAATGTCGAAGATACGCGCGAACAACGATAAAAAAAAAACATACAATTAAGGATGTAATAAAACAGATGCTTCGTTCGGAGTTATTTTATTAATAAAATACATGTAAAATAATTTTTTTTTTCTTACAAAGAGGTTATAAGAAAACTGAATTTCTTAGTGCTCATCACGGTTAGTTCAGAGCCATCACGCCTTATTAGTAAGTTTGAATAGACTAACATACACGTTACTAACATAACAAGTGATGTATAGGTACTTGGTTATTTATAAAGCTGTTGGGTTTTAAAGTAAATGGGAACGGGAACGAGAACGAAAACGGAAACGGGAACGGTACTTACCTACTAATCTCTGAACTAAACTTTTCAATAATTTATACCAATTCGAATTTAATATTTATAACTAAGACAGGACAACGTCTGTCGGGTCAGCTAGTAAAATAAATATTTGAGGGGGCTCCCATACAACAAACGTGATTTTTTAGCCGTTTTTTGGTACGGAACCCTTTGTGTGCGAGTCCGACTCGCACTTGACCGGTTTTTATTTCCTTACCCTCAAAAAATATTCTGTTACAGTAGGTAGGTAATCCTTTCTTTTTAAACTTTGCAAGAGGTAGAGTACAAGAATGTTAATGATGTCATCTCATCAATGAGACTGTAATTGACAATAATAACACATGCCTACTTCCAAATCACGCCAACAGCACTGTTAGCCTATAATCCATTAAATGAAGTAGGTACACAAATACCCTATCTGTGTAATATTTTGTGACTATTTAATTTGGTCGGATACGCGCTAACAGCGCTGTGAGCGTGATTCGGAACGCGGCCACAGTATCATCAAATGTATTTATATTCGTTCGTATACTTCTTACCTACCTACCTACTCGTTACTTCAAATGTGTCACCGAACTTCAGTACCTATGCTTAGGCGTCACTTAAGTCACTTACACCCAATTGCACTAACATTAAGAATCGCCTAAGTCTTTTCTTAACTACAACTCGACCAAAATAAGTAGGCGAATGACAGCTACATGACCGCTAAGTTTGACACCGTTTTAATTTGGTCGTGTTGTAGTTAGGACCAGACTTAGGCGATCCTTAAGTTTAGTGCAATCGGGTGTTACTTACTTTAAATTAGGCGAATTAATTTGAAGTGGGATATTGTGCTGGCTCAATACGAAATAGAGGCTACTTTTTACAAATTCTTTTACCCAAAGTCGCTCGAACGGCAAAGTACGTAGCAGCGGTGCTCGAAGTACGCAGCAAACAGCGGTGCCCCGGCTCCCACCCCCCCACCCCCCCCATTTTCTTTTGTGACTTTTACAGGGTGTTGAAAAGAAAAAAATAAAAAGCTGAAAATTCCATTGATGAATTTAGCACAAAACATTATGTACAACAGATACTATTGATCTAAAACATTTAACACTTATTTAACCAATTGTAATATTCTTTTGGAGTTACTAAGGTAACGCTTTAGGTAATAGTCAAATAACAGTATTCCCGTGGACAAAGATGACACAAAAAGCTCAAGTAAGTACATCGGTTACAACTTCATAATCATCATGAAAGTAAAATTTTCAACTTTAATTTTCTTTTCGTCCGATAGCGTTAAAAAAGACAAAAACCTAAATTGTTACTTATGCATCAAACCAAAATGACACAATTTCATGTATTAGGCTAAGTGAATGGTGCAGAAACTATATACGAAAAAAACAAACTTTAATATTTTTAAAAGCTAAAAACTTATCCCGATCGGTCTAAAATGCAAGTTGAAGTGTTTTTAGATACCTATTTTGAAAGACTAATACTTCAAAAAACGAAGGAAGTTCTCAGTTCGGTTGCATTCAACCGAGACCTAAATTAATGGGTGACTGATACTGATGATGATGGGTGACTGGTACTGAGTGGGCAATTATTATACCAATTATGACGTTCACATTTTTAACACGTTTTTATAAGGTACTTTCTCATTTGTTTGTTTGTATTTTGTCATCTCGATTAGGATAAAAGTCACCTTTTTACGTCCCCTAAAAAATATTGCAATATTGCATAGTCAGTAACAGTATGATAGTAGGTACGATACGTACGAGTATGTAGGCAAATCAACCCTCAACATTATGTAGTTCAACTTGAATTTTATTAGAAACAGCCTAATGATTCCTACGGACCGACGATATGGTCACCCTACACACTGATTATTCATAATAAATCATAGTAAATAAATTTACTTATTTCTCTAAAACGAATGAAGATATAGTGAAAATATGTTTTCGGGCCGTTTATCGTGATCAAACGGTTACGTAAACTTGCTTATTTTTAATCTTAATACAATTTTCACCAGTATTTTAGACTTAAGCGTGTGGGCCGGAGAGTCGCATGCTTTTAAAACTTTAGATCGCCATATCTTTGTCCCTGTTGCGTTACATGAGCAACAAATGTGTTTGTAGCTGTTACAATGAATATGTAACGGCTACAAATACATCAACCCAGCGGTACAGGCTCCGATTGATCTGGAATTCGACGATTTAACAAAAAACATAACCTCAAACCATGCGAATCTCCGTGCCACATGCTTTTGTCAATCATTCTGCCGGGAAGCCGGTACAATCGATTTGATATCTGAAATAAGAACGTATATCATCGGTACATTACTTCTAGGTAGTTTTAGAATGGAATTATTCAGTGGCACGGAGATTCGCATGCTCACAGAAATTAAACGAAGTGTCATGACAAATTACCGAGCTCTGTAATTAGTTGTTTTGTTTTGTTTGACATTGACATGACATACTATACCACAGAATACATATACCAATACACAGAAAAAAGTAATTTGTATTTTAAAAATACTAAGTACCTCATAAAAAGTATTTCAAATAAAATACAAAATACATTTTGAAAAAAAGTATTTTAAATACAAAATACAAATACGTATTTTGTATTTTGTATTTGTATTTTAAATACATGTATTTCAAATAATTCACATCTCTGATTGTATATCGATGAACCAAAATAAAAAAGAAATTTATTTAATAAATGTTCTACCTCTCTTCATACGAAATTACCCTTATTTAAAATTATACATATAAATATTATAGATAAATATTGTTGGTGAAATAATAAAGAAGAGTTTAATTTTGCACAACCGCGTTTTATTTTCACTCATACAATGTAAAGGAAACACTTTATTTATATATTTAATTGCGGAGACGAAATATAGAAACCCGACATTAGCGAACGAACCATAGACGAGAGAGAGGGGGCCTGCTACATATATAGCAGGCCCCCTCTCATGGTTGGTTGAGCGAAGCGATGGCTGGTTCATGCGTCATGCTCGTGAACGGGTGCTGCCAGTGGGAATGGGTCTGCTTCTGTCTGCTTGTACTAAGGGCGTCGCATATATATTTTTTTCTTCATGTTTAATATTATCAATCTGTATGGCACTTCTTACTCAAAACATAAAATTAATAACTTATCCTTGTTTTGATTTCTCACTTTTTTATTGCTAATGACTAAAATGATTATTTTGCTTTCGTAATATTTTTTCGTATTTTTTCGTCTATAGTTTTGTAAGAAAAGGCCTATGAAAGCTTTTGGATATTAGTTTTCAATTCAGTGCCTTAGGATGGGTAGCCTAAGTATGTCATGCTCTCTTTAATCATTTCTGCGGTGGTGTCGTGTGGGGCGGGTCGTTACGTTCCCTCAAATATGGTTGAGCGAAGCGATGGCTGGTCCATGCGTCATGCTCGTGAACGGGTGCTGCCAGTGGGAATGGGTCTGCTTCTGAGTACCTATCTTAACGCATATTGAATTGTAAGAATTGCGTTTTTACTTTTCATGTCTTGCATCAAGAGTTTTTTGGTTCGAGTAGCAGACAGCGTGATTTCTCAACTAGTTGAAAGTTATTTACTCTCATATTGTCGCGACCAGACCGGGACCCTTTATAATCTCTCTCAGTGAACGACTTACATATTTATAATTAGTCAATATATAGTTTAGTAATTTATTATTATGGGGTGCTTCGCATTGTCATTAAGGTTATAAAGGGTATCCAGCGCGACACTGTGTAGACACATACCTTCAGGATGTCGTCCTCTCAACCAACCTTTCCATATTCTCCAGTCCCGGGGGCACTGAAGTGGTATACTTGTATTATCCGTTACTGTTTCCTTCTCTTCATCTTATTTATGTCCCACCTGTAAGTATAATGTCCCATATTTATCTGGGCTAAGCACACACCTACTTTCTCTAGTTTATCAGATACTAATAAGACAATTTACTTTATACTGTTAACTTTAATATGTATTATTAAATCATTCAACGCTGTTATGTCTTTTATTCTTTATGATATTACTTTATAAACATGTACTACTGCCAATCTTTCTTATCAAGCCTGGAAGATGGCTGCCTGTGACAGGCAGCCCCCTTCCAGCGCTGTTCTTTCATTGTTTCACTTTATCAAACTTTACTAATATGTTTATTACATCAAGGAGCTAATCGAATCAGGACCCTGCGTTCCTCATTCGCCTTAGCCTCCAGTATGCAGTTGTTCATTCCCTCTTAAGTGTCCGGACCTGGCCACCCGTCGGTGAACACATTTAGGTAAAGGCTTATTCTTGGGACTGCATACATCTCGCCGCCGATGGTTTCTGCTTGCCTAAGGCATCCACCACCGGCGAACTACGTGATCAGGCCTGGCCACGTTCAGTCGATCCTATCACGACCAGGATCGAACATTTGGCTCAGTAGTATTGCTTTCGATACTCTATAAATCTAGATTAAGTAAGTATGTGACTTAGCTGTGAAATCCTCGGTGCTACTGCAAACTCGGCCTCCTTTAACTACGATTACACTGGTGTTGAAGAAGATCATCACATTCATTTTATGAGGTTAGAATGACAGATTAGTTCAAGCGCATACGCGCTAGGGAAGGGCGAAAGTGGTGAGTTGTCTGTCTGATTTAGTGTTGCCATTTAATTGTTATTATGTTTAATCAATGTATTTACTTTGATAGTTAGAGACATCGCGATACCGTAATTCGCGACACTCCCGACGACGACAGAAGTTACATGTTCTCCATTAATCTACGCGTCCACTCGCGTATCTTTTCACGAGCCTTTAAAGACGCATCTCTTACTTCTCTCACTTCTTCGGGTTGTGTGTTTTCATTAATGTTGATGCTTTTAGGTGTGCTCTTATCATCACGTCCTTCATCATGTACTGATTGGATATCATCTTCTGTGGTAAGTATTCTATGAGGTATTTGGTCTACTGTTTCTATTATACTTGTTTGTCTGCTTTCTGTTTCAGGTTTGTCGACGAGTTCTTCTGTGGTTCTTGGAGCTGAAGAGATATCTTTGGTGAGACTAGTTATGTCTAATTCTTCTAACAGAGGTAAGTCGTCTAACGTTGCTGTTACGTCTTCTCTTTCGAATTCAAACATAACCTCTTCTCTTCCAGGTACTTCTTCATCAACTTCCAATGGGTAAAGATGAGCGATGGAGCGCGTGAATTCCGTGTCGTTCACCTTTATTCGTGCCACCCTGCATTGACCGTCTGCTCCCTTAAGCAGAGATGTGATCCTTCCAACTTTCCAGTTTTCTCTATTTTTCGTATCTCCTTTAATTTGTACTATGTCTCCTATTTTTGGGATTTCTGACTTAGTAATCCTTGGTTCTTTCAGAGCGTGACGATATCTTTCCCTTAAACTCGGCAGGTATTGCTCGATGAACATCCTTTTAAATTCCTTTAACATGTTTTGTCCTATTTTCCAACCGTCTACTAGGTTTTGTTTTGTCACCGTGCCTTCTTGTGGAAATTCAGTATCCGAAGGTGTTGTCGTGATGCATTTGTTCAAGGTTAGAAAATCTGAAGGCCTAAGAATGTCTTCCAGATCAGATCCTACACAAGTTAATGGTCTCGTATTTATCACCGCTTCTATTTCTTTTATAATGGTGTTAAGTTGATTATCTTTCAATAGATTCTTTGTGAGTGTTCTCTTGAGACAATGTTTAACTAGTCCAACTAGTCTTTCGTAGAATCCTCCATGCCAAGGAGCTAGTTGTGGAATAAATTTCCAGTCTATTTCGTTAGTGATGCAGTAATTGCTTGACAGTATTTCTGCAGTCAGTTTGAATTGTAGTGCATTATCTGAAACTATTCTATCCGGTACGCCTCTACAAGATATAAATCTTCGTAGTGCTAATAAGCATTCTTCTGCTGTAAGATCTTTGACAACTTCTAGGTGTACAGCGCGTACTACCAAACAAGTGTACAGGCATATCCATCGTTTTGCTGTTTTACCGTCGGTCCTTACTTGGAGAGGACCTAAGTAATCCATGCCGGTGTATGTAAATGGTGAGCTATAATTTACCCTTTCCTTTGGAAGCGCAGGAGGTGGTGGTAGTTTAAATGGACCTCCTCCATGCTTAACGCAATTTGTGCATTTTTTAAGTATTTTCTTAACTTGACTTCTTCCTTGAGGAATCCAATATAACAATCTGATCAGACTTAGAGTGTGGTTAACACCTACGTGATAGTTCTTTTTATGTGTTTCTAAGATCACGGTGTTAGTAAATTCACAGTCCTTTGGAATCAGTATTGGATATCTTTTGTCATAAGACCAGTCAGCATTTTGTAGTCTTCCTTTGCAACGTAGGATTCCGTCAACGTCAGTGAACACGTTTAAATTTCTCTTTAAATTTGTATCTTTACCTACTACTTCTTCAGGAAAATGTTTTGCTTGGATTCTTTTGATTTTTTGTACGTATGACAGTGTATCGTCCTCGCATTTCTCTGAGGGATTCTTTTGCAATTCTTCATTTAATTGTTGTCTCTGATTTTGTGAGCTTGGTTCTCCACTCGTGAGACCCTCCCCAATGGGAAAAGAAAATTGACGATCCACAGAGGAATGCGTGGCAATCAGTACACTTTCATCTTGAGTAAGCGGAGAAACTTCCCTCCTACGACTCTTTGGCCATTTCTTGCAGTCTTCTAGCAGGTAATCTGGTCCGGATAACCATTTGTGCTTGAATTTTTCAGAATCTGTGGGTCTAGTCGCTACATCAGCTGGATTTAGCTCTGTTGGTACATACCTTATCGTTGCTGACACATTTCCCTTTATTTCTTCTATTCTTTTCGCTACGAATGGTGGTAATAGCTTACCGCCGTAGTACCAATCGATTATTATTTGACTGTCCGTCCATATAGTATTCTTTTTGGATTCGAAATTCAGAAATTTGTTTACATACTTCAGTAGCCTGCTACCAATCAGAAGTCCTAATAATTCAAGTCTTGGAATTTTGAGATTGTCTTGATCTTTGATGGGTACTAGTCTTGATTTCCCTATCACGAAACTTAACTCTCTTCCGTTAGAAATGTATACTACAGCTGCGTATGCTTTGGTCGACGCATCTGTAAAGGCATGTAGCTGAATGTCTTCATTGCCCTTTTGTTTGAAATATCTTCTAGGTAAGACAATATTCTTTGTTCTTTCTAGTCGTTCTCTAATAATTTGCCATTCTTTAGTTATCTCTTCTGGTAAAGGAGTGTCCCATTTAAATTTGTTTACCCATAGATCTTGAAGTAGAAGTTTTGCTGGCAGCAGATCTGGCGCAGCATATCCGCATGGATCATATACTGAAGCTACGTTTTTTAATATTTCCCTTTTCGTATTAGCCTCTGTTATTTTCTTTGGCCTTAAACTGATAGTGTCCTCTTCTGTATTCCAATTCAGACCTAGTACTTTCACTTCTATGTCTTGGCAAACGTCAGTTGGATCTATTTCCTTTGAGAATTGTCTGGAGTTAGAACTCCATTCCCGAAGATTCATCGAAATTTCTTTGAACGCAAATTTGCATGACTCATACATTTCAATTGCTTCATGGATGGAGTCCGTTCCCGTAACTAAGTTATCCACATAAATGTCGTTCATTATCCTTTTCAGGATTTCTTCATTGGAACGCAGTAGATGGTGTTTCAAAGTAGCGTTTAACAGGAATGGGCTCGATATCACTCCGAACGGAACACGACAAAACCGTAAATGTAGAATATTATCTTCCGTGGCTGCCTTTTCTATGTCTTTTAGCCATAGGAATCTAGTCACGTCCTTGTCTTTTTTGTGTAACGCGATCTGCAAAAATGCCTTCTCTACGTCCGCGGTTATTCCCACTTGATGTGACCTAAATCTTAACAACATTCCTGTCAGGTCTCCCAACATGAGTGGACCACAGTGTAAGCATTCATTTAAACTTTTGCTGTTCTTTGTTTTCGCTGACGCGTCGTATACGATACGTGTAGGTTTTCCTGGATGACTTACTCCATGATGTGGCAGGTAATGGATAGGATGGTCTATACCAATATCACACCTTTCTTGATCGGGTACGCGTTCTATAATTTCTTTCTCTAACTGCTCTTGTAACGTGGCGTTATATGACTTTAATGCTTCTGAATCTAGTTTCTTCAATAAATTTACTAGTCTACCGATTGCAAGACCATAATTGGTTTCTAGTTCAGGTGGATAATCGATCCATGGCCAGCTGATCGTATATCGGTCATCTATTAATTCTATTGTTTCATTAAATTGATTGATGACTTCTTCGTCTCTAGTTAGATTTGGTGAATCGCATATCCCTATAGATTCCAATTCCCATAAACATTTGATGCTTCCATTGTATAATGGTAAGTCAGGCGGAGTTAATTTGTTCTCTACTCCTTGGAAGTACGTTATCACCGATAATGGGTCCACATCCTTAGCCGTGGTTCTTCCGGTCAATATGTAACCAAATCTTGATTCAATCAAGTATAAATTATTTTCCAGTTGGATTTTGTTTCCTAGTATGAATGAAAAATAGAAGTCGTTTCCAATTAGAATATCTACTTTCGGTGACAGTGAGCCGTCATCAGCCAAAATTAGATTTTCTTCTCTTCTGCTTAAGTCTATATTTGAATAAGGAACTCCATGTGATATGTGTGTGACAACGTTTGCTTCTATTTCCAGAATATCGTTTGTTCTGGTTTTCATTTGTAGCCTAACTATTGGACTTTCAATGATTTGAGGAGTTTTAGCACCGAATGTGAAAACTGATAGAGTATTTTCTTCTTCTATGGGCAGTTTTAGTTTAGAAGCTATTTCTTGTGTGATGTAGGTACGCTGGCTGCCAGAGTCTAACAAAACTCGACAAGTTTCTTCTTTGGTATCATCGTTTTCACGTCGGGCTTTGACTATTGCTGTTTGCAGTATAGTGGAGTTAATGGAATTGGCGTGAAGAGTTGTGACACTTTCAGAGTTAGATGTTTGTCCTTTTAAACAAAGTGCTCTATTGTGAAGATTAGTTTCTTTACAGTGAACGCAGAAAGTAGATCTCTTGCAATTATTTCCTTTATGGCCGAGGCCTAAGCAACGATAACATCTGTTCTTTAATCTTCCTTTCCTTTCTTTTATGGTTTTGAATTTATCGCATTGATCATTAAAATGTGATCCTTGACAGAAAACGCATTGCCCTCTCCTTTTCTTTCCCGGTGGAGCATCCCTATTATTTTCTCGTTCTTGAAGCTTCCTTTTCAATGGAAGTCTGTTGTAGTTATTGTATTTGTGAGATGATCCAGGTTCGTTGAATCTATCTTCCTTCTTAATATCTTGCCTTTGTTGTATAAATTTGTGTCTCTTGAAATCTCTTTGGCTTCGGTTGGGTTTTCCTGGTTTCCCTCCTTTTACGTACGTATTCACGTGTAGAGATTGAGTAGTGTACTCTTCTACATTTTCAGAAGTAATTCTCTGCGCATCTTCTCTTGCCGAAATGATCACTTCCAAATGTTGCCGGATCTCCTCAATAGATTCAGTATTCGCTCTCAACTTTAGCTCGTAGACTACGTCCGAAGGCATCTTCTCCAAGATGAGAAATCTCAGATGATCATGGTTGATATTTTGGTTTAATGAATTTAGAATTCTAAGGTGCTTCTCAACTTGGCTAAAGGTCTCCCTCAGGTCCTTTATGCTACCCTTAGAAGCCTTAGGAATCTTATGTAGAGCTGCGTAGTGTGCGTCCACTATGTGACTCTCCTTGCCGTACCTCCCCTTTAAAATAGATACAGCTACCTCGTAGTTCTTGTTGGTAATTTCAAGTCCATCGATGATCCTCTTCGCATCGCCTCTCAAAGAACCCTTGAGATAGGATAGTTTATCCACATCAGACAGATCTCGGTTCCCTATGTTGGAACTGAACTGATCCCAAAACTGGTACCATTCTAGTATATCTCCTGAGAATTCTGCTAATTGTAGTTTAGGTAACTTTCCGGTCAATGCGATACTTCTACCAGGCGTTGCTGCAGGTGTAGCACTTTCTTTTACTCTTTTCAGCTTGATATTTAATTCTGCGAAAGTTTCTTCGCCCCGTAGTTGTATCTCACTGAACGAAGTGATCTCTTCCACGAAGGATCCTAGTTCATTTATCGACAAACACTGATTTAATTCTGTACCAAACCTCTTTACCGCATTGTCTAGTTTTGTGAGCAATATTTCTACGTTTTCAGCATCTTTTAGGTTAATATTATCTTTGTACTCGAGAGCCTCTAAGGTAAGCTTTTCTATGGCGTTAGCTATAGACTCTAGCCTATTTAGAATAATTTTTTCCATGTTTCTGGAAATCAAAAAATTTTAAATTTATACCATATAATTTGATTTTCTAAAACCCTACACCCTATATAGTGTTAGTTTCAAATCGCCTAATACACGTAATGTAATATTTCTTAGAAAAAAAAGTTTTTTATTTATCACCCTGTATGTTAAAAACACGAGTCGAAAGTTTGCACCTCAAAAATGAGCCGTCTGCCAACCGTCGACCAACCACACAAACAAATAACATTTCAACAATTGACACCCTGTATACACTGTGGCGTGTCAGCTGTCGGTACCCTCCCTAATAAGTAGCATACCAAAAACTGACACCCTGTATATTTTTTAATTTTCATCAAGATGTGAGAAATAAGTTATTTTCTATAAAGCGGTGTGTTCTCTGAGTCGAACACATCCATAAACTTGTAATTGTAATATAAATTCCTTCATTTAAAATTATTTCTATAATTGTTTTAGAATTCAATTGAATTCAGATTTTATTTCATCAGTTATCATCCTTATTGACGGATAAGCAGGTTCATTTCATCAGTTTAGTTTCAAAACTTTAAATTTCTAAAAGTGTTTCATGCTCTGCAATTTACCCCAGTATACCCTTTCAGATCATATGAAAATATTGGTATTATTTTTGTAACTCATACTTACACATGTGAAGAACCAACATTATTTGTGTATGCATCCACAAAGAATGTTACGTTCCCCATGTATTAACATAATATTTATCTAAACGAGTACCAAATCAGATTAGAGGTACTTTGGTCAAATGGGACTATTGTTTTGCATGAAATACAATCAAATTGAATATATTCATTTAGAAACATGTTTATCCGTTGGTTTAATTTTGTTTTGCAAATATTATTTAGTTTGTGTTTACTATACCTATCATGAACATAAGAAAATGTGTACCTTAGTTCTTTCTATTAGTTTATTATTTATGAATTTTAAGTACCTATGTAGTCATCGGCGACTTGATTTAATATTTATTCGATCACCTATTTAGAAATATCAACCTTTAGGTTAGTAATCTTTACATAAACTCAGATGATACAACCTTATTGTTAGGTATACATGAGTATCTCACCTCATGCCACAATCGCTTGCCTACAGAACCCTTAGAATAATTTTACTGTCAGACTTGACAGAATATGAGTTGACTTGGTAACTACCACAGCTTAAAATGTCAATAGTTTACCTTGCTATCTTCCTTGTCGATCCTGATCATCAATTCAATCAGACCTTTCATTCAATTTGGAAATATGCACTTAAAGGTAGGTAATTTTCTCATAGGAATCTTCTTACTTCTTTGCCACAACTGTGACCTTTCCAACGTCAACCTGTAATTTCCATACGTTTTGTGTGTTAGGAAAGCTATGAGCTACTTTCTTATAAGATTCATCGAATTTTCCTCACAATTGTGGGTGGATGATGCATTTTGTCATCCAACTATTTCTGTATAATATTTATTTATGCTCGTTAGTGAATTGTATTGTAGACATTAAAACTCAATCGCCTTACTTGCTTTTCTCACTAATGAGTCATATTTCACAAGAAACCTTAGTTACATTTACTTATTAGATGTTTCCAAACAAAATGCCCTATGCAAATTTTGGCAAAGTAAATATTGCTTAAACTCACCAGTACTTAGTTATGTAGTCTACCTGAGACTAATTTGTCGTTTAATCACAATTTTATTACTGAATTATGACGCTCCTGTGGAAAATAAACAGTACTATTTAGGATTTTATCCTTTTCAGGCAGACTTCTCAACACCTTCCCAAGACGCCATCTTCAAAGTACGAAAGAACTTCCCTGTCTTCAAAGAGACCACGCGTAACTTGTTTACTTCAACCTATCCAGTGTAATTGTTTACAACATCATTAAGTAAATTAGTTGCCGAATTTTACATAGTTTATTTCTTAAATCAAATACAGTTTCCAATTGAAATCTATTAAGAGTGCGTTCATTTGCCCTCTTACATGACGGATGACGTCTTTTACATCACTTCCGGTTAAGGTTCATTTTCATTTGACAAATAAAGGCCGCGTTCCGAATCACGCTGACAGCGCTGTTAGCGCGAAGTCAAATACACACCAAACTACGAGGTGGACATTTCAATTAATTCCAAACGCTATACATTCTATGTGTACTCGTTTTATAATCTTTCAATTTAAGGTATCTTTAAGAAACTTTCAATTTAGCATTTATTTGTGCGCCGTACATGAATAATTATACCATGCTTTTACAATGATGGTATAATTTAACTTTGGCGCCTTTAAGTAGCTTTCATGTGGTTTTGCTTATAAGGAACCAGTACCAAAAATATCTCATAGATGTCACTACTATTCAGTTTTACAGAAATGGAATAGGATTTAATTGTTTCTGAGAATTTTACCAATGGAAAGTTTGGTTGAGATTTCGCTTTGGGTTGCTTGATCGGGATTCTTCTATATCCCAGCACCTCCACCATTGTCGCGACCAGACCGGGACCCTTTATAATCTCTCTCAGTGAACGACTTACATATTTATAATTAGTCAATATATAGTTTAGTAATTTATTATTATGGGGTGCTTCGCATTGTCATTAAGGTTATAAAGGGTATCCAGCGCGACACTGTGTAGACACATACCTTCAGGATGTCGTCCTCTCAACCAACCTTTCCATATTCTCCAGTCCCGGGGGCACTGAAGTGGTATACTTGTATTATCCGTTACTGTTTCCTTCTCTTCATCTTATTTATGTCCCACCTGTAAGTATAATGTCCCATATTTATCTGGGCTAAGCACACACCTACTTTCTCTAGTTTATCAGATACTAATAAGACAATTTACTTTATACTGTTAACTTTAATATGTATTATTAAATCATTCAACGCTGTTATGTCTTTTATTCTTTATGATATTACTTTATAAACATGTACTACTGCCAATCTTTCTTATCAAGCCTGGAAGATGGCTGCCTGTGACAGGCAGCCCCCTTCCAGCGCTGTTCTTTCATTGTTTCACTTTATCAAACTTTACTAATATGTTTATTACATCAAGGAGCTAATCGAATCAGGACCCTGCGTTCCTCATTCGCCTTAGCCTCCAGTATGCAGTTGTTCATTCCCTCTTAAGTGTCCGGACCTGGCCACCCGTCGGTGAACACATTTAGGTAAAGGCTTATTCTTGGGACTGCATACATCTCGCCGCCGATGGTTTCTGCTTGCCTAAGGCATCCACCACCGGCGAACTACGTGATCAGGCCTGGCCACGTTCAGTCGATCCTATCACGACCAGGATCGAACATTTGGCTCAGTAGTATTGCTTTCGATACTCTATAAATCTAGATTAAGTAAGTATGTGACTTAGCTGTGAAATCCTCGGTGCTACTGCAAACTCGGCCTCCTTTAACTACGATTACACTGGTGTTGAAGAAGATCATCACATTCATTTTATGAGGTTAGAATGACAGATTAGTTCAAGCGCATACGCGCTAGGGAAGGGCGAAAGTGGTGAGTTGTCTGTCTGATTTAGTGTTGCCATTTAATTGTTATTATGTTTAATCAATGTATTTACTTTGATAGTTAGAGACATCGCGATACCGTAATTCGCGACACATATTTACCTATCTGAATGTAGTAGATATATTTAATTTTAACCTACCTACCCATTGTGTGCAAACTTTTGTTAATTATTGTGATGGAAAATGACCTCACTTTAAACGTGGAGCTCATTTTTCAATGTTGACGACTCTGTATAAAATATACAGGGAGAAAAAAGCAGCCCTTGACGAGTTTCTTGCCGGTTCTTCTCGTTACAAGGTCTCCCGCTTAGGGTTTGCGAACCGATGGCGTAGCTTCTATGACATTCACAAGTGCTTGTAACAGCCTAGACTGAATAAATTATTTTGAATTTTGAATTTTGAATTTTGAATAGTGACCTGTGGAGGGGGCATAGAGACGGTGTCTCACTAGTGATGGGGGCAGGGACAGTGCTGTTCCAACAAATATCTACATATTTATCGATATCGAAAACATCTTCCAATCTTACTAAAGCATCGCACGCGTCACAAGACAACACAACACGTGTTGACACGTGATGATGATGCAATCTGATATGGGATTTGGTCGCGTCAGCGACGTGTTATAAGATAAGTGTGAACCTACTGCATACATTTACTATGAAAACCGACGAAAAAAATTCACATGACGTCGTATTAACACGTGTTAAGACGTGGCGTCAGACAAATGTGCCCGCACCTTGACCCTTGCTTTTTCTTTGCTTGCCTTGTAATCTGTGCGGCGCTTGCACTGCACTGCACTATTGTTTGTCTTGTCTTTGTCTATGATATTTGATAAATCTTGCTTGTCTTGTCTGTGGTAAGTCTGGAATGGAAAATGAAAATGGAAGTTGGCCATTTGTCCGATAACCAAATAATCAAATAAATCTTGGTTTTCTTCTAAAATTAGTCAATAACATCGCTATGTGGACATCCTTAATTATTTTGTGGCAAGTACATAACATACTTTTATAAAAGTTTTGGTTATATTTTTGTTTTCATCTGTGTTGAGCTATCGTTATGTTGTACGATTGCGTCATGTAAACGTCGGAAAACGAAGATACGTTTCTCTATAATCCTACCACTTCATCAAAGGTAATCTAAAAATAATAATTAATTAAGCATTTTGTGGATAATCTTCATAAACTTAACCTTTTCCTGTGACAGGAATAACCTAAGCGTTTTTCTAATTCGACACCATTTTCGATCCACCTTTCAGGCTTTATTATTAGACCACCTCAGCGGCAATTATGTGTTTTACTTTTGTGTTGGCCAAATGAAAAGTAATATTGGTCACCTGTTATTGATTTTGTGTCGACATATTTGTAAGGTTATGTTGATGTTTTGGTTGCTGTTCATAGATTACCACTTCATCGTCGTTACTTTGCTGCTTTGTTCTTATCAACTGAACTGAGGATCTTTATTATTATATAAGAAATCCGAAAGCTATATTATTGTTTATATTTATACTCTGTTGGTATTGAAAACATCTTCACTTAGCATATTTTTTTATTATGATGCCTAGCATAACCAACTGTATCTTTAAATTTTAAAGAACATTCTGTACATATTATTATTTATTTTCTTATAACAGATATGGGTAAAAACATAACAACTTAAAAATGGAAGGAGACGAGTTCAATATCCAATGGGAGGAAGTGGAAATAAAGGTATTAAAAAAAAAAGACAAAATCACATTTATTGTTTGATTTCTTTTAGTATATGTATTTTAAAATACTTAAATGTTTGTCACTGTTTGGTCTTTAGCATAGTCCACAAGCTGTAGAGGCTACAGAAGAAGTAATGTGTAATAGCCTTGATGGCCAAGCTTCATACGATAATACGGTAAATTACTAAGATTAATAAGTTTAATAATGAATACAAATGTATTCATTATTAAACTTATTATATCAACATTTTTATAATATAGATTTATTTCAAAATTTTATTGATTACATACAGTATTTGTTGTTAATCTGTATAATACCTTTTCGAAAAAAATAGTGATGTTAGATTGCTTTTTGATAAAAACCATCTATTGAACCCTACTTGATAACCATAAAGCAACTGAAGAGAACACCACTAGCCACCATTTGACTGGGGTCATTTTTATGTGGGGGACATCATGTTGTTGGATGTGAAGTCCTAAAATCCCTGATTGCAACCAATTTGATTATGGCCTAAAGGCTGATTGCAGATAAAGAAAGGAGGAAAAAAAAATTTCTTTTCGAGAACCTAGCTTACCTTTTGCTACACAATTTGTAAATACAGTAATACTAATTACACATTTATAATTTGACAAATAGTCTGACTTCTGCTATTAAGAATGAAAGACCAACCTTACTATTGTCTAACTTCAAAATCTATCGCAATCGCTTTCAGTATGTAATCCATTGATGTTTATTTTTGGCACAAATAAAAACTTACCAAAGAAATGCAGCAATGTGTCACATCCATCTGTCAAACAAAAGCGATTGCGATAGATTTTTAAAATTAGACAATTAGCCCCCTGTTTTGCTCTATAAATAAACGCTTAAATAATATATTTCACTGTATGGGTTTTTAAATGGAGACTCTCAAAAATCTATTTACTAATTACTAAGATTTTTCTCGTAAAATGCAGATGTTCTTTACATTTAGAAATTTTGAGGCAGTTTTAGTTTTTTACATATTAGAGAAATAACTGTATTAAATAATTTTGTTTAGACATCAGAAGTGATCATACCTGATACAGATCAAATGGCTGCAGAGAACTTAATGTACCTATCTCAAGATGTAGTCAGCTATACTGAGACGGCAGAGCTTGCTGATGATCCTAATGTAGAGTGTGTCACTGAAGAAGTCATCACAGACGATTGGGTGTTATCTGGTGGCCAAGAAAGGTGTGTGGATTTGTCTTATTTGTGTGCATTTCATTGATTTGAGAAGCTAATGGCCGAATACTCAAACGTTACTTAACTTTGAGCGGCTCTCAAACAGCATGCTGTCTTTGTAATATAATAATTTGACATTTAATGCGACAGGACGACGTTTGGGAGCCCCTCAAAGTTAATTAGCGTTTGAGTATTCGGCCATAAAATGTGTTAATAACTGTTCCATTATTTTTAGGGTTGAAGTGCCATTAGAACACTTAGCAAATCCTGTTTTAGATGTGAAAGAAGAAAATGATCTTGATGTTCCTTTGCCTACCGATCAGGTGAGTGCTGAGTTAATATGTTTTAGGTTTAAATACTTTCAATGTTTTGACCTTATCTGTATAATTTTGAGAAAATCCTCAATGAAGATCTAGACATAAAGAAACCATGCCCCAGCAATGGCTACATACTCATGATTTACTTTAAGTAAGTCAGCTTTAATTGGTCTTTAGTTGGGCAAACCTCCAACTTAAAGTTTAATTTTGTTATTAATTAGGATGAGTACACGGCGATGCGCCCTTGGCCGTGCGATTTTTGCTCTCGGCGGTTCCGCAAGAAGGCTGCCCTTATGAACCACATGGTTGCGCACCAGAATGACCGGCCGCACGCGTGCAACCTGTGCGGGGTGCGTTACGTGCGCAAGTGCGATCTGATGAACCATCTCAAAGTACACGCCTTTGTGCCTGATAATCACGAAGCCGTTGATTATGGTAAGTATAGTTCACAGACCAAACAATATGACATCTACGAAAAAACCGCATTGCATAAGTTCAAAGTGGAAATTCGATTCTCTATTTGATTAAAGGTATGATTCCGATCTCAGCAGACAAGCAGCAGTGCGCTCCTTTAACCATAATGATATTCTTAAAAGGCTCAATTTGAAGTGAGCGGAGAAGCGTCGCGACCGCATAACTATGCAGTCGCGACACTTCTCCGCTCACTTCAAATTTAGCCGCATTTCATAACATAACGGTTCAATTTGGAGCGCACTGCTGCTTGCTGCCGAGATCGGAATCATACCTTTAGATGCTACAAAACAGTTTTTAAAGTATGCAGCCTGTAAATATTGTCAATTTTATTATTTTTACCATTTGACTCAATTCTTATTGAATATATTGATGTGTAAATACTGTAACTTGTTTTGCCATCCATTTGCCTTCGTTATTGTTAACAAGTTAGGCATTTAAGTAAATACCTCTGATTGCTATTGTGTATTTATCTTTAGTGTAGCAATAGTAAAGAAACTATGTTATTTTTCAGAAATTTTAGATAATAATCAAGTTATTAAGCCAAAGAAGAAGAGGGGAAGGCGGAAAAAAATTCCAGAGCCAGTAGAGGTAAAGTTTATTTTGTTTGCTGATTATTGTATATCTAAATTATAGATTAACTGAGACAAAGTATATTTTTAGCCTCACAGTAAATGGATAATGTTTAGTGATTTCTCAAAAGTCTTAGTAAATACAAAAACACACTTTTGAAATGGTTTGCAAACATGCATGTTTGCAGAGATAGGGGATGGCCAAGAGGTGGACCGCGGTCTACCGGTCGACCACGAAGGCGATTTAGGTTGCCCGCGAGAGTTAAATAAACTGAATATAAAAATATGAAAAAATAACATTTTAATGTCAAACAACTTGATAATGATAACATGAAACTCTACCTACTAGTCGGCCGCTAAGACCTCACAAGTCATAAGTTTGGCCACCCCTGTTGTAGATCAATATGAATGCTCCATCATGTTTTAATAAAGAGATTTGTTAAGAATAAGATAAGCCAAAACATTTTGGTTATTTTTACTGATAATTCATTAATTTTTTTAGCATTATTTCAATGATATTACCAAATGTGCGATTATTTTGATGAAGACTTTCTCCCTAGAATGGTATGTGGGAGAACATGACATCAGCGCGCACGCAGCAGTGGTCGCGGCGCGCGCGGACCTCCCCCAAGCCGCCGCCGACGCCCCCCTCGCCGCCCTCCCCGCCGTCGCCCCCCTCCCCGCCGCCTCCCCCAGCGGACCCTTCCCGCCCCTTCGTCTGCAGGCACTGCGGTGTCGGCTTCGCGAGAGAAAAGGCGCTGCAGTCACATGCTAGGGTGATTATGAGGATTTTACCGTATTATTATACTAGAATTTTATGAAGTTATTGAAGGTTAAAATCAAAAAATGTTATACAATTTTTTGAAAATTTATTCGTTATTTATTTCCTAATTTTTGTCCAAAGAAACATTATCAAATTTGAAGTATTTCGTAACAAACAATGGCTTCAAAACGTCATCACTCAATGTATCTCATGAGCACGCACATAAACGTTGCCTTTCAATTCGGCCGCAAGCAGCTGTGTAACATACACTCGCAGGCGGTACATTGCGTTAATTTAATCATTTCCTAGCAATAATTTTGAACAGCAATGGTCCTGATGATGGGCAGAATACGTAGACCTCGGCTTCATTGAGGGTCTTGTTACACCCGGTATTTTTAATGCCTGTATTTTATTTTTGTAAGGTACCAATTTACTTATCAATTTGTTTCGAGGAATTGGTTTTTATTTTTCTGCATGCAATATTCAATTTTTGATCTGCTAAGTTTCATTGATAATTAATTTAGTACTTAGTATAGTTATTAAAAAGATGTTGACTTATTTGTAGAATATTTAATTTTGCTTCATACTTGTGCACTGTATGAATGTGTGTATGTACAATTCTAACGAGATCATAGCAAGTCATCTGGGGGTCAAGTTTGCTAATGTTAACGTCAAAATCATGGTTCAATGGTGTTTGAATGATAATGCTTTTTGACATAGTTCGTTTTGGGTAAATGAAACACAATGTGTTTCGGTTTTGGGTTTAAGAAACAAGATCTGTGTCAAAAAGCATTACCATTAAACACCATTGAACTACGATTTTGACGAAAACATTAACAGACTTGACCCCCTGTTTCTTCTCTAAAAATAAATCGAATCTCGTCTGTCAGATCCACGGGGGCGATTCGCCGATAGAGTGTGGGGAATGCGGCGAGCTGTGTTGGTCGCGCGAGTCGCTCGCGGCGCACGCGGCGCAGCGCCACCCGCACCTGCCGCCGCGCCCGCTCAAGCAGGAGGCGCCCTACCAGGACTCCGACGAAGGTCTCACACTAACTGTCTCTCTCTCTTACGCTCACACTTTACATACACACAACACACATTCACATACTCACACTTTCAGCCAGAAATCATAATAATATTTTTTTGAATAAAATAGGTTACAAGTATTCTAAAATCAATCGTTAACATTCGACAAAAAGTTCGAAAACATTATTTTAAAGAATATATAAATGAGTCTTAGGCGGGCCCTAGACGACACAATAATATTGTGCAATGTTTAACCCTTTCTAGACTCGTGTGTCATTTTTTTTAATTTACTACTCTAAGGTTCGGAACGACCAAGAACTTTAAATGTCATTAATACTACAAAAGTCTTCGTTTTCCTATAATCTAAATCAAATAAAAACTGTTTTCTTTGAAGTTATCATGAACTTTAAAATGCTTGGTCTTTCCGAACCCTTGAATGAGTTAAAAAAATATCACACGAGTCTACAAAGGGTTAAATATTGCGCAATATGATTGTATCGTCTAGGGCCCGCCTAAGACACTGCTTAAAGGATAGTTTGACTCTTCTTTAACCCTTTAAAACGTGATCCCCCACAGACGACGACAAGGACTTCCAGCTGTCGCCGTTGCCGCCGCAGACGGGCGAGCGCATGTTCGAGAACATGCGCGGGCCCGAGCTGTTCTGCCAGGACTGCGGCGTCGCCTTCCAGCGCGCCGACCTGCTGCGCCGGCACGTGACCGCGGCGCACAGGTAACACTAGCAGACGGCGAGCGTGCTCGAGGACATGCGCGGGCCCGAGCTGTTCTGCCAGGACTGCGGCGTCGCCTTCCAGCGCGCCGACCTGCTGCGCCGGCACGTGACCGCGGCGCACAGGTAACACTAGCAGACGGCGAGCGTGCTCGAGGACATGCGCGGGCCCGAGCTGTCCTGCCAGGACTGCGGCGTCGCCTTCCAGCGCGCCGACCTGCTGCGCCGGCACGTGACCGCGGCGCACAGGTAACACTAGCAGACGGCGAGCGTGCTCGAGGACATGCGCGGGCCCGAGCTGTTCTGCCAGGACTGCGGCGTCGCCTTCCAGCGCGCCGACCTGCTGCGCCGGCACGTGACCGCGGCGCACAGGTAACACTAGCAGACGGCGAGCGTGCTCGAGGACATGCGCGGGCCCGAGCTGTTCTGCCAGGACTGCGGCGTCGCCTTCCAGCGCGCCGACCTGCTGCGCCGGCACGTGACCGCGGCGCACAGGTAACACTAGCAGACGGCGAGCGTGCTCGAGGACATGCGCGGGCCCGAGCTGTTCTGCACTCTAGCACCTACTCAAAATAGGCATTTGTTTGCTTTATTTAGGGCTTGTTTCATAGGTTTGAGAAATAGGTAATAACCTATCTTAAGGTTTATTTGAAATGAAAATAGAATAGATATTTATGAAATATCTGTCAAATTAGGTATTCAGAATTATATCCATAAAGTTCACTGCGCTAATTCAATTAAATAACAATAAACGCCCCACTAATAGAATCGCAGCTGCACTCGTTCTCGCGGTAACAATAAAAACAGAATTTTTGGCTCAATATTGGTATTTTTGACAGCTACAAGCGGCACGACAGCTCGAGCAGCACGTGGGGCGAGCACACGTGCGACGTGTGCGGCGAGGTGTGCACGGACGCGCTGCAGCTGCTCGCGCACGCCGAGGGGCACGCCGACCGCTCGCGCACGCACACGGATGCGCCCAGGTACTAATGCACAAGTTGGTTGACGCTTTGCACCTTGCAAACATATTTTTGCTACACCATTGTTTTCTAAGCTTCTCTCCCAAGGTAGGCCTCCATCACTCGCTCAAGGTCGCACGATAAGCATCTACCGCTAGCCGTTCGTTCGAACGAACAAGTGAGCAGAGGGCCGCCACACGCCCGCCTGTGTAGTCGCGCGGCACCATAAGCCTGCGTAGGTAGTGTCTCTTTATAATAGTAACAATGTCGAATCGACATTACTGTGCCGTATACGGATGTCAAAATCAAAAAACTAATAAACATATCGACGTTTTTCACATTATGATATATGCTACGCAATTCATATAAGAGAACACAACCCTAACGTTGCGTCATCAGAAAAGGTAAGAGCACGCGATAGAAAGAGAGGCAACTACTAGGTGAATATAACTGTAGGCCATTAGCGCTGCGCGACCTGAATTGCACTTTATTGTGTCGGAGCAATATCGCTATTTATTTAAATTACTATGCGGAGTGCTGCTTCTATACTTGTGCTATTAGCTATTCTGTGCCCACGGTGCGTGATAATATATGGTGATTTTACAGTCGGACGAAAGTACATATATTTAGAAACGAGAAGTTTACATTATTTGTCTCTCACACAAAGTGCGTGTAATAGTTTTTGGAAATTATTAAATATTTTTTATCCACACCCCTGCTTTTAGGATAAGTTCATATGACCGCGCGGTTCAAGATTATACTAAAATGTGTAGACGTTACAGTCTACATTATCGCGCGGCACGCGCGCAGGATCTTGGACTTGGACCGCGCGGTGCTGCGCGGTCCAAGAGATCTACAAACCTGCATCGACCCGTTCAGTTAGGCCGCGCGGTTTGCGGAACAAATTGCCTCTTCCACGTCAATGTTGATGCCAGACTGCTGCGCGTGCATACGCTGTCATGTGAATTCTCCAATCGCGCGACGACGCGCGGCACCGCGCCACAGAATACATAATAGTACAAGTACAAAAGATCCACTCCGCAAAGTCATTTAAATAAATAGCGACTCTATCCCAGACACAATAAGATGCAATTCAGGTCGCACACCGCTCCCATACCTACAGTTATATTCACCTAGAAGTTGCCTCTCTTTCTATCGCGTAGCTCCTATCTCTTCTAAGGACTTCAGGGTTTCTTCTTTTAAGTAATAATGAAATAATAGGTACTTACTATATTACAAGTTATGTGTTTATAAAATAAAATGTGTACTTAAACACGTTTCAAAAAATCGTAGTCTAGATACAGTCAACGCCACATTAGACTATACATGCTGACTTTGGGGCAATTTGCTTTCTTACGAAATCGAATTGTCAATAGTAATTAACTTTATTTCGAAAGTAAGTAGGTACGTAGTAGTACGTACCTACCTAATCTATAAATTATTATTTCAATAAATAGTTGGGTGAAGATTGTTTAGAAAATAAGACAAGTAAGTACCGGATACTAAATACTAACTAGGTAGTAGTTAGATAAGCATTTCTTACGTTTTGATGTCGTTTGGAACTTTTGGAAGTGTGGAAAACGTAAGGTTCGCATCCTTTTTATTACCCGACTGCAAGAGGGTTATGTTTTTCGCGCGTGTCTTGTAAGTTTGTATGTAATATTCTTTATTACCTCATATCTTTCAAACGGCTGAACAGATTTCCATGATTAACATATCGTTAGATTTGTCTCGTCAGCCCAAGTGTTCTTAAGAAGGTGGCGTTATAAAAAACCAACATGGCGGCTGTACGGTGCTATTATACGTAGCGGAAAAAAAATTTTTTTTTAGAATACTGCAATATGGGTGTCAAATTAAAGGGCTTATTATAAGGATTTCAAAAAGGTATATCATATAAATAATAACTAAAAAAAAAAAATAAAAAAAAAAAAAAATTTAAAACCCGCCTGCCTAAAAAGACAAGTCAACTGAAAAGATGGAAACAAGATTAAATATTAAAGGCAACATTATAACATGCAGTCGGAGGCATATAACTCAAATCATTCATAATGTCACTTTCTTTAAGCATGCCTCCGACTTAATGTTATAATGTTGCCTTTAATATTTAATCTTGTTTCCATCTTTTTAGTTGACTTGTCTTTTTTTATTACTATTGCGATGCAATATGCCTTCATTTTGGTAACATATAATAAATGTGCGAACGAACGACGCGACAATACGCAAATGCGGTAGTACGCGAGTGAGTATAGAAATCGAACTGCTAACGTGCGACTCAGCCGGCACGCGGCAACCCTCTGAAATTAGTCCGTCCGGACGGACCCGCCGGCTACTTGTAGCTTCGTACCTAAAGCGCGGAGTGCGCCTAGCCTGACCGCGCGTTCATATGAACTTAGCCTAAATCCTCTACACAAAGGGAAAGGTTTTATCCCGGCTTTTCGTGAGTTGTTCTGTAAAATTTCTTATTACAGAAAAATATAAAATAAATTTCCTTGTAAGTCTCTTCGCCGGAAAGTAAATATTAAAATAATTCATTTAAAAAGTATTTTTGCAGAAGAAATATAATCACAGATTTGTCTTGTCTCGTATGTAATGAGAACTTTTTCAAAACATGGCAAAATACCAGTGTCAACCAAAGAGTAGAGTCCGAAAAATATTATAATAAAAACTACGTTTTTACTTTTTTACCAACTTTTTAATATCAAATGATTCTCGTGAAATTATATAGAATTTTTTTGTCGAGCCAGTTTTTCGAAATTTCTCATAATGACGGAGATAAATGTTAAAAAAACATATTCAGCCCGACATTCCAGCACTGCCTGTTCTCCTCTACAGGTCGTATTTCTCAACCGGTTCTCGTAAAATTTTGTAAGCAGGTTTTAAAATTATGTAGATTTTTTTTGTCAAGCCAGTTTTTTTTAATTTTTCATAATCATGGAGATTGTTAAAAAACCTATTTCGGTGCGGTTTTCCAGCGCTGTCTGTTCCCCTCTACAGGTCGCATTTCTCAACCGATTCTCGTGAAATTTTGTGAGCAGGTTCGAAAATAATATAGATTTTTTTGTCACGCCAGTTTTTGAATTTTTTTTAAATGACGGAGAAATGTTAAAAAAACATATCTCAGTCCGGCTTTCCAGTGCTGTCTGTATTCCTCTACAGGTCGCATTTTTCAACCGATTCTCGTAAAATTCCAAAATTTTACGAGAATCGGTTGGTGGTCGGTTGGTCGAGAATGGTTTTATTATTTTCCTAGTTCCTATCCAAACAGGAACTAGGAAAATAATAAAACCATGCTACCCCATCGAGTTTGGGCTCGTTTGAATCGTCTTGACGAGTTCTTTGTTGGGAAATAGTTTCCAGGGTCTGATGATGGAGCCGGAAGAAGGGGACTGGGACTCTGTAATAAAACCATGCAACCCCATCGAGTTTGGGCTCGTTTGAATCGTCTTGACGAGTGCTCCGATAGAAGATGGTATATTTTTAAAAACACGTTTTTAAAACGGACTAAATTATAACAAAAAAAAATCGGACTAAAAATATTAAAACAAAAAAGTAAAAAATAAATTCTTCTGTAAATATTTATAACCCTAATAACATTTACCTACAGAAATTTTAAACCTAAAAACGTGGGGCGCGTTTTTATCATCCATATTGTCTATAGCATGCGTCCGACGTTTTTAGGTTTAAAATTTTTAGGTTTAAAATTTCTGTAGGTATAGGTTATTAGGGTTATAAATATTTACAGAAGAATTTATTTTTTACTTTTTTTGTTTTAATATTTTAGGTCCGATTTTTTTTTGTAATAATTTAGTCCGTTTTAAAAACGTGTTTTTAAAAAATATTTTTTTCATGTGCGCTCAATCTCCATCTCGAATGTAATATCGATCGATTTGGTGGAGATCTCGAATGATATTTTAAAAACGAGATAACCTATCTTCGAGATTGAATCTCGAAAAATTACTCGAGATCTCGTGAGATCGAGATTGCATTCCCTAGTCGTGTCGCTGCAAACTAGTAATAATTGCTTCATGACGACATCCCGCAGGCTCATTACATTTTTGTGTTATGTTGGATAACGGTATATAAAACAAAGAAATTGAGTTTGTAGTAGTATCTACATGATAAAATTATGGGTATGCTGTTAAAATTACTCGAACGGGCAATGTGTCTAATGTCTCTTAGCGCCGGATAATTTTTACCCTAAATCTAGGGTAAATTACCCTAAGCTGGCACCACTGTTTTTTTTTTAAATAGATGGTAAAGAGACTCAACTCAAACTTCCTATATGGACTAGATTTTAGATTTTTTTAGTTAACGTAAAACATACTGATCTAAAAATTCTGAAAAAAAATATATGAGCTTAGTTAGAACACTAAAATCTCGAAATGGTTTTCTAATTTTAGTGGTTTCTCAAAATGAAATGTTGTCAATTATGCCGAAAGTATTTTTTTCACAAAGCTACTTGAAGTTATTCTTTAGCTACAATTCAATTTTATTATGAAACAGTGCACACGACAGGTATTATTGAATTATACATAATAAATAATAGTACTATATGATAAATTGGATAAGTAAAGTAGGTAAAACGAAATTACATAAAGGAATCAATAAACTTACCTCGCATCACGGGGAAATCTATGAAATCTTAAATCCTCGTTGTATTTCGCTGTCGATGCACATCTGTACACAAAACAAATGTGAACCATTATAATTACATGTAATAAACGATTCTTATAATGGTCGCACGCAATGATATTAAAAGTCGCTCGTGATTTACTCGCGTGTCACTCGTGTCGGCCCTCAGTGTGCGAGTGCGCAAACTCAGCTAGTTGCGGGCCGTGAGCCGCGCCGCCCGACCCACCGCGAGATTCCCTCCGTTGCTCTGTGCAAGTACATTCCTTTTAACAACTGTATGATCGTAAAGCTGTGGTTGTACTAAACATAATGCAACTGCTTCGAAATCATGGTTACTATGACACTGGTTTATTTAATTTATTTATTTATTTAACTTTATTGCTTATGTATAAAATACAGCAAATGGCGGACTTGTCAACCAGAGAGGATGTGACAGTGAAAAATGTGCAGGCAATAAAGCTAATTTAATGTAATGTTGGCAATAAGCTCACTGTTTCAGAACCTTTTATAGAGGATTTAATTTTAAAGCTAAATCTTGTATGCAGTAAGAATTGCTTTTTCATTACCCGACTGCAAGAGCGTTATGTTTTTCGCGCGTATCTTGTAAGTATGTTTGTATGTAATATTCTTTATTACCTTATATCTTTTAAACGGCTGAACGGATTTCCATGATTAACATATCGTTAGATTTGTCTTGCCAACCCAAGTGTTCTTAAGAAAGTGGCGTTATAAAAAAACCAACATGGCGGCTGCACGGTGCTATTATACGTAGTGGAAAAATAATTTTTTTTTAGAATACTGCAATATGGGTGTCAAATTAAAGGTCTCATTAAAAGGATTTCAAAAAGATATATCATGATTGTAATAAATAATAACAAAAAGAAATAAATAAAAAAATCAATTTAAAAAAATTAAAAACCCTCCTGCATAAAAAGTCAAGTCAACTGTAAAGATGGAAACAAGATTAAATATTAAAGGCAACATTATAACATGCAGTCGGAGGCATATAACTCAAATCATTCATAATGTCACTTTCTTTATGCATGCCTCCGACTGCATGTTATAATGTTGTCTTTAATATTTAATCTTGTTTCCATCTTTTCAGTTGCATCTTATGGACTTACATTTAAGACCTATTTAGAGAAAATTAAAAAAATACAATTCAGATTTTTAAAGCATTTTGTTAATAGAAAGAAGAGGAAAAAACTTAACAATAGTTATGATCTATTTAAATTTTGTAAAATAATGCCTATTGATGTCAAAGTAAATTATATGATAGCTTTAGAACAATTTGAGTCAGACATGAATAAAGAGATAAGATTATATACGTATAATACCAGACAATCAAAAAATATTAAGTACAAAGAGCCAAATACAGGGAGCCAATTATTATAAACAACGGACAAGATCTTATGTTACACCCAGAATATTCAATAAACTTGGTTTAACCAGCAATAATTTAAAGTCCAAGTATTCTATAAAAAAATATTTGAAGAAAGCTTTCTCAGATATGTGTCAATAAGTAGCTATTGTATATTGCACTCTGTTAATGTTTCTAAGGCCTGTTTCACAAAGTCCGATTTAGTTCAGTACTTAACAAGTAATTTCATATAAATTGTTTCATCTTAAAATAGATCAGAAGTTGGTGCCATAACATAGATTGTGAAACAGGCACTAAATGTAAAATTATTTAAATTAACTTCAACACCTATACTCAGACCAAATAAAAAAGGGAAGACGGAGTCTTCCAAGCAAGGGACTGAAGCCAGTTTTTTCGTGCATTAGTGTGTGAGCCGGTGTTGCCAATAGTAATTCATATTACCCCAATGTAATCAAAATAACGCGTTATGAAATAATAACGTTATTTATCACATATCAGTATCAAAACAAAAACTACCTGGATTCAAGAGAACATAATACGGCCCAAGGGGGGTATTTATTACAAGCTCTTAAAACTTGTCAGTTTTCTGAATGACTATCAAAGCGTCTCTTTTATTTATTACTGATGAAAGAGACGCAGACTATGATAGGCATTCAGCCATTCTGAGTCGGGTGTGAGGCGATGGCTACACACCTGGTACTATGATCCATCAGTATTTAATCAGGGGCCTATTTCATAAAACATTAGTAAATTTACTATAATAATTTTCCATAGTTATTATTGGGGTAGAATTATGTTTCTTATTAATTATAAAACATAATTCTACCCCAATAAACTACTACTATGGTAAATTACTGTAATTTTTCATTCTTTTATTAAATAGATCCCTGATAAATAATACTGATGGATCACAGTATTTACCACACGTGTAGCCGTCGCCTAATGATAGATAGAAAAAGTGAGCTTCTCAAAGCCCTGCATGCAGGGCTGTGAGTAGCTCGCTTTAAAAGTAGTGGCGGAAGTAGGAATGAAATAAGAAAAATGTAAAAAATAAAACTAACGAATACTAAAGTTTCGTGTATTTAAGGCGAGATGTTTGTCCTGACATGTTAGGCATCCATTACACGCTAGGTTTTGCTGTCAGTTTAACCACAGTCACGGGCTGTGACTGACGATTAACCTACCGTGTAGGGTTGGGTAAATTTCACGAAAAATTTCGGTCTGTGAAATATTTAGAATAAATTTCATTTTGGTTTGAAATATTTCAGTTTAGAGTGAAATTTATTTTTAAGTTTCATCTGACCTAAATAAAACAAAATTACATGCATTTTGTCAATATATCAACATAATTATAGATCAAAACAATAAACAAATAAGTTGGCTTGAATTACGAATAGCTTTGGCTATTTTACAACTTGTAATAACAAAATATTCAATGTCTGTTTCGATTGTCGGCCACGATGGCGTAGAAGAAAAACGACTTCATCAACATTACGAAGGAATATGTAGAAAACTAACAATAAAAGTCGCAAAGTAGGACCAATATTCAGAAAATTGTAAGTTTAACCGTGGCCGCGCAGTCGAAACGTGGAGAACCGAGCGGCCACACAGTTCTCTTAAAAGGAGCTTAGTAGGGGTCCCATTCTTGTTGCATAATATAAATCGGTGATACGATTTCGTAGAAAAATATAGAAAGTATAAAAAACCCTAATGTTTGGATTTCACGACTTACACTTAGAATAATTAAGGCGTAAAGGCTATGGCCGCGCGGTCGAAACGGGGAGAACCGCGCGGCCACGCAGTTCTCTCAAACGGAGCTTAATAGAGGTCCCATTCTCTTTTATAATCCCTGATACGATTAGGTAAAAATAGTAGACAGTATAAATAAAGCCCTAAGGTTTGGATTTCACGACCTACAGAAAAACGTGGTCGTAAAGTCCAAACATTAGGGCTTTACTTATACTGTCTTAATTATCTACGAAATTGTATCTGCGAATTGCGATTAGCAAAAATAATGGAACCTCTACTAAGCTCCGTTTGAGAGAACTGCGTGGCCGCGAGGTCCTCCACGTTTCGACCGCGCGGTCATGGTTAAACTTTCTGAATATTGAACCTACAAATTTGCGACTTTCATTGTTAGTTTTCTACATATTTCTTCGTAATGCTGACGTAGTTGTTTTTCTTCTACGACACCGTGGCCGAGCAATCGAAACCCCTTTTTCCTCACTACTCACGAGGTCTTTCAAAGCACATAGTAGGTTAGATATATTATTTGGTTACGTGCTGTTTGGTATATTATTTGGCAGCTATGCGCAGCTAGATGGCGCTTCTAATTTTGAATACTTACTTATTTTTGGAAATGGGTGATATTTTTGATAAATTTCAACTAGCTCGACTTAAAAAATCTATAATATTATCGAACTGCTCGCAAAATTTCACGAGAATCGGTTGAGAAATGGGACCTGTAGAGGAGAACAGAACAGCTAGAAAGTCAGACTAAAATATGTTTATGTATATATCTCCGCCATTTTGAAGAATTAAAAAAAAACTGGCTCGACAGTAAAATTCTATATAATTTTCGAACCTGCCCATAAAATTTCACGGGAATCGTTTGAGAAATGTGACTTGTAGAGGAGAACAAACAGCGCCCGAAAACTGCACTCGTAGCATGACCACCTCGAGAAAAGACTCGACTCAGAGAACAATGGCTTGTCTACACCGAAACGTCAATTTTGTCGACAAAAGTGACGTTTCGGTGTAGACAAGCCATTGTTCTCTGAGTCGAGTCTTTTCTCGAGGTGGTCATGCTACGCGTGCTGGACTGAAATATGTTTCTTTTACATATCTCCACCATTTAGAAAAAAATCTAAAAACAGGCTACAAAAAAAATGTTTGTGCTATAGGCAAACGCCGAAGCTCAGGCACTCCTAGGTTTGTCTAGTCAAACCTCAGGTTTGACAAGAAGCCTTAGTCAAAGCCCAAAATAAAATCGTGTTTCGGCTTAAAGCCCAAAATAAAATCGTGTATCGTCTTAAATTCCTAACCTATCACGTGTCCTATAGGAGTAACGCAGACTCTTTGACTAAACTTAACCTCAAGATTATGAAAATCATCATTCATTTCCGACGAGATATTTAATCAAAGCTGCTTTACTCCTCTAAGTCACGTGATAGATTAGAAATTTAAGATAATCGCGAAGCGCAGCGGAGCGTTCATCTTAAATTTCGTGGTTATTTTCTTTTAAACAGACAACATAATTTTTTTGTTTACAGGAAGATTGTTAATTTCGTTAAATTTTCACTGTACAGAATGTGCTTTTCATAGTTGTACAATTAAAATATCAAATTCTGTGCCTAATTTAAGCGTGACTGGTCAAACCTCGATTTGATCGTATTGAGTTTCGGCTTTCGACTGCCCAAGTTAGTCTCTCCTAGGTTTGGCCATAAATTCGTCAGTCAAAGTAATATGCCATTGGTTTTGGACTTTGACTAAGCCTTCTTGTCAAACCTGAGGTTTGACTAGGCAAACCTAGGAAAGCCGGGACTTCGGGGTTTGACTATCACATTTATATAATTTTCGACCCTGCTCACAAAATTTAACAAGAATCGGTTGAGAAATGCGACCTGTATAGGAGAACAACAGCGCCGGAAAGCCGGACTGAAATATGTTCTTTTACACATCTCCGCCAGTTTGAAAAATTTCGAAAAACTGGCTCGACCATAAAATTCTATATAATTTTCGAACCTGCACACAAAATTTCACGAGAATCGGTAGAGAAATGCGACCTGTAACCTATAGAGGAGAACAAACGGACAGCAGGAAGGACATACGAAAGAATTGTTGCCCAAGCTGAAGCAGAGACGCTTCACTCGCGCTTCGCGCACGCTCGGTCAATGACCTAAGCCTTTAAATTTCATTTAATACGTTAAAATAGTAAACTAATTCAGAAAATAAGGAATTTCTAGTACTGGAAATAAATTTCACTCAAAAGTGAAATATTTCAACCCGTTTTGAAAGATTTCATAAATTTCATATAAATTTAATTTTCATTTCATTGAAATTTTCACTGGACCCATCCCTACTACCGTGTAATGTAATGACTGATGGTTGCATGATGTGATTTGTTCTTTCCATCAGTCAAACTCATGACTGATGGAATTAGACTGACGCTTGCATGACCATGTAATGGCTGTCTTAGAGTCTGGCCAACGAGTCATGTCATGTCATCTCAAACGCGCGGCAAATTTAAAATTTCGAAACTTAATTCACTCAAAATACTGCGAAATATCAATTTTATCTTAGGTACATACATCTTGACAAAAATCCAAGCTAAAACAATTTAATGAAAGTCTAAAATTGCTATTTCGCAGTATTTTGAGTGAATAAAGTTTCAAAATTTTAAATTTGCCGCTAGTTTCAGATGACACGACTCGTTGGCCAGACTCAAGGCTTTTTGTGTCAGCATTCCGGCCGTACTTAGAAAATGTCAGGCTTTTTTGGATCATTCACATTACAGCAAAACAAACCTTATAAATTAGCTTTAAAATATTTATTTTTCTTTTTTGTACCTAACAATCAACTATAATATTTTTAGTAAAACAACTAATTTTGCAATAAATAATCAATTTTAAACTAATTAACACTTAAAATTATAAATAATAAACTGAACAACTAAAGCTTAAAACACATAACTAAAACTTTATTTTTATTATCTAAGTACTTGAAATTTTAATTTGACACGTCATTATAACAGAAAACAACAATAAATTACTTATTTATTTAAAAAAATTGTTATCGTGATTACGTCGCTCCGTGTGGTTGCTTTAGCAAAATGTCAGGACATTTTAGTAAAAATCCAGATTTTTAACCGACTTCAAAACAAACATAAAAAAGGTTTAAAAAAGTTTCCGAGGAAAATGGTAACAGACATAGACAATCAAACAAACAACCTCTAAGGTGACGCCTACACGCGTGGTAAATACCGAGATCATCAGTATTTAATCAGAGGTCTATTTCATAAAAGTATGAAAAAGTACAGTAATTTACCATTGTAGTAGTTTATTGGGGTAGAAATTATGTTTTATAATTATTAAGAAACAGTTCTACCGCAATAACAACAATGGTAAATTGTTTTAGTAAATTTACTAATCTTTTATGAAATAGGCCCCTGATTAAATACGGATGAATCACATTATTCTAATTTCTAACCAAAAACGCATATACCGCCTCCATTCCGTTCCGTCCGTCGTGGGTAAAAATAGTCCAGAAACAGAAATAATTAACGCGTTATTTTTAACAAGAAACAAATAACGTTACGTTACTTTCCATGTTACCCAATAACAGGTTTAAAAAAGAACGTTTGGCATGGCAACACTTGTGTTGAGGTTTTGTGTTCCAAGTAATACCTTAATGTTTATTTTGAATTAGTGAAAATATTAGTTTCCAATTTTAGTTACGTGTGAAATGTGACTCCATCCCGTTTTTTATGTGTAAGATTGGTTTTTACACCTTTTCACTACACAATTCGGCATTTTCTTTGATGGAATTTAAAATTTATTAGTACGTCCTGGTACGTCCGCTTCGCACGCTGGCTGTTAAAAAAGGCGTAGTTTCGTTACATGTGTGTGCGTGTAACTGTGTATGTACACGCCAAGGCGTAGTTTTATCGGCTTCACTGCTTTGTTCAGAGGACTACGTCTTCCCTTTTTTATTTGGTCTGAGCACCTATATTGAATTATGTCTTTTGTTAAGAACTAGAGCATAGTTTTTTACATTTCGCCGACAAACTTATGCAGTTTGGCGAAAGTTAAGTTTGTAATTTTTTGTATCTTTAAAAAAAAAAAAGTTGACTTTACTTTTTATTATTTTTTATGTCTTGCATCAAGTGTTTTTTGGTTCGAGTAGCAGACAAGTTGAAAGTTTTCTCAACTAGTTGAAAGTTATTTACTCTCACATTTACCTATCTGAATGTAGTAGATATTTAATTTTAACCTAGGTAGGTTTGCACACAATGGGTAGGCACCCATTGTGTGCAAACTTTTGTTAATTATTGTGATGGAAAATGACCTCACTTTAAACGTGGAACTCATTTTTTAAATGTTGACGACTCTGTATGAAATATACAGGGAGAAAAAAGCAGCCCTTGACGAGTTTCTTGCCGGTTCTTCTCGTTACAAGGTCTCCCGCTTAGGGTTTGCGAACCGATGGCGTAGCTTCTATGACATTCACAAGTGCTTGTAACAGCCTAGACCGAATAAATTATTTATGAATTTTGAATTTTGAAAGTACATAATTAGGTATTAAAACATGTGATACGATTATCGCACATCCGAGTTTTAACACCCCTCATTACACTACAGTTGTATAAATAACTATTATTGTTTCAGGTTAAAAAAAGCTTCGCGAGGACGAAGCAATCTTTCGTCCTCAAATAGTTCGCGACAATTTCCTTGCAGAGAATGTGGTAAGTGCTTATAGAAAAAAAATCTCTGGAACTTCACTAAATGTGTGCGGACTCCTATTTCACAGACGTGACAATTGTAAATTACAATGAAAATTTAATGTATGTTGCGGTTTATGTGAGAAGTTTGATCAGTATAATTATTTTCTAAATTCAAATTAACTGACGCCATGGACACCAAATTGTCATTGTCATTTACAATTGTCGCGTCGGTAAAATAGGAGCCAGGCCGTTATTATTTGCAATAAAACACTTTTTACGGAACTAGCACGGTTTTATTAAAGATTTTTCGATGTTTTGTTAGTTTTTGGGGTTCCGTAGCCTAAATGGCAAAAAACGGAACCCTTATAGATTCGTCATGTCTGTCTGTCTGTCAGTATGTCACAGCCACTTTATTCCGAAAGTATTAAGACTACACAGTTGAAACTTGGTAGGTAGATGTATTCTGTTAACCGCTTAACGAATTTAATACAAAAGTAAAATAAATAAAAGATTAAGGGGGGGCTCCCCATACATGGAACTGAAACTGAAAATTTTTTTTTCTTCAAACCAACACGTGTTGGGTGTCTATAGATAGGTCTTTAAAAATGACATTGAGGTTCCCAAGACAACTTTTTCTCAAAGTCAACCGTTTGAAAGATATTCACCGCCAAAATGGTAAAATGTGTGTCCCCCCCCCCCTTTAACTTTTGAAATAAGAGAGTGAAAAATCTAAAAAAAATATATGCTGTAGATCTTAATAAACACTATCAACCAAAATTGGTTTGAACGAGATATAGTAATTAGTTTTTGAGATATAGCACATTTTCCAAAACCGCAAATATAACTTTGTCATCCATACCAACACTGTGAAAAACAAAGTTATTTTTGCAAACGAAAAATGATAGGTGGTATTAAATATGGTATGGTATAAGGTAACTACGGAACCCTATGGCGCGTGGCCCGACACGCACTTGGCCGGTTTTTTTATTTGTTTCCAAAATATTGGGGCACCGAAAGATTTAATAAAAAACATCTAAACATAAAAAACCTAAAATCGCGTTACCACCCATAGAAAGTGATTTATTTATCCTTAATGCGCTCGTAAATATCAGAAATCGATATAATTGTTGGAAACAAAGGACACATTTTAACAAGTCGACAATGAAGATCAACGCGGTTTTTAGTTAATTAAACATATAGAATTAGTCACATCACAACCAATTATTCCAGTGAAAGAATTATTGAAATTGGACCAAAAATGACGAAGTTACAGCGATTTTCATTCTCAAAAACGCTCACCAATATACACGATGCGCTGATGACGTCATCAGCCACGTTTGCCGCCCGGCGGGCGGCGCGGCGGTTGTTTGCTCGGGCGATATCGTGGCACGTGACGTCATCGCATGTTCCGCAAGGGCCGTCCGTGTTTTTTAAATTCCGTTTTTAAACTTTAATAACTTTGTAATTTATTGATGGATTTGGGTAATTTAAAAAGAAAGGTCATGGGGCATATTTGACCTAGTTGATGAAAGTTCGCGTACAGAAACCAAATTAGTTTTAAATTAAAGAATTCAATCCCACTTTTCAAAATATGTATTATTTTTTTATGTACCGACCGGGAGAAAAAAGTTATCTTATAGTATGTGTGTGAGTTTATATTTATTGTTATTAAACTTTTGTTAATAAAACAGATTTTTTACTTTCAGCATTGTGAAAATGTGTTGTACAAGCATAATAAACGTTTGTATTGTCATTATTTATTTATTTTATTTTATTTATGATGTAAATGCTATGATATAATGATAAATAAAACCGGTCAAGAGCGAGTCGGACTCGCGCACCGAGGGTAAATCATAAATATATTTGGAAATGTTACTTTAGTACAGTCTTTAAAAAAGTAGGATTAACGGCAGACAGGTGGAAGGGCGAACAGGCGGACAGTAAATTTACAAATCTTAACCACAGTTGCTTATGATGACTGAAAAACGTTTCAGCCGCGCCACATTGCAAACTGTTTATATTACTAACTTATTCTTCGTTTATTAGTACGGCAAATAGTAGGTAATTATATTAGAACCAGCCACCAATTATTATTTTAGTATTAGGTTGCGCCATCTCTTGACCGATAGTGGAACTATTTTTTTTCGTAGGTCAGCATTCTTAGGTCACCGCCATCTGTTGACTGGTAGTGAAAATAAAGAATTTTTGTTTGTTTTTTGAATTTCTAAAAAAGTGTGTTATATTGAGACATCGTTTTATTTTTCCTGTAATCTTTACGTAAACTACTATCACATAGAATTATTTCAGATTTTTCTCATTGCAAACTTCGGAGATAAGGGGGCGGGGGAACGGTATTTTTTTTTTTACATTTTTCATCATAAGTTGAAAACTATGCGGCCTAAGAAAAAAGGAAAAAATGATTTAAAATGTGCAAACAGCGCTCTTTCATATGATACCCTACACGCCCTAGTCACCTCACTTCAAATTTTTAAGACCTCTTTTCAGTCCCTGTTGTAAAAAAACATTTTTTTTTATTTCTTTCTTATTTGCATAATAGTTGGGCAAATGTCATCTTAAACTATTCCAAATTTCAAGTTGATGCCATCAGCAGTTCTCGAGATATCCAGCTGTGACAGACAGACAGACAGACTGAGTCACACCATAAGGGTTCCTTTTTTACCATTTTGGTACGGAACCCTAAAAATGAAACATGGCCTGCAAGAATGCAACCCATACCACTGAGTAGCAGATACATTTATCAACATATTTAGCCCTATTTCGTTTGTGTACGCCGTAGGACAAATGCTCGAACAAAATGCCCAATGACCTTTACTCAGATATTTATATTGTATTTGATGAGATACACAAAATTGATATATGTATTCATTTGTCGAATTGATCCTCATTGTCACGCAAATTTGACTCCAATCTCGTGTCAAGAATTAATGACAAATCTACGATTATGTCGACTGGTATAAAATATCCCTATTTCACATCCCTAAATTAAAGTAACGACAATGGGGAAGGCAACTGTCAAAAACTAATTGAGTACGCAGCGCGCGTACGATTGTTCCACGAGAGCTATGAAAACCTATTTCACATCCCTAAATTAAAGTAACGACAATGGGGAAGGCAACTGTCAAAAACTAATTGAGTACGCAGCGCGCGTACGATTGTTCCACGAGAGCTATGAAAACAAAGGACTTTTACTTAAAAATATCGTATTTTTAGCTTAAAATGATTAAATTCTGTGTTTCTGCTTTAAAAATGTTCACACTTACAAATTTCCGTAAAATCTGGATATAGAAAAAAAATATAAATTATGTAAGAATGAAAACGTCTTAATTTGGCTTTCAATTCCGGCATTTGCATTGTAGAAATAGTCTTTTATATCCATTTTAGGTCAATGGGTCTTTTTCCGTCATAAAATACCACAAAATAAATACCTATTTTCCCACACATTTTGTTCTCAACGTCTACTGTCTTAGGAACAAGCGTACGCAGCGACATCTACAATTAGCTTTGCGATGCCAACCCCATTGTAAATTTAACTGACTTAGACACTGACAAATGTCGATTCGGTGAAAGAGGGCCCTGGTATGTATAAAAATGTTTTGTTGTTGTTTAGGCAAAGTGTTCGGGTCGCGGAGCTCGCAGCAGATCCACGTCCGCATCCACACGGGCGAGCGGCCGTACGCGTGCCGCTTCTGCTGGAAGGCCTTCGCCGACGGCGGCACGCTGCGCAAGCACGAGCGCATACACACGGGTGAGGACCCTCCACCATTGGACATGAAACTCATTCAATTATCTTTATAAGGACTTCTTGGCTTCGGTTTTTTTTTCTTTGTGTATTTTATTGACTTTTTAATTAATGCTTAATATGAGAAAACGTTCAGACTGTATTGCCGAAGCCGACGTTATTTTTGACACAATAAATAGCATAACCGTCTCTACGGTCTAGTGGTTCGTCCACCCGTGTAAGACGCAAGGGTCCCGGGTTCAATTCCCAGGGGGGTACAATTTGTACTCGGTTTGGTTAGTGGCCATCAAACTGAACAACTTTTACTACGTGACCAACTGAAATCGCTGTAATGTACAAAAATTAATAACGAAAACATGAGTATGTATAAAACAGCTGATTTTTTTCGGAATATGGTATTTGACTACATTAAAAATATACTGCAAATTGTGGTCATCCTAACAGATAATGGCGTAAAAAACATATTCAACTATTATATAGACTAAATTAAGTCTATTGATTGATTAATTTCACAAAGAAAATTTTTTTCTGTGGCGGAAACGTTCTAAGATGACGTCACTTGCCTGTAAATAAATATGGCTTCAGGCATTTGACACGACCATTGACTTAGGATCCGCGATTGATGGCTGTCAAATGGCTAAGGATATTACAATGTTTACAGGCTTGTGACGTCAACAAGTGACGTTTCCAGCGCCATAGCGTTTTTGGCGCGGTTTTAAAATTTTAAACTTTAACATTCATTTTTTAATAAAATACATTGATTTTTCCTGAAATATCAATGTGGTGCGCTTATTATGTAATAAGGAATAATTTAAAATGGTTTTCCAAAATTTGTTAAATAGCCTATTACAGAGAATTGGCCGAATACTCAAACGCTACTTAACTTTTAGGGGCTCTCAAACGTCGTCCTGTCGCATTAAATGTCAAAGATATGACAAAGACAGCATGCTGTTTGAGAGCCGCTCAAAGTTAAGTAGCGTTTGAGTATTCGGCCGTTAGTCTCATAGTAAAAGTTGTTCGGTTTGATGGTCCCTATCTACCATATCCTGGTTTAGCCATTAATTCTGTTACACGTCGTATATATTTGTGAATCGATAAAATTATCCTGCCATTTTGTATGTCAGGTGAGAAGCCGTACGCGTGCGCGGTGTGCCCGCGCGCGTTCAACCAGCGCGTGGTGCTGCGCGAGCACGTGCGCTCGCACCACTCCGCGCCCGACCGCCGGGCTAATGGTAACTCTACCTTATTTATATTAAAATAAAGAACATTTTCCTATAACGATTGTTTTCATATTTTTGTTAGATATCGCGAGCAAGTCTTTTAACTCGATATAATTGTACTAAATATTATATTTTTCTCTGGACTATTGTCACAGAATAGATATAAGTACGTACAGAAAGGACACTCCGCCCCGCCCCAGAATCAATTAGCTCACCCCACCCCGCGAGTTCGTATGCCGAATCGTGTGCTCATTTAGTCGATTTTGTCAATGTTAACTTATTGTGATATTCAAAGCAATGCGTCGTAACTTTTTAGTCGTGTTTGTCAGCTGTCAACTTATTTTGATATTCAAAGCAATGCGATGCATCGTAACTTTATTTACCAAAAAGTTCGAATTATTAATTGAACGCCGCTCATACAGAACAAACTGCATGGTCGGTAGCCCTAGATTTACACACACAGTTGCGCGTGTACGAAAACGTAATCTGACGTCATCTGTTTATAATGGCGCGGTTATATGGAGTGTACGGGGTGTGCTATTGTGTTGTTTATATTTTTTATGTTTACGGACCTTTTTAGCTGACGCATTTCACAAAACCTATTATTATGGTTATTTAGATAGAATACCCATTACGGCGCGGCCACAGCCAGCGTAGCAGGCGGCGCGGCAAGCGAATTCGGTAATTACATTACTGCGCGGTCGTGACGACGGGCTGAGAGGCCGCCATCGAGATAGCGCGCAGTCATTATTGAACGCCTGCCGCGCCGGCTTTGGCCGGGCCGTTAAAAAAGTCGTATCCTAGCAGCAGCGAACTAAAATCTATGGAAGTGTAATTGCAAACAAAAAATGGCACCACGGGGCCGAAAAAGTACAACCCGCTCAGGTTTAGTCGGGCCAGCCACGCACCCGGTGACTGACGTTAACGTTCTTTACAATAATTGCAGTTTGTATTGTAGATAACAGAGAGAAAGAGAATGTTTATTAGAAATGATGTCCTGTGTAGTCAAATGTGTAAAAGACGCAAAGAAGGCAGTAAAAATATGCAGAAATAACGTATCATTTTTTCCGTTTAAGTGTAGAAAATATCTATGAGTATACAAATTTTGGTCGCTAATAAGCAACCAGTGCCCAGACGCTTTGTCCTGCATAATGAAATGCCAGCATTTTTAGCTCCATCCATTTAGTTGTACTTTTCGTGTGGTGCCATTTTTTGAATGCAATGCTTGTTCCATAGATTTTAGTTCGCTGCCTAGCAGTATAGATATTAAAATGACCGAGCGATGATAGCTATTGTAATGGTAGCCTGTTTACAGGAGGCCCTACTTACAGCTGCGTAGTGTGCGGGCGAACATTACATTCCAGTACAGAGTTAGTGCAGCATCTCATACAACATTGTGACGCTAACACGGCGCTAAAACGACAGCCACAGGTATTTTTTTATCGCTATGATAGTATTGTTACATGTTTTACTAGTAGGTTTTTAGCGTTTGTTTTCTAAGGAGCCTTATTTTCTTGAGCTTTGTTGCAACCCTTGTAATTTGGAACATTTTATTTGTATTCGCATAAGACGAAGCAGATTGCAACTTTTTCATTCGAATCACACAGATGCGTCTTATTTTTATACTTTTTTTTTGCGAAAACCCGTTTAACCCTATTACTTTTATTCCTCTACATCTTAAATGTTTCTATGATCCGTATAAAGAGTACATTTTGTCAACATGGAAATTTATTTTCTGAATGAACAGCGGTAGTTTCACAAAAAATCAATAGCCTAATTTATTCACAAACTCCAAAATAAAACTAATAGACCGGGCCCCGCAAGTACAAGCGTCGGCGGAAGATCAAGACGGAGAGTTCTCCGGCGCGTGAGTGGGGGAGGGGCTCGGGGTCGCCGTCGCCGCCCCCGTCGCCGCCGCCCCCGCCGCCCCCCGCGTCGCCGCCGTCGCCGCCGCCCCCGCGCCGCCGCAAGCGCCGCGCGCCGCCCCCGCCCCCGCCGCGCCCCCGCATGATACACACGCAGCAGGACCCGCGCCCGCGCACCAAGCAGGTCAGACTACATGCTCCTTGCAGGTGGTGAAAAAGATTCGTCTTTTAATACAGGGTGGATTTTTGAGTCGGTACATTAAGGGCAGGTACCTTATCCGTTATAGTTACAGGCAGTGGGTCGACACTTTGAAAACTTCATACAAAAAAATTTAAATGGAATTATGAACGTATTTTGTACCAACATTAAAATACGAAACAATCCTACCAATGAAAAAAGTAGTTAATCGTTTTGTCTTATTGTACTACCCATGACACGGTAATTTAGCCGCATTATACGTGACGTCATTTTGTGGTCATGTTGGCCAGCATGTGACCCGCCGCCGTCAAAAATTAAATTTTGACAGAAGTTTTCAAGTTTTCGTAAAATTATTTTACGCATTTAAATACTATAAAATTTTATTATAAACGTCTTCAAGAGACATAATGGGAGGCAAATCATTGCGAAAGTGCGAAATTTGTGGTGTCCGGAGAGTCAGAAGATTAAGCAAGGACATATTTTTGGCTAGATTCCCGCTTGATCCAAACAGGTAATTTTATTAATTGTTTTCTAAGTTTTAATTTAAGTTGAGTAAAAACACTGTTAAGAATAGTAGTAATATCAGTAAATATATAGGTTTAAGTAAAATTTAAACGAAATTTGCGTTATCATTACTGAGCAAGTAATTTTACGTTATCATTTCATAGTGCTGTACTAAAGTTATCGATATTATTTTATTTTAGATGTCGATTATGGGTTAAATATACAGGGAATGCAAGAACTTTCCTTGTATTAATTTTACTTTCAGTACTGTATTTATGACTATCTAGTTGGTAATTTATGTTATATTATTTTTGTTACAGCCTCCAAAGGACTGGAATTCAGCCCAAAATAAAAAAAAAACTGGTTGGCGAACTCTCGTCTTCTATTCCACCAACCTGCTTAAATAAATGACTTGATTCTTACCATTTTTTTATTTAAGAAAGTAAGCGAAAATCAATTCACGGCATGTTATCAAGACAGAAATTCCAAATTATTTTTAGACAAAGATATGTAAGTATATCATTTATTGTTGACAATTATTTCGAGTAGGTATAATATTATTATGGATTTTGTTGTCGTATTGTGTTGGGATTTATCGCCTGCTTTTATTTCCAAAATATTAAATATAATGAGGTCTATGAGTAAAGACGCTACAAAGCATTATTTTTTATCGATATCGATAAAATCATTTCAAGTTGGTGAGGTACTTCACTATTCTTTTGACATTTCCTGTTTATGTTGGTAGTAGGATTTTATTTCTTAGGTTGGTAGAAAGTACGTTCATAATTGTAGAGTGCCAACTCTTAAAACGTAGTGATTATTTCCTCTATGGTTACAGGAAAACGTTATATAAAAAAACAGGAAAAAAAGTATTTTGATCACAGTAAGAAATAGGATCGTTTAGCAATAAAAAATATTTCGAGTTGATTTATTGTTTTTCAGTACAAAATGTATGGGAAAAGTTTTTGGCGATTTCTGTCGTTTCTAGTACTCATACCTTAAATAGTCCCATAGAGTATTTTGATCCCCAAACGAAATAGGATCGATTGGCATAAAAAAAAATTGGTATTTTAGCTCTTTTTTTTGCTAACCGTAATTTTTTTCCACAATCTGTGAATGCAGTTCATAATATCTTAAAAAGTTATGGATGGTCTCCTAGCAACGCTTTCCTGTAACTATAACGGTTAAGGTGCCCTTAATGTACCGTCTCAAAAATCCACCCTGTATAAGTTTTTTAAAGGGATTCACATTTATATTTTTGTTTTCAGTTCCCTCCGATTCCGATTTCAATGTAGATGTCGAATTGTCGAGGTCAATGTCGAATAATTGTCGATATCGAGATCGACATCGACGTTAAAGTCGGTCGATGTCGATTTCGATGCTGATGTCGATGTCGTTTTCGTTTTACAAAACAAAAACAATACATTTAAAAGACACCACGCCAGTAAATAAATTCCAAATAAAATTTTACTTGCAGTCAAGAGACGCACGGAAGTGTGCCAACTATTTTCGGGAAAGAATGTCAGTTATTAAATCTCAAATAACATTTTCCTTGAAATAAAGTTTTTATAAAGACGCTCAGCAATACGATAATACGTATTTAAAATTAAGAATTAATAATAGCAACCCTAGTGAGTCCGGCAAGTTTAGGTAACAATTTTCGAGAATGGCGAGGAGTGGTCCTGTTGATTCTATAACATCTGTTATGTCCGAATTTCATGGAGCTAGTTTTTGCCAGACTACCAAGATAGTATGAGTAAGCCAGCAGCCCAGTACTGCCTTGGCTTTCTATCCTGACTCGGAACATGCTTGCCCTATCGCTTACTAGCCAAGAGATGAAGCCAGAGACATAGTAGAACCAAATAAGTAGGCCAACTCGAGCCTCGAGCGAGCGATACAGCTTAAACACGTAGGGCTGTCACTTCGCTAGTTTATTAAGTTGTCAAAAAATGCATAGTCAATATCTATACAAAATATTTTTTTCCTTGTAGGGTAAGCATCAGGGATCTATAATACCAAGTTTTTTCTAAATAATTTTTTGTTCGTAGACCAACAGCACATCTTTCGACTAAAATAATGATGTTAATGTTAATTGTAATTTGACAGATGTATGTGATACAATGGCACTTTTGTTTTGACACCAATAAAAACGTACTAAAGAAAAGTAGCAATGTATCACATCTATCTGTCAAATTACAGTTTACTTTAACTTTATTGTTTTCAGGAATTGACTACAATTTTTTCATTGCCTACGTCATGTTATGTGATTTGAAAATTTACGATCGAAATAGGATTAATTAAAACGTGGCTCTACTAAATAATGTATTTATGCAAATAAAATAAAATGTTAATGAAATTTATTTTTTACACTATTAACTGTTTATACTTTTTCATTTACCTACACTTATCAAAATAATAATCATTAAATTCGGAAATTGAATACTTTCCATAACCTCAAATAATAGGCACTAAAAGTACCTTTTCCCGTAGGAATTTGTGATTTTTTAACGAAATTACACAATTGATATAAAAAAATCGTCTGTTTCGACAAGTACGAAATGCCTTATTATTTAAAGTTAATGTAAAATATATCCTCATTCTTACAAATCTTTTTTACAATAATATCTTTGGAAAGCATGGTATGTACTGTAGGTAAACGTTCAAATTATTACGAGCTGCAGCATGCTGCGTGAAGCGTGCGTGAGCGCGGGCGGGATTACGTACGACGCAGCCAATGCAGCCGCCAGTCATGGCTGTTGCACCTTTATCACCTTTAAATTTTGTCAGTGTGTGCGTGCGACGACGCATACGTACGGGCGCGCTCACATACAAACCGATTTCGTGCGTATAATGAGTAAGATGACTTACTTATTTGGTTCTTCTATGCCAGAGAGCCACTAGCTTACTGATACTGGCTTCAAAAACTATCCTCATGTAATCCGATCCGGACAAATCTTAAGTATACTTTACAACAGGTACGTCAACGGAGGCCGCCGCGTCACCCGGCCGACGATTTGCGTGCGATCCAACCGCCGTCGCCCTTGACTGGGCGCCGCGCCCCTCCACCCCCCTCTCCCTCCCCACCGCCCGCGTCCCCCTCCCCACCCCCCGTGTCCCCCTCCCCGCCTGCATCCCCCGCCCGCGCGACCCCCTCCCCTCCAGTGTCCCCCGTCGCCGGCGGCCCCTTCAAGTGCGAGATGTGCTCGCTGGAGTTCCCGCGCCGCAACGATCTACTGCTGCACGTGCCCGTACACATATGACGCAAGTCTGCGCGCAAGCGAGCCCCGCCGAAGAATCGCAGTAAGCAACAATCGGAAACTAGAGCTACCAAATAATTTCAGTGACTGACAACGCGACAGCGAAACATAAGAACTGTAATTTCGTTTTACAATCATTATAACTCAACGTTACAAAACTATCAGTTTAAACTATCGTATAGATTTGACTGTGACCGGTGACGCCAAGAAAGTAGACTGAACTAATGCATCCTCAATACGATGTAATAAAACCTCTATCCTCACAAGATCCGTTATCTTTTGTGAGTAAATATCTGCCAGTATTCTTATCGGATCTTGATATTTGTAGTCGAATTAATAGTGGTGTACTGTGTGTAAAGCTGGACTTCTGACATCTCTATGTATTGTGTATATTTTTAATCTCTACAATTGAGTGGTAAATTATTGCAATATCTAATAAGTTAACGGGAAAATCACTCTTTGTTTGAAAATTGTATCACACAGCTGTACACGTAATATAATTAGTAGGCCTAGATTTAATACTTGTTACAACTATTGAATTAACATTGCAAAACAGTTTCAGTACATGAATAATGTGCAGATGCTAAGATAATCTAATCCACATTTATATACAAGGATCTCTGAAGTAAACCGAATCGTTTAAAAATCCATTAAAGAGTAGGAAATGAGTAGATTTGCTTGTAACTAAATTATAGTAAAAAAGTTCAGAAATTAAAACTAAAACAGAAAAATCTTATGAATGGAAGACTTCTTATTGTAATGTATTATGTATATAATTTTTTACATATAAAAAATAAATCTTGTAAAATACGACTGGCCATAGTAATTCAGAAGCCACTTTGTACATTAGTTTTTGTAAATAAGTTATTGTGTCAAGTAAATCATGTACTTCAAGTATCTATTGTTCATAATAATTTCATAAAAACCTTATTATGACGAATTTATAAATTAATTGTCGATTTAAAATGGTATAATATGACGTGCATTACATTGCAGGGCATGATTAATGTAAGTTAGGATGTATTTAATGATGCTTGTTTTTTGGGCTGAATTTGTCAGGTAATAAAATTCAAAATTCAAAATTCAAATTAATTTATTCAGTCTAGGCTGTTACAAGCACTTGTGAATGTCATAGAAGCTACGCCATCGGTTCGCAAACCCTAAGCGGGAGACCTTGTAACGAGAAGAACCGGCAAGAAACTCGTCAAGGGCTGCTTTTTTCTCCCTGTATATTTCATACAGAGTCGTCAAGATTGAAAAATGAGCTCCACATTTAAAGTGAGGTCATTTTCCATCACAATAGTTATCAAAAGGTTACACACAATGGGTAGTTAGGTTAAAATTAAATATCTACTATATTCAGTTAGATAATCGTGAGAGTAAATAACTTTCAACTAGTTTAGAAATCACTCTGTCTGCTACTCTAACAAAAAAACACTTGATACAAGACATAAAAATAAAACGCAATTCTTACAATTCAATATGCGTTAAGATAGGTACTCAGAAGCAGACCCATTCCCACTGGCAGCACCCGTTCACGAGCATGACGCATGGACCAGCCATCGCTTCGCTCAACCATATTTGAGGGAACGTAACGACCCGCCCCACACGACACCACCGCAGAAATGATTAAAGAGAGCATGACATACTTAGGCTACCCATCCTAAGGCACCGAATTGAAAACTAATATCCAAAAGCTTTTCATAGGCCTTTACTTACAAAACTATAGACAAAAAAATACGAAAACATCGTGATAACGAAAGCCAAATAATCATTTTGGTCATTAGCAATAAAAAAGTGAGAAATCAAAACAAGGATTAGTTATTAATTCTATGTTTTGAGTAAGAAGTGCCATACTGATTGATAATATTAAACAGGAAAAAAAAATATGCGACGCCCTTAGTACAAGCAGACAGAAGCAGACCCATTCCCACTGGCAGCACCCGTTCACGAGCATGACGCATGAACCAGCCATCGTTTCGCTCAACCATATTTGAGGGAACGTAACGACCCGCCTCACACGACACCACCGCAGAAATGTTTAAAGTGAGCATGACATACTAAAGCTACCCGCATTAAGGCGTCGAGTCAAAAAGCTTACAATACATTTTAAGTAGGTAGGACAATTCTCCCAATTTTCACATAGAATAGAAAAATCTACGACCAAGCTGTTTTATCAATTAAGTAATCTTTAACGGTATAGTATCCTTTTTTAAGAAGACAATTCTTTACATGAGTCTTAAAGTTTTCAAATGGTAAATCCAAAATATTACTTGGAATTTTATTATAAAACTTTATGCCAAGACCTATGAAAGAACCACGGATTTTTTCTAATCTATACTGAGGCATTACAAGTTTGTCTTTATTTCTGGTGTTCCGATTGTGCCAATCACTATTTTTTGTATATAAGTTAATATTGCGACGCACAAAAAGTATGCAGTTTAATATAAATTGTGATGCTGCTGTCAATATACCAATTTCTTTGAATCTATCCCTAAGAGATGTTCTAGAACTTAGTTGATAAATAGCTCTTATTGCTCGTTTTTGTAAAACAAAAATAGTATTTATATCGGCTGCTATCCCCCACAAAAGAATACAGTATGACATGATGCTATGAAAATAGCTGAAATACACTAATCTAGCAGTTTCTACATCTGTTAACTGTCTAACTTTTCTAATAGCATAGGCAGCAGAGCTGAGCTTGCCAGCCAGAGCTGCGATATGCATATTCCATTGAAGTTTACTGTCAAGAGTAACACCCAAGAAAACTGTTGAATCGAGCAAATCTAATTTCTCATTATTGATTACAATTTCAGTGGGATACGCCTGTACATTAGGTAAAGTGAATTTAACACATTTGGTTTTCTTAGCATTAAGCTGGAGATTATTTACATTAAACCAAGTAAGAACCTGCGAGAGTGCCTTGTTCACATCGTCAAAATCAGTTTTATTCCTGTCAACTTTGAATATTAAAGAAGTATCATCTGCGAACAAAACAATATCACAGAACCTCTCTGCAAAAAAGGGTAGATCATTTATATATATTAAAAATAAAAAAGGGCCCAAAATGGAGCCTTGCGGAACGCCCATTTTTACATGAGAACCTGATGAACTTACTCCATTGATATTAACTGTTTGAGTCCTTGAACTGAGATACGACAGTATTAATTTTTGGGCATTATTTTTTACACCGTAATGATTTAGCTTCAACAGCAGCGTCCAGTGGTCCACGCAATCAAAAGCCTTGGACAGGTCGCAGAAAATGCCAAGGGCATTCTGAGACCCCTCCCAAGCCTCAAAGACATGCTTCAAAAGCGCAACCCCAGCATCAGTTGTGGAACGACCTTTAGTAAAGCCAAATTGTTTATTGTGCAGAAGTTTATTTACATTAAAATGACCTAATAATTGCTCAAGTATTATTTTTTCAAAAATCTTGCTTAGGGCAGGTAATATCGATATTGGTCTGTAATTGCTAGGGTCTTCTTTATCTCCTGATTTAAACAATGGTATTACCTTGCTAAACTTCATAAGATCAGGAAATATTCCTTGATCAATACACCGATTAAAAATGTCAGCAAGATAAGGGGCAATAGTATGCACAATATTATTAATAACCTTAACTGATATGCCCCATAAATCAGTGGAGCTTTTCATTTTTAGAGATTTGAAAGCTTTTATTATATCTAAAGCATTAATACATTTAAAATTAAACAATGAATCACTTTCAGCCACATGTCTCTTTAGCATAGATACAGCAGCCGCTGGTGAGGAATCCAAATTTGATGTAGTTTCTACTGGTATGTTTACAAAGAACTTATCAAAAATGTTAGCAATTTCTTTATCTGATTTTATTAATTCATTATTAATATTAAGCGTTAGGCTATTTTCCCGTGCTTTAGTTTTACCAGTTTCACGATTAATGATATCCCAGGTTGTTTTAGTTTTGTTACTCGAGTTTTTAATTTGCTTTTTAATGCAGTTAGACTTTGCAACTGCACATAGCATTTTGAAAGTCTTCGAGTATTTTTTAACATGTTCTAAAAAACCTGGGCTTTGGTTAGTTTCTCTAAGCTTGTAAAGTTCATAAAGTCTGTTTCTACTTTTATAAATACCTGTCGTAGCCCAATCGCAGAACCGTAATTTCTGAGTACATTTAATAGTTTTGATTTTAAATGATTTATCAAACTCATTAGTAACTAAATGAAAGAGGTTCCCGTACAAAACATCAGGATTATCTGAAATCCATGGCAATAAAGAAATTTGTTCATCAATGTTGTTTTTAAAATTGTCCAATCCCTTTTTTGTGATAGGTCTGCATTCTACAGTCTTAGGTGTATCTATAACGTTCACAGCGTATGAAACTTTCAAACCGTAATGGTCGGATGAAATATTACTAAAAACGAATTTGTTTTCCGGATCACATTCTGAAAAAACATTATCTATGCAAGTGGCGGAGTGTTCAGTTACCCGAGTGGGTTCTAAAAATTTATTATGCAAATTAAAACTTTTAAATAATGCCAGAAAACGAGTGGTCGAAGAATTGCTCTCAAGAATATCAATATTAAAATCGCCACAAATTACTACTGGTTTATTTTTTAACCTTAACTTTTTTAGAACATCTTCCATGACAGATTCAAATATTTCATAGATACCCTTAGGGGGGCGGTATACAGACACAATAATCATGCTATCTAATTCTATACAAGACAACTCCACATGGCGCTCTGATGTAAGGTTCACAATATCCTTTCTTTCTTTATACTTTATATTATTATTCACAAAAATTACAGAACCGCCACGAATAGTTGTTTGCCTAACCATCGCACTTGCTAGTTGAAAATTATTTAGATTAAATGACATATCACCAGGCTTTAGCCAGTGTTCTGTAATGCAAATGATTTGAATATTATTACATTCAACAAATAATTCTAATTCTAGATCTTTGCCAGACAGGCCCTGAATATTTTGACTAATTATATTGATACAATTAGGCCTGGCTGTTGTCTTGTGCCTCAGTTTAAATCTGAGTTTGTCACTGTTTTATTTGAAACAATATGCCGAGTAGAAGTTGAAGTACTAATACTCGGTTTTATGGACTTAGTTACAGCTGTAACAGAGTCCTGTAAATTGTAAGCTAACAAATTAGCTATTTGCATCCTACATTTTTTCGGCAGATACATACTATCTGGAGTCAATGTAAAAGTGTTAATAAATTTATTAACGTCAAAGTATAAAATAACGTCACTGTGACGACTTATCAAATTATATATATATAAATTTAAATCAAAAATGCGCTTATTTTGATCCCAGTTAAAGTTACTTGCATAAGGGAAAGCGCTAATTATTATTTTACATCTTGTTACAGACTGTAATGTTAATAAAATATTAATATTTTTAAGAATGTCCCTTTTTGTAATATGGGAACTGTCCCCACATAATATTACTACTGTTGTGGCTTCATCAATATGTGACTTATTAATATTTTGTACAATTTGGTTAAAAGATACACCAGGAGTACAAATATTAATAAGTTTTTTAGAGAGCTTATCTCTTAGAGCTAAACCTAATCCCTGACCTAGTTTGTCTGAAAACATAATTGTTTTTGCCTCCTTTGAGTTACATGATAATGCTGGTTTGAAAGTGCATTTACTATAGCTACTTTGCAATGTTTCTATGCAGGATGATGAATGGCAGGGGCTCTGTGTAGATTTGCTAATTTTATTTACATAAGAATCATTATTGTGAACAACTGAAGATTCAACAATAAGTTGACTATTTACTAATGAGTCATACCGGTCCGCATTGTAATTGCAGAGTTCCACTAACTCTGTGGCAGATTTGATGTGCTCATCAATTTGTTTCTGCGCAAGAGAGTACTTTTTTTGCACAAGTTCAAGTGACTCATGCAACTGTATGATTTTCAATTGCAATTTTTTAGTGTCCCGGTCATACATTTGCCTGCTTTCAGTTAATTTACTACTATAAATTTCCAAAGAATCCAAGAGGCTAATTCGTTCTTTTCTTAAAGCAATATTTTTAGAAAAACAATTATTTTTTCTAATTAGTTTTCCTGTTTTTTTAATTAATTTACGTATTCTAATATATTTCTTTAGTTTCTTAGCACCTAAAATTTGAGGTCGAGGTGAAAAGTCACTGTCTTTGGTTATTAACTGTTCTGCTGACTGTACAGCAGGTGAAGACATCATGAGCTCCTCAAAAAGACTCTGTGTATGGTCCACTTCTTGCAGTTGCTGCTGCTCCTTGAAGTCTAATATTTGCATGTTAGCATCGTTCAGCTCCCGTTCCAAATCAGTGATGCGGTTCAGGGCCCTCTCGTAAGTGCTGCACTGTTCATCAAAGCCGCTAACGGTGTTCTCGAGCTGGTCTCTTTGGCGTATTACTTCCATGTGCTCAGAATGCATCTGAGCCATCTCAATCTTCAGTTGAGAGTTGCGAGCAATAACTTTGCTGATTTCTTCTTCGCTGTCGTCTCGCTCACGTAGTAGCTGGCTGCAAGTATCCCTAGACTCCTTCAGTTCCTGCAGTGCCTGCCTCAACTTCATCTCGGTGCTTTGTGCTGCAGCCTTACGGGTCAGCATGATGAATTTATAAGTCCTGAAAGTTTACAAACAACAGTATCAGGAACTATTTAAAACAAATATTGATTATTTATTTATTATCAGAGAATATACTTGGAAGAAAACAAAATTAAAAACATAAGACAGTAGGCCACAATTGTTAAGTAATTGGGAATAATTTACTTATTTTTACCTACTCCTTTTTTTAACTATGAGTAAGTGTATGTAAGTACCTATTTAAATTATAACATTAGTTTAGTCTTATACTTTTAGTGAAGTTTAATCATTATGTAGGTACACAAGAATGTTATAATAGTTATAAAAATAAAAGAATTAATCCAGATACTATTTGGTTATAGTTAGAGACACTATAGGTAGATGAGATGCTTAATTTAAATAATTATAGCAATAAAACATGGATGATGTTTAAGTCAAAACAAAAAAAATATCAATAACACTAAACAGACAGACTGACTGACCCAAATAAATCAATAAGTAACAATAGTACTTTTACAATAGTATTCAAGTAGCAAAATGGTTACACAATGTTTTGATTGTTTTACTTATAGCTGTATTGTATTTATGAGTAGTGTAATGTTTGTAAAGTGTAAACAGTTTAGTGAATGTCTGTGACAATAGTAGTCACCATCTCAACTTTACTTCCACTTCACGTCAAGTAAAGAGAAATTGACTCTGCCAATTCGTATTGAGTATTGACGTTACTCACTTTACGTGAATTTTGTACAAGTAGTAAAGAACAGTTGGGATAATTGAGAACCAAAATGCCACACAAGCCGTGAGTTTATATATAAATGTAGGTAGGTACCTACCTACGCTGTTGCTTTGAAAAATAAAAATGTTTAGAATCAGTCTGATTGGCTTAGTGATGTAGTCTAAGTTGAAATAATATAAATAAAATTACGGAACAAAAGTACTTCCCCGGTTTAGTGCGTAGTATTCCACAGATTTCTCCTTTTCTATGAAATGTTCACCAAAACAACATTGGCGGGCGGTGGATAGGTGAAGCTCGGTCGTTTTGGTAGTTCGAAAACTACCCAATGGATTTGTCAGAAAACACTTCCTTATAATATTTAAGTTGTAATAAACACTTTAAAAACAATATTACTAAAGGAAAACAATATTATATTAGTTAAAATTAATTTTAAAATCAGCTGCTTAGATTTGACAGCTAGACCGGTCAGTGTTGCCCAATAATATAAATAAATAGGCAAGTAACTGTAAATATAGTTAATATATCAAAATTGAAATTACCGTGTTATTTACACAGTTCTGCTGTATGTTCCCTTTGTCCCAAAACTTCTAAAAATCCCACCAGTTAAGAGGCTCGGCTTCGCTCACGAATTCCGTCTATAGTCTTCTAATTTCCGTAAGGCCCCTCTGACACTTCCCCCAGGGTAACTAGTGAAACTAGTAAAAAAAATAACCAACCGGGGTCAAATAATGTGGAATGTCTGAAAATAATCAAATTGGCTGAATAATTTTTATAGGTAAGAATAAATTGACTTTTTTTAAATATGTGGTTATTAGAGAATAATCTTACTTCCGTACATTTGCGAAAACCGAGGGATTTTAATTCTTAAAATTTTTGTTGGAAGTGTGGAAGGAGTTGGACGAAATTGAAAAAAACTTTTTTTTTTCGTTTTTTTACTTAAGCCTTTAAAATCCACTTAAAAAAGTTCGTGAAACCACAACACGCTTTTGTTTTACTTATTTGACACTTTAATTCGGAAGAAACACAAGTCGGAAGTTTCTAACACAAAGTTAATTTTAACACACATTTGTATGTGTTTATCAATTATTTAAAATCAAGAATTTTATTTTTTATACAAATAGGAAAGAAAAAAAGCAATTTGATTGAATCAATGATTTTTATTTAAAAACTCACTTAATAATAAATCGTGATTTAAATCAAATTGATTTAATCATGCCAACCCTGAAATTCTCTGAATCTTCTTTTTAGTAGCTTATTTCTACCTTTAAATATATAAAAAAATTTAATATTAAAATCACAAACACGTCTCAGGTTGGCTGGAAGAGATCTCTTCTAGAGATAAGTCCTCCTTTGTGTACATATCTCAATTTATTTATGTGTAACTGTTTTTATAAGTGCAATAAAGAGTATAATAATAAAAATATTCAGCCAATTTGTTTTTTAGACATTCCCCATTGTCACCCCGGGCCCCGGGGGACAGTGCTAAAGGGTACAACTGGGAGTAAATGAATTCTATCGTCCATGTATTTTTTTAATTGGAAGTTTTAGTCTAAGAATAGTGCACGCTTCGGACTTCATTACTTTTGTCAACTTACTGGCACTGACAAATTAGATGATTTGTCAAGTGAATCCAAAACCAACATCCAAAGTCTAGTAAAATTTGCTCCGCAGGACTTCATAAAGAACATCTCGATTACGTCGCTTTTAAATAAAAAAAACTCATCAAAATCGGTCCATTCGTTTGGGAACGATGCGCGATGCCACAGATAAACACTCACTTCAAACTTATAACACTCCTCTTTTTCCGGCGGGGATTAAAAAAAATAATACTTATTTAAAGATTGCTCTTCCAAAAAACAAACAAATATAAAAGTGAAAAACATGTCTGAGGACCTTCTGTGAAACACTTTTCGACAACACTTGATTAAGGGTCCCCGCTAACTACAGACCAAACTGTCGGCCGATAGTTGGGTCGGACCTTTAATCAGTATGAAGAAGTATGCATGTGCGCACATTACTACGATTTGGTATCGGCCGACTCTTCATACGAAAACCAACTATCGGGCGATAGAAAGTCTGTAGTCCGCGAGGACGCTTAAAGCTCTTATTTGAATGACTATAAGTATAAATATTATAGTAAAGTGCTGGGTGGGAGCAGCGTCGTGTTGATGTGCTATGACCTTTACAGTCATTTACTATTTATTTTCCGGTATGAAATGTATGTGAGAATGTGACATTATGCGAAAATGGCAGTTTGCTAATGTGACTTCTTGAGAATATGACATTTTGCGAAAATTCCATTATAAAATGCAATGTGTCTACTATACTGTGACTTCACTGCCAATTTTGTGTGTGTAGCGTTAGTTGGTGGTGATAGATTATACAGTACGAGGCATATATCTTGAAATTTTTTCGACGGAGTGGGGACAAGTTCGCGCATGTGCTCTTGTGAGCGACCAATAGTGCGCGCCCTTCTCCCTCCGCCCGCGCCCCTCACCGCTACGCATGCCCAAAATACGCGTTCCGCGCAATCCCCACCCGATTTCAAGATATATGCCTCGTACTGTAATAATGTTTTGTGAAGTTTTCGAGACTCAATAAATTGAACGAAAAAAATCATCAAACAATTTGCAAAGTTAGGCGTGGGTCAAACCGGATGCAGCACATCGCGTAACAGCGCAGCGTGTAACAGCAAACGACGTTGTAATCATTAAATGTATGAAATGCTATGGTACAATACGTTTCAATCTTATTGGCCGCTCGTAACGTAGCACGAGACTATGGGCAGAACACATTATTAAGTGAAGACATTATTGGGTGAGAGAGGCAAGTGGTGGGGCCGGCTACGCGCATAGTAGCTTACTCACAGGCTAACATCACAGCCGCCAACAATATTGAAACGCATTATAACTGTATAATGCGTAGCCGCATCAGCCGCGCGTTCGGTGTGATATAGCATATACCATAGCATTTCATAGATTACAACACCGTTTGATGTTACGCGCGCGTTGCGCTGCTACGCGCTGTGCTGCATTCGGTTTAATCTAGGCTTTAAGGTCTCTGCCCACTACACCGTGCCATACTATGGCCGTGCTAGGAACCTATCAGACAAAAAAATATTCTTTGCATTGAAAAATATATCCATGGCCGGTGACGCTGACGGAACGGTCTAATGGGAAAAGTGTCATACTTTTCAATACAAAGAGTATTTTTTGCCTGATATGACGTAAACTGCGCTTTCACGCAGGTAATCCAAATGTCAACCGCCATAGTTGAAAAATGTATAGGTAATTATTATTATGAAGAAATTCTTTTTTAAACGAAAATTAATATTGTCAATTGCTGTTCCACTAAAAGTCTATACTCACCATTCAATTTAATATTCAATCTATTGATTCAATTTGTTGAGAGTTGACAAATCGCGTAGTGAACTTGCTTAAAGTTGAAATGATGGCCGTACTAGGCAAGTTGAATATTGAATCAATCAACAAATAGGATCAACAGATTGAATGGTGACTGGGGGATATTAACCACTACTTAGAGCTTTTCTTTTCGTTGTTTGTAAGATATTAAAAGTATCTTTGAAACTGGCTTGTCTGTTATGTTTGAGTTTTGTAAAATATTATTGTTAAGACATCTGATTGGATATTAATTATAACGTATTTTACTAATTGACTGAATTATCGATTAGTTCATGTATAATTGTTACGTTAGATATAATGCTGTACATACGGATGTAAATAGTTAATTATGCGACTTTGTTCTATTTTCTTTGTGAGTACAAATGCACTAATATTTTGGGGTAATTAATATTTTAGACAATTTGATATTTACTATTACTTGACCCAAGTAGTTTCTCCTGGGAATTTGGAATAGTCTCCACCTTATATTGATATTAATGTAAATCTGGAGTATTATTAAATCCGATAAAATTTACTTGTGCCATATAGTAAATGCGTAGTAAATGCGTACACGTCATAAATCTTTATCATTTTACATTTCAAAAATTAGGTATCACAAAATGAATTAGATTAGGTATGTCCATGTAGGTAAATACCTAATTTGTTTACAATACATTCCCCAAAATGCATAAGTACTTTAGTGTACAGTAAATTTGTGGAAGTCGCTTTTTATATAATTATGTATTTTAGATGTAAATAGGATAAGATAAAAAATTGTGTACATTTTATTATGTACAGTGGCGGTGGTTGGCGCTGTGCCTCTTTGCAAACAAAATTCTTTGAATGGTTACACCGACGCATTTGCATGCGGAATCTTTGCGAAACTGGGGCCCTATTTTTGAATCCTTCGACTGGCGTAGAGCGCTTGGTTTCTACTGATTAGCGTTCGACATTTGACTTTCCATATTTTTAAACCGCTCGACCACAACGTTGCAGTTTATACGGTACGGCGAGCGATATTCTTTTCTACTAAAAAGCAAAGCTTTTTTTAACTGCCAATAAAAACATGGATATTACGTGTTCGATGCGGTAGTTACCGGTTTTCTCTAAATTCTGCGTGGAACGGATAAAATCCAACATTTCGTATTGTTGGCAGCACCGGTAACGAACGATTCAAAAATACAGAAAATCGGCGTCATGCGACTTGGAAGCCGAGTGGGACTTATGTCGCATGCGACAACACAATGTCATACGAGCGATTCAAAAATAGGTCCCCAGCATTGGTTTTGCAAAGATTCCGCATGCGAATGCGTCGGTGTACTAACCGCTTAAAGATGGCAGAGCGCCGGCCTGGGCGACTGTACCTATATAAACATGGGTCACTTAGCTGGACTGGACATTTTGTTTTGTAGGCTTAGGGCTTCCAGATGGAAAATCACAATGCATTTTTAAACAAACCGAAAGTAACTCTTTCATGTAAGAATTATTATTGGTATTAAGTGGTGTAATAAATGGGTGTCAGTCAACATCACTATTTACTTGTTACTTGATGAATGTAACCAAATGCTGTACCTAAGCAATAAAAGAGTCTAATAAACTAAAAATAAACTTTTTATTTAAAAATAATCTGAAGAAGTTCGATGTAGACTTATTGGCGGTTGTGATCTAATTAATATCTATTATGTGGTTGTGAAGTTATGTACGATTCACACTGACCGGCGCGAGTCGGATCGCACCGGACGCCCTATATTCTCATCGAGACACTGGTTGAGAAAAAAATTCGCAACGAGTAACAGTGTGACTCGATGAGAATTTTTATTCTCATCTTGTAACACTGGTTCATGTATAGTGTGACTCGTTCGGATAAAACTTCGCATCGAGTAACAGTGTGACAGTAAAATAGGTACCATGGGCAACAGCGTCGCTTAACCACTGCTAAGGTTAAAATCGCTTGCACGCCGCGCCCGCCGTCACATACGTTTAGTTCGTGCAGGGGCGATACGCGCGCACACGAATTTTATTGCAAACTGGTTAAGCGACGCTGTTGCCCATAGTACCAAATAAAAAATATGAATGGCACTAAATTCTAGCCATGAAATCCTTCAAAAACCATAAGGGGCCATCTTGTCGTTCACAAAAAAAAACTGTTGTTTGATTTCTCAGAAACTACTCAATTAATCGAGCATGTGTATTTTTTGCCTTGAGGTACTTTTTAGGTAATTTTTTTTGATGAAGTTATATTTTATGTATAATGGTTCAATAGGTACTGATTTATTAAGATACACCCGCCATATTGACATCAAGATGGCGGGTGTACCTTTAATTTCGCTACAACTTCGTTCTAGTTTAGGTACTTATTTTTTAGATCCAGGTACTAAATAGTACATTTTAGGTACATTTTTTTGGTATGTGAGACAGTTCAATTCACCATGATACACCAGCCATCTTGACTCTCATCGCCGGCCGCGAGTGCAAGCCATTTTGCATACGATGTTGTTTCGCTGGCGACTTGGAGTCAGCGCGCAGTAAGCACGCGGTGCCGTGCTATAATAGCCCGGTCCGCTCGTTTGCAGCAAGCTGGCTGCGAGTCGAGTGTATGGTAGCGGCAAGGGCGCTGACTGCCCGCCGCCGCCGTTGGATTTTTCTTATTGACATTATGATATACAGGGTGCATTTGAAATCACTCTCCAAATTTTAAGGATATTTTCAGTCCATGAAACTGAACCACTTTCTCCAAGAAACATAGGGTCAAATATGTAAAAAAATAAATAATTTTCATACAACACAAAGAGATCACGTGATCAGTTTAGTATGGAATGACCAACATTTTTTGGCGTAATTCGACACATGTTTCATGGAGAAAGTTGTTCGGTTTCATGGACTGAACACATCAAAATTAGGAGAGTGATTACAAATGCACCCTGTATGTTTTACGACACATGATTCAATGCTCTAATTTGAATTGTTAGGTAGCTTTGAGCATTTACATCATAAACGCTACGTAAGTCAATAGCGTACACAGAAGAATGGGCTACCACAGGGTAGTGTCTTAGCGCTATAGCTCACAACTACATGAACGAGTTTTCGCCGATATAAGACACTTCCTCTTCGCCGACGACTTGGGCCTGACTGTGCTGTGCTGCCCAAGGGAATTACTTTGAAAAAGTCGAGCAAAGACTAGGCATATCGGAGGCACTACCGTCAACTGTGGCAACATTACCATATTTTTCGACATTTTAGCAAACTATAGATACATAGAGCATGATACTTTGATTTTTATTGATTCAATGTGTAAAGCAAACCCGTCTATTTATGTTAACCCATTGAACTCATCTAAATCGGACATAAGTTCATTACAATATCAATTTTTGAGCTCTAGGTAAAATTGACTCGTTTTTGGCAACTTTACCTCATGAACAGTTTACCTAGAAAAATCAATAGAAGAGGTTAGGCAACGTAATGTTACCATTATTTTTTGAGCAAAAATATCGATATTGCTGTCATAGAAGCTTTTTACTACTGTTTATTTTAGCACTAGTAAAACTTAGGTAAAGTTGACCTTAGATTTTTGAAATTCTCATAGAAGCGAGCGGATGTCGCCAGGGTTATCAATTTACTTATTAAGTTATAAATTCAAACAAATATAATTTATTGATATTTTTTATTAGGCAGGTACAATGTTATTCATTAGAGATCAATCAAAATAGTTATCTAAGTAACAAAAATCATATCAACTATTTGAAACAAAGAATTGCTGAAAAATAATATAGTATTAGAAAAAGTCGACTCCTCTCACAACTGTGCTCCGATGGGATGTGAGAGGAGTCGACTTTTTCTAATACTATAACATTTTTCAATAATAAATTTTGCATTGTAAATGCAAAAATATAAAAATTTGTCAAAAAATTGCTTCTAAACGTAAAAATTCAAGCGTTTAACAATTACGAAAAATGTTTACATTAAAGTAACACCTAGTATGGCATGATAGTTGCTAACTTATATAATGTAGGTAACTTAATTCTTTGGAATGGCACAAGTTAATCATTAAGAAAGAAAACACTTAAATGTCTTACAAATTACCTAACTACAATAATCAGTAATCAAAATACACATAATCATCATCTTCTAAAAATGTAAATTCAGTCTCTTGTTCATTTATACTTATCAGTTGCACTTCTTTCACAATCATTTCTTCATTTATAATATCAATGTCTTCTTTCTTTGGTTGAATAAATTTAGTATTATCGTTTCTTCCAGATTGCTTTAAATAAGAAACTTGGTATCTATTTTCTACTTTTGCATAAATTTTGCCAACAAAATACTGAACTCTCTTTTCTAGTATGTATCGCACTAATATATAATCATTAATATTATATGATATTGAAGTATTTTTCTCAGGCTCCTTACTACAACTTGCACCTGATTCATTGTTGGATGTCATTTTATGAGATGGTGATTTTGGCGTTCTAATTGGTTTAATGTCATAATTTTTCATAATTTTTATGCATTCTCTTTTTATTTTTCCAACCTTTTCAGCTTTTGTTTTCACTTTATAATTAGTGTTTATAGCTTTAAGTTCAAATGGACCATATTTGCTCAAATCGAAATATGCTTGATTGTCAGCTGTATTTTTTATATCAGATAATATGGTTACTTTAGTTTTTAAGTTTTCGCAACTCTTTACACTTCCATTTATTTCATTTTCTATGTTTTCATCTTTGTCACATCTAGGATCATACTCTGACGTATCACTAGAAGGTATTACGCAACTTGATTCTGAGTCGGAAGTACTTTCAACACGACGTTTTTTTTTTCTGAAGTGGCTTCTGTTTACTGTCTACTTTCTTGCTCAAAGTTTTGTTTGGAAGACGTTCTATTTTTCTTTGTTTTATTTCAGACTTTTCATCTTGTATTCGTTCAGTTATAGTTTCTATAGATTTTTTTACGGTTTTGTTCCTGTTTATGGTGGTTTTTTGCTTGTTGGTAGAAATATCGGCGCTGCTTACTGATTTACCGCTTGGCACAGTTATTTGGGTGTTTTTTCCTCTTTTTATTGGATTGGGATATTTATTCTCTTTGAGGTAATCGAGTAGTGTTTGGTCAACATCGTATTTTATTTCATCTTCGTATTCGGGCAATTTTTTATATACCTCGTAAGGATTGAATGGGTATATACCCGTTGTTTTAAAGCCGCTCACCAAATTTTGCTTTTTTATATTAGCAGCATCCATCAACTGCTTCAATAAAAGAGGAAAGTGGCTTTTATTTAGCGATACCTGCTTGGGATTTTCTGTTTTATATTGCAGAAGAATTTTCCGCCAAGACTTTTTCAATGGCCCGAAAAAGGCAACATCTAATGGCTGAGTAAGTTGTGTTGACCTAGGAGGCAAAAACACGAAACGAATTTGATAAACCTCACACATTTCAACCACATCTGAGTTAAGATGGCTGGATAAGTTATCACCTATAACTAGTTTCGGTCCTTCCAATTGTTTAGCCCAGGGAATTACTATATTCGTGAACCAATCCAAGAATATAACAGAATCAAACCAACCGCTTTTGTTGCGATTGTAACGGCCTTCCTTCCGGCCCATCTTTACACCACTCCGTCCATAAATTTTCAGACTTATATACCACGTATGGTGGAAGAAGATCACCATCAGCAGTTCCCGCAAACATAATGGATATACATCCTTTGGAATGGTTTAAGATCCTTTCGGGATACTTAACGCCCCGGCGAAAAATACACTTCGTGGAGCCTGGGTCATCAGAGACGTTGGTCTCATCATAATTCATAATGTTTTTAGGGGGCAGATTTTGAACAGAAATTTCTAGATTCCTGAAATAATCTTTAAATTCATCTAAGGTTTTTTCTGCTCGTGCCTTTGTAATATTTTGCACAGACCTCAAAGTCAATTTGTCTTTATGACGTTCTAAAAAGTTTTTGATCCACCAATCGCCAGGAACCTTTTCGTCGAATACATATGTTTTTTTTTTTTTCAGGTAATCGTACACTGCCAACTAAGTCCAAACGTGATAGTGGACATCCGAAATCACCTGCCGCAATGAGTACTTTGATAATTTTATTCTCTTCTTCTTGATTTAAACGGAAACGGGGGCCAGGTTTATCAGAGTGAAGATTCTTCACTCTCTTTTCAATTGTCCGTCTGGGTATCCCAAATTGCTTCTCAGCTTCATACGAGCTTGTATTTTTGTTTTTTACTAGGTCAACAGCTAATAACAGCATTTCTTCAGAATAATTTTTGTAATTACGAGCTCCTAAACGTCTCCTATTTCTTTTTTTTGGAATGTATTTTCCTGGTGGCATCTTGAAAAGACCTGCAATATAGTATGAAATATTTAGCACCATAGGTAGTTAGGTAGGTACCTAGGTTTAGGTTTTTTTTTATAAGCACAGTATTTTGGCTCCACTAAGCCTGATGGTAAGCTAAAGAGGAGCCCTAATCGCCATGACCTATTTTACAGTTATTTATCATACTCTGATCATACACGGCGCTTTTTAAGTAATTATTTCATGGTTATAGGTAAAATGTGAAAGTAAAAACCCACGAGCCCTGCAAGTAGCTTACAGGCGGGAACTGTTTCATAGTTGACAACCCTAGTCGTAGGTAAAGTTGCCATCGAGCCAGGCGAGGCAACTTGACCTAACCTGTAGCAATATTACCGCTTCCCGTAACTCAGAAAAAAGGAGTTTTAAAGAATCATACAATTGAAATATACTTAAAAAAGTAAATACCCAATACAACTCGCCATAAATCACTTACCTACACGCCGATTTTCTGTAATAAACACAAATTTTTCTTTGTTGCCGCAGCGAGCACAATTGACCACATGAAATTAGAAGTCACACTACTTGACAGTTACCGATGTTGCTAGCTTAAAAAACTTTTTGTGATACCACAATTTATCACAAAATCTACCAATGCGGCAAAATTTGCACTGGCTGTAACAGATAAAAAAATATTCCATAGTATGCAGCGTAATGTATGCTGTGGTAAAGTTGCTCAAGGAAAGTAAAGATGCCACAGTTGACGGTATGGGCACTGTCCCACTAAAGTGCGTTTCATCGGTTATTTCCTATGCCGTTATGTTGGTTTTCCGAAAATCTATTCAATATTGAGCTTTAACCCATCGCAATAAGATTACAATGACGGTACTGTCGACATAACATCATAGGAAGTACCTATCCGATGAAATGAAACGAAGATTCTACTATTTGGAGAACCAGATGCGCGTTCAAAACCTACGCTCCAAGTGCAACTTTATGGTTGCACTACATATTCGCCTTTCGCTCATCATCGTACGTTGCCGGTTCTGTAAGGCAGCCATTACATGCTTATGAACATGCAAGCGTCACTCAAATTCCATTAGTCATGAATTACGTTTGACTGACTGACTGATGGAAAGAAGAAATCAACTTCATGCAACCATCAGTCACCCCATTACACGGTACGTTAAGGCGCTGCTTAATCGAATTTTTAGGTTTTTGAGGGGGTGCGGCAGACGAAGCGCGGTGTGCACGTACAGCGGCGCCCCTCCCGCGCCGCACCTCACCTGCGCTGCGAGTGTAGCGGTGTAGACAGGGCCGCATTTAGAAAATTTTTGTTTAATTTTAAATTATTTGCTGTTGTGAATAAATGTCATGTTCTCTGATCAGGGTGAACAAAACTTTGAATTACATTTTGAGATATTACAGAAAAAGTATACTTTTAATCACGTAAACGAGCTTAAAGTGTTATAAAAAAAAAAAAAACTCGATTTCCAAGAAAGTTTCTTTGAAAAATTTTCCCACAGTGATGGTCTATTTTTATAAGAAAAATTGTCTTTGGGGTACCTACTATCCTTTTACTATCCCTTGGTTCTTGTAAGAAATTTTTTACATGATTATTATTTCCAATTTGTGCACTGTGTTGCCTTTTTGCTAAGCTCCTTATTGGCACACAATAATTTTGGTATTTTGCATTTTTGGTGTATCTTAGGCTGTTTCGTTGACGAAACTCTAAAAATATGAGTTGCGCGACTCCTAGGCGAGACTTGATAGACTGAGAGGTCACGAAATTTTTGGTAACGATCGAGGAAAAGGTTAGACTCGTTTTTATGGGTTGTAGAGTGGTCCCCTAATGTGAATGATGTCGGTACGCCTGATCTCAGTGGTTGCAACTTCGAGTGATCTAAATATACACGGTTAATTTTTAAGTATATCTAACAATGAAATAGGGATTTCAGACCACGTAAATGAACAACTTTTACTATGGGACCAACCACGAAATCGCGAAAAAAAAATCAGCTGTTCCATAGAAAAGTACAACATCGACTCCACTATAATGTATGGAACAGCTGATTTTTTTTCGCGATTTGGTGGTTGGTCCCATAGTAAAAGCTGTTCATTTACGTGGTCTGAAATCCCCATTTCATTTTTAGATATACTTAAAAATTAACCGTGTATAAAAGAAGAAACTGATTGGTGACTGACATATCAACGCACAGCCCAAACCGCTAGGTCTAGAGACTCCAAATTTGGTACATAGGTTCCTTATAAGGTCTAAGGGTGCAATAAGAAAAGATTTTTTCAAAACTGAAACGGGTGTCCAAAGTTTGTATGAAATTCCCTCAGTTTGAAAGCGAGGATCTTCAAATTTTGTATTTAGAATGATGATTGTATTTTTTTTTAAATTCCACTCTCTAAAGGGTGAAAAGGGGGATGAAGTTGTGTATAGAAATAATAAATATCCTTCATTTTCGAAGTGAAAATCGCTAAATTTATTATTTAAGCTTATGGATGCAAATTTAACGTAACGTACATTATTATTGTTAGTATTTCGATCCCTATGGGAATGATAATGGGGATGAAATGGGGTAAATAAACCTAAGAATAGATATGGATGTCGTTATTGTGGTTTTCTGACGATTGGGAAAATGACATTTATTTTGGAGTCCAACATGGTGGACATGATTTAACCCGAAAAAGGGTGAAAATGGGGTTCAAATTTTATATGGAAAAAGAATAAAAAAGACATTACAACTTTAAGCTTCGTAGGAGCACGTCTAAAAATAAATAGGCATACATATTATATTTTGTGATTTTGAAAATCAACCCCTTAGGGGGTAAATGGGGAAAAAAACAAAAATCGATATGGATGTCGTTCTTGAGGTTATGGTATGGGTATGGTATAGGTATGGGATGTTGATTGCGGAAATGACATTTATTTAACAGGTCTTACCTGTTTGTTTTGTCATTTTTTTTCACTTTCTCATTAATTTTAACACTAGAAAAGCCAAAAAAACATCCAGTCACACAGTTAAAGTCTATTAATAATTGTTTTAATATATAAAGCTTTAATATTCCCAACGAAAAAACAAAAATATCGACTGCCACAACTAATAGTGTTGAAACTGCAAATCACGTACTTTACAGTAGAGCAGTTTAAAGTTTTTTTTAACCTGCTACAAAAAACATAAAATCGTAATTTTGAATTGTACCATTAAAGTTTCTTTACTAAATTATAGCTTATTTTTGTCTCTTTTTTGTGCCTAATAACAATTTTATTATAAAGTTATAAAAATATTTTCCAAGATATTTCACATTCGATAATATTCCATGCTTTTAAAATCAGGAATTTTATCGAATATGGCTGATTCAATAGTATTCAATGCTTTTGAAATCTGGAATTGTATCGAAAGTGGCAGATTCGATAATATTCTATGATAATTTATTAAGAAATAGCTATATATTTGCACTGAAATCTCTCTATGAGGATTCCCGTGCATGCGTCAGGATTGACGGCGTATACACTGACTGGTTTGGTATCTCTAGGGGTGTCAGACAGGGATGTGTTGCGTCACCATGGCTCTTTAATCTGTTTTCGGACAGTTGTATGAAAGGTCTGAAAGAACGTGACTGTAGAGTTATGATGAATGGGACTCAAATCAAGTGCCTCCTCTACGCTGACGACCAAGTTATACTTGCGTCTTCTGCGCAAGAGTTTAGAAGAATTTAGAAGGAACGATTGCGCAAGGGCGTCCCAGAAAAACCTACGTGGACTAATTAGAGGTTATTATAAAAAAGCTTGGTGTACGCAGTGACAAAAACCGTAGGGCATGTATGAAAAGACTGATGATGGATGTGAATGAAGTGAAAGAAGTGTGCAATGATCGTAGCAGTATCCAAGTCTCTGCATACCCCCATGGGAAACAGGCGTGAGTATATGTATGTAAGTATACTAATCTTGGCATCATCAGTTTGTAAAATAGGAAAAAATTCGTAATAAATATTGTTTTAACTCACTCCTCCACTGTAAAGTCGTTGTAGACTTGTAGTATATCGACTCTAAATGAAATAAAATATATATTTTATATCATGTTACTTTTGTTAAGTAACATGATATAAAATATATTTAAAGCAAAAGAACAATAAATAAACAACTTTTTAATTAAATTATTATCTAAAAAAAATAAAATAAAAAAGGTTACTGATATAATATTCTAGTTCCATTCATTCTCACTAGTTCCATTGGATACAGTTCCATGGTACTACTGATACTTTTTGTTCTGTAGTTCCATATATTCATTCTCACTAGTTCCATTGCCAATGGAACTAGTGAGAATAATCAGTATCAGTAGTTCCATGGAACTATATCCACTGGAACTAGTGAGCAGTAAGAGATTGCTCCGCGTAGCCCTTTGATGCAACCTCGCGTACCCTTTAGGGTACGCGTACCACTGATTGGGAAACACTGCTTGAGACAATCGGTACAGGCGTGTTAATACTAGGGCTAACTCAGAGGCGCAAGTCCTGAGAACTATGGCTGGTATACTATCCAGACTACTGGCTTTATTCACGTCCAGAGGCCGTATTACAAGCTCTTAAATCCTGCCAGGTTTATAAATTGCTGTAGTGACATCTCTTTCTCGGTGTATAGCAAATAAAAGAGATAGATTGATAGCCAGTCAGAAAACTGACTGGAAATAAGAGGTCATAATACAGCCCCAGATCAAGCAATGTTTTTTTTAAATTCGGTCTCTGATGTGGATTTCCGACATTAAAATCCCACAACTTGGTAAGACCGATGGTACAACATTGCCAGGATCTAAAGAATCTAAACGAGAACACTCGGAAAATAAATTGGCAAAACGGTATGTGCCAAAGATCCTCCTGGTTCCCGCAGAGGAGGCATTGAGGGACGGCAGAAGTTGACTTCCACAGATTATACCAGAATTTTTCAAGAAGCAAGTTTTCCCTATGCAGGACTTGGCGGCTTTGTTAAAGGCTTTCCTCTTTTCACGTGTATTTCTAGCTTTACAGGATCGAGCATCAACCCAAGCAAGATATAACTCATGTTTCGACGCTACTGCATCTCTATATTTAGCAAGAGTGAACTTCGTAAGAGACCCTGTCAAAGCAGAACGGTCACAGCATTCGTGAAGCAGAAGGAAACATAACCTTACCTAAAAAAAATTTTTTTTCTGCTTAAAAAACTAGTATAAAATCGATACACAGGAGCAACATTAGCCTTTAGCCATAGGCCTTGTCCCGCTACATTTTGTTATTTTGGTTGCATTATATTCATTAGGTAAAAAAACTTATCCATAGTAATATAGTGACTGAAAGTTTTGTTGGCTTTCCTTGTGTTAAAATTGATGAGAAAGTAAAAAAGAATCACAAAACAATTAGTTCTTACTTAAAAATTACGATTTTAAACTGTTTCAAAATCCAATATGTATTGATTGGATTGGACAATTTTAGGCGCGCGTTAATAGTGTAGGATTATTGTAAACATGTGAAATATTGACGCAGAAGTAGTTTTGAGGCGGAAAATATTAGGAATTAGCCGTAAGAGCACATTGAATGTCTCACTCCATACAAAAAAACCATAAAATATTTTTATCCAGCCAAACTTTTCGTTTTAGACACAAATATCTTAAGAAATTTCTTATATAATAAAGAGTTCTATCGATTAATATTTTAAAAAAATACTATTCAAAAAAAATTGTCGTAACTTGCGCGCGTCATAGCTCTAAAACGAAACCACTGAGAGCCGGCAGACCTCATCGTTTTAGCTACGGAGAAGTCATACTTTAAATAGGTATTAATACTGACAATTTCTCTGATCGTTACTTTCTCGTAACAATGAAGCCTCTTATAAGCGCTATTACTGGAAGTGGCAACCACTGAGATCAGGCAGACCGACATCATTCACATTAGGGGACAACTTTACAACCTATAAAAACGAATCTAACCTTTTCCTCGACCGTTACCAAAAATTCCGTGACCTCTAAGACTATGATGTCGTCGAAGACGCGTCATCGACATCAAGTCTTGCTAGATGCAGCGCGACGAGGCGGGCGTTTACCTACTACATCGCTTCTAATACTAACACTATTTTATTTATTACTAAAACCTAAAACTACAAAACAAACAGCTAAAACTATTACTTAATTAACACTAAATAAAATTATTGAAGTGAAACCTTCTTTATCGGCGTTGTACGCTTTTTTGTTGAACTCGCGTCAGTCAGTCAGGATCACGTGACCCTGATCGAAAATTCGTAAGACGGATGTGACGGATGGAGAGTAGACAGCCGGCGTCGGAAGTATCCCCGTCTCTTTCTACGGGCGCGGCGAAAATAGCGGCGCGTCATTTCAAGACGTAAACACTTGTGTCACCATAGCAACGCGCTTTTTAGGGTTCCGTACCCAAAGGGTGAAAACGGGACCCTATTACTAAGACTCCGCTGTCCGTCTGTCTGTCTGTCTATCCATCTGTCTGTCTGTCTGTCACCAGGCTGTATCTCATGAACCGTGATAGCTAGAAAGTTGAAATTTTCACAGATGATGTATTTCTGTTGCCGCTATAACAACAAATACTAAAAACAGAATCAAATAAATATTTAAAGGGGGCTCCCATAAAACAAACGTGATTGTTTTGCCGTTTTTTGCTCGATATTAATAACGACAATAGGTAGACAGTTGAAATTTTCACAGATGATGTATTTTTGTTGCCGCTATAACAACAAATACTAAACACAGAATAAAATTAACATTTAAGGGGAGCTCCCATACAACAAACGTAATTTTTTTGCCGTTTTTTGGTACAGAACCCTTCGTGCGTGAGTCCGACTCGCACTTGGCCAGTTTTTTACATTCTCTTTGGTCAAAACTCTAGATATTCTGTCAAGCTATGGATAAGCCTTTCGTACAATACTGTTCGGTATTTGTAAATTCAAATGCAGAGTAAATTCGTAAGACGGCAATTCGTGCAAAATTATTCTCTAACCATTTCAAAATATCAAAAATGCACAACGTTAATATTCAAGTTTTCACTTCTGCCAGCACTCCCGGAGTGCAACCCGATTTTCTTTTATTTACTTAAAACAAACAAAATTTACAAAACTTTCCAAAATCCAAAAGAAAAAGACGAGACCGACTTGACCAACAAGTTTCGATATGAAATATGAAATGAAAAGTACGGCCCCATCCATTCTCGATACCACCCGATGCAAGCCCCGGGCGTTCACCCCGCGCGCCCGCGCCCGCCCGCTCCATATCTCTGTGAATGCCGAATACTAGCAAATATTTTTCTAAGTGTATTGCTCTTTACATTTTTCAGGCGCTAAAAAACCTGTTTATTTTGATTTTAATAGTGATTCATAACATTTGCATTCTTTTTTTTTTGATAAGTCTTTAATTCATCTTATGTTCGAATTGTATTTTGAAAAAAATATGCTAGTTGCCGCTGAAAATTTCGAGTATTACGCGACGAAAAAACTTTTTAGAAAAACATGTTTTTTTCACTAACTAAGCTTTTACTTGAAATTATTTATAGCTAAGTCTTTAATTCAGGATATGTCAAATACAACAATATTTTTTTCTACCTTTCAAAATGAGTGGATTCTTCTAACTATGCGACAAAACTTTATATGTTTTCATTGACGCTACGTTTTGCAGGTCCTTAATCGTCAGTCACAGCCGTGACTGGTTAAACTGACAGCAAAACCTACCGTGTAATGGGTGCCTAACAAATGCTTCAAAGAGGTTCTTTCAAAAGCATCAACCACCAACGTACGATAAATTGTGCCGATCATGGGCGAATATGTAGTGCAGCCATTACACTTAATCGCGGCCCCTATTTCCATTCGGATCAACTGAACCGACCAACTGGAAATTGAACAACTATTTTACTTCCCAACAGGATAACTATTTGGTTGATCAGTTGGGAAGGAAACGAATCAACTATTTTAGTTCTCAACAGCTCAACTACTTAGGGTCCCCCCAGACCTACCGGTTTCGTTTCTTTGCTTTGCTGTTCTACTTGCTGTTTAGAACGCCGGCCAACCAGGGTCATTTTCAATCTATCGCATATTTGGACCAGACCAAATTGGCAAGATAGCCATTAGCTTGGTGTTATCAAATATTATTGTCTGGGTTGCGAAGTAGGAAGCTTCTGGGAGATATGCTACCCTAGCAAAGAACGGAAACACGTGCCGGACTACAGCTGCGCCACAAAAAAAAAGTCGGAAATCTGCCATTTGTACTTGCCATGATGAAGTCTATAGTTTGTCGGAGTTTGTCGCCAAAAACCAGAGTTTGTCGGTCTTCCGTTTAGGAGATACATGTGGCTCAGCTGTAGAGACGTCTCTACAGCTGCGCCACACAGATCTCGAAAACGGAAGGTCGTAGCGAAAATCTGATTACTTGTATGTATAGCCGTTAGTTTGTCGGAGTTTGTCGCACAAAAACCAGAGTTTGTCGGTCTTGCGTTTAGGAGATACGTGTGACGCAGCTGTAGAGACGTCTCTACAGCTGAGCCACACAGATCTCGAAAACGGAAGGTCGTAACAGAAATCTGATTACTCGTGTGTGTAGCCGGTAGTTTGTCACCAAGAACCAGAGTTTGTCGGTCTTGCGTTTAGGAGATATGTGAGGAAACGCTGTGGAGACCTTTCTACCTGGATCTTAAGAACGGAAGGTGTTGGTACGTCACTATAAGTAGGGCACACCACTATTATCTCTCTATGAGTCCGCCATGTTCTATTGTTGTGCTTGTGCAGTGATTGTAATTATTTTCTATTTAAAAATAGATTCCCATGTGATTGTAAACAAAATAAAACAAACAGTGAATTACACAGGTATTTTATTTAATGCCAACAAGTGGTAGCAGAGCGTAGTTCGAAAAGTGTACTATGAAAAATGTCGCAGCAAAACCAATCCACATACCGCGTGGAAGCGTTAAATAAAAATAATTACGACACATGGTGCCTCCATGCACAGGCATTATTAAAAAAAAACGATTTATGGTTATGGGGCTACATAAATGGAGAAAAAACGCTCCCAAGCACGGTCAGTCGACGAAGTTAACCAATACAAAAAGGGTGAGTTAATGGCTAAAGCCGAATTAATGTTGCTTATCACGCCATCAGAGCTAAAGCAAATAAAAGGATGCGAGACGGCAAGTGATGTATGGAACAAGTTAAAATCCATATACCACAGCACAGGTCCTGCAAGAAAGGCCACATTATTAAAACAATTAGTCCTTAAAAAGGCAACCTCAAATGAAGACATACGAGATCACCTTAATAATATCATTGATATAGTAGATAAATTAGAAGATATGGATGTGAAAATTAATCCTGACTTACTAAGTATAATGATGTTATATAGCTTGCCACCAAAATTTGAAAACTTTCGCATTGCAATTGAATCGAGGGATACATTACCTAAACCGGAAGAATTAAAGATAAAAATCATTGAAGAGAATGAAGCGAGGAAAAATACAAGTTTAAATACTGAAGATACAAGAGAAGGAGCATTCTATACTAAACAAAAATACTGTAAGAAAAAAGGCCATACATTGGAAAATTGTTGGTATAATAAAAATAATAAAAAGCACACAGAAGAAAAAGTTAATAAAAAGCAAGAGAAGAACTTTAGTATATTACCTTTGTGTCTCTCTGCAACATCCAATGATATGTGGTGTCTTGACAGTGGTTGCACTTCCCACATGTGCGGCCAGGAGGAGCAATTTATAAACATTACACCAGAAACTTGCTCATTAAAATTGGCATCTGAAAATCAAACAGCTACAGTACAAGGAAAAGGAAAAGTGTCTATTAATATTGGAAATAATAAATATAACCTCAATGACACATTATTTGTCCCGTCTTTGACAACAAACTTATTATCAATAGCAAAAATAACAGAGAATGACTATTCTGTAATTTTTACAAAAAAAGCAGCTTATATTAAAAATAAATTTGGAAAAACTGAATTAAAAGCCACAAAAGAAAACGGGTTATATTTCATAAAAAATAATAGTCATTCTGCCCATACTGTATCTGATAAGTCTAATGACATAATATCATGGCACAAAAAGCTAGGCCATTTGAATGAACATGATTTAAAGTATATAAAAAATAAAGAATTGATTAAAGGCATTAAATTCAATGATATAAAATTACCTACATGTGAAATCTGTATAAAAGGGAAAATGTCTCAGCTCCCTTACACATCAGCTGAGTCGCAATCCACAGAACCACTACAAATAATACACAGTGATGTGTGTGGGCCTATAAAAACTAAAACAGTAGCGGGTTCACAATATTTTGTAACATTCATAGATGATTACACTAAATATTGCTGTGTCTATTTCATAAAAAACAAAAATGAAGTCTTTGAAAAATTTGTAGAATATAAAAATAAAGTGGAAAACTTTTTGAATAAGAAAATAAAAAGTCTACAATCAGACAATGGTACTGAATATTGCAACAAAGAATTTGACACTTACTTGAAAAACAATGGTATAAAAAGAAGGCTAACAGCACCATACACACCCCAGCAAAATGGGCAAAGTGAAAGGAAAAACCGTTCATTACTAGAAAAAGCCCGATGTCTGATGCTGGATGCAAATGTTCCAGAATTTTTATGGGCTGAAGCAATTTATACTGCAAACTACATATTAAATAGATGTCCTGCCAAAGCATTAAAGGGTAATACACCATATCAAAGATGGACAGGGCGAACACCGTCTGGAAATCATTTAAGAGTATTTGGACAAAAAGCATTTGTTTTAAATAAGCAAAGAAAAGGAAAATTCAGTCCAAAAGCCCAGGAAGGTGTTTTTGTTGGCTATGCTCAAAATGCCAAAGGTTACAGAATATACATACCGAACCAGAGAACTATCATAATAAGTCGAGACGTGAAGGTCATAGAGAAAAACTATTATGATAAAAATAATGATGATTACGTAGATATTCTTAATAAACAGGAACAGGAACCTGAAAAAGAAATAATTTTTAATAAAAACAAAACACATGATATAAATAATGAAAATTACAATAGTGAAGAAAACTATAATAATGAAGACAATTATAATGAAAATACTTGGTTCCCTATGTATTCGCATAAAATTTTAAGGCATAATATGTCATAGCATAATATGATTTCGCCGAATGATGTTTACGCATAATATTATTTAGTCATAATATCTTTTTTCTTCGGAGGGTAGTTGGCAAATACAGAAGTGTTTCTAAATAGCTCTTGCATTTTAATTTCAAAACAGTGTTTTAAGTGCATTTATTGAGTAAATTTTTAGACCAAAAGTCGTATTACTCGAAGTATCATCAAATAGTACAAGTGAAATTAACTTTTATTTGGAAATAGTGATATACTTAATCAACATTCAAAACTGTGACACCTTTCGTAGACGTCCATACCTACTACTTGCATTATCAATATCATTGCAAACTGCGCTTAATCTGGACTTTGAATCGATTGGATAAAGTAAATGTGAAATTAACTTTTTGTGTAAAAATATATAGTGACAATATTATCAAAACTGTGTTACCAATACATCATCATAATCATTGTGAAGTGCAATCAATTGGACTTTGAATCCAGAACAGTTTAATGTGGAAATTGTGGAATTATTACGTGTACGAAAAAAGTGACAACAACACATAATACGTACTGGACTTAGGAACAAAACTTAGTTTAAGAGATTGCAAAGCATCTAGTACAATATCTAGCTTGATTTGGTCAATGGACTCAGCGACACGATAACCGCGCACGCTAACGTATGGACTGCGGATATACGTTCGACATAGTTCGAGTTCAAACCTCAACACGAAACACTTTTTTTTTGTTTTTATTTATTTTTTTTGCTGAGCGATTATAATACGAGTTCGACACCTCAACTACTTTTTGTTTTTGTGTGTGTGTATAGTAATATTCGGACTTTTTTTCTCTTCAATTTCCTACATTATTTGAACTTTAAAATATCGAACAGATCTTATTGTTGTGTCGTGTTCGTGTACCTATTGGACATTTTTTTTTTTCTTTTTTTTTATCCCTTCGAATTTTTGATCGCTTCTTACTAGAATGTCTGACGCCAATCCTAATGTCGCCACGAGACCTGGAAAACGGCCGGCGTTGAATTCTCCACCACCCAACGCCAATGATCAAGCATCTATTACTAGAGAAGAGATGCAAGATATGCTGAAGGGATTTTGTTCCGAAATGCAAAAGACAATGGAGAAAACTATGACTGGTATTCTTCATAGTGAGCTAAAATCAATAAGGGAAGAAATAGTGGAAGTTAAAGAATCGATGTCCTTCATGAACCTACGGTTTGAAGAAATATCTAAGGAACATACCGACTCCCAAGCTACAATGAAACTACTACAGAATATGAATAGCTCAATGGAGTGCAAAATAAATGACCTTTGTGCTAGAGTTAATCAAATGGAACAAAACGCTAGATCTAACAATGTCGAGATACAGTGTGTGCCCGAAAAAAAAGATGAAAATCTATTAAGCATTGTGAATCGATTGGGTAAAGTTATTGACTGCCAAGTAACAGAAGATAACATCTCCAATTGTACAAGAATAGCTAAAATGAATAAAGATTCTGACCGGCCAAGGTCAATAGTTGTACAGTTCAATACACCCAGACTTCGAGATAGCTTTTTAGCAGCGGCTATTAAGTTTAACAAGTCTAAACCTAATGATAGATTAAATACTTCCCATATCAACATGCCAGGAGCGAAAATGTCAATCTTCGTTAGTGAGCACCTGTCAGCAAACAACAAGGCCCTGCACGCAGCAGCAAGATCAAAAGCAAAGGCTATAGGATATAAATACGTTTGGGTAAGGGGAGGACGAATTTATATGAGGAAGAGTGATAATTCGGAATACAAAATTATTAAGGACATTAATAGCTTAAATAATTTAGTTTAATTAGTCATTAAGTTAAAAGTAGTAATCAAGTTCAATACATCTAATTTTTTTTTTTTAAATTCAGCTCATTAAATATCTTCTATCAAAATGTACATGGTCTTCGTACCAAAACTCATACTTTCTATCAGAACGTTGCATGTAACAATTATGATTTGATAATACTTACTGAAACTTGGTTAAATAGCACTGTAAATGATTCTGAATTATTTGATGACAGATATGTAGTGTATAGAAGGGATAGGAGTACAACCTGTTTAAATTACATGAAAGAAGGAGGGGGTGTACTAATCGCTGTACTAAAAAAACATATATCATGTAGAATGTATGCACAGGAAAGTTGCATAGAAGACGTATGGGTCTCAGTAGATATATCAAACAGTAGAAAAACCTTAAAATTAGTTTTTTGCGCAGTTTATTTCTCTCCTCCAGTAAAAATAAGTTTGTTAGAACCATAGACATAGAAAATTTTTCGCTGCGCTCAAGAAGACCAACAAAGCGTGGAAAAGAGAAGTTAACATCATACGGACACGGTCTATGTAAAAAAGAGACAAAGGATCAAGTGACATGTGCCAAAATTTTTCACAGTAAGAGCCCCTAGCGTCCCGCCTAGCAAATGAACAATCACATTTTGTTTAAAATATTTGTTAATCTTTATTAGAATTTAAAATAAAGGTATCGTGGAGCCATGGTGTCTTGTGCTCTAAGTAATGTGATGTGACAAAAAGAAACAATCCAAGTAATCACACTTTTCACAGGTAAATAAGATATTGCCACAAATTTCTCTAAAACCAAATTTCTCTACATTTATTCGTTTATCGACGAAGAAAACAGTATGGAACATAGTTTATTAATTTCCTTTGCCATATATAGTCATATTTTATGAATCTAAGTATTTTTTTTCGTATCTCATATAAAATGTATGCATTCGTTTTCGGATCACCTGTTTATTGACATTGTTGTTCTTTGACATTCTATTTCTATGGTTAGAACAATATGTTGAAGTTTGTAACACGTTTCTAGAAAATAATGAGTGTTTGACTTGTATATTGGGTGACTTCAACCTTGGTAGCATTGATTGGAACCTAGTAAATGATAAGTCGAGTTTAAGTCATTCTTCGGCAGTGTGTCAACTGTTGATAGATTTTTCATACATAAATAAATTGATACAATATAATAAAGTAAAAAACAAGTTCGGTAATATACTTGATTTGATATTCACAGATATGCCTTCATGTGACGTCGCTCCAGCTCTTGGTGGGCTTAGTAATATAGATCCATATCATCCTCCTTTAGACGTTACTTTAAATGTAGATAATAATGACAGAATGAAGAAATCTTTATCAAATCGTTACAATTTCTGGTTGGCTGATTATGAAGCTCTCAATGCTTCTCTGAATGAATTGGATTGGGATGACCTATTTCAGGACTGTAAAGATATCAATGAGTACATTAATGTATTTTATTCTAAAATAAGGGAGGTTATATTGAAACATGTACCGATGACTAGAGTTAAACCCCAGGCCAGGTTTCCTCCTTGGTTTACTAGAGATTTGATAAATGTTTTGAAGGAAAAAAATAAGCTTAGAATACGGTTTACAAAATACAAAAATCCTTTAGACCAGTTATCATTGAAATCAATAAAGAAAAGATCAGAAAAGTTAGCTCAGCAAAACTATAATTCCTATATAACATCCCTTGAGAATAAAATTGCGCGTAATCCCAAATACTTTTGGTCATATGTCAAAGCTAAACGTGGAGGCTCGAGCACGTATCCGTCTTCAATGAATGATGGCACAACTGTAAGTTGTGATGGGCCGGAAATATGTGAAATGTTTGCGAAACAATTCAAAACAATTTATAGTGATGGAAGGTCTAGGGCAACTACGGTTTCTAATGTTAATGATGCTCCTGTGCCTAACGCTGACGCACTTTCAGTTTTTAATATTGACAAACAGATATTAGAGCGTAAACTTAAAACTTTGGACAAAAGTAAAGGAGCGGGACCTGATGGCATACCACCGGTGTTCATAGCTAATTGTGCTTCAAGTTTGGTTACACCTCTCCAGCTAATTTTCAATAAATCGTTGGACACCGGTACATTCCCAGATGAATGGAAATTAGCCAAAGTAGTACCCATTTATAAATCCGGTGATGAAAAATCAATTTCTAATTACAGGGCGATCTCTATATTGTCATGTTTTGCAAAAATACTCGAATCCCTAATTTGCACGCTGTTACAAAACTATTTTAAAAAGTACATGATTGAATCTCAGCACGGATTCGTCAAATCCAGATCGACTACTACCAACCTGGCTAGTTTCACGGAGTATTTGGTTACCCACTTAGACGCAAATGAACAAGTCGATGTAATATATACAGACTTTAGTAAGGCGTTTGATAGAATATCGCATGATCTACTAATAATGAAACTTCGCATGTATGGTGTAGATAATCTATTACTTAAGTGGTTTAAGTCTTATCTAACAAATCGCTATTTTCATGTAGTCGTTAATGGTTTTAAATCCAACGAATATGAAATATCTTCAGGGGTACCGCAGGGATCCCATTTGGGCCCCATTTTATTCAATATCTTTATTAATGACATATCGGGATGCTTTTTAAATTCTACTCCATTTTTATTTGCTGACGACCTAAAATTTGTAAGTACTATAAAAAGCCAGGACGATATTGTAGCGATGCAGCAAGACTTAGATAAGTTAGTACTTTGGTGTGATGTCAATTTGATGGAAATTAATTGTGACAAGTGTTTCTTTATGAAAGTTTCTAGGAAACAGAAAGTTTCTTCATCTGAGTATTACATAAAGAATACTATTATCGAGGAAAAGAAATGTGTACGTGATTTAGGCGTGTTAATTGACAACAAATTGACATTTCTACCCCAAATTGACCACATCACTAAGAAGGCGTCAGGAATGTTAATATTTGTTCTACGGAATGCAAAGGTATTCCGTAAAGAAGGTACAAAAATACTGTTGTATAACTCACTTGTGCGTAGTATCCTGGAGTACTGCAGTGTAATTTGGAGGCCACACTTTGCTACACATTCTCTTAGAATTGAACGAATCCAAAAGAGATTTTTAGGTCACTTGGCATATTCTAAGGGGATGAGTAAGAGAAGTTCCTACAGGATGAGGCTCGAGCGATTTCATATGATGGACCTTGAAAGCCGTAGGGATAGATTGGATCTTGTCTTCCTTTACAAGTTATTACGGAACCAAATTGACTGTCCAGATTTACTGAGCCAAATAAGATTTAAGGTGCCTTACAGATATCCGAGAACCCAGATCCTACCACTTTGCCCGCCTTTCAGAAAAACAAAATTAGGTTCGAACTCACCCATATGCAGAATTTGTAAATTATACAACAGTCATTCTAGGAAACTAGACGTACATGCAGATAGTCTACCAAATTTTAAAAAAAGTATTGTTAAAAAAAGTATTGTCACTAAATAGGTTTTCTTTTTGTTTTGTAGTTGTAGGTAAAGTAGTGCATAATACATTATGCACTATACATATATGCACTATATTATTGAGAATTTTTATATTTTTTATATTTAAGTAGATAAAGAAAGGCTTCTTATATACCATTTTGCATGAGGTGTTTACCTGTAATTGGCTGTGCATTTAGCATAAAACCACAATAATTTACCTAAAATAAGTGTCGATGTAATAGCTGTTGGTGAACCAAATAAATAAATAAAAAAAAATAAAAAATAACATCTTATGCATAATTTTTTTAAGCATAACTACTTTAAGCATAATCATGTTTAAGCATAATATTCTTTAGCATAAATTTAAACACGCATAATGTTACTGTTCGCGCAGTTATGCTCTGGAACTCCTTGCCTGTGTCCATTAGGCGTGCCCAGTCCTTGAACACCTTCAAAAGCCAAGTAAAAGAGCACTACCTGTCACTGTGATTTTGTCTAATAAATTATTACTTACTTCTCCTAAACTGCAAATAAGTTGTTTTTTCCTTATATTTTTAAGTGTATGTATGTTTATGTAAGTTTATCATGTCATATTATTTTATGTATGTTTATGACTTTAACTTTTTAATTAATTACTTTGTTCCGTCCAAGCCATTTTACACCCCCCTCTTTATTCATCTTCTGTCAATATCTCCATGTCTCTGGTTGCCTGGAAGAAATCGCTTTTAGCGATAAGGCCGCCATATTTAGCACTGTAAGTTTTATTGTAATTTTTTTTATATGTATGTTTCTCTTGGTGTTAAAATAAAGTATTATCTAATCTAATCTAATCTAATGTTATTTACGCATATTTTTATAAACAAAAAATCACGACGTTTAAAATCACGAAAGAACATTTTACCTAAAATACAAAATCCCGAAGCTTAAAAAACCGAAGGTTAATTGAGGGTTACATGCCAGCAGGTCGGTGCTGGCACTTCGCCGGCCGCTGCCGCGGCACGCTCACTTCGCTCGCTCGGCTCGTGCGTTGTTGGTCGCAATGGAACCTTACCTCCTCCTCGCTCGCTACGCTCGCTCGTCGTCGCACCTAATAGATCTAAACAGATTTTCGGGATTTTTAACTATCGGCATTTTAACTTTCAGGGTTTCGAACTACCATCAGTCATTTAATAATCGATCTTTCAAGTGTCGGTCTATTGGATATCGACATTAAGGATTTTCGGTATTTTAAAAATAGGTGTTTTATGAGACGATATTTAGGTCGTATGTGTTATGAGTTTTTGGCATTTTAATACAATACCTACCCCTTTTGCTTGAAAATAAATGAGTGCGTAAAAATATTTATTCATATTGTTTTTGATTTTTATGTCTAAATAATATTAGGCGAATAGACAATATGCCTAATAATATTATGCGAAAACAAATTAGTCTAAATGATAATTATGCTAATATAAATAGTATGCCAAAAAACAATTATGCGAAAGTATTATTATGACAAAAAAGATTATGCCAAATCCGTTATGCCAAATCAAATTAGGTATAAAACAATTATGCGAAAACAAGGGATCCCAAATACTTACACCAATAAAGAGCCTTATAATCAAGAAAATGATGAATTAGAAACAGAGTTTGTGAATAATCATCATGATACCCAGGAGGAGAATATTGAAGAAAGGAGATACGACTCTCAAGGGTCAACAAGACCACAAAGGAAGAAAAACCCTCCAAAATGGATACAAGATTATGACACGAATCTAAGCTCATCTGATGAATATGATGATGCATCAAATTTTATAAATGAAGAAATTGAGAAGAATTTCCTTTGTGAGCCACATAATAAAAATGATCAAATTTGGCATGAAGCCATCAAATCCGAAATTAAAGCTCATGTGAAAAATGGCACATGGAAAATAATTAAAAAGGAAAATCATGAGAACATAATTGATTACAAGTTGTTACTCAAAGACAAAGGCGATATCAAAAAGGCACGCCTTGTTGCAAGAGGCTTCACTCAAAGGCCTGGAATAGACTTCCACGAAACATGGGCTCCTGTTGCAAAGTTAAGTTCTATAAGAATGCAAATAGCTACAGCTGTAAACGAAAATATGCAACTTCATCACTTAGATGTCGCCACTGCCTACCTAAATGGAGAATTAGATGAAAAAATTATAATGAAAAAACCAGAGTTCTTAGAAGAGTATATAGCAGAAATTATGATAGAAGAAAGCAGTAAAGAAGATTTAAATCTATTTTTAAGGCTAAGAAAATGCTAGAAGAAATAAAAAGTATAAAAGGAGAACAAGTTTGCGAATTGAAAAAGGCTTTATATGGCTTAAAACAGTCAGGTCGACAATGGCATAAGAAGTTGGATTCAGAATTGAAAAGCCTTGGATTCATTCCATCTGAAGCAGACCCCTGTCTCTATATTCTGAAAAAGAAAGAAGATAAAATCATAATTGGGTTGTATGTTGACGATCTGCTGATTACATACTCCAACAAAACTATGGTTGATGAAATAAAAGAGAGATTAATAAGCAAATTTGAAATGAAAGATCTAGGTACACCTAAAGAGTTCATTGGAATAGAAATAGAACAAAAACAAGACAAAATAAAAATAAAACAAGAAAAATATATAAACAAATTACTCTCAAAATATAACATGGAAGAATGTAAATCTGTAAATACTCCTATAGAACCTTACCTAAAATTAGAGAAAAAAAGAAAAATGTGAAAACTTACCTTACCAAAACTTGATTGGTGCATTGATGTTCCTTGCTGTTGCTACACGCCCAGATATTATGTATGCTGTAAGTTATATGTCCCAGTTCAACAATTGTTATGGGCAAGAACACTTCAAATCTGCCAAGCGTATCTTAAGATACCTAAAGGGTACAAAGGACATTGGACTAGAATATATTAAAAATGATTCTGAGTTATATGGATATGCAGATGCTGACTGGGGATCTTGCAAAATAGATAGAAGATCCTACACGGGTTACTGTTTCAAGAAGGCGAATGCTTTAGTCAGCTGGGAATCAAGGAAACAAAGATCAACAGCCTTGTCTACGGCGGAGGCTGAATACATGGCCTTATCAGACGCCACTAAAGAAGCACTGCATTTAAGAATCTTGTCTAACAATATTTCTTTCAGATCACAAAAGCAAGTGGTGATATTTAATGACAACCAGGCAGCTTTGAAGATAAGCAAAAATGCTGTTATCAGCAGCAAGACTAAGCACATTGACCTTAGACTCCATTTCCTCAAGGAGCACATAGAGCAAGGTACAATAGATGTAAAGTACATTGATACTCAAGCTATGGAAGCTGATATTCTGACCAAAGGATTACCAGGTCCTCGTTTCGCTGAAATGAGGACACGTTTGGGTTTGGTTTAATATGATAATAGTGCTGTGAGGAGGAGTGTTGGTACGTCACTATAAGTAGGGCACACCACTATTATCTCTCTATGAGTCCGCCATGTTCTATTGTTGTGCTTGTGCAGTGATTGTAATTATTTTCTATTTAAAAATAGATTCCCATGTGATTGTAAACAAAATAAAACAAACAGTGAATTACACAGGTATTTTATTTAATGCCAACAGAAGGTCGTAGCGATAATCTGATTAGTCATATCTATAGTCGGTAGTTCGACCGAGTTTGTCGCCAAATACCAGAGTTTGTTGGTCTTGCGTTTTGGAGATATGTGAGATTTTCGCTACGACCTTCCGTTCTCGAGATCCATGTAGAAATATCTCTACAGCATATTCCCACATATCTTCTAAACGTAAGATTGACAAACTCTGATTTTTGGTGACAAACTCCGACAAACTAATGGCTACACACTCGAGTTGTCAGATTTTTGCTACGACCTTCCGTTCTCAAGATCCAGTTAGAAAGGTCTCCACAGCGTATCCTCACATATCTCCTAAACGCAAGACCGACAAACTCTGGTTCTTGGTGACAAACTACCGGCTACACACACGAGTAATCAGATTTCTGTTACGACCTTCCGTTTTCGAGATCTGTGTGGCTCAGCTGTAGAGACGTCTCTACAGCTGCGCCACACGTATCTCCTAAACGCAAGACCGACAAACTCTGGTTTTTGTGCGACAAACTCCGACAAACTAACGGCTATACATACAAGTAATCAGATTTTCGCTACGACCTTCCGTTTTCGAGATCTGTGTGGCGCAGCTGTAGAGACGTCTCTACAGCTGAGCCACATGTATCTATAGATGTGAAGGCGGTTGTTATCTTAGTCAGCCAGCCGCTGACCAGCCGCTATTTTCGCTGACTACGGTGATCACCCATAAACCGCGGCTGGCTAAAGTTGAAACATGTCTATGTTTTATTGAAGCCGTTTTATGTCCTAAGTGATTATTTTTGTCTATCTACATACTATCTACTTACTATAAACGTTACAGTAACCAGTAAACAGTTTTGTGGTGCAGAGAAATTGACGAGAATACCAGAATTTCCAGTTTGATGTTCTACTAATTCATCGCCCACGAATTCATCATGACAGAGTAGGTATTTAATTTACATTTCGACTCAGGAATTGTAAAAGTTGTAAGACCTTTTGGTTTTGAGTCGGTTAAGCAGCCGGTTGTCAGCCGCTGTCTATACGATATTATCGGCTGCTTTAGATAACTATCCGATAACAACCGCTGTTTTACAACTATACATGTATCTCCTAAACGGAAGACCGACAAACTCTGGTTTTTGGCGACAAACTCCAACAAACTATAGACTTCATCATGGCATAGTCAAAATGTCAGATTTCCAACGTTAAAAAACAACCTACCAACCGAAACGTCAGAGCGTTGCAACCAAACAACCATCAAAATTGATCTTAGAGAAGGGAAGTAAGGGGAGCAGGCATACCTACGAAAAAAGCGTGCATACCTACTTCATTGTTCTCCATTGTAATGGAATAAAACATGGCGGTTTAGCTTAGTGTACTTACACCTTATGTTAACAGCATAGAGTTGAAATTGTAACATGTGACAGGAAACAAATATGGCGGACACGGCACGCGCCTGACGTCACGAATGCTTTGTTATTGCAGTTTATGCCTGCTCCCCTTACTTCCCTTCTCTAAGAAATTGATGGTTGTAAAACGCTCTGACGTTTGTCTATAGAAAAAATGTCAATGTCATTTGACTTTATTTTGTATTTTGATGTTTTTGTGTCTAATTTTCAAATAAATCATGGTAGCTTCGCAAAAAAACAGTTTTTATTTGATTTTGAATAAAGGAAAGTTTATATTATTCGTATTCCAAATAGAAAATAAAGGCTTTGTATGGACATTGATATTTAAAGTTCTTGGTCGTTCCTGTTCCTAGTGATTTAAAAAACAACCAAACAACCGCACACTAAGCCTCTGAACGCAACCCTGCATTCTAAGCCACTGAACGCAACCCTGGCGTGCGTGTGGTTTGAGGGCCACTTCATCGAAAGTCAATAAAAATATACTGATGATTTAGTAAACATTATAAAAGAAATGTGCAACTTGGAATCGATTTTGTGAAAGTCATCTTCACCGAGTTATTAGCTGAAGAGTCGGGCCCTCAGTTCTCACATGGAGGATTGAGGGCCCAGCTGTTGCGAACAAACTATTAACATTATAGTAAAAGTTTTAATGCCAAAATCTAAGTTAATCCCGAATAAAAATTGTGGAAGTAAGATTTAATCGCAAAACGCTTTCCTACTTTATATAATCTTAGTTCAAAATGGGCCCTCAATTCTCCAACTTCCAAAATTTCATTACGCATTTTATTTTAAACTATGGATTTACGGCTGTTGTAAGTTGTCCAGTGGGGTACGTAATAAAATGTGAAAAAATGTGAAATAAGTAGCTGGCTTCAGCTCCACCTAGTTTTACAGTAATCACCTTCTGAATATTCGGGCCCTCAATCCTCCACATTTTCTTCTTCTTGATTTTTACGCACAAAGTATGGAATGTAAGATTAACATGAAGTTATCTGTTTATGTGAAAAAAAATGTGCAATAAGTTGATATCAAAGGGAAAATAAAAGACCCATTTATTAAGAAGAATATCAATTTTATTTTTATCCCATTAAAGTATGAAATAGGGTGACCACGTTTTTTATCCAATACTTATGAGGAATAGGGAAAACCCAGGCGCTTTCGAAATATATCCCTTTGTGCCTATTAATTTTTATTTAATTAAATAATTGAAAATTTTAGATTGGGCTTTTAAATCCTTTAAACCTTTAAACGAGCAATTCTTGTATATTTATTAATATGTATGTTTATAAATTTATTTCTGTGATCTCGGAAACGGCTCTAACGATTTCGCTAAAATTTGGTATATTGGGGTTTTCAGGGGTAAAAAATTGTTTTAAAAAACAAAAAACCGACTTCAAAAACCCCACTCTACCTCTAAAAAGCAATAAATAATATTGAAATCACTAGATACGCATTTTCATTGCAATAAAACACGTCTAGTCAAGTCGGGTGGGACTGGAGGAGAACTTTTTTTTATTCTAACAGCCCCACCCGACTTCAATAGACGTGTTTTATTGCAATGAAAATGCGTATCTAGTGATTTCAATATTATTTATTGCTTTTTAGAGTTAGAGTGGGGTTTTTGAAGTCCGTTTTTTGTTTTTTAAAACAATTGTTTCTTTTTTTTTTTTTAGTGTAAGTATCTTTTGTATTAGATATATTATCTAGGTCAGGGATGGCGAACCTTTTTGTATCAACGTGCCATTTTTCTAAATCTTAACGTTTAATTAGGTCTTAGACGTGCCATCAAGTCGTCGCGTAATGAATTTCGTGACCGGTGACGTGCCCAAAACATTGCGCCGCGTGCCATCAATGGCACGCGTGCCGTTGGTTCGCCATCCCTGATCTAGGTAGATAGAAAAATCGATTTGGCCAAACGTGAGATAATCGCGGGCAACCATGCATACGGGTCAAACTAAGAAGAGAACCTCCTTTTTTGAAGTCGGTTAAAATACCAAAACGTTGTCCTAAGTGTAACAAATACTTTTCTGAAATCCGCATCAAAATTGGTTCAGCTAAACGCGAGAGAATCGCGGACAAACATACATACATACGAGTCAAACTCATAACTTTCTTTTTTTGAAGTCGGTTAAAACACTAAAACCTTCTCCTAAGTATAACAAATACTTTTCTGAAAACCATATCAAAATCGGTTGAGCCAAACGCGAGATAATCGTGGACAAACATACCTACATATATACGAGTGAAACTCAGAACCTTCCTTTTTTTTTGAAGTCGGTTAAAATACTAAAACCTTCTCCTAAGTGTGACCAATACTTTTCTGAAAACCGCATCAAAATCGATTCGGCCAAACGCGAGATAATCGCGGACAAACATACATACATACATACAGGTCAAACTGAGAACCTCCTTTTTGTTTTTTTGAAGTCGGTTAAAAATCGATCTAGATAAAGCTTATATTTGGGAAAACCAGTGTTTTCGAATTTTATTGCGTTTTTCTTTCGACGCAGAATATGGTTGCTAATTTCGTCCGGGCAGCCACTGTCCGTTTGGTCCAGCGGGATAAGACGCGGACGGCAAGAAACTAGTGTTACGGCTTCAAATCCCCCTCGGTGACTTTTGCTTTTTTTATATGTTCAAGTTTATATATATTTTTAAAAAGTTTTATTGTCGTCAGACAAGTTTAAAAATATATTAATCTTTGAGATAACAATAAATAGTAGTAATAACCGACCAAGCTTGGTCGCCCAGAAATGTAGAAAAACGACATCTTGAAAACCGGTGTATATATTCGGCCATGGAGGCAGTCAAATCACCAGAAAAAAACACCAGATGGCGCTTTCAACTAAACACAGCAAAACTTGTACTAAATAACCAATAGTAAAAATGCGAATTCTTTCTTTAAAGGACTGAATGATCCGAGCAAAGCTTGGTCATCCAGGTACTAGATATTTAAATGCACAAACTGAAGTCTTTCCTAAATCAAAATTATAAAAAGAAAAGAGACTCGAATACCAAAACAATACTTAAAATTAACCTTAGCAACGAAAGTAGCTTTACACTTTGTCAAAGCAATATTTTTGATTAATATTTCAAACTGTGGCATTCGTCAAAAAAGCGTGTCGAAAAAGTACTTCAATGTTAAACGACATTCGTTGCTGACTGTACATATCTCATTTATTTTAATTATTATTTTCCGCCCTAGGGTGTAAAGCAGTGATTTCCATCGACTTTCCGAGTATGAGAAATAAAAAAAATAATGGTTACCCTACGTACATACGTACAAGGTGAAAAAACTAGTCGATTTCGGTTTTTTTTTAATTTATACTTTTATTCCAATTCTTATTAATAATAAATAATACCAACTTGTTGCACATTTTTTTTCACATAAACAGATAACTTCATGTTAATTTTACATTCCATACTTTGTGCGTAATAAATCAAGAAGTAGAAAATGTGGAGGATTGAGGGCCCGAATATTCAGAAGGTAATAACTGTAAAACTAGGAGGAGTTGAAGCCAGCTATTTGTTTCACATTTTTTCACATTTTATTACGTACCCCACTGGACAACTTACAACAGCCGTAATCCCATAATTAAAAAAAAAAATGCGTAATGAATTTTTGTAAGTTGGAGAATTGAGGGCCCATTTTGAACTAAGATTACACAAAGTAGAAAAGCGTTTTGCGATAAATCTTACTTCCACAATTTTTGTTCGGGATTAACTTAGACTTTGGCATTAAAACTTTTACTATAATGTTAATAGTTTGTTCGCAACAGCTGGGCCCTCAATCCTCCATGTGAGAACTGAGGGCCCGACTCTTCAGCTAATAACTCGGTGAAGATGACTTTCACAAAATCGATTCCAAGTTGCACATTTCTTTTATAATGTTTACTAAATCATCAGTATATTTTTATTGACTTTCGATGAAGTGGCCCTCAAACCACACGCACGCCAACCCTGCGCTCCGAGCCACGGACCTGCGTTTCTATAGTCTAACTTCAAAATCTATCGCAATCGCTTTCAGGATGTAATCCATTGAAGTTTCTTTTTGGCACAAATAAAAACTTACCAAAGAAATGCAGCAATGTGTTACATCCATCTGTCAAACGAAAGCGATTGCTATAGATTTTTAAAATTAGACAATTAACCCCCGGGTGAAACTACGCTCAGACAGCTGTCAGAGTATCACCGAACCACGGTACTTTTAGAATAAAAAAAAGCAATTTGTACTCCAGCCCCACCCGACTTCAATAGACGTGTTTTTATTATTACGAATATTATTTCTTGATTTTTAGAGGTAGGTTTTTTGAAGTCGGTTTTTTTGTTTTTTAAACAATTTTTAATTTTTTTAATTTTTAGTGTAGGTACCTTTTGTATTAGGTAGTGTAAGTAAGTATATTATTTAGGTAGAAAAATCGGCTCAGCCAAACGTGAGTTAATTTAATCGCGGAGAAACATACATACATGCGGGTAAAAAAACATACCAAAGTAAAGTAGCAATGTATCACATTCATCTGTGAACTGGAACCGGTCGCTAGGTGGTTTTTAACTAAAAATAAGCAGCCTGCGGAACGACCGAAGAACTTTTAATTACAAAGTCTTCCTTTTCTATTTGGAATACCTACGAATAATTTACACTTTTCTATATTCTAAATCAAATAAAATCTGTTTTTCGAGGAGCAGTTATAAATTTTTTGAAACTTAGATACAAAAACATCAAAATACTTACAAAGTAATGTCAAATGACATTGTATTTTTTTTGTAAAGATAAACGTCAGAGAGTTTTTGAACGACCGATTTTGATGGTTAAAAAGTTGCAACGCTCTGACGTTTGGAACGGGAAAGTTGTGTTAACCGAACGTCACAAAACACACGCACTAAACAGTTTGGAACTACCCACAGAGAGGTTATCTGTGGAACTACCTAACCAGTTTATAATATTAATTTATGTTTGGAACGCCGCGCCGCGATCCCTTATTCCATTTCGACCAACTAAGGGTCCCCCCAGACCTACCGGTTTCCGTTCTTTGCTTTGCTGTTCGGCAATGGACCGCCGCCCGGCCAAGAGGCTCATTTTCAATCTATCGCATATTTTCAATCTAAGTACATTTAATATATAAGAATGTTCTTGTGAGCTTTGTTCCTTAAACGATCGTTATGAAAACACAAAAAAAATAGTTCAGATAGGTATTGATGACACCCACAACCCTGTTCACAATTTATATAAATATGCGATCGATTTATTTTTAGCAATCGGAGACCATGTTCAGGGTGGCATATCTCCCAGAAGCTTCCTACTTCGCAACTCAGACGATGATATTTGATAACACCAAGCTAATGGCTATCTTGCCAATTTGGTCTGGTCCAAATATGCGATAGATTGAAAATGACCCTGGTTGGCCGGCGGTCTAAAACAGCAAGTAGAACAGCAAAGCAAAGAAACGAATTAGCGTATAGTTGGCAGCCTCACCATGGAATTAGAAGGTTTTGACTAGGTCAAAAAATTGTTAGTAAATAGTAATAAATAGTGAACTATAGCATATAAATAGTGATACTATGGTTCAAAAGATATTTGAGTATCTTGGTGAGGCTGCTATCTTGACGTCAAGCTGGCAGACACCTTAAGAAATACAGTTCGTATCAATGTGATTTATATGCCAAAAAATTGTTAGGAAATAGTGAATCGTAAACGCAAAATTTCAATAATATTGCTTCAGTACAAGCCGAGATATTACGATCTCAAAGTGGGCTGCTAACTTGACGTTTCTGGCAATGGCGATTCCAGAGAAACGGGTACAAGTTATAAACAAATAAATATATCAAAAAATTGTTAGTGAAATTGTGATTCTTAGGATATAAATAAAAAAAGAATTCTTCATTGCTATTTTCTAAAAATCGAATGTTAACTTCTACATAGTACTCTGAATATAGGCTGTCGATCAATATTGAACTTTGCTCCACAGTAATAAGGTTTAAACTTGATTGCAATCATGAGGTGAGTACTATCAAGCAAAAAAGTGAAATTTATATTTTTTAACTGTGTCAATATAGTCATATCCTCGGTTCAAGGCTGGTATAAGTAAACAAATATTTTTCTACCCACTTTTTTATTTTTTAGAGTATTGACACAATCATGTTTTTCGTCAATGTTTTTTGGTTAGAGTAGCAGACGGAGTGATTTCTAAACTAGTTGATAGTTATTTACTCTCACGATTACCTATCTGAATGTAGTAGATATTTAATTTTAACCTACCTACCCATTGTGTGTAACCTTTTGATAATTATTGTGATGGAAAATGACCTCACTTTAAATGTGGAGCTCATTTTTCAAACTTGACGACTCTGTATGAAATATACAGGGAGAAAAAAGCAGCCCTTGACGAGTTTCTTGCCGGTTTTTCTCGTTACAAGGTCTCCCGCTTAGGGTTTGCGAACCGATGGCGTAGCTTCTATGACATTCACAAGTGCTTGTAACAGCCTAGACTGAATAAATTATTTTGAATTGAATTGAATCAAAAAATTTTTGATTAAATCTCATCAAAAAACATTTGGTCGTTTAATACTCTACTCTCAGTTCATTTATTTAGTTTAGGAAAAACTACTAATATTTTACTACCAACTAGGTACCTAACGTTAAAACTATAACTTAAAGGGAGGAGTCTAATGAAAATACCCTAACCTGTAATTTTTTGAAAATGAATATTTTGTATTTTTTTTTAGTAACTGAAACTTTAACTTTAGGTACCTATTTGGTGAGATTTATAATGAAATTAGTAATCAGTAGGTAGGTAAGTAGGTAGGAAGTAGATGATATAAGTAGAAAATATTTCTAGTTTTTCCCGAATAAATCCTTACTAATATACTAATATACTAATTTACTATTTACTAATTTTACTAATAATATTATAAATGTGTTATGCCATCACGCCACTAGAGAATTGCAGATGCAGCACCCAACCTCGATTTTGAATAAATAATGGAATTGCGTCAACCGCAATCACGAGGCGCTGAGTCGGAGCGCAACGTGACCACGAAGCCACCGCCAGCCAGCCATGCGTTTCCTGCGCACTTTGGTTCCAACATTGACCATCGGCAATCAATAATTTAGATATATTTTAATTGTAATTTTTATTTTAAATAAATTTATTTTTTATAATTTGATTTTTTTTGAATCCTCCGCTGCAGCCGTTCGTAATTGGCGCAGTCGGTAGGATCCTCGCGGGCCGGTTCGCGAGAGTAGAATCTAAAAATCGAATCCGCGATCGCGAGTCGCCGAGGCCGAGGATCCAGAATCTACGGCGAGTTGCAGCGCTACATCCAGACATTGATGCGAGGTACCAAGAAAATGAAACTGTAAGTACGCTAGAATCATTCTTGTGTTGCCTATCCTAGATCGTAATCCTTTTCCTATTTTTCCTAAGTGTGTAAATTTTTCTATCCAAAATTTTCCACCCTAGGCAATCGGGGGCCGCATCCCCAAGGTTAGATAGTAGGCAGAATAGAGCAGATCAATTTAGGAATTTAAATCTGGATTCCAAGGAGTCCGAGGAACCGTGCACGTGCCCGGTACCACCGGCACTACTGGCACCACCGGCACCACTAGCACCACCATTGTTTGAGAATTATAGCACCTCATCGCTTAATTTAAAAATGACTGACCCCATAGATGATATTTTTAAATCGCTTAGATTACTTCCAGAGTTTGACGGTAACCTTAATGTGTTAACTCGTTTTATTCGGCTTTGCGATCAGTTAGTGCTCAGACATGCAAGGATAGAGCCAGGACATGACTTTGAAAATCAGGCTTTATTAAATGGCATATTAAATAAAATAACAGGGCCTGCCGCCCATCTTATAAATTCTAATGGCATCCCTAGTGATTGGCAAGGAATTAAAAATTCACTTATAAATAATTTTGCCGATCAGCGTGACGAAACGGCACTCTATAACGATTTAGCATTACAATCTCAAGGCCATAGCACTCCACAAGAGTTCTATGAGCGCTGTCAGACCCTTTTCAGCACCATAATGACGTATGTAACTTTACATGATCCTGTTCACACTACAATTGAGGCCAAACGTCAGCTGTATAAAAAATTAACTTTACAGTCATATTTGCGTGGATTAAAAGAACCGCTGGGATCGCGTATCAGATGCATGCGTCCCCAATCTATAGAGCAGGCACTAGAATTCGTACAGGAGGAAATTAATATCTTATATTTACAACACCGTAACGATCACGCTCCTGACAAGAAGCTAACTCATAATTTATTATTTAATCCACAACCTAGTAAAACTTATTATAATCCACCAGTTTATATGCCACCTAATAAGCCCTTTGCTTTTAATATGCCAGGACCCTCACGACCTCACCCTATCCAAATGCCACCACCTTCCCAACAGTGGAAACCTAACCCAGTTCAACCCCAAATGAACCATGGACCAACTAGAACACAGCAGATGTTCAGAGCTTTACCACCGAATTATAATCAGCAAAGCAATGTGTTTAGAATTCCCAATAGAAATAATTATTTCCCTTCTAATTTTCATGCACCTAAACCAATGAGCGGCGTTAGTAATTTTGTGTCTAAACCCTTACCACCTAGCGGGCACGATTGGCGAAAATTCGGCAATCCGCCACCTAGCAACTATTTTAAAACTCGAGAAATGAACTATAACCTGTGTCATGACTATGAATACGGCCCGTATTCACCGCCATGCGATACCTATTCAGATTACTTTTATGCTGAACCGGAGTGTTATTACGACTATAGTGAATATCCCGATAATCATTATAATTATAACTACGATTTTAATTCTAGCTATCCCGAAATAAGTAATACAGAGTGTGTTGACGAACCGTTGGAGGAAAATCCTTCATCCAGCAAGGCTGAGGATTTTCGGAACCCCGGCCGGTCCGACAAACCAAAATAGAACTTAACCTACAGACACAAAGACAATTACCATTTATTAAAATTTCAGATCCACCCTTAAAGTTACTTATTGATACTGGAGCTAACCAGTCATTCATCAGCCCGGAAGCAATCGAAAAATATTTCCCTCATATTCAATTAAATTACGAACCATTTGAAGTAGTTAATGTTCACGCGATAAGCAGGTGCGATCATTCGATAACTATACCGTGCTTCCCGGAATTCAAGGACACGGGTAACATAACGCTTTACGTTTATAAATTCCACGATTATTTCGATGGTCTCATTGGATCTGATTTGTTGAACAAATGGGAATCGTCTATCGATTTCAAGAATAAAACCCTTGTAACTAGGTATGCAAATAATTCATTACATGTATATGATTCGCGAAATTGTAATTTGTACGAAGATATTATCCCGGCAGATTCGTCTAAATTAGTGAAGCTTCCGATCAATTCCTGTGACGGAGAAGTATTTATTCCCGAGCAAATTTTATGCAATTGCATTATAAGCGAATGTTTTACAACGGTTAGTAATAGCCGCGGATTTGTAGAAGTCACTAATCCTAGCCAACATGACGTAATTTTCTCAGTAGATCGTCAGATAAGCGCCGAACTGTACAATATCGAGTCCGCATGTACCGATCAGTATGCTACGAGGTTTGGTAGTGCTACGGTTTTCGATCCATCGTATTCACACGCGAGTAGGGCACTACGTCACGAACGCGCTACGGATTTATCAATGCGTGCTACGGAAGTCTTATCGCGGCTACGAACTAGTCACCTCAACGCTGAGGAGCGCGCGAATTTAGAACATCTATGTGCCCAGTACGCGGACGTATTTTATATTGACGGAGAGAAATTAACTTTTACTAATCAGATAAAACACGCGATCAAGACGACTGATGAAATACCCGTCTATACTAAGAGCTATCGTTATCCATACGTGCATAGGCAGGAAGTAAGCGATCAGATTAGTAAAATGTTAGAACAGGGCATCATTAGACCATCTCAGTCTGCCTGGAGCTCACCGATCTGGGTAGTTCCAAAGAAAGCTGATGCATCCGGCAAGACTAAATGGCGTCTTGTTGTAGATTTTCGCAAGCTTAACGAAAAAACAGTAGATGATAAGTACCCTATCCCTAACATCGCGGATATTTTAGATAAATTAGGCAACTGTCAATATTTTACGACCTTAGACCTTGCGAGTGGATTTTATCAGGTCGAGATGGAACCCTCCGATATTCCAAAGACGGCATTCAATGTAGAACACGGCCATTTCGAGTTTTTAAGAATGCCTATGGGCTTAAAGAACTCTCCTAGTACCTTTCAACGTGTTATGGATAATGTCCTTCGCGGTCTTCAAAATGTGATCTGTTTAGTTTATCTTGATGACGTCATCATATTCAGTACGTCACTACAGGAACATATGAATAACTTAGAGAAGGTATTTGAAAGGTTACGCGAATCAAACTTTAAGATACAGATGGACAAGTCCGAGTTTCTTAAACTCGAGACTGCATATTTAGGCCACATCATAAGCAAAGATGGGATAAAACCCAATCCAGACAAGATAGAGGCTATTAAAAAATATCCGTTGCCAAAAACTCCAACTGAAATTAAAAGATTCTTAGGTTTGTTAGGCTATTACCGTAAATTTATACCTGATTTTGCACACATAACTAAACCGTTAACTCAGTGTTTAAAGAAAGGTTCTAAGATAACGTTTGATCATAATTATACAGATTGCTTTGAGAAATGTAAATTACTACTTACCAACGATCCGATTCTGCAATATCCCGATTTCTCCAAAGATTTTGTGCTAACCACAGACGCATCAAATCTAGCAGTAGGCGCCATCTTATCACAAGGCCCTATCGGTAGTGACAAACCCATAGCATATGCATCCCGGACTTTAAACACGAGCGAAATTAAATATTGCACCATTGAGAAAGAGTTATTGGCCATTGTGTGGGCGACTAAATACTTTCGTCCATACCTTTTCGGTCGAAAGTTTAAAATCGTTACCGATCACAAGCCGTTACAGTGGGTAATGAATCTCAAAGAGCCCAACTCTCGTCTCAATCGCTGGAGACTTAAATTAAGTGAATTTGATTTTACGGTTGTCTATAAGCAAGGCAAGGCTAATACAAACGCCGACGCCTTGTCGCGTATTGAACTAAATAATGAGGAAATAAGCTCGGTCGTAGCCAACCCTACAGAAACCGCTCCTACGTTAGTTAATTCAGATACAGCTACAGTTCACACAGATGCAGAAAATCCCATCTTAGAAGTACCATTTACAGATGAACCCTTGAATAAGTTTCACAGGCAGATTTGTTTTACAGTAGTCGGTGACATCAAAGGTAAAACCAAGGTGTCCAAGCCTTTTGAAAGCCATACGCGTACCGCTATTCAACTATCTAAATCTAATCTTGAACTAGACGTTGTAAATGCTATTAAAGAATTTGTAAATCTGAAAGTTAAGACCGGTATTATAATCCATCCTCCATTAGAAATGTATTCTATTATACCTATCATTCAAAATCACTTTAAAAGCTCTGCCATGAATCTTGTACTAACTAAAGTTGAACTTGAAAACGTTAAAGAGTATTTACGGCAGCAAGAAATAATTCAGAAATACCATGAAGGTAAAACTAACCATCGCGGTATTACTGAATGTTACTTGGCGCTATCTAAAAAGTACTTTTGGCCTAAGATGAAAGAAAATATCGCGAAATATATAAATGAATGTAATATATGCGGTCAAGCTAAGTATGATCGTAATCCGATTAAACAGCAGTTTCATATCGTCCCTCCACCTACAAAACCATTCGAAATCTTACACTTAGATTTGTTCACAGTAGATACAGAAAAATACCTAACGTTAGTAGATGCATTTTCTAAATACGGTCAGGCATACCATCTCAGAGATGGCACCACTACCAGTGTAGTACAGGCTTTATTGAGATTCTGTACACATCACGGCGTTCCGTCGATCGTAGTAACAGATCGTGGTACAGAATTTACCAATCAATTGTTCTTAGAATTTACTCGCGTTCATAAAATACAGCATCATAAAATCTTAGCACACGCTCCAAATGAAAATGGTATAGTTGAACGTTTTCATCTTACAATACTAGAACACTTACGTTTATTAAAATTAGAACATCGTAGCGAATCCGTAGTTAATCTAATGTCGTACGCTATTCTCGCGTATAATAGCTCTATACATAGCTTTACTAAGTGTAGGCCGCTAGACGTCATCACAGGACATTTTGATCCTCGTGATCCTTTAGACATAGAGTTAACCGAACACCTTTTACAACAATACGTGTTAGACCATCGCGCTAGAATGAGTAAAGCTTATGAGATGATTCAAGAATCATCATCGCAGCATCGCACACAGATTATGGAAAATCGTAATAAAAGTAGGGAGCCTGAGGAAACTTATGATCCTGAACAAAATATATTCATTAAGAATCCAATGGCTAGCCGTCAAAAACTTGCACCCAGATATACTCACGATACTGTATTAGCTGATCTTCCCATTCACATCTATTCTAAGAAAAAACGTGGTCCTGTAGCTAAGTCGAGGTTGAAAAGAGTTCCTAAAAGCGCCCGCTTGTTACAGGATAATAACGATGATCCTACTGCAGGCGGCGGGAGCGCAAGAAATAGCACTTGACAGCCTAGAAGATGGTCCGGGTATCCTTCCTTTCAAACTAGGTCCTTCCAAAATCATCTCTCACTATCACGCATTCTTACAATACATAGATATCGATTATATTGATTCTAAAGTTAATCTCGTTAAAATACAGTTAATTGAAGTTCGGCCTCAGTTAAATAATAAAACTGTCTTTGTATGAACCACATATTGACTATCTTAGTAATAAGCTTGAAAAGGTTTCTGAACAGTTAAATACGTTTAAAACTAATAGAGTTAAAAGAGGGTTAATAGACGGACTAGGATCGGTTATTAAGAGTATTTCAGGTAACTTAGACTATAAGGACGCTATACACTACGATAGCGCAATAAAATCACTTGAAATGAACGAAGAAAAATTAGTTTCCAATTATAATAGTCATATAAGCTTAACTAAAGAATGGATGTCTGAACACGCTGAAATATTAAAAAATATTACCGATAATCAAAATAAAATAGAACAAATATTAAGTTTTATAATGGACAGTGACGCTAATAGGGAAACTGAGTTAGTAAAATATGCTCATTTAGCCCAACTACTTTTAATATTAGGTGATAATATAGAAGATTTGACAGAGGAATTAGTTAAGATAGAAAACTTCGTAGCTTTTATTCATACATCTAGTACTCACCACTCCATGTTGAGTTTAAATTCACTTAAATCTATGCTAATTAAGATAAAAAGTATATATAGTAAAGATGAGATCATAGATCTGAATCTCAGAGAGTACTATGACGTTATTAAATTAGGATCTTATTATACTGAAAATAGAATAGTTATAGTTTATAAAATGCCGATTGCCTCTCCTTATACTTACGACCTTTATAAATTATCCATTGTCCCTAACAAAAATCATACTGTTCTCATCCCAACCTACCCTTTTATTGCAATACATAGAAATGATTTCGTGTACATAGAGGCAGAATGTCCGAAGTCAAGTACTTGGTACCTTTGCGAGATGAAGATCAACTTCCGGTCACGAGATCAAGCGGACTGCATCCACACTCTCATCACCACTCAGCGACTGGATAAGACCTGCGAACCAACTTCAGTCATCCTGGATAAAGAAGCCCTGGAACAGCTGGACGACAAGCACTATGTACTCGCCTTTCCTGAGCTCACAAAAACTCAACTATCCTGTGGGAAGACAACATATACTTCGCTTCAAGGAAGCTACTTAGCCACAATACCATCTGGATGCTATCTACAAACTTCAGAGTTCACGATTCTCAACAGCAACGATCGCACAAAAGGAACCGCTATCAAGATCACCAACCTGCCACAAGATGAAAGTAGATCACCAGCATCCCTGAAACCAACCATCAAATTAAACTCGATCAACCTAGAAAATCTGCACACCAGAGGCCGTATTACAAGCTCTTAAATCCTGCCAGGTTTATAAATTGCTGTAGTGACATCTCTTTCTCGCTGTATAGCAAATAAAAGAGATAGATTGATAGCCAGTCAGAAAACTGACTGGAAATAAGAGGTCATAATACAGCCCCTGTAACATGAAAATATCCATGCAGCATCCTATAGAGATGAGAAAATTTGAAGATTACAGTACTTACCATACGACGATCCCGCTCTACGTAGCTCTGTTAGGTGCAACCGCACTCATTATGTACTTTTTACTACGAAGATTCTACGCGAAACAAAATCCCAATATCAAGATCCAATCTCAAGATGCATCTCAAGAGATATATACAGAAATTTCAGATAAACGAGATGCCACGGGTCGCAGCATCCCAGCAACTCTCTCGAAGAAATCCTCAATAGTTGCTGATCTTCGGGGGGAGGTGTTATGCCATCACGCCACTAGAGAATTGCAGATGCAGCACCCAACCTCGATTTTGAATAAATAATGGAATTGCGTCAACCGCAATCACGAGGCGCTGAGTCGGAGCGCAACGTGACCACGAAGCCACCGCCAGCCAGCCATGCGTTTCCTGCGCACTTTGGTTCCAACATTGACCATCGGCAATCAATAATTTAGATATATTTTAATTGTAATTTTTATTTTAAATAAATTTATTTTTTATAATTTGATTTTTTTGAATCCTCCGCTGCAGCCGTTCGTAATTAATGCGAAAGTCCGTTTGTTTGTTTATTTGTTTGTTTGTTTGTTACGCCTTCACGTCTTAACTACTGAACCGATCATCATGAAATTTTGCATACACGTTCGTAGGGGTACAGAGAAGGACATAGGATACCTTTCATCCCGAAATAATGTATTGTTCCCGAGGGATAGCAAAAAATCTTTCCACGCAGATGAAGTCGCGGGCGGCCGCTAGTAACTAAATAAATGAACTGAGAGTAGTATTACCACAGCCGAGAGATAGTCTTCATACAGTCGGCCATCGGAGGCGTCTAGACAGAGAAATCGTGCGGGGTGGTGCGGTATAGAAGGGGGGTGGGAGGGCCCGAGAGCCCATACTTTGGCAATGTATGCATCTCGGGCCCTATCCCGTTAGGGCTTACGCTTCTGATTGGGTTATATTATATTATATTGAAAGTAGTGTTTGCAATTTTTTGATGTTGGTGTCATGAAAAAGTGTTTTTGGCACGATTTTCATATTAGATTTAGAATTCAAAATGGCGGCCGCACATCGATGTATTTGTTGATATTTGTGTATTTTTGTTTGATTATTGGGCCGATTTCGATGAAACTCGGTTTTTGGTAGTAATTTGGCAAGAAAACAGCAACGCAATGTTAAAAAAAATTAAAATTCAAGATGGCGGCCAACTTTTTTGTTTGCGGGCCGATTTCGATGAAACTCGGTTTTTGGTAGTATTTTGACAAGAAAACAGCAACTCAATTTTAAAAATGTAAATAATTCAAGATGGCGGCCAACTTTTTTGTTTGCGGACCGATTTTGATGAAACTCGGTTTTTGGTAGTATTTTGGCAAGAAAACAGCAACGCAATCTTAAAAAAATAAAAATTCAAGATGGCGGCCAACTTTTTTGTTTGCGGGCCGATTTTGATGAAACTCGGTTTTTGGTAGTATTTTGGCAAGAAAACAGCAACGCAATGTTAAAAATGTAAAAAATTCAAGATGGCGGCCAACTTTTTTGTTTGCGGGCCGATTTCGATGAAACTCGGTTTTTGGTAGTATTTTGGCAAGAAAACAGCAACGCAATGTAAAAAATGTAAAAAATTCAAGATGGCGGCCAACTTTTTTGTTTGCGGGCCGATTTCGATGAAACTCGGTTTTTCGTAGTATTTTGGCAAGAAAACAGCAACTCAATGTTAAAAATGTAATCTTTCTTTTTTTACATTTTTAACATTGCGTTGCTGTTTTCTTGCCAAAATACTACCAAAAACCGAGTTTCATCTAAATCGGCCCGCAAACAAAAAAGTTGGCCGCCATCTTGAATTTTTTACATTTTTAACATTGCGTTGCTGTTTTCTTGCCAAAATACTACCAAAAACCGAGTTTCATCGAAATCGGCCCGCAAACAAAAAAGTTGGCCGCCATCTTGAATTTTTTACATTTTTAACATTGCGTTGCTGTTTTCTTGCCAAAATACTACCAAAAACCGAGTTTCATCAAAATCGGTCCGCAAACAAAAAAGTTGGCCGCCATCTTGAATTTTTTACATTTTTAACATTGCGTTGCTGCTTTCTTGCCAAAATACTACGAAAAACCGAGTTTCATCGAAATCGACCCGCAAACAAAAAAGTTGGCCGCCATCTTGAATTTTTTACATTTTTAACATTGCGTTGCTGTTTTCTTGCCAAAATACTACCAAAAACCGAGTTTCATCGAAATCGGCCCGCAAACAAAAAAGTTGGCCGCCATCTTGTATTTTTTTATTTTTAACATTGCGTTGCTGTTTTCTTGCCAAAATACTACGAAAAACCAAGTTTCATCGAAATCGGGCCCGCAAACAAAAAAGTTGGCCGCCATCTTGAATTTTTTACATTTTTAACATTGCGTTGCTGTTTTCTTGCCAAAATACTACCAAAAACCGAGTTTCATCGAAATCGGCCCGCAAACAAAAAGTTGGCCGCCATCTTGAATTTTTTAATATTTTCAACATTGCGTTGTTATTTTTGTGTCAAAATGGTACCAAAAACCGAGTTTCATCGAAATCGGCCCATAAACAAAAAAGTTGTCAGCCGCCATCTTGGAACTTATTTTTTCATTATTATTTCCTAATTGAGTACTAATTTAAGATTTATTTTATACTTATTTAGCCCGAAATTAGTAATGATTTACAATTAAAATTATGATTATCATACATCCTTTCCATATCCTTTCCATAAGTCCTATAATTCCTCGCACTTATGATGCAAGAAGAAGAAAAAAAAGAGAAAATACTAAGAAAAAATTTTTCTTTTCCTTATTTTAAGAGCATTAAAAGAAGGAAAAGAGACAAATTTGAAAAAAATATTCTTACCTTCTAGAAAAAATGACAATTAATAATTCAAAGAATAAAACAAGAATTTTGAAATGTCTATCTTATTTTTCCTATATATTTTTAAAATTCGAAAAGGCAACTGTCTAGACGAACGGCGGCTTTTGCGCCAACACAAAGGGCGATGTCCGACTGTAAGAAGAATACTCTCTAGGCTGTGGTATTACCGATGATTAGAGTAGTAGTACCTATTAATTATTATTAGAGTAGTATTACACAATCAATTTTTTTTTTGAGATTTAATAAAAAATAAATTAAAAAAGTAAGTAGAAAAATATTTGTTTACTTATACCAAATCAATAGCCTTGAACCAAGGATATGACTATTGACACAGTCAAAAAATATAATTTCACTTTTTTGCTTGATAGTACTCACCTCATGATTGCAATCAAGTTTAAACCTTATTACTGTGGAGCAAAGTTCAATATTGATTGACAGCCTATATTCAGAGTACTATGTAGAAGTTAACATTCGATTTTTAGAAAATAGCAATGAAGAATTCTTTTTTTATTTAAATCCTAAGAATCACAATTTCACTAACAATTTTTTGATATATTTATTTGTTTATAACTTCTACCCGTTTCTCTGGAATCGCCATTGCCAGAAACGTCAAGTTAGCAGCCCACTTTGAGACCGTAATATCTCGGCTTGTACTGAAGCAACATTATTGAAATTTTGCGTATACGATTCACTATTTCCTAACAATTTTTTGGCATATAAATCACATTGATACGAACTGTATTTCTTAAGGTGTCTTTGCTTGATAGTACTCACCTCATGATTGCAATCAATTTTAAACCTTATTACTGTGGAGCAAAGTTCAATATTGATCGACAGCCTATATTCAGAGTACTATGTAGAAGTTAACATTCGATTTTTAGAAAATAGCAATGAAGAATTCTTTTTTTATTTATATCCTAAGAATCACAATTTCACTAACAATTTTTTGATATATTTATTTGTTTATAACTTGTACCCGTTTCTCTGGAATCGCCATTGCCAGAAACGTCAAGTTAGCAGCCCACTTTGAGACCGTAATATCTCGGCTTGTACTGAAGCAACATTATTGAAATTTTGCGTATACGATTCACTATTTCCTAACAATTTTTTGGCATATAAATCACATTGATACGAACTGTATTTCTTAAGGTGTCTTTGCTTGATAGTACTCACCTCATGATTGCAATCAATTTTAAACCTTATTACTGTGGAGCAAAGTTCAATATTGATCGACAGCCTATATTCAGAGTACTATGTAGAAGTTAACATTCGATTTTTAGAAAATCGCAATGAAGAATTCTTTTTTTATTTATATCCTAAGAATCACAATTTCACTAACAATTTTTTGATATATTTATTTGTTTATAACTTGTACCCGTTTCTCTGGAATCCCCATTGCCAGAAACGTCAAGTTAGCAGCCCACTTTGAGATCGCAATCTCGGCTTGTACTGAAGCAATATTATTGAAATTTTGCGTTTACGATTCACTATTTCCTAACAATTTTTTGGCATATAAATCACATTGATACGAACTGTATTTCTTAAGGTGTCTGCCAGCTTGACGTCAAGATAGCAGCCTCACCAAGATACTCAAATATCTTTTGAACCATAGTATCACTATTTATATGCTATAGTTCACTATTTATTACTATTTACTAACAATTTTTTGACCTAGTCAAAACCTTCTAATTCCATGGTGAGGCTGCCAACTATACGCTAATGTTGTTTTAGAACCTTTTTAGGTACAAAGTTTTCGTTTTCCACTTGGAATACGGATAATTTAAACTTTCCTTTAAACTATGTAAATCAAATAAAAATCTGTTTTTGAGGAGAAACCATGAACTTTTTGAAAGTAATACATCAAAATACAAAATAATGACAAATTACATTATTCTGGTAAGTTAAACGACAGAGCGTTTTTCAACCATCCATTTTGATGGTTGTTTGGGTTGCGTTCCGGACCTACGCTCCGAGTGCAACCGGAAGCTCTAAAGGCGTTCCAAACATTAGAGCGTGACGTTCGGTTGACACCACCATGCACGACAAAACTTTCCCGTTCCAAACGTCAGAGCGTTGCAACTTTTTAACCATCAAAATAAAATTGGAAAACGCTCTGACGTTTGTCTATACAATAAATATCAATGTCATTTGACATTATTTTGTATTTTGATGTTTTTGTGTCTAATTTTCAAATAAATCATGGTAGTTTCGCAAAAAACAGTTTTTATTTGATTTTGAATAAAGGAAAGTTTAAATTATTTGTATTCCAAATGGAAAATGAAGACTTTGTATTGACATTGACATTTAAAGTTCTTGGTCGTTCCTAACCTTAGAGTAAGTTAAAAAACAACCTACCAACCGGGTTGCGTTCCGAACCTACGCTCCGAGTGCAACCGGAAGCTCTAACGCCGTTCCAAACATTAGAGCGTGATATTCGGTTGTTACAACTTTCCCGTTCCAAACGTCAGAGCGTTTTACAACCATCAATTTTGATGGTTGTTTGGTTGCAACGCTCTGACGTCTGTCATTGTCTATAGAAAAAATGTCAATGTCATTTGACTTTATTTTGTATTTTGATGTTTTTGTGTCTAATTTTCAAATAAATCATGGTAGCTTCGCAAAAAAACAGTTTTTATTTGATTTTGAATAAAGGAAAGTTTATATTATTCGTATTCCAAATAGGAAATAAAGGCTTTGTATGGACATTGACATTTAAAGTTCTTGGTCGTTCCTGTTCCTAGTGATTTAAAAAACAACCGCACACTAAGCCTCTGAACGCAACCCTGCGCTCCGACCCACGAAACGGGTGAAACTACGCTCTGACAGCTGTCAGAGTATCACCGAACCACGGTACGGTTAGAGCGCGCACCGGCGTGCACTCGAGCGAAGCCATGGAACGCACCCCTGCTGAGGCACGTTCCGAGGCTCAGAGAGCGGTCGGTTGTTTGGTTTTTAATATCTCAATCTTGTGTTTGGCAGGCTGATTATCTAATTAGAAACCACCTAACGACCGATCTCATTTGACAGATGATGTGATACATTGCTACTTCTTTTTGGGGTAAAAATATACCTACAAAAATACTGATGTTCGGTAAAGTCGATAAAATATACTGAAAAAGTATTAAAATACTGAATCTGGTCACACTGGCGCTCCGCGCTCCGTGTTCGCGTGTTCGCATCGGATCCCAAATATGGAGCGCGCTCCGAGGTCCGCGGAGCGCGGAGCGCGGAGGTTCGCAAACCTGAGTGGGGACACACCCCGTTAAAGTTTCAGTTCTTCTTCTTCGTCCGTCCCTGTTCCCTTTATTTGGGGTCGGGTCTCCTCACACTTCTGCGCCAGGATAATCTATCCTGGGTTGTCGGCTCTGGCAATTGGGCTTCCTTGAGGTCTCTCTCTATCTTGGACCACCAGGTCAGAGGCGGGCGTCCTCTGCCTTTCTTAGGTTCTGGCAATTTGAGTGCGATACGAACCACATGGTCTTCACTCCTTCTTTTGACATGTCCGTACCATCGGAGACGATTTTCTGTCAGTTTTTCGGCGATTGGTGCGACTTTAAAGCTGCCCCTTATATATTCGTTGCGCACTTTATCTAGTCGAGTCACACCTCCTGCCCACCTGAGCATTTTCATCTCATTGACATGCATTTTTTGCTCATGTGTCTTCTTCACTGTCCAGCATTCGGAACCGTATAATAGCGTCGGGTGGACTGCGGTTTTATATACTTTACCCTTTGTTCTTATGGGCATACGAGGATCACAGAGCACTCCTGAGAGTGTCCTCCATTTTAGCCATGCAGCATTTACTCTGTGGGTGACGTCATCATCGATGTTAGCATCAGGACTGAGTATGGAGCCCAGGTATTTGAATTTCTTGGCTGTGGGGATCGGTGTTGTTCCAATACAGATGGTCTCATTTTGTGTGTTCCCACTGAAAGGGCATTTCAGGTACTCAGTTTTACTTCTGCTAACTCGTAGGCCGTACTTCTCAAGAGCTTGTGTCCACGTATTCAAGCGTTCCTGCAGATCATGTGCGGTGTTAGCTATAAGTACAATATCGTCAGCGTATAACATGGTCCATGGCAATGGTGCCGCTATGTCTTTGGTAAGAAAATCCATCACCAAATTAAAGAGTAGAGGGCTAATCGCAGAACCCTGATGGACACCCACTTTAACCTCAAATGATTCGCTCAGACCCGCTAGGCTTCGAACCCTCGTAGTAACGTTTTCGTACATATCCTGGATGATCTGGACGTAATGTTCCGGTATTCCTTGGGCTCGGAGCGCTTGCCACACAAGCTTCCGGGGCACTCGGTCAAAAGCTTTTTCGAGATCGATAAATGCCATATGTAGGTCCTTGTTATCACTTCTATATTTTTCCATCAAGATTCTGACAGCCTGTATGGCGTCAATCGTTGATTTTGATGCTGTGAACCCAAACTGATTTGGAGATATGTGAGAGAGATCGCTGATACGTTTATTTATGATTCTTTCCCACATTTTCAAGGTGTGAGAGGTCAGTTTTATACCTCTATAGTTTTCACACTCTGCTATATCACCTTTATTTTTATAGAACGGTAGTAGGTAGCTTTTCCTCCATGACTCCGGGATGCGTTTAGAGGTCAGGACAAGATTGAATAGCTTGGTCAGCCAATTTACTGCTAATGGACCCAGGCGTTTCCATAGGTCTGCCGGTATCTCATCCGGGCCAACTGCCTTCCGGTTTTTCATTTTAGCGACCGCCCGTCTTACTTCGTCTGGATCTATCTCAGGTAAAGGTCCATATGTAGCGTCGCAATATGTTGGTTCTTCGTGTGGGAATTCCTCGTTAAGCAGTTGCTCATAATATTCAAACCATCTGTCACTAATTTGCTTGTTGTCTGTTAATAGTTTGTGGTTTTTGCTGTTAATGTATTTATTTGCTTTGATGTCCATAGTGGATTTATGTCTGCTTTTGGCTATTTTTAGTACTTCATGTTCAGTTGTGGCATTTTCTAGTTTGTTATAGAAATTTTCGTTTGCGTTACTTCTCTCTTGTGCTACGATTTTCTTGGCAAGTTTCTTCGCCTTCTGGTATTTGTCTTTGTCTTCGTCATGTTGCGAGCTTTGCCAGTTCTTAAATTGGGTTTTCTTATCGGCCAATGTCTCTTTCACCTTATCATTCCACCATTTGGGATCTTTATTATTGCATATAGGTCCTTTGGAGACACCTAGTATATTGGCTGCTTGTGTTCTGCACTGCTTTTCAAATTTAGACCACATACTCTCGGCACTATCGTAGTCTTTTCCAATATCAGATTTGAGATAGTCTAGTTATCACAGCTAGGAATGGTTCACCTTTAGAACTATCCATTGCCATCCACTTGGTTCTTGGCGTTTTATCTATAGTAGTTTTTACTGGTTTGGGTAGATCGTAAACAGCTATAAGTATTCGATGTTGCGATGTCAAGGCCTCTCCTGGGATAACTTTGCAATCCTTGAATCTTTGTTTAGTGGTTGTGTCAGAGATGATAAAGTCAATTTGTGATGATTTACCCCCACTTTTATATGTGATCAAGTGTTCCGGTTTCTTTTGGAAATTTGTGTTTATCAAGGTGAGCGAATGTCTTGTTGCAAAATTCAGGATCTCTTCCCCTTGTTTGTTTACTATACCCATTCCATATCCCCCATGTGATGTACTATGCGCTGTCGAGGAAGCTCCAACATGTCCGTTCAGGTCCCCTCCGATTATTTTATATTCGTTCGCTGGTATGCTACGGATTAGATCGTCCATATCCTCCCAGAAATCACTTTTTTCTGCGTCTGTACAGCCAATCTGTGGAGCATACGCTGATATTATGTTGGTGATTTGCTGGTCATCCAGAGCTAGTTTGACAGCAATTAGGCGATCGCTCTTCCGTGTAATATTTATTATCCGAGTTCTAAAATTATTGTCCAGAACTATTGCCACTCCGTTTCTTTTGTTGTCCGTGCCGTGGTATATGACATGGTAATCATTCCCTATATCTCTGGATTTCGAGCCTTTCCACTTAGTTTCTTGGATACAGCAGATGTTAATGCGTCTTCTTTGTAGTATTTTGCTCAGTTCTTGGCTTCTTCCCGTGAGAGACCCCAGGTTCCATGTTGCAAGTCTGATTCGATTAATACTAAGTGTAGCGCGCGAATTTTTGTTCTTGTCAAATTGTTCGTCGCATCGGGGGGACGCTCTAGAGGTATTCGCATCTAATGTCGCATTCTTTGCATTCGCGTCGCTTACGGGGTACGCCCTAATATGATTGCCGTTTCTCATTGTTTGCCTTATATTCATGTGAGGAGATAGTTTTTTGGCTTATTGTTTTACAACCGGCTGCCGCCTGACGTTAAGACAGTAACTCTCCCGGAGAGCTTGGGAGCCGCCGTTGGACTACGTCTCTTCCGCCGCCTTCCCTACTAACACCGCCCTGCCTAGCAGTATAGCTCCAGCGTAACCTGGTAACTCATAATGTGAGTGCAGCTTCTCACTGGGTATGTGCCTCTTCCGCCCACTCTGCCGTACTAATGGTTGCCATCTCCGCCTTCGTGGCCGTTGAGGACTTCACCCGTAACCCTGGGCAGGGGGCTGCGTTATACCCCGCAGCACTGGGTCCCCGTCTGAACTTCGCCACCCGTTCACCTCGGCCTACTGAGATGAGGGTGCCCACCCCCGCGACTAGGACGCGCCAGACGGGAATTGCCCGAGTGGGAAATAGAGAAGATGTCTCTATCTCCCCAGGGGCCGGGCTAATGATCCTGTATGGTGCCAGGATCAACGGCTGTATGGTGCCAGGATCAACCCGTTAAAGTTTCAGTTACTAAAAAAAAATACAAAATATTCATTTTCAAAAAATTACAGGTTAGGGTATTTTCATTAGACTCCTCCCTTTAAGTTATAGTTTTAACGTTAGGTACCTAATTGGTAGTAAAATATTTGTAGTTTTTCCTAAACTAAATAAATGAACTGAGAGTAGAGTATTAAACGACCAAATTTTTTTTGATGAGATTAATTCAAAAATTTTTTGATTGTGTCAATACTCTAAAAAATAAAAAAGTGGGTAGAAAAATATTTGTTTACTAATACCAAATCAATAGCCTTGAACCGAGGACATGACTATTGACACAGTCAAAAAATTTAAATTTCACTTTTTTGCTTGATAGTACTCACCTCATGATTGCAATCAAGTTTAAACCTTATTACTGTGGAGCAAAGTTCAATATTGATCGACAGCCTATATTCAGATTACTATGTAGAAGTTAACATTCGATTTTTAGAAAATAGCAATGAAGAATTCTTTTTTTATTTAAATCGTAAGAATCACAATTTCACTAACAATTTTTTGATATATTTATTTGTTTATAACTTGTACCCGTTTCTCTGGAATCGCCATTGCCAGAAACGTCAAGTTAGCAGCCCACTTTGAGATCGTAATATCTCGGCTTGTACTGAAGCAATATTATTGAAATTTTGCGTATACGATTCACTATTTCCTGACCATTTTTTGGCATATAAATCACATTGATACGAACTGTATTTCTTAAGGTGTCTGCTAGCTTGACGTCAAGATAGCAGCCTCACCAAGATACTCAAATATCTTTTGTACCATAGTATCACTATTTATATGCTATAGTTCACTATTTATAACTATTTACTAACAATTTTTTGACCTAGTCAAAACCTTCTAATTCCATGGTGAGGCTGCCAACTATACGCTAATAAAACAACTCGATCGTTCCGTGGTTTGGTTTGTTCGCATCTTGGGTTTTTTAACCAAACAACTACACCCAAAACGACGGAACGCAACCCTGGGCTGCGTTCCGTCGCTTTGGGTGTAAAGTCGCATTACTCATCTCCCAGCAAAAATGTAAACAAAGAAACGTCACTGTCAAATTGACAAACTGACCCTGAGAGTGACATTTTCAGATATTGAAAACCTTTGGTCACTTTTATAACTTTTTAATTTGTTTATTATATTTTGAGTCATAATAAATATAATGTTATCCAGGGTAATTTTAAAGTATAATGGTAATTAAAAATTTTATCTTTATAACCTATCATAACCATTTTGATGTTAAAAATTCTTGATACGAACTGATAAGAAAACTAAACTTAGATATTGACTCCATGTACCTAAACTATCAAAAATACGTAGATAACAGGACATTGCAATCAATGGGGTTGGCAACGCAAAGCTAATTGTAGATGTCGCTGCGTACGCTTGTTCCTAAGACAGTAGACGTTCAGAACAAAATGTATGGGAAAATAGTTATTTAGTTTGTGTTATTTTTTTACCGAAAAAGACCCATTGACCCAAAATGGACATAAAAGACGGAAGAAACAAAATGGAGATGCCGGTATTGAAAGCCAAATTAAGACGTTTTTATTCTTACAGAACTTATGCATTTTTTCTATATCCAGATTTACTTCACAAATTTAATCATTTTAAAGCTAAAAAAACTATATTTTTAAGTAAAAGTCCTTTGTTTTCATAGCTCTCCTGCAACAAGTGTATGCAGCGCCATTTTGACAGTTGCCCTCCCCATTATAATTGTTTCAACTAACCTTATTTACAATAAAAGTCAAAGTCGAAATCAAAATAATATTTATTCAAATAAACTAAAAAAAATAGAGATTTTGAATCGTCTATATTTTAATACCACCCGTTCCAGACGTGGAACGGGTGAGGGGAGGGGGGTGCGTGCTAGAGCCTCGTTGCAGTATAGAAGGGCAATATATTTTTTATTTCATTTTATTTTTATTTTCATTGGAAAACATACAGTATTTATAACTAATAGTATAACTAAATATGTTACAAATATACTCATTTAATTTGTTTTCGCATATAAAGGTTAATCAGGTTTTTTGTCTGGGGTGGCACCACACTGTTATGGGGTGCGCACGCTCCCCCCTTCCTATGCATATTCAATTACAACAAGATTAGTAACCAAATACTTAAAGGTGCATCGTGTGTCCACTAGCGCCGCCTCAAGAAAAAATAATTACAATGAATAACTAGTTATCTATTCACAGTGTTTGGTAATAGCCTTATAAGCCACATGTTTTATGTCGGTTAGTAAAAAAATGTCACAACCCTCCTATGTCTCCCCTACGAATTAATGTTTATGGTTTTTGTTAAACTATTTTGAATAAGAAATAAATGTAAAGATTATTTAGGTATTCTTATTAAAATGTTGGATCTAAGTTAAACTGAACTTATTTTAAGACAATTTTTATAATCTTATACATACATTCTTAATCAAGAACTGGCAGAATGTCTTAGCATCTTCACCTGTTGTCGTCGTCCCCCCGTCCCCCCCCCAAACCAAAAGACAAATGTTACTACTACAGCTACTATTATTACTATTTTTTTTAAATTTTATAAAATGAACCAAAGGTTGATGTACACGATTTGCAGTTGATGTGTGCACAGCATCATGAATATCTTTTCTACTATAAAACTGTTATTATGAAATATTAAATTATATTACTGTTTTTGCCGCAAAACTCATGATTCAGAATATTTATCTAATCTATTTTTATTAGGTTCGTGATGAAAAAACATGTAGGTGTGTTTATTTCTTGACTTAGCAATATACTATTTCCTCTTGAGTTGTTTTGTTCTGGCAACACCTTTGTTTACATTTTTGCTGGGAGATGAGTAATGCGACTTTAGTTGTTTGGTTAAAATTTAACCCGTTTGAGTTGCAACCAAGCGACGGAACGATCGGGTTGTTTTTATAACCTCTTTAGTACTAAGTTTTCGTTTTCCATTTGGAATACGGATTATTGAAACTTTGTTGTATACTAAATTAAATAAAAATCTATTTTTTGAGCAGAAACCATGAAAATTTTGAAACTTAGACACAAAAACATCAAAATACAAAATAATGTCAAAGACAATGACATAATTTTGATAAGATAAACGTCAGAGCGTTTTTCAACCATCTAATTTGATGGTTGTTTGGTTGCAACGCGCCAAGCCACAGAACGGATAATAATAATAATAAATAATGTTTATTTTCCAACTTTTTACAAAATTTGTAGTATAATCTTTCTTATTTATCCTACTTATTCTAGTTACAGTAAATATAACAGCTGGTACAATATACTGGGAAAACCCGTGTCATAACATAAGTACCAGCAACCTTCCATTTGCACTATTAGATTAGAATTTTTAAGATAAATTACACTGAAAACGTTTCTCACGAACGAACGAACGAAGAACATCGAACACGTATTGTCACTCTAAAGAAAGAGATAGCAATAAGCCGTAACGTCATTCAAGGACATTTTTTCTATCTTCACTATGACACTAGCCGTGCAACCTACATTGGAGGTATAAGCTTCTTGAACGGATGAAACTACGCTCTGACAGCTGTCAGTGTAAAATTTCACCGAACCACGGAACGGTTAGAGCGCGCACCGGAGTGCGCTCGAGTGCACTCGAGCGAAGCCACACGCACCCGATGACACGCACGACACGTCAGTCAAATCACCAATGACTCTGTTCTGTGATTGTCATGTGTCAGTCAGCTGTGTAGTGAGTTGTCAACAATTTGTGTGAAAAATATAATTTACCAAAATTATTTATTTAGATTGTTGGTTGAAACAAACAAAAATCTAATATCAATTGATGCGTATAGGTGTCAAACCTACCCAAGAAACCAAGATTTAACTCTTATAGGTATAGAAGCTTCGAACTTCGATTGATCTTTTCGACTTTACCACAAATTACATCAGCTTGTTTCACTAGTTATTTAGTTGATAACCACCGATACGAAGACGCTCCAGTTTTAAAAGTAAACTTGTTATTGATTGGTTACGAAAACGGCGGGACGAAGCAACATGAGGCGAGCCCGAGATGGCTATGCATATCAACCTGTGCCCAAAGTTCCAACAGATGATGTTTTGGAACATGACAATGAAAGAATGGCTGAGGAGCTCAGTGGGAAAATAAGCACCTTGAAACATATGTCTATTGAAATTGGCAATGAAGTACGTTATCAGGACAAGATATTGCGGGGCCTTGATGATGACGCGGACAGGAGTTCTGGGTTTCTTGGCAAGACCATGGGAAGGGTGCTAAAACTTGGTAAAGGAAATCACAACTACTATGTGTTTTACTTGTTCCTTTTTTCTATATTTGTATTCTTTTTGTTGTATATAGTGTTGAAATTCAGGTGATCAAGAAGTTGTGTTATATGGTTTTTCTATGCAACCCCTATTAAATATGTACATTATTATTCCAGATCTTGTAAATAAAAACAGATATATTATACTTATGTTTTATTTCCACCAATTTATCTCTCCATCACAGACAGTTCTTAGTTCTTCAATGCCGGCCCCGCCGCATGAGGCTGGCTCAAATAGGCCATTCCGTCAACGCCCGTGTGACCTCATGAGACCAGCATAGATATGGCATTAATTAACTGTTATTTATTCATAAATATAAACTTTTCCTGTATGGGCAACTTTATTTAATTGACAAGGCTTAAATTTGTAATATTTTTAATTATGTAATATTGTGAAATTATCGGGTTTTTCGTGAAAAATGGCATTTTGTTTCCATATTGCCAGCCAGTGGGCCCCCCACCGCACTGGGTGGTTCTCTTTTTTTTATACAATGCGGCAGCCGCAGAAAAGTTGAATTTGAAATAACTTTTTCTTTATTAAGCAGTTTACTTCTGTTTCATTATCAAGTACCTATAAAACAAGTTTTAATAAAAAGTGTATCAATTAGTAACACCTATTACATAGTTTCACTATAAAGTGTTTGTAGGGTGTTATAAAAATCTTCGCCCATTGCTTCGTGTATAGATATCTTTAATTTACATTGCTCCTTAGAAATGCTAGAGCAACTTCTTGCTGTGTCTAAAAGGAATGCTACTATGCCGCATGCTTTTTGTATTTCTTCCTTAGTACAATACTTGCTAATATCATCTAAAATAATCGTTGAAGGAATGTTTTGCCACTCTGGCAATGTACACACAATTTCCAAGAGGGATTCTAATTTATTAGCATAAAGGAAACTTATCATTTTCATATATTGTTTATTTACCAAACTCAAGTCCTGTGAGAGCTGTGGCAATTCTTCAAACTCTTTATCAACTATGTACAATACTTTGCCAAACTTAGCATTTGTTATAGCATCTTGAAAAAGCTGTTTACGATTTATTATTATATCGCCAAAGTAGAAAATAATATTCCCTTCTTTAGATTCCATATCTCACTATTTTTTATATTAGGAAAGTGACTTGCTGTGCTTGATTGTGACTCTATTTTTTTTATCTTTATGTTGTGACTGTAGACAAAATAATTCGTTTTGAATTAGTAATTAAATATTCAAAATAGTTAAAGCCAAATTAAATTATATTAAAACTCATATCAGTGCTAGACTGCTAGAGAGAGAGAACTAAATAAAAACTAATAAAAAGTATAAAAAAATAAGAAAAGAAACATAACCTAACTTTTTTTAATGTTGACTGTTTTTTTTAATTGTTCGTATCGATTGAAAGAAAGGCAAAGGAGTCTGTAGCCATAAAGCCTTTTCTTCAGTGCAAGCAATGACGAAGGAATTTTTCCAATCGACTGGGAATAAAGTAATAAACCCGTTAGCCGTAGCCGGGAAAATACTCATTTTATTTGACAATATTTGGCTAAATTCATTGTTATGCGACTACCTTAGAGTATAGTATACTTCCCTACTCTAAGGCGACTACCTAATTATATTTCTATTGTACGTATCATCGATATGTTACGTCGATCGATATGTTCAGTGGTCTACTACATTTCAGTGGTAGTACGTATGGTGTTTAATTCACGTGAAATAACTTTTTTTAAAAGGAAAGCCACATATCATTGAATGTTTACTATTTATATTAGTTCCTAGCCTAGGCGCTGCGCTGCGGCACATTTTTTCCATGCGAACGCACATGCATGAAACTGTAAAAAAAGTGCGAGGCGCGGCAGTGTTTTTTCAGGGTTTTCTCCGGGGGGGCACCGCCGCACCCCGGATTAGTAATCCGGGGTGCGGCGGTGCCCCCCCGGAGCAGCCTTAGTGAATAATAAATATAATGCCATCCAGGGTAATTTTAAAGTAGGATGGTAATTAGAAATTTTATCTTAATAACCTATCATAATTTTTGATGTTAAAAGTTCTTGAAACTAACTGATAAGAAAACTTTACTTAGATATTGACTGTATGTAAACTATCAAAAATACGTAGCATCTTCGCCTGTTCCCCCCAATACCAAAAGACAAAAATGTTACTACTACAGCTGCTACTCGTAATATATTTTTTTATGAAATTTTATAAAATGACCAAAGGTTTGATGTGTACGGTTTGCAGTTGGTGTGTGTACAGCACCATATAAATGTTTTTTTAATACAGTTGCTCAAAAAGTGGCGTATTGCAGGGACGTATAGCGTTAGGGATGTGGGCTATTACACACTCGAGCTTTTTCTTTACCTTTTCCGAACTCGTGCGTTTTCTTTCCCAACTGTCAAAATAATGTCTATTAAAAAGAAAAAACCAACCACGAAGTTTTTACTTAAAAAAAAAATCATAGAAGTTTTTATGATTCATGCAAATATTTCTAAAAAGAAGCTACTAATTTGTTTCAATATCAGATTTAAAAGTAATTTTAATTAAAATTTAAACATTCAATTAATATTAGTATCGGCCAAATTAAATTTATAAATATAAAAAAGTTGGCTGTATGACGTGCACTGCCATAGTCTCTGCTTATAGGAGTTTGCGCTGGCAAGTGAAAAGGAAAAGACGGACCTTATTTCTTAATTTTCTATAAAAAAAATCAACTGAAGACTTGGCTGTATGGGCAGTTTCCTTTGCCTACCCAGAATGGGTGAAGAAAACAAAAAAATCTCTGCTTATTTTCTTTTACGGTTTGGCGCCATTTTCCAAAAAATTTTTTGGAGTTGCGAGTTTTGTTGTTTGTTGCACAAAATGAGTAATTTCGACGATATTTTATTTGAATTAACACCACCGGCACCCTGATTATCTAAAAAGAAACTATTTAGCGACCGGTTTCATTCAACATACATTGCTACTTTTCTTTGGTATGTTTTTTTTTAATCCAAAAAGAAGTAGCAATGGATCACTATCATCTATGAACTGCGACCAGTCTCTAGGTGGTTTCTAATTAGATAATCAGCCCGCGGAACTCAGTATAACTGCACAAAATGCTTCAAGAACATTTTACCGGAAAAGTCAAAAAGTCGCTACATATCTACATACGACGAATTTATTGCGTGGAGAGAAGAGAAAAAAGCAAATAGTTTTTCAGAAAATATTATGTTGGCATACTTCTCCGAACTCTCAGCAAAATTAAAACCTTCTACGTTATGATCGAGGTTTTCGATTATAAAAAGTATGCTGAAAATAAGGAACAACGTGGATATAAGTGAATACCCAAAACTAAATGCTTTCTTAAAACGACAATCAGACCCATAAAACTTTTATATGAAATAAATGATTAGTTAGTTGAGTTTATTGTGTTTTTATTGCTTCATTTTTTCGCAACTGTATTAAAAATAGTTGTTCAGTACACGTGCGGAACCGTCATTGCAACTTCTTCCGACTGTCAACCCTCACCTTCGGCTGCGCCTCGGCTCGGGTAGACATTTGTCGGAGAACTCTTTGCAATGACAGGCTTTCCGCACCCTGATTATCTAAAAAGAAACTATTTAGCGACCGGTTTCATTCTACATACATTGCTACTTTTCTTTGGTATGTTTTTTTTTAATCCAAAAAGAAGTAGCAATGGATCACTATCATCTATGAACTGCAACCGCACCCTGATTATCTAAAAAGAAACTATTTAGCGACCGGTTTCATTCCGCATACATTGCTACTTTTCTTTGGTATGTTTTTTTTTAATCCAAAAAGAAGTAGCAATGGATCACTATCATCTATGAACTGCAACCGCGGGCTGATTATCTAATTAGAAACCACCTAGCGACCGGTTGCAGTTCATAGATGATAGTGATCCATTGCTACTTCTTTTTGGATTAAAAAAAAACATACCAAAAAAAAGTAGCAATGTATGTGGAATGAAACCGGTCGCTAAATAGTTTCTTTTTAGATAATCAGGGGGCCGGTCGCTAGGTGGTTTCTAATTAGATAATCAGCCCGCCGGTCGCTAGGTGGTTTCTAATTAGATTATCAGCCCGCCGCACTCGTAATGAAATATACTATAATAAAACTGTTATTATGAAATATTAAATTATATTACTGTTTTTGCCGCAAAACTCATGATTCAGAATATTTATCTAATTTATTTTTATTAGGTTTGTGATGAAAAAACATGTAGGTAAGTGTGTTTATTTCTTGACTTAGCAATATACTATTTCTTTTTGTGTTGTTTTGTTCTGGCAACACCTTTGTTTACATTTTTGCTGGGAAATTAGTAATGCAACTTTAGACGGGCAAACTCATAGATTAAAGGCCAACTAGTGTAGTGATCGACGGACGAGCTCCCCGGAAAATTTTGTCTGAAAGAACAAATGGCGGCAGCCGCCCGGCTATTCTGCTCCTTTGTTATTGTTAATTAATCTAAATTCTAGCATACGCCACTTACAGTATGCGCAAAAAACTTGGCGGCTCTGAACTTAGCGGGGAACGCTGCGCAGTAGACGAATACAGGCGTGCGCGGGGGGCACGGGGCGCGGGCGGAAGGACTCTGAACTATGGAACTCTCGACATGTACCCTGCGCGAAATATCACTTGCAGCTAACTTCCGAGCTGCCAAGTTATTTTGCGCATACTGTAATAAATATCATTACCGTGACTCAATTTTGGCTCTTTCATTAAAAGTACAATGGGTTCTGGCCATAGACCATACAAGTACTTGTAGTTCTGGCAAAGATGAGAAAGTACTTCACGCCGGAACAGCTGCTCATCACACATCACTGCACATTATTTATTATAATCGATCTCAAAGGTGTTTTACGCTATTACATACTATTTATCTGTGGTTTTGCTTCTTCGATCTATGTACCGACATAAGCCTGGCCAGAGGACAAAATCCTATAACATAAAAATAAAACTACATTATATTATTCTTAATATTAATATTTTTATTATTTAATATTATTACAACTACACTCATAATATAAAATTAATAAGTACTTAAAATACGTCTTAGAATGGATGCTTAGAATGTATGAAACACCGGTCACCAATATATATCGTACTTCAATTTGAAAACTTGTATAAAATACGATAGGATAGAACAGATAAAAAATACATAACTTTTCGACATACAAGTCTGACAAATTATTGTATATGTTACCGGCAATGTGTATAATCCGGTATTGTATACAATGCCTAGGCATTATATACAATGCTGAAACGATCAGGCATTGTATGAAATATTATTCATTTTATACTTTGCCTAGGCATTGAATACAATGCCTGCTGGTCCACCGGCAATGTGTAAAATAAGTATATTACTGTTGTCTGTTATAAAAAAATAACCTCGAAATTAATTTCTAACCTATACGCGGGACCTACAGGAGTAAAGCAGTTTCGATTCCAAACTCAATGAGCCCCCTCGAGTTTTCCCCTAGCCCCCCCCCCTCGAGCTTTCCCCTAGCCCCCCTCGAACCTATTCTCGAAAAACTTTTTATTTTACACATTGCCGGTGGACCAGTCATTGTATACACTGCCTAGGTAATGTGTGAAATAGATATCAATATTCATTCTATTTCATACATTGCCTAAAAGAGCCAGGCATTGTATACAATGCCTGCATTTCATACATTGTCGGTGACATATACAGTGCCACAAACTTAACTGACCTGTGGCCCTACCACGAGTTCATGCAAATTGCGATAAAGTGAACAGTGTGCTTCAACTCATGGTAGGGCCCATAGACATAGAAACATTTTCGGTGCGCTCAAGAAGACCAACAAAGCGTGGCAAAGAGAAGTTAAGATTATACGGACACGGTCTGTGAAAAAAGGGACAAAGAATCAAGTGACAATGTGCCAATATTTTTTACAGTAAGAGCCCCTAGCGTCCCGCCTTGCAAATGAGCAATCAGTTTGTTTAAAATATTCGTTAATCCTTATTAGAATTTCAAATAAAGGTATCGTGGAGCCGTGGTGTCTTGTGCTCTAAGTAATTGTGAAGTGATAAAAAGAAACAATCCAAGTAATCACATTTTTCAAAGGTAAATAAGATTTTGTTACACATTTCTCTAAAATCAAATTTCGCTACATTTATTCGTTTAACGACGAAGAAAACAGTATGGGACATAGTTTATTAATTTCCTTTTCCATAATATAGTCATATTTTATGTATGTAAGTAATATTTTACGTATCTCATATAAAATGTATTCATTCGTTTTTCGGATAACCCGTTTATTGACATTGTTGTTCTTTGGCATTCTATTTCTATGGTAGGGCCACTTGTGTGACAGAGTCACTGTTGGTCAATATGTTACCGCTTAAGTACGGAATCCGTTAATGTGCGAATTAACTAGTTAATCTGCAAATTAACTGATCGAGTCAGTTAAAGTGCGAAATTTTTCTTAATGTAGCAGATTTCCACACTTTAACTCGTTAATCTGCATATTAACGGATGCTACACCGTTGCGGAAGACAGTGAGTGAAATAGCCAGACCTATATTGAAAGTAAATTTTACAAAAACATCGTTTCTGGCGCTTCGCCAGCCGCTACCGCGGCACGCTCGCTCGGCTCGCGCGTTTTTGGTCGCAATACTAACCTAACCTAATGAACTAGACTTTTTCCATGGCAGGAGTCTGTGCCCCTGTCCCCCCGCTTTTGTGCTACCCCCTTTTTGTGATTACAATATTTTTTCAGTTTAAGAACCTGTTATCGTACTTAAACTGATCCTTGGTCTTTAATCTGCAGGTTACCTAGTTAATATACGAAATTAAACGATTTTTTGCACTTTAACTGACTCGACCAGTTAATCTGCAGATTAACTAGTTAATGTGCACTCTAACTGATTTACACACTTTGACGGTAACAAATATACTAATAAATTTTTTAATTATTTTCTCTAACAATCTTAATAGTATTACAATAGTAATATAATACTACTATAATACAATAATCATACAACACGACATAACTTAGATTTGGCCAACGGTAGCTCTACCATGAGTTGATGCAAACTGTTTCCGCTACCGAAAATCTATGAGATATTACTGCTCACAGTGAATGCGAGTGAAAGAGAGAAAACGATAGTTTACGGTAGCGAAAACAGTTTGCGTCAACTCATGGTAGGGCCACGGGTCAGATAAGTTTGTGGCACGGTCTGTACATAACTTAGCATAATTTACAAAAAATTGTAAAATAAAGTTGATCGGAATCGGTTATGAAAAAATATGTTAAGCTATTTAAAGTAAATATAAGTTAAGGTATGATTCATTGGGCGAAATAATACTCGAGAGCAGAAAAATGGAGTCACAGGCCTATTTTCATACAAACGAGGTAACTTAGAAGCCTTTGTTCTCCGTCAGGGATTGAACGGGGTGTAATCTGATGATGGCCACCCAAAGAGTAAATGGAGGAGGCTCAGATCGATACAGAAATATAACGGATCAGAAGCATCGTTTACACCTGTATGGAGCTTTTAGTGTTACGTTTTACATACTATTGATGTAATTTTAGCTTTTATTTTTTTTAAGTTTAACCCTGAGCTAAACGACTCATCGAATCCGTTAGGTTTCTTTAGCATTATGGGCCTCCACCATTCATTCTTTAATTTGCCATCATCAGATCACAGCCCGTTTAATCCTGGGCGGAGAACCAGAGCTTCAAAGTTACCTCGTTTGTATGAAAAAAGGCCTCTGGCTCCATTTTTCTGCTCTCAAGTGTATAATTGAGTTCTTGCCATGAGCTTTTAAAACATAATCGAGTGACGACGCTGCAGCGGCCAGCGCGCCCGGTACGCAGCACAGAAAAATTGCTCGTGCGTTGAACGAGCACAATGTCAAGACTTGCTATCAATGCGTCTCTTTTATTCGCTATACAGCGATAAAGAGACGCATTGATACCCATTCAGAAAACTGACAAGTTTTATGGGGTTGTAGTACGGCGGCTGGACTGTCTAGAGCTTTTTTATGCATACAATGGTGCAATTATTGGATAGTATACGATGTTGAATTTATGTATCTGCAAAATAAACAACTATAAACATTGTGCAATTGGTTATAATTTATTTTAATTATTTGATTATTTACAATTAGTTAAGTTCTAAGCTGATCTCATCTCATCATCAACATGCCATTTCAGAACTTTATTTTTGGAGCAAAGAAACGGAATTGGCTATGCATAAGCAACATTACAACAAATTGTTATGTTTAGTTTATGCCTTGTAAATTGAAATCAGCCATTGACTGTTATTTCATTGACAAGTACCTACTGACCTCAAACGACCTACTCAATAATGTTTGTTCCTGTTTGACCACAATTTAGTGCCGCCATTGGGTAGGTGCGTGGTGAGGGAGGGGGAAAAGCAGTCTCTTTTATCTCCCTCTCGCACGTAGGTCGCTACAGCGCTTACGGTCAAACTATATCACTGATGGAGCGATGGCGAATAATTTTGGATGCTATATGCTTGGTTATAAATATAGAGGAAGACTATAGCTACTTTACTAACAGAAATGACTTTCGAATCTAACCAAAATAAAGATTATTGAGCGTATTTAAATGTTTTAGTGGAAAACTTGCACGTGACTTTAATCATTATTCCACATAGAGTTATCAGGAAGCTATGCCAATGCCAGAGTAGTTTCACGTACGAGTAACGCTCTCTTTTTTTTTTGCGCGATTTTAATTTTATTTTAATCTTTATTGTGATAAACATTACTTTGTTTGCCACTACCACCGCTAGTTATTCAGTTAAGTCGTATTTTCAATAGTCAAATTCGAACTATACATGGATTTCACCTTATTGCATTATTTAAAAAGTTTACCATCATTGTCAATCTTAGCAACCTTTACCTTCTCGGTAATTTTCTTTAAACTTTACACGTAATATTTAGCGTAACACTCATTCTTGCGCTTTACTCGCTTCTGTTATGGATTCGTATTGTTCTTTGTCTAGCTCTGTCATCGTTAAACTGCCATCTGGTAATAGTAGTACTACACGCCGCGTGCCACCTGAAAACAAAGTCGTGATTAATAAAAAAAATAATATTCGAGGAACTTGCTAAGGTACATTATTTGGAGTCAACTCAATCAATAAAAACCACATCTGTCGATGGACTTAACAGTTTCATTGTAAAAATGTCCCTGTAAAATTTGGCTGACAGCAATAACGATCCTTGCAGTTTCTTGCGGCTTTTATTGCGGCAATATAAGGTATTCGTAAAATGTATTCGTAAAGCACTTCGTAAAATTTAATGTACATAATACAATATTGTCGACACAATCACTTGCGTGGCGTCCTCGCCCGGCTCGCCCTCCACCTGCACACACTGACCTGGCGAGGGCAAGTCCGCCTGCAGGAGCTGCGCGATCACTTGCGTGGCGTCCTCGCCCGGCTCGCCCTCCACCTGCACACACTGACCTGGCGAGGGCAAGTCCGCCTGCAGGAGCTGCGCGATCACTTGCGTGGCGTCCTCGCCCGGCTCGCCCTCCACCTGCACACACTGACCTGGCGAGGGCAAGTCCGCCTGCAGGAGCTGCGCGATCACTTGCGTGGCGTCCTCGCCCGGCTCGCCCTCCACCTGCACACACTGACCTGGCGAGGGCAAGTCCGCCTGCAGGAGCTGCGCGATCACTTGCGTGGCGTCCTCGCCCGGCTCGCCCTCCACCTGCACACACTGACCTGGCGAGGGCAAGTCCGCCTGCAGGAGCTGCGCGATCACTTGCGTGGCGTCCTCGCCCGGCTCGCCCTCCACCTGCACACACTGACCTGGCGAGGGCAAGTCCGCCTGCAGGAGCTGCGCGATCACTTGCGTGGCGTCCTCGCCCGGCTCGCCCTCCACCTGCACACACTGACCTGGCGAGGGCAAGTCCGCCTGCAGGAGCTGCGCGATCACTTGCGTGGCGTCCTCGCCCGGCTCGCCCTCCACCTGCACACACTGACCTGGCGAGGGCAAGTCCGCCTGCAGGAGCTGCGCGATCACTTGCGTGGCGTCCTCGCCCGGCTCGCCCTCCACCTGCACACACTGACCTGGCGAGGGCAAGTCCGCCTGCAGGAGCTGCGCGATCACTTGCGTGGCGTCCTCGCCCGGCTCGCCCTCCACCTGCACACACTGACCTGGCGAGGGCAAGTCCGCCTGCAGGAGCTGCGCGATCACTTGCGTGGCGTCCTCGCCCGGCTCGCCCTCCACCTGCACACACTGACCTGGCGAGGGCAAGTCCGCCTGCAGGAGCTGCGCGATCACTTGCGTGGCGTCCTCGCCCGGCTCGCCCTCCACCTGCACACACTGACCTGGCGAGGGCAAGTCCGCCTGCAGGAGCTGCGCGATCACTTGCGTGGCGTCCTCGCCCGGCTCGCCCTCCACCTGCACACACTGACCTGGCGAGGGCAAGTCCGCCTGCAGGAGCTGCGCGATCACTTGCGTGGCGTCCTCGCCCGGCTCGCCCTCCACCTGCACACACTGACCTGGCGAGGGCAAGTCCGCCTGCAGGAGCTGCGCGATCACTTGCGTGGCGTCCTCGCCCGGCTCGCCCTCCACCTGCACACACTGACCTGGCGAGGGCAAGTCCGCCTGCAGGAGCTGCGCGATCACTTGCGTGGCGTCCTCGCCCGGCTCGCCCTCCACCTGCACACACTGACCTGGCGAGGGCAAGTCCGCCTGCAGGAGCTGCGCGATCACTTGCGTGGCGTCCTCGCCCGGCTCGCCCTCCACCTGCACACACTGACCTGGCGAGGGCAAGTCCGCCTGCAGGAGCTGCGCGATCACTTGCGTGGCGTCCTCGCCCGGCTCGCCCTCCACCTGCACACACTGACCTGGCGAGGGCAAGTCCGCCTGCAGGAGCTGCGCGATCACTTGCGTGGCGTCCTCGCCCGGCTCGCCCTCCACCTGCACACACTGACCTGGCGAGGGCAAGTCCGCCTGCAGGAGCTGCGCGATCACTTGCGTGGCGTCCTCGCCCGGCTCGCCCTCCACCTGCACACACTGACCTGGCGAGGGCAAGTCCGCCTGCAGGAGCTGCGCGATCACTTGCGTGGCGTCCTCGCCCGGCTCGCCCTCCACCTGCACACACTGACCTGGCGAGGGCAAGTCCGCCTGCAGGAGCTGCGCGATCACTTGCGTGGCGTCCTCGCCCGGCTCGCCCTCCACCTGCACGGCCACCTGCTGCAGCGCCGGCGCCGCCTCGCCGCCCGGCATCAACTGCGCCAGTTGCGACGGGTCGATCGCCAACACGTCCTAGTTATAAAAAACAAAACTGTTAGCTCATTCAAGATTCAGCGGTTAATAAATACAAAACCGAGACTATGTACGATGTTTACTGCTAGTAACATTTGAATAAAATTTTATTGATCGTTTCTCATTTTCTTTGAATTTCGATCGAATGCCATATTAAATTAAGGGTGTAGACGCGCATCATGTTCCATTTTTAAATTTTCAATAATTAAAACAAAACAACTCTACGCGAGCCGTAATGAGGGGGAACTTTGAAAATTCCTATTAAATTATTAAATAGATATATCATCATCATCATCATATCAGCCGCACGACACCCACTGCTGGGTATAGGCCTCCCCTAAGGATCTCCACGACGATCGGTCCTGCGCTGCCCGCATCTAGTGGCTTCCCGCGACCTTTACCAGATCGTCGGTCCACCTTGTCGGGGGCCTACCCACGGAGCGTCGTCCGGTGCGCGGTCGCCATTCCAGAACCTTTCCGCCCCAACGGCCATCAGTTCTTCTCGCTATGTGTCCTGCCCATTGCCACTTCAGCTGAGTAATCCTTCGAGCGATGTCGGTTGCTTTAGTTCTCCTGCGGATCTCCTCGTTTCTGATTCCATCACGCAGGGACACGCCGAGCATGGCTCTCTCCATTGCACGCTGGGTGACCTTGAGCCTCCTTATGAGACCCATAATTAGCGACCACGTTTCACTGCCGTAAGTGTGTTTGCCAGTGATGACTGGCAAACACACTGTTCATAGACTTTCGTCTTGAGATACAGGTAAGTCGGACGCGAAGATTTTTCGAAGCTTCCCGAATGCTGCCCACCCTAGTTGGATTCGACGAGAGATCTCTTTCTCAAAGTTGGACTTACCTAACTGGACTGCCTGTCCTAGGTATACGTAGTGGTCAACAGCTTTAAGTGTAGTGTTCCCAACATGAACTGAAAAGGGTACAACATGGCCATTTGACATAATTTTCGTCTTATCCATGTTCATCCTGAGACCCACTCTTTGGGAAGCACTACGGAGATCTTCGAGCATTGTGTTCAGGTCTTCCATGGTCTCAGCCATAAGGACTATATCATCGGCAAAACGAAGGTGTGTTAGGTACTGGCCATTAATGTGGATGCCGAGTCCTTTCCAGTCCAAGAGCTTAAAGATATCCTCCAACGCAGCTGTGAACAGTTTCGGAGAAATAACGTCTCCCTGTCTCACACCACGCTGCAGTTGGATAGGATTAGTGCTCTGGTTATGTACTCGGATTTTTGTATAAGTACCTCAACACCTCAATATACCATGGCACCTTTGGAGAGACTGCAGCGCCGCCCAGGTTTCAATCGAATCAAAGGCTTTCTCATAGTTCACGAACGCCAAGCATAGTGGCAGATTATACTCTTCGGTCTTCTGTATAACCTGCCGCAGCGTATGGATGTGGTCTATGGTGCTAAAGCCTTTTCGAAACCCGGCTTGTTCGGGAGGTTGGAAGTCGTCGAACTTGCGAGCGAGACGATTCGTAAGGACTCTCGAAAACAACTTATAGACATGGCTCAGAAGTGAGATGGGTCTGTAGTTCTATAAGAGGGACTTGTCACCCTTTTTAAAGAACAAAATCACTTCACTTATGTTCGATGTCTTCGGCGTTCTACCCTCGACGATGACAGAATTAAAAAGCTTCTGGAGGAATTTAAGTATCGGCTTACCGCCCGCTCTCAGAAGTTCTGTAGTAATTCCGTCGTCACCCGCCACCTTGTTGTTTTTCAGCTGTTTGAGAGCCATACTAATCTTGTACATGCTGACGTCCGGGATATCTTGAGTATAGTGTCAAGTAAGCTTGGCTCTGGGGTCTTTAGCCTTGCTTTCAACAGGTGTCTGCGTGGAATATAACTGGCCATAGAAACTCTCGATCTCCCTCAGGATTTCAGGCTTCGATGAGATGATGCGTCCGTCGTCAGTTTTCAGCTTCGCCCAATAGACAGATCTCTCGCGAACACTTTGATCTTTTATTCGATGGCGTCTTTAATACGATTCGTATTAAATTGGCGAAGGTCGCTCGTCAAAGACTTAGATATCTGTCTATTAAGCTGCCGATAACGATGAGCATCCGCTGAACTCCGGAGCCTCATTTCACGTCTCTGATCCATGAGTAGGAGTGTGTGGTCGGAGTTTCTTTAGCTTGGGACGGCGGGTCTTAAAGAACTTGGACCCTACCGTACGGACAGTATTGTTGTAGTGTACACCACCATGTTGTTAAGATCGTCCACATCTATGCTGTTCTCAAGGGCTTCGAAGCGGTTTTGGAGTTCGAGTTGAAAGCTTTCTGGGTTTTGAGTATGGACCGGTAATGGTCGGAGCGTAGATTTTATGATTCGACTTCTTTCCAGCTTTGGGTTGAAAATCAATGTGCCACGTACCAATCGGTGATCACTCCCCGTCTTGACGGCGTTAATCACAGTGACATCATTAAATATTTGCTTTTTCGTCGACATGATAAAATCTATCTCATTTCTGACTGTACTGTCTGGGCTCATCCAGGTCCACTTCCGGCTTTCCTTCTCCATAAAGTCGGCCAGCATTTGGCCTCTGGCATTCCGTTGCCCAATTCCAAATTGCCCCACTCTCAGCTCATCACCGCATCGTTTCCCCAAGTTTGCATTGAAGTCCCCCATCACAACAGTGTAGTGGTAGTGGGTTTTGTAGCTGTGCATGGCTTTAGAGATCTCCTCATACATAGCCACCACTTCGTCATCTTGGTGCTTCGAGGTCGGTGCGTAAACCTGTATAACATTCAACGAATACCGTTTGGATATTCTGAGTATAAGGTTCGCCACCCTGGTCGACACACTTCCGATGGTAATCACGTTGTTGATAAGGGACTTGTGGACGATGAACCCGACACCAGCTAGTCCCGGTAGTACAGCAAGTTACCGGAGTTAAGGATTATCGAGTCCTCTCCCTCTCTTCTTACTTCAGATAACCCGATAATGTCCCAGTGTAACCCGCTGATAACTTCTTCCAACTCGGTTAGCTTTGCACAGTGTTTCTTTCAGGTACTAATCCGGGGGGGCGGTGCCCCCCCGGAACAGCCTTAGTGCCCCCCCGGAGAAAAATGAATTGTGTGTAGGTAGACAGGCAAACTAGTGCAGTGATCGAGGGACGAGCTCCCCCGAACCTCTTAATTGCCCCCCCGGAGAATTTTGTCTGAAAGAAACACTGGCTTTGCATCGGTCTTCAGTGTGCGCGTGTAACAAGTTGCCAGGTGCAGTAGTCGTCGTTGTGGGTAGCCGAGCCGCTCCCGGGGACTGGTGGCCGATTTTTCGATCCATTGTGCATTAGGGGGGGTTTGCCGTAATCGCCACGCTTGGCAGGCGGGTTGGCGATCGCAGTAGGTCAAGGTGTTTTGGAGACGCTGCTGCGTCTCTTGAAGGCTATGCTCCCTTAGTCGCCTTTTACGACACCCACCACGGGATGATAGTGGGTAGTGCTATTCTAGGCCGGCACATACACGGCAAAATAGATATAAGTATTTACAAAACACGCAATATATTAGGCAAATACCTCATTATTCCTAAGAAAAATAAAAAAATACTTTAGAATCTGTAAAGACCAGTAAAAACATGTCAAAGTGTACTGATTTGAGCATTTTTCAATATTTTATTTCAATGTGATTAAAAACATCTTTTAAAATTTCCTCTTTATAGGAAACTCCTTGACAATACAAACAATAAGTGAAAAAATAAATATGAGTCGTATTCTTATTTGTTACAGCTGAAACGTTTGTGAAAAATACCTCTGACAAGCAAATTTGAAATTCCACTTGAACAGATTGTCTTCGTTTTAAAATACCCGATAATTAATTTTGTTTTTCTCTATACGCCACTAATTTAAGAATTTTGCTTCCTAAAACTAAAGTTTACATCAATAGTAATGCTTTCATTCTTGAAATAAATTCATTGGAAAAACGCTTATTTCTTTGAAAAGCGTGTATACAGCCTTAACATGAATTAGGCATGAGCTGACCTGTCCGTCCTCCCTGGTGACGTACATGACGCCGTCGTCGGCGTCGGCGCCGCCCTCCACGCCCTCGACGCCCTCCGCCGCCACCAGCAGCGTCTGACCCGCCTCGTTCTCACCGGCCACCTGACACATTACACATACATATTTAATACAAGACTGGACCTCAGATAGGGTGTTTGACTACTATCAAAAGTCGGCCAAACCTGCGCCACAGAATAGACAAAGTTCTACGTACAGAAAGGACACTCCCCGCCCCGCCCCAACTCTCTCGTTGCTCGTTTAGTCGTGTTTGTCAAATGTCAACTTATTTTGATATTCAAAGTGCGTCGTAAGATTTTAGCCGTGTTTGTCAACTTATTTTCACATTCAAAGCAATGCGTCGTAACCGTAACTATATTTATCAAAAAGTTCGAATTGTGAATTAAACGTCGCTTATACAGTACAAACTGATCGGTAGCCCTAGACTTACACACAGTTTCGCGTATACAAAAACGTCATAATGACGTCATCAGTCATAATGGTACGGTTGTATGGTGTGTATTGGATAACCTATACTATAAAAGAAATGATGGCTCTTCGAGATAACGCTCTTGCTAAAAGCCACAAAACAAAACTTGACATCCACAAAAAGTATTATAAAGAGTTAAAAACTACTGTGTCAACAGCTTTATTTACAGAAAAGTCAGCGTTTTTCCAAACAAATATAAATAGAAATATCAATAATCCGCGTGTCCTTTGGAAAAACATAAAGCGTAACGTCGTCGATTTTAATAAGAGTAAGTATGAGGAGCTGCCGAATCATTTTGACAATCCTAACGAGATTAACAAACACTTTTTGAAAATCAATTGTAAAGATAATGTAAGCCTTTCTGCCCTAACTTTTTTTGAATTCCATCGTTTCAGCTCTGCTAATTTCACTTTGTCACCTGTGGATGAAACAACTGTCTTTAATATGATTAAGTCTTTATCTAGCAATGCTCGGGGTGTAGATGGAATCTCGAAAGATATGTTAATGTTAACCCTTCCGCAAACTTTGAGCATTGTTACTGCAATTGTTAATAGTTCAATAGAATCCAGTACTTTTCCGGATCTTTGGAAGAAAGCAGTGATTAGGCCGATTCCAAAAAAAAGCGATCCAACTAGCTTGAATGACTTAAGACCAATTAGTATTTTACCTACTATGTCTAAAGTACTGGAGAAAATAGTTTGTGAGCAGATGACCGCCTTCCTTGAAGCTAATGATATACTTCCTTTAAAACAATCTGGCTTTAGAAAGGCGCATAGTACAACGACAGCGCTTCTCGATGTAATAGATGATACTTTAGCTGCTCAAGATGTGGGAGAGGGTACAATACTTGTGCTGTTAGACTTCTCGCGTGCCTTTGATTCAATTAATTTAGATCTTCTCCTGTCAAAACTTGCTTATTATGGTTTTACCTTAAGTACAATAAAGTGGTTTGCAAGTTACTTGCTCGGACGTTCGCAAAGGGTTGAGCTGCGTGATCGTTTTGGATCTATTACTTATTCTGAAAATTTATTTCTAAAGTGTGGAGTTCCTCAGGGATCCATTTTAGGCCCTATTTTGTTCATATTATATATTGCTGATATTACCAAATGTTTCATTCACTGTAAGTTTCATATGTATGCAGATGACCTGCAACTCTACTTATCTTTTAAACCTGAAAACACAGCAACTGCAGTTGACCTGATCAATCAAGATCTCGCGCGGCTAACGGAATGGTCCAAACAGAACAGTTTATTTCTAAACCCACTTAAATCAAAATTTCTCGTACTTGGCACAAAACTCCAGGTGAGCAAAATTACGAGTGAAAAACCACGTATCCTAATAGAAAGCGACTGTTTGGAACATGTAGATGTAGCCAGAAATCTAGGTCTTATGATGGACAGCCATTTGCGATTCGAACTACACGTACGTGACACTGTCAGGAACTGTTTTTACAGGTTGAAGGTCTTATACAAAATTCGGGAACATCTTTCCACTGATATGAGAATAAGATTATGCGATGCTCTCATTTTATCCAAACTGAACTATGCTGATTCCGTAATTAGTAGCTGCTTGTTGTCCCGAACAAAGGCTCTTATTCAACGCGTCCAAAACGCTTGTGCGCGCTTCTGTTTCACGGTTCCACGTCGTGGGCATGTCACGCCATTTCTTAACAGAGAAAACATCATTAAAATGGAGGCTCGACGATTACTCCACTTTTCCACATTACTATTTGGAATTATTAAGTCTCACCGACCTCGATATCTTTACGAAAAACTGATTTTCTCACAACGCGCAATTAGACTAGCTTCTATACTCATATGCCCCATGCACAGTTCGGCTGCTTTTCGTGGTAGCTTTCGTTATGCTGCCACGAAATGTTGGAACAATATCCCACCACCTATAAAAGCTTCTCTATCGGTTAATTCTTTCAAACGTAAATTTAAAGATTATTTGCTTGAACAACAAAAGGTATCCTAACAGGCGACTGTGCTTAACTTAAACAACACTATTTTGTATCTAAATTTCTCATTATACAACTCATAGCAAAAGTAATATGTCTGCAGTTTTTTGGTCCACTGTTCATACTAGTGAAATGTGTGTGATATAGTATTATTGTAGCTCAATGGCAATATGAATGTATTGGGATGAATATGTAATGAAAAGTATTAGAAAAAATCGACTCACCCGTAGCAACTCAGACAGGATTCGAACCCGCACCCTTAGGATTCCGGCCCAATGCTTTTCATTATTTTTTCATCTTAATATAAAAATAGCATTGTGAATGCAAAAATCTAAAAGTTAAAAATATGAATGTAATTAACATAGCCCTATTTATTTTGTTTGGCATGCACCTACGTACAATTCAAGGTTCCGCAGAATATCAGCGTTGCAGGTGTTGATCATGCTGCAACTTATGCTGAGTGGTAACCTTTTCGGTTTCATAATGTACCTACCTTACATTATCTGTACTTACCTACCCAAAATTGTGGAATCGAATAAAGTTCTTTGTATTTGTATTTGTATTTGTGTCCGGGGTGTGCCTACGCGACCAAAGCGACTGCGAAGCTAGCGTGAGACGCGCGGCGGATGCTGCTTGTGTTTATTATGGCGACTTGCACATCTACGTGATCACAACGCGGGACGGTTTTCGTCCGAATTCTAGACGCCGTTGCTTTGCGTCCCACTTCGTTTACAGTAGTTTATGATAAAAGGTTGGTAAGGAGTTTTAAAAAACCTTAACAACTGTGTGCCATACTACGTTTTTCAATACATTTGCGAGAAAACATTATAGGTACTACTGAAATTGTGATTTATAATAAAACTGTAAATTCTAAATATTTGTGTCATCAAATCCATTGAGCGGTTTTTGCAATATTCGCAATATTGCAAAAACCGCTCAATGGATTTTGATGGGCTTTTCACAGTTTGGTAAATTTTGGTCCAACTTAAAATCTAAGCTATGCTTCAATAAAATCAGATGGGTGGAACGAGGGAAACAGCTTGAACTCTCCGTAATACTAGCTTTCATACACTAAAGAGGTCATTTAAAACCGGGCGCTATATTTTTCTACCGTCCACGCGGAGAAAGTCGCGGCCGGAAGCTAGTGGAAATAAAAAAAAACGTACGTAAACAAAAACGCACGGCGCCAGCGTGCGGTAAAATCAACTTACCGCACGCTGTACTAAACCGTAAACAACCGCACGGCGTGCGGTAAAATCAACTTACCGCACGCTCTACTGTCATCGTAAGCTCACATTTTCGAGCAACTTTATTGAAAAAATTATTACATTAGGACCAGTTTCACCACCCTCAAAAAATGGTGTCTCTACCTTCAAACCAATACAAATTCACAGAATTTTTTCTAAAATCCTTTCTTAGTGCTCATCTACATCATGAAAAGTATCTACCCTCCAAAAATGGTGTCTCTACCTTCAAACCAATACAAATTCACGGAAATTTTTCTAAAATCCTTTCTTAGTGCTCATCTACATCATGAAAAGTATCTACCCTCCAAAAATGGTGTCTCTACCTTCAGCCGTTAGGGCTCTACGCCTATCCCAACAATGAATCAGTCAATAAATTTAGAGTTTATGTATAGATTTGATTAGTTGGTCACTAACCTGGTAGAGCACGCCGTCCTCGCCGCGGATCATGATGGGCGGGTGTGAGGAGTGCAGTAGCCCTACTTCTTCGCCTTCGTCTACGCCTTCTTCTAGAAGCTGCTTCACTGCGCTCGCTTCTACCTTCACCTCCGACTGCACAATACACATGATATCAATTTAGACATAAAATTAAACAAGGTATGGAGATTTTGTGAAGAGCTCGGTGGCGCAGTGGTCTAGCGCCTGGCCCAGCGATCGCGCAGGTTAAGCAACGTTCACAAGGGTCGGTCATGGGATGGGTGACCAAAAATGTATTATCTCGAGTTTCTCCGTGCTTCGGAAGGCACGTTAACCCGTTTGTCCCGGTTGCATTTGCAGTCATTAACACCCGCCAATCCGCATTGGGCCCGCGTGGTGGGTTATGGCCCGTCCTCCTTATCCACCTATGAGGAAGGCCTGTGCCCCAGCAGTGGGGACATTAAAATGGCTGATGGACATAGAGATTTTGTAGGTTTCGGAGTGTTATATTTGACATCGTTATGGAAGTAAAAACATAGGAGAAGCTCGGTGTCGCAGTGGTTTAAGCGCCTGGCCCTGCGATTGTGGATGTAAAGCAACTTTCGCAATATTCGGTCATGGGATGGGTGACAAATAAAATATTACCTTGAGTTTCTCCGTGCTTCGGAAGGCAAGTTAAGCCATTGATCCCAGCTGCATTCGCAGTCATTAACATCCACCAATTCGCATAGGGAATGCTTGGTGGATTATGGCCCATCCTTCTAATCCACCCGTGTGCCCCAGCAGTGGGCACATTAAAAATGGTCGATGTCGAAGAACGTAGGTGGAATTTGCTACTTACGCTATCCTCGTCTGTCAAAACTGGTAGCGACGGCTGCGCTCCGTCACCCTGCACTAGCATTCCTGTCGTGCCACCGGGAGACATTTCGACCTACACAGAAACATCATGGTATAAAATTACATTCTCCAAAAGCACTAAAATTTAAACTTTCAGGACAATGGCAATAGTCGCGTTCTGACTGGGCGAGCAGCCTCGCGAGGCAAATCCTCGGTCAGTCAGGACATGCCTCGCCCGAGGCAAACGCACGCGCTGCCTCGCCCCGAGCCAAACGGTGGCGGTTTTTGACGATGCTCAAAGGCGCCTCGGTAGGTTTGCCGCGCGCACTCAAGACGGTTATTTTGCTTCGGCTAGCTCGATCGTTCATAGGTTATGGATAAAGAACGGTGTCTTAAATTAATACATACAATTATATGGCGAATATAGACTACTTTGGGACGCGCAATGTAGTACTAATAGCAGGCCTCCTTCAGTCGCTCAAGGTTGCGCGATAAGCACCTACCGCTAGCCGTTCGTTCGAACGAACAAGTGAATAGCGGGCTGCCACACGCCCGCCTGTGTAGTCGCGCGGCATCTCAATGCCTGCGTAGATATTGTCTCTTTATAATAGTAACAATGTCGAATCGACATTACTGTGCCATGTACGGATGACTATATCAAAAAACCAATAAATAATTGTCGTTTTTACATTATGATATAAGCTACGCAGTTCATTTAAAAGAAGACAACCTTAACGTTGCGTCGTCAGAAAAGGTAAGAGCACGCGATAGAAAGAGAGGCAACTACTAGGTGAATATAACTGTAGGTCATTAGCGCTGCGCGACCTGAATTGCACTTTATTGTGTCGGAGCTAAAGACGCTATTTATTTAAATGACTTTGCCGAGTGCTGCTTCTGTACTTGTACTATTAGTTATTCTGTGCTAATAGAGGACTACGAGAAGATGCGTGGAGTTTCGTTTAAGAGGTTTTGTTTCACCTTCATGAGCATGGCGGCGGGCTGGTGCGGGGGCGGCGTGGGCGGCGGGGAGGGCGTGGGCGGGGGCGTGGGCTCGCCGCGGCAGTACTACACACTACAGGCGGGCGCACCTTCATGAGCATGGCGGCGGGCTGGTGCGGGGGCGGCGTGGGCGGCGGGGAGGGCGTGGGCGGGGGCGTGGGCTCGCCGCGGCAGTACTACACACTACAGGCGGGCGCACCTTCATGAGCATGGCGGCGGGCTGGTGCGGGGGCGGCGTGGGCGGCGGGGAGGGCGTGGGCGGGGGCGTGGGCTCGCCCTCGGCGCGCGCGAGGCGGCGCCCCGTCTCGGGGCACAGCGACAGCGGCCGGTCGGGGCTCGCGGGCGGGATGGGGCCCAGCTCCAGGGGGAACGGGTCCTCGATGCCGTCCGACGTGTCCGACGACGCGTCCGACTGCACACAAACACAATTATTAGGACAACGACGACGATAATGCGATGACTCAAATAAAAATATCAGGCATTAAAACAACGAAAGTCGTAGCAGATATCAGTCAGTTTAAATATTATAACCAAATACAATGTATAGTTAATTGTATAGGAGACACGAGTGAAACAAGCATGATAAGCTGACCTGCTGGAAGTCTGCGACGGCGAGGAGGGGCGCGGGCTTCTCGCGCAGGCGCACGATGTTGCCGGCCGCGGTGGCCACGGAGCCGTACGCGCCGCGCCCGCGCCCGCGCGCGCCGCCGCCGCTGCTCACGCGCCGCAGCAAACTGTCGCCCTACCAAACGTGAACATTGATAATTCCGGTGATCATCCTATGGTCACCAAAATAGTACTTTCCGAAAGCAAATGCATAAGTTACTTAAGAAAATACCAAAATCGTCATTGGTGTGCCTAATATATTTGAAGAGTTCCCTTGATTTCTCCAGGATCCCATAATCAAATCCTGACCTCATGACAATGGGACCAACTTGGAAGTATATACTTTCAAACAAAAAAAATACTTTTTAAATCCGCCTTCTTCAAGTAATCGAGTAACATACATAAAAAAAATCATTCCGACGAACTGAAAACCTCCTTGTACGAGTAAGCGCGTATATTCGCATCATCAGCATTTTCACTATTGACCTTTCGACCGTTTCACCTTTTTTCGGTTAGAAATGTCGGTTAAAAATTATTGTTTTCGTAATCGAGTATAGTACCCCGATTTATGAAATTGTGACATTTTCCTGTAGTTTCGATATAAGAGATACGCGGATGGGCTATATGTCAAAATGTGCGTCTGCCGGAGGGCTTCAAAGTGCAATGTGAATTCCTAAAATCGGTCGGAACTTTTTGAGATTTTCCATAATTTCAGAATCTTTTCGCCGACTTGGATCGAGATTTTCCCAATAACTTTTTTGAGCTCGTTTTTCAATAAACTGAAGAAGTTGGATCTCGGGATTGAATTAAGTTACAGTTTAAGCCATCTTAGGAGGCGGGCAGATAAAAACTGTAGCGAGCCCCTTACGCGTGAGGTCAATCTGCGCTCAAAAATATCGAAATTCTCTCATTACAGGCTTTACAATACTTTCGATTCTGCTAGCTTTATATTTAGTTATGTTAATTTGATTTCATGATTTGAAAGGATTTATAAATTACTAGCTTTAGCCCGCGACCTCGTCCGCGTGATCATTGTAAAAAATCCTTTAAGCTTTGTCCAGATTTGTATCATTTAGGCGTATCAGATCACCGTATCTTTACCATACATCGCTAGTTTGGTTGGGCGTGCGTTGATATTACTTCAACGCACGCCCAACCAAACTAGCGATGTATGTTAAAGATACGGTGATCTGATACGCCAAAATGGACTAGTCTGGACAAAGCTTTAGATCTCCTTTGACTAAAAAGTATTCAATATTTTCATCCAAGCTATAAAATGTTTCTAATTTTTAATAGGGTCACAACACTATAATAAGGGCCAAGTAAGAAACTTGTCTTACCATTTCTTGAAAATAAATGTTTCTTAACTGCAACAAACTGACCTGCGCAAGTTTTTTGTTGAGAATAGTGACGGGCGATTTATCAGCGGGACTCGCGTTGGCCGGCCGCTGTATCGTGCGCTGTATGATCTTCTGGCCGGACGGCGTGATTATAGTCTTCTCCGTCACCTGCTGTCCGGACGCTGAGAACGATTTCTTAACCTACAAAACAGATATCTATGTAAAAAAATCTGTTAAAGCTGATAAGTTTCTTGCGCCCGTTTTTCTTAGTTAGAAAAATCTGGAACGAGTGGTAGGAAAATATGGTAAGAAATATATGGAAAATATGACAGTTCAAATGCGCTATTTATAAGTTTGAATAAATGTATTTTCGATTTTAAAAATCACTCACAATCACAGTCCTGCGAGGTTGTTTGTTTTACAAATAACCCTGTATAAATAGTAGCAAACAATAAATAACAACAAAAAGCTTATCAACAAGGAAAGTTTTTTTTAATAAAAAAGAAACAAATATATCACAACATAATAGCAAATAAGTTAAAGCTGTTATGCCATACCTGTGGAGTAGCGGGCGTGCGTACGGGTGATGATGTTACTTTCTTAATTTCTTCAGTCTTTTTCTAGAATAAAAAATGTAATGAAAAGATTGCAGAAGGAAATCTAATTAAATTTACCCACTAATACATTAATTAAAATATAAAAATATGTTTCTATAAACAGCGAATACCTGCTTAGCAGCTAATATTTGTTTCCTAATAACGTCTTGATCTATATTTAGCCCTGGGCCAATCTTTCCTGGGGAGTCTATCTTCATGATACCTGAACTCTTTGACATTATGTACACTCCTGTAAGAAATAATTATAGTTAAAACTGGAACCTACGGAACTTGTATTAACACTACACATCAACCAAAAACAAAACTAAGTTTGGTCCAATTCACTACATGCTAGTATTAATGGACCGAATTATCTGCTGTTATAGAAAAGCTGTGTGTTGTCATTTAATACAAAACAATACTATATTTAGCAAATAGAATCTGGCCAGCGAATCATGTCATCAAAGTGGTGGCGCCACTTTCCCTGTCAAATAGATATGTTAATGGAAACAATAAGGCGCAAAATTAGTTCCTTTTCCAACCACACGACACAACTCGCTGGCCAAACTACAACACAATTTACCAGTGGATAGATTCGGCATATGCTTAGGGTCGACTTTTATGACTCCTTTGATATTTGGCATTCCTTTTCCGCCGAGACCCAAAGATTTGACCAGTTCAGGGTCGATTGATGATTTCGGTGAAGACTGCCCATTCAGAACTTTCTTCTCCGCTGTAATCATCATTTCAGGTGACTTACTTGTTCATACAAGTTACAATACGTTAGATAAGACTGCCAAATTGTCACATTAACGGGATAACTACACAAAAAACAGACCTTTCATGGTATCCGGGTCTGAATACTCTTCATCTTCTGAAGAAGCCTCCTTCTTCATTTTTTTCGCGGCCGGCTCATCCTCTGCGCCGCACCAGGCTTTCACTTGGTCTAACGCACGAACTTTGCTTGACCGTTGTAGACGACTTCAATAAAATATAAAGGAAATACAGTAATGTTGTCAAAAAGTTCTTTACTTGTTTGAATAATATAATGTAACAAATAAACAGCTATAAGTTCTCTAATAATGAAGAATAACAGTGATTCTTGTTTAGTGACTTATCCAATAGCTTATCGGACCACATGAACAACTGTGAAGAAATTTTCGCAATATCTCTTAAAACAGAAAAGAGATTGGTCTATACTTAGAACACTCATTGGACATACAGGTGAAGCTTAGGTCGTACGTAATAGCTCATATTTCAGTGTGCTTGGCATTTCTTTCAAACCCTAACTTCGAAACTACTTGCTTGTTTTATATGAAACAAAAACGTGTATTTTGCTAGACATAGCTTTAGCTACGTAGCGTGGTCATCAAGTTTCAAGTGATTCAACAAATCCAGTGACATTCTCCATTGGACTACATCCCAAGGCGGATGGGCGAAAGGCGAAAATTGCTAGTGGTGTTAAAAAATTAACTCTTACCCAGCTGGAGTTAACATAGGGCTCTCTGTTTTCTTTACGGTTTGCTTGACAATCTGTGGTACAGGGGTGCTGATTTGTTTCACCTACAAAAAAAAGAGTTAAATTCAATTAACACCATTTCTAAATTAAGAATAAAATTTGCCTCACGCTATCCATTTTTGGGTTATTTTAACTTACATAAAATATATTAGTGACATTTGAGTCACATTAGCCAGTCTGCCAACGCATTGTTCTATCTCTTTTCCATTTGTTCCCAACAAGTAACACCATCAACTTGGGAAATTTCTAATCAAAAGTTCCCATCGAGTAACAGGTGTGACAGTTGATGGTGTGACTCATTGGGAACAAATGCTCTTTTTGCCACACCGCAACATCATCACTGTGTCACAACACCACTCGGCCACTTCTGTATTTTTCAGTATCGATAAGTTGAGTTGGTTTTTGTTGTCGCCGAGCGGTATTTCGCTCTAGCGTACGATGTTTCTGAGCGGCGGAAAGAGAAAAATGCTGTATGTAGTATGACCGTATATGGACATACTTGTACAGGATGTTGTTGCTGCTGGTGCGCGCGCATCGCCTTGAGCTCCTTCTGGCGCGCCAGCTGCTTCTCGAACGCCTCCAGCAGGTGCTTGCAGGTCTCCATGTTGTCCACTGGCTCCCAAGTGTTTTGATCGCTGCACAATGAAACAAATACATAAGTATTAGTACATACTAGCGGCCGCCCGCGGTTTCACCCGCATGGTTCCCGTTCCCGTGGGAATATCGGGATAAAAAGTATTCTATGTTTTAATACAGGATATCTACTATCTGTGTGCCAAATTTCAATAATGAATATGTAGTAAATTTTTCAAAATGGCGGAGATGTGTAAAAGAACATATTTCAGTCCGGCTTTCCGGTGCTGTTGTTCTCCTGTACAGGTCGCATTTCTCAACCGATTCTTGTTAAATTTTGTGAGCAGGGTCGAAAATTATATAAATGTTATAGTCAAACCTCGAAGTCCCGGCGCTCCTAGGTTTGCCCAGTCAAATCTCAGATAAATGAATAACAAAGACAATCCAAAATTATTTACAGGAAATAATTTTGGATTGTCTTTGTTATTCATTTTAAATTATTTGATGTGATTCGTAGGAATTGACCACATTTTACAAAATCTTTATTTTGTTAGTGGTAATCGTAACCGAGACGATCGGCAGAGGGCACGCGTTTCTCGCACAAAGCGCAGCGAGCGATACAATTTAATTACGTACCTATTAATAATATTAAAGATAAAATCTTGACTAACGATAAAATAGTTAATTATTGTGAAGTTGTTTACACGATTCAGAATATTTTCGCCAATAAAATTTAACAACCGTGAGTTCAAAAACGGAATAAAAAATCTAGATCATATTTAATATATTCATACACAGACATACTTATTATTCAGTATTCAGTATTCAGTATTTTATTGCATACCATAAAGTAAATACATAGGTGGTAATTTTATAGAAAGAGAACATTATGGACCTAGTAGGGTATAGCAATTGAAGGAGGAGAGGACGCCTTATTAAAAAACAAATTACAATTATTAGTATTTAAAAAATACATAGTTTTGAATTGTGTATGGTCACATATAAGTCACAATAGATATAAGTAGTATGGTATCGTTAAGTATATTAGTATAATATGTTTCTATTATTTTTATATTAAGTTTATATTGAGTAAGTATGTATATCTTTAGGCATTTATTTTATCATTCAAATACTCTTTTACACTATAGTAGCATTTATTTAATAACATATCTTTTAGGCTTTTGTTAAACAATTTGTTATTTTCTTCATTTATTAATTTTTCAGGCAATTTGTTATAGAGTCTTATAGACATATTATATGCACTGGAAGAGCACAAATGTAGGCGAGCTGTTGGAACTTTTAGCTTATTTTTATGCCGTAATGAATACTTTGACTGGACATCTTTTCGTTTAGTATATAACTCTATGTGCTTTCTGACAAATTTGCAGATTTCAAAGATATAAATACAAGACAGGGAAAGGATTTTATGCTTTTGGAAGTACGGCTTGCAGCTTTCTGTATTATCTATATTGACTAATATTCTGATAAGTTTTTTTTGCAGTATGAATAAGGATGAGACTTCTGTACTATTTCCCCACATTATTATTCCATAGTTTAATGCTTTGTAGGTTAATTTAAAGCGAAGGTATTTTCGCTTTTGTATGGAAGTGATGTATGTAACTAAGTTACTATTTAGTAATCTGTGCCGCATGCTACAACCCTAACGTAGGTCCGAAAAGATAGGATATATGCGATAGAAAGAGATGCAGCGCCGTACAAGCTGAATTCCACCTTATTATAGTGGTGGGCGACTCGGGTCAAATAACTCAGGTAACTCGAGTTACTTCTCCAGCCTGTCAACTCGGGTTGAATTTTTCCTACCCCGGGTTGACTCGGTTAACTCGGTTGATGCGCCACGCGGGCCGCCGCCGGCCCGCCCGCGCGTGGTACGTACGCGACTTACTAACCGAGTCAACCCGGGTTGGCACCAAAACAACTCGGCGCGGGCTAACTAACTCGGTTCGGTGTGTGGCACTGTATTACCGCTCATGCTCGCTTCGCGGCCCGCCGCTCCCCCCGCCCGCGGTCACTGCGCCACCAGCTCTCTATTACGTACTCTCAGGTGTCATTTTTTGTTAGTTTTTTAATGCCAAATTATTAGTTGACTATTAATAATTAATAAATAATATTAGAAGTAATAAGGTTTTGTCAAATTATCAGTCTTAGCTATATTTAAAATTTTCATTATAATAAACAGTTGATTTCTCGTAACTATTTGTTTTATAATTCAAATCCTCAATCAATACAATAGTTCATCAAATATGTACAAACAGAACGTGTTGATGGCCGGGTCAGCATAGATTTCAACTCGGATGACTCGAGTTGAAAAAATTGCGACATGACGGCGCTCGGCGGCCCATCGCTGATCTGAGTTGAAGCCTGGGTCAGCATTGATTTCAACTCGCCGGATGACTCGAGTTGAAAAAATTGCGACTCTTCGGCCCATCGCTGTCCCGAGTTGACCCGAGTTGTAGCCCGGGTCAGCATTAATTTCAACTCGGGTGACCCGAGTCGAAAAAATTGCGACTCGGCCCATCGCTACCTTATTATATTGACATTAGGCGTGAAATACACAGAAGCGACGCGGCTCGGATACGGCGGCGATACGGTGCAGATGTAGGACGATCGGCAAAGGAAATACACGTATCGCCCATCGAAATGTATGGTATCGCCGCCGTATCTGTGTCGTATCTCCACCGCATCTCTTCTGTGTATTTCACGCCTTAGAGTTGCTATTTATTTAAATGGTTCAGCGGAGTGCATCTTCTGTGCTTGTACAATTATTGATTCTGTGCCCATAGTAAAAGTTGTTCAGTTTGATGGATCGAAGAAACAGTTTTCCCAATATGGGTTCATTCATTACCACGTCATAGAAACGCTTGCAGATAAAACAACAAATCAAAAGTTTGACTTATTATATTGATTGCCTCATTATTTTTTTTGCTTAAAATTAACTATATCTTTCACTTTGCAGATCTTTCACTTAGACAGATTCTTTATCGTTCACCATTACAGAAAAACATTGAATAATACAGATTAATAACAATTGGCGGCCTTATCGCTAAAAGCGATTTCTTCCAGGGATTTTATAGTACTTACTGCGGGTACCCCTCCCACTTGAGCAGGTACTCGTACTGCTTGCGGCGCGGGTTGAACCGTTTGGCGAGGATCTTCTCCACCACGTACTCGCCCGCCTCCGCCGGGTCCGCGCCCTCGCGCTCCGTGCGCCGCGCGATGCGCTCCTCGGGCGGCACGCGCTCTTGGGCGTTTCGCACCGATTCCTTGTCCGCCAACTCCTAGTAACGGTCATACAGTATAGTGTGCGCAAAATAACTTGGCGGCTCGGGAGTTCGCAGGGTACATGTCGAGTTCCATAATTTCGAGTGCTTCCGCCCACGCCCCCCGTCACCGCGAATGCCTGTATTCGTCTAGTTATTTTACGCATACTACTTCAAAATAAAGTATGGGCATCGGAAAACGGCTTAGTAGCAAAAGGGCCTATTCGCAAAATGCCACACGGCCAAAAAAAGGGCACGTTCTCGGAATGACTTGTTCTCGAAAGGACCTATTCGCATAATACCTCATTCTCAGAAAGACACATTCGCATAATGCCTTATTCACGTAATGACCTATTCTCAAAAGGACACATATTTTTGAATACCTGCCAGCTTTAACGTTAACAGCAAATGATTGGTAATTATTATGTATTGATGAGTAAAAATAAATTTTTATTACATACCTTTCCTTAAGTATAGTAATCTGGCTTACTATTGTTGATTTTTATTAAAAAGATAATAAATGACAATAAGTTTTTTTTATTTATTTATATGTATATGAATTATTTTACCTTTCTGAAATACACAATTTCAGGTTTTATAAACAATACAGTGTGTCTAATCTACTTTAACCCTCTTTCAGGATTACACTTTATCAAGGGACACATTGTATACACGCAGTTTCACTAACAAACACTTAGAGAAAAATGAGGCATTTTGAGAATAGGTCATTCTGAGAATAAGTCTTTCTACGACGAGTCCAAAGGAGAATAGGGTATTCCACGAATAGGGCATTTTGAGAATGAGGCATATTGCGAATAAGGCAATATGCGACTGCAGGGCATTTTGCAAATAGGTCCTTTTGCTACTAAGCCCGGAAAACATCGGAAACAATCGTTTACATACATTATATTACATTACAAAGACAATTTAACAAAAAGTAGTTTGGCCGTAAAAAGTCATTTACAATTTTAACATTATAGCAATAAAATAAATGTCTGTCATTTTTAAGAAAAGCAAAAACACAATTTTATTTTGACCATTTATCTTGATGTACAGTACGAGGCATATATCTTGAAATCGGGTGGGGATTGCGGGAAACACGTATTTTGGATGCGTAGCGGGAGGGGCGCGGGCGGTGGGAAAGGGACGCGGGATGCGGGAGAGGGGCGCGCGCTATTGGTCGCTCGCAAGAGCACATGCACGGACTTATCCCCACTCCGTCGAAAAAATTTCAAGATATATGCCTCGCATTGTACTGTACGTTAAGGTCGCCATTGACGAAACGTCCATTCCAAATGGACGTACGTCCAGATTTAAACTATGGAAGGTATAGCCCGATTCAAACTTTATGACTTCTGTGAACGTCGCGCGAGACGATGCACAGAACTATTATTATAATAAGGTTTCGTTAATAACGACTGTTAGTCCGACAAATGCCTAGCCTAACTCACTGAAGCTATTTCATACTATGAATACAGAACCATGCTGGCTCAAATGTAAAATAACATAAAACACAATTCATTCCTAGTGAAAAATTTATATCTGTCAAAAACTGATGCAATTATCTTCCACTAAGGATCTTATTGTAAAGTCGGGAAGGGAGGCGCGGCGCTCTGTCACCCTAAATCCCTTATGGCCAAAATTGCTTGTCCTAACCACATAGTAATAGACGAAAAAAACGACGAAAATTGTTCAAAGAATTTTGTTTACAAAGTCTGACTGACCATCATGATTGTTCAGTCAATGGCACGCTGGGCTACCACAACAGGGTAATCAATTTTAAACTTAAATGCGAAGACATTAAGGTTTGTATAGGTAACTTGATATGCTGCTGACTGCACAATTCTAGAATATGTGAAAAAACTAGAATCAAAAAATTGTATGTTGCTTTATTGCAACTTAAGTGGCTTTTGAGTAATATACCTTTTTATTAACAGCTGTATTTGGAGTCTTATTTATTACAGCAGGTTTTTGTACAGGTGTTTTTATCAGCCCATCACTTTCCTCACCAGAAGGTAGAACATCATCTTCCTGCAAAGAATGCTCAAGATAGTTAAGTTGTATCTCAATCATTTAATTTCATTCATAAAATGTTTAACTCAGCTGAAAACTTGCTTACACTTCTAATAGGTTTTTTAGACCTTCCACGTGTCTTTGAGGTATTATGCTGTACAGGGGTTTGCACTGGAACTAGCTGATCCTCCGTTTTCAATTCCATCTATAGAAGATAAAAGAACACAATGATAAAAAAACATTTACTATTGTAAGCACAATCTCTTTATCATACTGATTTAAAAAATAGCAATTCTAAAGTCCGATTACTAGTCTCCCAGCAAAAATGTAAACAAAGGTGTTGCAGAACAAAAAAAACAACACAAAAGGAAATAGTATTTTGCTAACTCAAGAAATAAACACATATTATGTATACATGTTTTTTCACCACAAACCTAATAAATAGTAGATTGTACAACAAGTGCATAAAACGCATCATTTTACCCGAGACGTATTATATCCACCCGAGCCGTAGGCGAGGGTGGATAGTCAAGTCGAGGGTAAAATGGGTTTTATGTACGAGTTATACACTCTGCTTTTCACTTCGATTGTGAGAAAATTAAACAACAATAATGTAAAAATCAAAAGAAAATTTTTTTTTCTTTAATTTTAGTGACAAATTATATATTTTTGGAATGTGCTCATCAAGACCTTTTATTTGATACCCATATTCAAAAAAAAATATTTTTT